>JACDOX010000001.1:11703310-11920789 GCA_014549065.1 Cardinalis cardinalis
AAAGCCTGGGCACCCCTAATGAACTTTACTTTCACACCACCACCCCCCCACTCACTTTCCTGTTAGGGGGGACTGCAGACAACTCCAGGGCTCTGAACCACTGTCTGTCACCAAGCGTTCACCCAAAAATGCCTTGGCTCGTCATCTTCCCAAAGTCAGACAATGGCTCATGCCTGGGGAGCTCATTCTGGGTGTGCCCAGGGGGAAGTAGTGCCAGTGTGGGATGTGTGTGAGAGGCAAAAGGTGACTACTTCAAGCCGGAGTTGAACTGGCAACCTAAGGATGGCCATGCCTAGGAGCCTTCAGTCCTCCACTCTACCAGCTGTGCTATTGAAGGAAGCATGGGCACATGGCGAGGGCCTTGCCCACCACACACTCAGACAACCATTCACTTTCATACCACTTCACATATATTGCATGACACTSTCCAGGAGGAAAAAATAAACACTTGCCTTAGACTCACATTGTGCATAAAATCTCATGTCCACAACACCAAACCAGGGCAGACCCAGCCATGGTGGCTCATCCCACATAAGAGGCTGAGCAGAAGTCATCACCAGGCACTGCAAGCAAGGAAGTCAGTGCAGAGGTCAGAATGATGATCAAGTGTCCAGGGAGTGCCAAGCAGGTCCAGACTGACAAGAGAGGGTTGAAGTCAAGCAGAACTTCCATCTGCACATCAGTGTATGTGTCAAGAGTCTTTGTGGCTGGATATATCCAAAGTTATGTCTCTAACTTAGCTAGTGATCAAGACTCCTGTGGTGTAGCATGGAAAGAGAGATTAATGTAAATAGAGTTCCTGGACCCATGGGTGGAGATGGAAGTCCCACATGAGGTCAGTTCAGAGCCTTTCAGATGTATCAGGGCAGGCAGCACCCCAAGAGATGTGATGTGTATCCATGGAAGGGAGCCTACAGCCCTTCACTCCACCAGCAGAGCAACGGAGGGACCCAAAAAAACGCTTCCTCTGTGACAGAGCAGTCAAAGCAATCAGCTTGGATGAGGCCTCAGGACACATCTTTTCAAGTCTCCCACAGCAGCCCAAGCTCAAGGATCACTGCAGCTGACTCAAGGGTTCAGCCATTTATATTACATCAGCTTCCAAGCATGGAGTGCACAGCACTCTAGGACATCTTCTTCTCCTGCCTGACTCGAGGAGGGAAAATATGCAATCTCTCCTGCTTCAGTTGTGGCCCACTGTCTTATTCTTCTTGCAATCACCATAGTAAAAGGTCTAATAGTTGAGTCAATAACCTCCTTAGAGGCATTTGAAACCTGCTTAGCTCACCCAAAGCCTGCAGTTTGTGACCATCTGTCTTTCATGTATTATAATGGAATATTTTGGGTTGAAAAGAACTTTTAAAGTTCATGGTCCAACTTTGCTGCTGTGGGCAAGAGCCTCTTCCACTAGATCAGATAGCTTAAAAGCCCATCCAACCAGACATGAACTTTTGCAGGGATGGGATATCTTCAACCTCTCTGGGCAGCCTTTTCCAGCGCCTCACCGCTGTCATCTTAAAGAATTTCTTTTAACATAATCTAAATCTACCTTGTTTTGTTTAAAACCATTTCTGCTTGTTCTCTCACCATAAGGCCTGCTAAAAAGTGTCTTTATCTTTCTTATAAACCTTCTTTATCAATTGAAAGGTTGCTATTAGATCTCCCTGGAGCCTTCTCTTCTCCAGGCTAAAAAGTCCCAACTCTCTCAGTCTGTCTTAACAGGAAAGGTATTTCATCCCTGATCAGTCCTGTGTTCGTATTCTGGACCAGCTCTAAACATGTCTTCCTTATGCTRGGGAACCCACGGCTGGACACAGCACTCCARGTGTGGGGTCACAAGAGGGTGGCAGAGGGGCAGAACAACCCGCTGGCTATGCTACTTTTGATGGAGCCCAGCATATGACTGATTTTCTGGGCTACAAAGGTACATTGCCAGCTTACATCAAGTTTTTTCATCCACTAGCACCCCTAAGCCCTTCTCCACACAGCTGCTCTCATTCCATTCTTCTCTCAGCATGTATTGATACTGGTGATTGCCCTGACCCAGGTGCAGGAGCTTGAAGGCTTGTTTAACCTAATGAAGTTCACATGGACCCACTCCTTGAGCTTCTTGAGATCCCTCTGGACGGAATATCTTCCCTTAAGCATATAAATTGCACCACTCCCTTTGTCATCTGTAAAACGGCTGAGGCTGCACTCAATGCCACTCACAATGACATCATTAATGATGATATTAAATTGGTCCCAATACACACCCTGAGGGRCACCACTTGATACTTGTTTCCACTGGGATATTGAGCTGTTGACTACAGTTCTTTGGATGTGGCCATCCAACCCATTCCTTATTCAATGAACGGTCGATCCACCCAAACCCTGTGTCTCCTATTTAGTGACAAGGATGTGGTGTGGGATGATGTCAAAGGCTTTAGCAAAGTCTAGGGAGAGGACATTCACAGCTCATTCCTTGTCCACTGAGGCAATCAGTTTATTGTAGAAGGCCACTAGATTAGTCARTCATGATTCGTGCTCGGTGAAGCCATGTCAGCTGTCTCTAAACACCTCCCGTCTTCACATGTCTAGATGTATATTCCAGGAGAATCTGTTCCGTGATCTTAGCAGGGTGGCTCTCACTGCTTGGTGGTTCCCAGAGTCATTCTTTTTACCATATTCAACAATTAGTTTGATATTTTGCTCCTCTCAATAACAGAGGACTTCACTTGAGTAGGCATAAAGGTGGGCAAGGCTACTGATCTAATCCCAAGTAAACAGGAAGGTGCAGATACCCGAGTCCACAGCCCTTGCTACTTCTGTTCCTGTAGTTATCTGTGCAGCCAGCTACAAAGAGCTCCTACTAACACCAGTGGGCAGAGGAACCCCTGACAAAGGGCCCTGTATCCACGCAAGGAGAATGAAAAGCACTGGAGAATGCGGGYAYCRRTCCCGCYACCTCTCACATGCTAAGCGAGCGCTCTACCACTTGAGCTAATTCCCCTGCCTGCAGCCTCTGAACCAGCTCCTCTCCCCTCCCAGGCACCCAGCCCTGACCCACCATGCCCTGCACCCAAAGCCTCAGCCTCCCAATCATATCACTGTCACATCATCAACAACTCACCTGATCRTGTTCCTACTGGGTGTGATTCCAGACAACATCAGTGCTCAACATCAATTTCCTGACCAAAAATGCCTTGGCTGCTCAACTTCTCAACTTCTGTTGTCCTTGAGCTCAAGGACAAGAGCTCAAGGCTGGACAGACCTTTGAAGGMGAGCCCCTTGGGAAGGACCAAAAGGCAGCGGTGCCAGTGTGGGATGTGTGTGCCAGAGGCAAAAGATGACTCCTTCGAGCCGGAGTTGAACCAGTGACCTAAGGATGGCCGTGCCAGGGAGCCTACAGTTCTCCGCTCTACCAGCTGAGCTATCAAAGGAATTGTAGGCACCTGCCCAAGACCTCACCCACCACACACTCACCCAGCACTTTTGCCAAGCCACAGTGCAACATCATGCCTCTATTACCACATCTTCCTTCAAACAGCCTCAGCTGAGACATCACAGAACCTTGTTCATGTGCTCCATAACCTCTCTCCTCATCATCTTCTACAGATGAACTTCCTCACAGACACACAGAGCTTATCTATATCATGCTGCATTTTCCCTTCATTCCCTTTCACTGTTCTGTCCTCAGCCCTCTGCTCAAGTATAAGGAAAACACAAAATGACAGCCATCCCTCTGTTCTCTAACAGAGTGTTTGAACATCATGTGTAAGCCCTCTGAATGTCTCTTTCTGGAAGCTGAAAGCACTTACTCTCCTCAGTCTGTCTTTACAGAGAATTCCTTGACTTCCCTGGTGGCCCTCCACCTTAAGGTTGCTCTGTTCCATTGAWGTCCTTTCTGTACTTCCCTTGWCACTTGAGAGCTGTTGAGCAAAGAGGGAGAAGATCAGTTCCTCTGCCAAACTGCCCATGGTTGTCTTGATACAACCCTAGATGTCTGCCTTATCTGTAAATTCAGGGCACACCTTGAATCTTCCCCCAGCYCCCAGAGAATAGATGGATCCCTGGCAAAGGGCCCTGTGTCCAAGCAAGGGGAATGAAAAGCATTGGAGAATGCGGGCATCGATCCTGCTACCTCTCACATGCTAAGCGAGCGCTCTACCACTTGAGCTAATTCCCCTGCCTGCAGCCTCTGAACCAGCTCCTCTCCCCTCCCAGGCCTGACCCAGCCCCAACCCAGGGTGCCCTGCACCCAAAGCCTGTGCCTCCCATTCATATCATGCTCATACCAACAACCCATGCACTCACAGTCCTGCAGGAGGTGACTGCGGACAGCACCCATGKTCAGAATCACCGTCCCCATGCCCAAGGGTTCACCAAAACTATACCTTGCTTGGTCATTTTCCCAAACTCAAACAAGAGCTCGTGGCTGGACAGACCTTTGAAGGGAAGCCTCCTGGGCAGGATCAGAAAAAGGCAGCAGTGCCAGTGTAGGATGTGTGTCAGAGGCAAAAGCTGAGTCCTTCAAGSCAGAGTGGAACCAGCGACCTAGGGATGGCCGTGCATGGGCACATACTGCTCACATCCTCTGATACTTCATAGTGTTTTCATATCTGACCCTATAGAGCATGCTCTCCTGTCTTCAAAATATTGCTATCTTAATTCAAAAGCCTCCTTATCAGACACAGCCCTGTGTCAGAGCCTGGCCTGATCTCACTTTTCAGCCTAAGCCTCCAGCTGGCAGAGGTCTTGAGTTTATTTCACTTACTTCATTTCCATAAGTGCCTTATCCATCTTGACACACTTATCCATCTTGAGGGATAGCTGTTTCTGTGTTTGCTGTCACTTTTCTCTCCCAAACTTGCTTGCCGCTGTGGAGGTCTGCAGTGGGCAGTGATCCTAAGGTGGTGAAGGAGAAAGTCATTCACCAAAATATAAATGGACATAAACCCATGGTTTTGGTATAGGAAGTAGCCAACAAAATCYTTTGTTCTTTTCACTCTCTACTTTTTTGTCTTCTTCTTTTTTGTCATAATGAGCCCTGTTTATTACCTAACTGGRAATGTCTCTTTTCCAGGGACCCAAAAGTACCCACAGTACCATATAGCTAGTACTTTGTGTTATGTCACAAAGGTTTTGTCCTTACTTTTATTGTTTCTTGGGTTGGACCTAACAGAGTCCTTTGTCTCACTCATATGAATTGCACTGCTAATATCCAAATCTTTTTCCCATTGCTAAATCATTTTCAGTTAGTATACATCATCTCAGTGTGCAGAGAGTTGTTTTGGTAATGTACTCTTTTTAGTGAGAACATTTGTTCCGAAATTAAAGAACACAGATTATTTTTTGTTAATTGCTGAAAGTAATCCTGTTAGTAGTGTAAAACAATACTAGGTAAAGTGAGAGTGCAACTATTGTGTTTCATCTTTTTAAAGCTACATTCTGTTTAAATTCTTATTTTTATAAGATTGTTTGGGATGTAGGTCAGCCAGAAGATGTCTTTGGGTCTCTGGGAGAAGAAAGAAAGGCTGGAAATTGATTGTCCAATCCCTGCAAACATTCATGGGTTTTTGAAAGTAATACTTCTCTCTTTTTTCCTTTTTTTCTTTTGTTTTCTAATTGTTGGGGCCTGTTTTCAGGTAAGAAAAGGGATAGATTGCATAATTTACTTAAATACTTGGATGACACATAATATCATTAGCCATGCAAGACTTAGCTTGCTTTTTTCAGTTCTTATGTTTAATTTTTATTGTGTTTAGGACACATGTGAAACATGACCAAAACTTTGTGTTTAAGGTGCAATATGCACAGTGTATTAAATATGACTGAACACAAACCTATTCATGCTATTAGACACATGTTTAATGAGTTATTTATGACCTATGATTCTGTGACTTGMGTGCAAGAGAATTGAAGAGACCATTGGCAGAAGCTGTTCCCAGGCTGATATCAGTCTTAATATTGGCAGAATGTCTTCCAGGCAGGAACTGTCAACAGGAACAAAGCAGTTACTTTTTACTGGAGGAGTAACCTGTACTGGGACTTCAGAAGGAAATCAAGTAGAACTCTACTCTGAGGTTAAATTTGTTAGAGGAAGTGTAGGCACACTGCCTTCACACCACAAATACTATTTTTGGTCATAGCAGTTATGGCTAGCTCTCAAAATATTTGGAGAGAATATTTACAGAAAGAAACATAGCTTGGCTGTGATTGAACAGCTTAAAACACAACTAAGTCACTTTTGATGCCACTAGAGGTCAGCACTAGTCATTAAATAAACGTCCTGGAGACTTTGCAAGCTCTTTACCGGGAGTGATGATTTTTAAAAAYATGTACTCCTGTCTGTGCTTGTTTTGCAAGTGTGTGTGAATTCACACTACCAGTGTTTCATGATGGTTGGAAGCAAACCCCTTCTTCTCGGTGCTGTGCTTTCCCAGTGCTGGGAGCCAAGAGTCACACACTGCACTTTTCAAGCTGTACCTCTCCTCAAATGCCACAGCGAGGAGTACAGTCAGGGGCAAAAAGCAGTGACAAACCCTGACCTAGTAAAGGCTTCCAATGGCATCAGCAGCCCAAACTAGTTGGCGCTACTYCACTCTCACACCACACAGGGATTACTGCATTTACTTCTGGGCACCCCAAAATAAGAAGGATATGGACCTGCTGCAGCAAGTCCAGAGAAGGGACACAAGGATAACCAGAGAGATGGAGACAGGCTGAGAGAATTGGTGTCGTTTGGCCTGGACGAGAGAAGGTTCCAGAGAGACCTTAGAGCACCTTCCAGTACCTAAAGTGGTCCTGCAAGTGAGCTGGAGAGGAACGTTTTACCAGGGCATGAAGTGATAGGACAAGGGGCAATGGCTTTAGACTAAAAAGGAGTATGTTTACATTMGATATTAGGAAGAAATTCTTCACTGTAGAGTCACAAGGCACTGAAACAGCTTGCTCAGGAAAGCYGTGGACGCTCCATCCCTGGAAGTCTTCAAGGCCAAGCTGGATGGGGCTTTGAACAACCTGGTCTAGTGGAAGCTGCCCATGCCCATGGTGGCGGGCCAGACCTAGACGATCTTTAAGGTTCCTTCCAACCCCAACCATTTCATGATCCTGTGAAAATAACCATTCTGTGATGGTTCCTATGATGATCCTGTAACAATCCCCTCTTACTCCTTTAAGGATTGTCTCAGAAGTGCAGCAGTGGGGAACTAGGCCAAAAGACAGGCTCTTGAAACCGGGATTAACTCGTTACGCTTTGCCACCTTGTGCTTCAAAAAGATGCTTCCCTTCTATTGTAATTCCTAACTGTGCTCTCCATCATCATTGTCTGGGCTTCTGCAAACACAGACACTATTTACAACATTTTAATGTAGCTACTATTGATAGGCAATTGAACAYAGAATTTCCTTTGCTATAAAGAAAATAATGTTGCCTGGATAAGCAGTGTGATCATCATGTTTTTAAACAACCTTTAAAAAAATCTTTATCTTTGCTAAAACCTGCTAAATGATGCAAATGAGTTGGCAATCATAATGCAACAAATGCCTGTGATTTATTATCATGTTGCAATCTGTGCTTTCATCATATATCACTGTCTACTTTAACACAGTAGCTGACTAGGTATCAATACACAAAGTTCATCCTCAGTGTAATAGGCACACCTCTTTCATCAAAACTTTCATGTTTGGTTCCTTTGTGTCACTTTTCTTCCACTGAGTACATCAGAGCTGGAAAAAAGAAGGCTGAACACACCGTTCAAAATTATTATCACTCTATAAAAATATTTTTGCAATGTTTTGTGTCTGTATACATGCACATATGCAGATGACTTATTTTCCTTCTGGTTTTTTTTTTTGTTTGTGTCTCATATTTAAGAAAACTGGCTCTGAAATATCATCCTGACAAGAATCCAGACAATCCAGAGGCTGCAGAAAAATTTAAAGAGATCAACAATGCTCATGCAACTCTGACTGATGTGTCCAAGCGAAACATATACGACAAGTATGGATCATTAGGGCTCTATGTGGCAGAACAGTTTGGTGAGGAAAATGTTAACACCTACTTCATGCTCTCCAGCTGGTGGGCAAAGGTAAGCTGTTATTCTCTTTTGGAAATCAGATGCTACAATGCACACTGACAATTACATACACAAGGAACTCCCTGAAAAACATGATCTCTCTACAGGCTTAAAAAATAGTATGATCTGACTCTAAACTAAAAACTTAATGAAACAAAATTATCTGGAAAATTGACAGTGGCAGAATGTAACATAAACTCAGACTAGCACTAATATAGAAAGTTTTCTCTTTTTTTAACCTGGTATATAATTATAGTACATGTTTTGTAACACTTTCAGACATTAATTAGATTTGAATCTAGTGCTCCAGGTTAATTTTGACTTTCTTTTCTGTAATGACTAAATAAAAATGACTCRTTATTCAAACATAAGAAGTCCCATTTATGTGACAATCAATTAATTAATTATTAAGGTACAAATTTAGCTGTCTTTTTTGCTATATATAGCACACAACGTAAGTAAGCAATAATAATACATAACACTATGATTATGGCATGATATATGTGCCTTGGTGATGGAGTGAGAGAAAGGAACTCAAAGAAAAGGTTAGAAGAGTGGAATGGAGGAAGAGAGTAGGACAGGAAGAGAATGATACACCAAAACCCTGCACATTGCTCAAGAAAAAACACAAAATGGGCTGTTCTAGTCATGAAGGAGTTGGGTTCATTTGTTCCCTTATGGTGTCCTCTGATGTTTGCATATATCAAATTCATTTGATATCAAATTCATATATTCAAATTCAGTATTTGTTTCTGCAAATACTGAAATGTTACAGATATGCAACACACAGAATTGCAAATGTGCAAAATCCATGCAGTTTCCATCCCACCTGTCTCCAGCCACAGCAGCCCAGGAAAGCTCTCTGCTGGGCTGTGACAGAATACACAGGAAGATGATCTGTACTGCTTGAAGCAAGCATGCAATGACAGCTTTTATCTGAGAACTGTGGAACAGAATTCTCTGTTCAGCAAGGTACAGGCCAGCGCTGCATTGCCCCATGTTCCCCTTTTAAGCTGGGAAGTCACTTGGGCACTTTGGGGATCTTAGAAGCCATAATTTGACTTCTGAATCAGGATGAGGCAGAAGCTGCTCAAATGCAGAGCAGTGCATGAAACCAATGAATAAAGTACTGATGTTTAAATTAAACTTGCAAAGGTGCTGCCCCTCAGAGGCTGGTTGGAGGCTGCCTGCTTGCAGCTGCTGTAGCTGCCCCCTGCTGCAGGCTAGACACCCCATCATAGCTGCTGTCATCTCCTGATGGATCATTCCCCCTTGTCTTTGCTGTCCACCCTCTCCTTCTGCCTCTTTGTCACAGTTAGGTGGCCTCAGCACTGAGAGGGCAACAGTGTGGACTCCTTTAACAGTTTTTGGCAAAAAATATTTTCTTCACCGTTTCTTTTTGTTATAACTTCTATTTTTCTTTTATTTGGTGATCTTTAATGGAGATTTTATGGAGTATAAAATCCTCTGGGATCATAAAATCAGGTACAGAAATAACCACTGTGGCTTTGACTCATAAAGAGAGCAGTGGGGAGTAGAGAGAAGCTCATAAGTCTCTAACAACTAAAGARGAAATGTGAGGATTGCTTCAAGCAAGCTGTATCCCAGAGGTGAGACAAGACATGCTGAAGAGCAAAGTAACCACTGCTTCCTGTTTTTCAAGAATTTTTTACAAAAAAATTTAAAATATGTATATAGAGTCATTTGAGGATTATCACAGATGGTTTCTCTATGTCTCCCCCAACCCAAAACCCTGCGACCCCCAAAGTACAAAGGGGTACCAAGTGGTTTTGTTAGTTTTGTTGTGTTGTTTTTGCTTTGTTTTGTTTTGGTGGGGGTTTTTTTTGTTGGTTTTTTTTGTTTGTTTTTTTGTTTTTTTGGTTTTTTTTTGCAAGATGAGCTCTCACTATTTCTCATTTGTTTTTAACTCATGCAAAATGCTGGATCAATTTGAAATTTTTATATTGGTCATCATAATACTAGTTGAGTCTGAGGCATCATCTGCAGATGACCTCTGGACTCCTGATTTCCTCCATCCTGGTGGAGGACAGTAGGGACCACAGCCTTGGTTTGTTATCTTCCTCATTGACCGCACATATTCCTCTTCCCAGCACACTCATAYTGGGAAAATCTGACAGTTGCAAGGAGTTTTATCATTAGCAGTAAGGAAACTCAAATGAAAGGAGAAATGAAAAATGAAAATTACTGTTCTTTTTGAGAGTGCTAGACTTTTTAGCAGGCATATTAAACTGGGAACATATAGACATGGGTAATGGGAACTCAAATTCTTCTCCACTGGCAGGCATAGAGGTTGTTTAACTGTTTTAGCAAAAACCAATTCACCCTCTACCATGAAGACAGTTCATTGATAACATAAATAAACTCATTTATGATTTTACAACTATGATAATATAAGTACAAGAAATGTTGAAACATTAAGGGTATAATGAATAAACTCAGTGTGTTTTTCCCTCTACACACKTCCATTCTATTTCATTTTTTCATTCTATACATTGTGGTGATTTATTCTCCATTATGGCATAAATGATAAACAGTCAGATAACTTATTTTGGGAATTATGGCACCGTTTCAGGTGTGCATTAGAAGGAAAGCATTTTATGACAAAAAGTCTGAGTTCTTCTTCTCATTTAAAAGCACCTTGCTCATTCTAGACACATGCTTATATTAATATTAGGCATATAAATAGTCTTATTACCTTCAAAGATGCTCCAGCCAGCCCCCACTAACGTTAGCTCAGACATGCATACGTAATATTATTTGCATAGCTCCATTCTCTGAGTTTGACAATATCCTGACATTTGTGCTTACTTTCTTCCTCAAGCAGCATATTGTCTTAGGAACATAACAAATACTTGGCAGACTGGAAAACTGTCATGCTAAAGCCAGGCTGTACCTCCAAACCATATATAGCTGGTAGCCACAAAGMTGTGCTGCTTTTACCCACACATTCAGAGAATCATGGAATGGTTTGGTTTGGAAGAGACCCTAAAGACCATCCAGTTCCAAGCCCCTGCCATGTGCAGAGAGACCTCCCAATAGACCAGGTTGCTCAGAGATTGATTCAACCTGGTCTTCAACACCTCCAGTGATGGGGCACTCACAACTTCTCAGGACAACCTGCTCCACTGCCTCACCACCTTCACAATGAAGAATTCCTCCCAAATATCTAATCGAAATCTACCCTCTTTCCATTTATTTCTACATATCAGCTCTGATTTGCTTTCCAGGAATGTCACTTGCTTTCCTTTGCTCTAATACCATTATGTCCACGAAAAGATGTCCATGGAGACATCTCCTGTGTCACAAACATCTCCATGTAGTCCTGGATCTACCTTGGGTCAGGAGCCAGGCTGCTGTCATGTCCCCGTGGAGCACAGACTGGCAATGCCAGCCTGAAGGCTCCCCCCCTACATGTTCATTACTGTGATGCAGCACGCACTTGGACATCTGGGGAGCTGTGCTGTGAACCCAGGAACTGACTTCATCTGAAGGAAGAAAGCTCTGTAAATTTAAATTTTCTGGCTCTTGACTCTTTCTAAGACCTCTAGTCTTGGCCCCAGGCAATTGTGTTGGCTCTCCTAAATCCCCTAAGCTTTGTGCCATGGGGACAAGAGTGATCAAAGGTGGGAACTTCTTGCTATCTGAGTCCCTAGATCAAGAAACCATAGTCCAAGGACTATAATTTAGGAGATGTCACCTGTGTGGTCCTGCACAGGCTGATGGGGGGAGAGAGAGACACCCATAATGGGTGATTCAAACACTCTTATGGCTGAAAGTTCCCCTGGAAGGGCTTTTAACTTCTCTTTGACTGTGTGGGGAGTCCATAGCAGCTACATCCAGTCCTAAACTGGATGCCTTATTTCAGTGCCCAAAATTATGTGGGATGCATCTGGGTCTTTGCTTCTTTTTCTCTCAGCTTTGTTATTGACAAGAGTTTGCCAGTAAATAAGTGTTTGCAAAAATGATCTTGGGCAAATGAGTCATTTTAAAGATGGAAATGAGTCATGTTAAGGTGGGTAGGGTTTTGCATACTGCCTGGAGGGTTTTTCTGAGGACCATCAGCAGAACAACAGACTTTGAAACCTTGAGCATGTATGGGCCTGTTGGTTGTTGTCTTCTTTGTGGATTTGGTCCTTAGTGACAAATAGGAGGTTGTGGGTGAGGAGGGCTTTGGAAGATCTGGCCCTTGTTCAGGCACTGGGACAGCAGGTGGACTCCACTGAGTGCTGAGCACTTAGGAACCAGAGTTCTGCCTTCAGCAGTAAGAGACAGCCACAAGTTTGGGGAAGGTCACTGCTAACAGGATTTTCATCCTGCTGTGTTTAACCCAGGGCCTGTTTGCAGTCTGTGGTTTGCTGACTGGCTGCTACCTCTGCTGCTGCCTCTGCTGCTGCTTCAACTGCTGCTGTGGAAAGTGCAAACCGAAGGCACCCGAGGGGGAACAGCAGGAGTTCTGTGTGTCTCCAGAAGATTTGGAAGAGCAAATTAAGAACGACATGGAAAGAGGTGTGTATTGTAGGGGCTTACTGTGTGGCAAAGCTGTTCGAAACAACCTTTAAAGCCTGTAGTCCAGATGTTCTGCTCACAATGCTGAGGCTGCTTCCAGACTTCAGTGGAGACATGCCAAGTCACTCTAGCTAAGACCACAACCCAGTGAACCCCCCAAATTATCTATTAATGCAAAACCAAACTTATGGCACTTACAACTAAACATCTCCTCTATCTCTTATGAGACACTTACACAATAAATGTCTTAGGGCTCATTTTAAGAGACAATGTTCACCTTCTAGCCCCCCTGATCGCATTCCTTCTTATCCTAGATCCTGTACTCATACATTAGGCTGTGCTGGACTTGTGCCTGTCACATCTGATTGACCTGAATAAGCTGTCATTCAGACTTCAGTTCTGTAAAATGTATCCTTGTTTGTGGTGGATATTGTACCCATTCAAGAGAAGGCTTCAAGAAAAAATGCCAAGTTTCCAACAGTAAGGTTGTGCAGTAACCCAGGGGAGYATGCATGGGAGCTACCACGGTCCTGTCCCTGTCCCATCCAGCCCCCAAGCTTTTCACTCTCTTCTGCAGTAGCAATTCTACCTTACTCAGGCCTTGGATAAAATCCAGGTGTAAACTAATCCTCTCAAAAATGTCTGTAGTTCCTGGCCCATTTAATTCTCTGGTGTGCTTCATGGTGGAGCAGGCAAGTGCTAACTTAGGGCAAGAGGAACAGGGAGCTTAGGAGCCAGGAACAAGCTCACTATTTTTCTCTTCCATTGTCATGGAAGATCTTATACTGTTATATTCTTATGTTTATTATGCTTAAAATAGCACTGCCAGATTGCAAATGTCAATTTCCCTTAGCAGTAAGAATTTTTTCCCCCCAACTTTTCACACAAGTTTACCCTTCCATAAATATGTAACAAAACACTTGTAGTAGTTGAAACAAATGCTATTTTTATAACTGTTATGCCAACGTGTGGTGGTGTTTTTAAACTGATTTTGCCTAGAGGCATATCAAGGTAAACACACTCAGCTTAAAAATTTATCATACTTAATCAGTCTCTGCAAAGGCAACAAAAACTACTTGTGAAAACTCTCTAACCACAATACCTTGAGACAAATCTAATAAGCTTTATGACAATAGACACCTGAAAAGTGCAAATCTAAAATGGGTCTTATTCTTCATGAGTCTCTGATACCAAAGCCAAGTCTAAAGTAGAAGGATGGACCTCTGAAGAATCAGAATGTTTAATTTCTGCCTGTTTTCTTCATTTGTTTATTTTTAATTTGGTTTATATTTATTTTAATCCTCCCTCAAAATTCAGAACAAAATCCTCCAGTGGCACAAAAGAAATTGCTCTTTCCTTCTGGCACAGGTACCAGAAGGTATTGGTATTCTTTAATTTTAGGCCTCCTTGACATCCCTTTACTCCCACCAAGTCCCACTGAGGCCAATTTTAAAAATTAATTTTAAATGCTTAGCAAAGTATCAGTCTGCAAAAATAACATAATATGGAATTTCATGTTTTAAGTATCTGGAAGACAATATTAAATGCTTAGGTAGGGTCTGAAGAAAACTAGATCTTTATACCTTTCCTACCCCTCTCTTCAGTCTTGCTACATTTTCCTCCTAATCAAAACAAGCAAGCCTCAGTAAAGCAGAATTCTCTTTATTTTAAAAGAGAGCAATGTATAAGGAATAAAAATAAAAGCTTTATGACAAAGAGCAACTTGAACATCTTTTCTGCAGCTGAAAGGAAAACAGACTATGCATTTAGGAAAAAAAAAAAGAATGACAATCAGATCAAAGTGTGCTTCCTCCTTTCCTTCTTCCCTTATCATCCCAACTTCAGGTATGCTGGCCAGAAAGACACAGCTGACTTTTAGAATAGRAAAGACTATGCATTTTTGAATGTTGAGCCATAGAAATTAATACGCATGCCTTCCTTTAGGTAAATAATAGCAATGTTCCTGTATGTAATTCAGAAACTCACTGTATAATTCAGAATCATTTGTGCAGCAGATTTAATTTTGGAAGAGGAGATTCTATTAGGATCCAAGTTCTTTGCATGCCCTCTGAGCACAGACTGAGCATTCCAGCCAGTAATTAATTTCTCTGCTTCCTGCTGTCCCCAGCATCTACAGTATTGCTAACCAGAACTTCTCACTGAGGTCAAAATGTAGATTTTTCAAGCTAAGGCCACACTAAAAACTATCCAAATATTTTTTAATCAGTCATTGCTTTTCTGAGGAATGCATCATTGATAAAGCATCAAAATTCCTGATGCTACAAAGCTCTGAGACTGAGCCCTTAGCAGTTGTGCTCAGTGGGAGCTGCCTGCTGCTGGCTGTACTGCCCAAAGGAGTTGAGCTTTAGACCTCAACTAAAATGTCAAACTGCCATGTCAAACTGGCCTGACTATAATAATTTTTCAGTTCCTCACATTTCTCAATAACAAAATTAAGGTTTTACAGAGTTGTTTTCATTTGTCAAACTAACATACCATAAAACACAATTATTATTGAAAAAGAAAGAGGTGTGAGGCCAAAGGTTCGGTGATCCATTTCCTAAAATGTAAGAGCAAAGTGAGTTGCCAGTGAAATCAACACAACCATGCCAAAGGCTTCAATTCTGTTTTTTTTGCTATTTCTCTAGAAAAAGAGAATTTCTAGAGGAATTTATATTCCCCTAGGAGAAGGGTTTAGTCAAATAAATGGCACTAGTTCCAGTGCTCAGCTAGTTCAAGGTCTCCCTTGAGAGCCTCCTTTTACAGCCTGTATTTCCAGGGGTAAGATGACCATCAGAACTAAAGGAAATTAGGGGCTTGCAAGCTCTGGCACATACTTAGCTTACAAGGATTTCTCCTCATAATTATTGATTTGAACCAGAAGACTCTAACCTAATACAGAGCAGAAAACCAAAATTTAAATGTGATGTTTGGGCTATTACATTTTAAAGATGACATTTTTTAGTGTTTCAGATCAAACATGACATTAGCAAGGTGCAAAATAAGGTAATCTGTGGTATCATGCCATGATGTTCCAGGTAACCTGTCAAAATGCACTGGCAGAGGGAAGTATCACTCGCTTGTCTGCAGCACAGACACGTGCAACACTTCAACACTTTCCCACACACATGGGGCAGGTTGACAGATTTTGCTTCCACTGAAGTTGATGGCAAAATTTTTGTTAACTTTTGAGTTCCCGGAGGAGGTGGCATTGGAATTTGGATTGCCTTTGTACTTCAGGCTGTAATGATGCACTCAAAGCAGTTTGGCAGGTCTGTTCTCTCCTGTTCGGTTATCGCTGTAAGAACAAAGCAAGGCATTTCTAGACCAACTTTTATTTTACAGAAAAGGAATTCTGGGAGAGAAAAAAAAAAAGGACAAGAATAAAAGAACCTGAGTAGAAAAAATACTTTCCCAACTCAGAAGCAAAAAGTTTTTATCACTTCATTGTCTCCTCCACACTCCATATGATACAAATGTAGGCGAACAGTGAGCAGGAGCTATCTATAGAAGGCAGTTTAAACTGTGAATTCTGCCTCACCTCCATTCTGCAGCTTGCCATTAGCAGACTATATTTGTACAGTTTATTATGCGATGGGTCCCTGTTCTGCTAAAAAACCCTATAATAAATCTTAGAAGGGTGTGAGCAGCAAAATGCTTGGTGAGAGTGTCAGCTAAGAGGTGTCTGCAGATCGGCTTGAGGCAACGCGAGAGGTTTGCAGTGGGTCCTGCTCTCCTGTTGCACACCTGGGTATCACAGCAAAATGAACTGCTAATCTCTGCCCTCCATCAACAATCTTCCAGAAAATGAACAACTTGGAGGCAGAAGTGGGTGGGAGAGAATGCTGCTCAGAAATCTAGAAAATACAGAGCAACTTAAAAATGGATTGGAACTGCCAAACTAATATGAGCCTGAGCTGAGCTCAAAGCATTAATTACTCATATACTTTTAGAAGTTATGAAACACGTCTGTCTTTGACCTTGTGTCTAAATATGGAATTGCCCATACAGAGAAGCKGCTTGGCATTTAATCATTCTTGCCTTTCACCTTGACAGAGTCAAAGTTGTTCTACCCCCACTGAGTGGAAGCCGTATGGCATGCAATTAGATTCCTGCTCTGGGTTAAGTTACTCCTGTACATTACATCTTTTGCCCATGATTCATCCCATCAACTGTCATGTAAACAGAAGGAAATGTCAGATGAGATTTTTTCCCTGAACATTTGGTCATTTAGCAAAAAAAGTCATAATTTGTATTCAATTACTGTGAAGACTCTGTTAGTATCAAGATATAGATAGTCCAAAGTTTTCATACGAAACACTTCACTAAGATGGCTGGAATTGTAAAAGTCAGTCTCTGAGACTTGAGTACTTCCCTCCCTCCAAAAAACATGTGGGTTGGAAAGAGGCCCAGGAGAAGGGCAACCAAACCTTTTTCTTTATCAGATGGAACACAGTAGCCATCAAGGAACTCTGTAAAGACTTCACTTCTACTTTCCTCCGCTCTACAACAAATGATTTTTTTATAGATATATTGGAAAAACAAATACAAAATTGCACAGAGTGAGAAAGTACACAGCAGTAAGGATTTATAGAGTGATAATATGAAGTTTTGGCAGTTCCAAATTCATTAAAATAGTAATTCCCATAGTCCTCTTGCATATACATTACATAAGACTTCAAATTCAATTTAACATTTTTATTTAACTAGCTGGCTCTCAGGATAGAGATGATTTCTCTCCTCTCAAGTGTATTATTATTACTGCTCACGTATTTTTTCCTTTTAACTCTCCTCTTTCTTTACTGTTAACTCTGCCTTCTTCAAGACTCATTTCTGTCCCATTTTCACAAACACTGTCAAGGTTAGTGCTTGCTGACTCACAACAGCACTGATTATATTCAGCCATTTGTAGGAACAAGCACTTCTTGCTATTAGAACAGGCAGGAACCTTTAGCCTGCAAGCTCTGCAAAGCACCAGGCACAGCAAATGTCCAGTCTAACAGCAGCAGCAACACCCAGAAATCTGCCATTGTATGAGGACTAGGAGGAAGAGCATTTGTAGGCTTGATGTGGGCAATGTCACCTTGTTGGTACCCAGACAGCTGTCTGTGAAACCAAATTAAGCTGTAACCAGAAGAGCAAAMGAAATGTTGTGGTGCTAACAAGAAATATGACTTTGGTAGCAAGTGAAGGGTTCTTAAAGTAATCTTTGTTGTCCTCTCCAATTTAGATGGAGAAACTCCTATTACGCTTCAGCCGACTAACGTCACTGAGAAGACACAACTGATTGGGGACAGCCACCGGAGCTACCACACCGAGTCCTAGGGCAGGCCAGGGACCTGCTGGGCTTCTCACTGAGTCTCACAGTGAGAAAAACATGAGATAAGTCCTGCAGCCTGCAYTCATAGTTGTCTTTAAGCTAATAAAAAGTAACCTGAGAGTAATTTCCTACCAAGGCAGAATCTCGCTCTATGCTACTTTCAAGAGGTTGATACCCGCACTGTGTAGGGAGATACCCATGGCCTGTACAGAGCATGCTGGTCTCTCACAGCTTCAAATTGTCTTTCCCTCTAATAATATTCCCTTTGGGGTAGCTGGTCTTCTCCCTGCCTGCATCTGTAGTTTCAGACACAGTTGTGAGTCCCTTTATGGACTGGCTGTCCCTCCCTGCGCCAGGAACCTTCCCTGGATGCAGCAGTTTTGCTGGACGGGAAACATTCCTGTGAGGGAGCCCCAGAAGTGCTCTTTAGCAAGTCTCAGAGAGAAAGTTGTTAGCAAGACAGATGGGGGTCTCCTTCCTAGAGAAGTGCTCTTTGGAGGGCAGCTAGTGGCTTGCTGAGACTCAGCTCTGGCAATTATAAATCCTGAGCCAAGATAAAGTGCTAGGAGATTTTTCTGATGGTTGTTACAGTGCAGGTCATTCCATATCCAGAAGACTCATCCAGAAGCACACATAGGCTCTGTGACTTCCCCACCAAAAGCTGCAAACCCATGAAACAAACCCTGGGCTGTCCCAGAGTCTCTCTCCTCCTCCCACAGGCCTGTGGCAAAGCTCCTCCTTTTGGTTCCCAGCCAACAGCTTTCTGCCAGCTGGCTCGCTGCACCGTGCCCTTGCCTTGTGGCCCTGCTGCCCTGCTGGCACTGGGCTGGGAGCCATCRCACCAGCACAGGCACTGGGGCTGTGGGAGCAGCAAGGACTTGGCAGGCAAAGCAAGCAGCAAAGGAGTGACCGTCCTCCTCAGCAGCTCATTGGGGTAAGACTGAAACCTCCCTTCTGCACCAGGCACAGGGGCTTTAAGAGCACATGGCATGATTTTAAATAAAGAGGCAGGAATGAGGTGTATGTTCAGGTGCACCACTGCACAAATCAGTGGAGATACATGTGGGCATGGCTAAGGGAAGCATGAAGAACTTAGGCCACTAATTTGTAAGAGCTAAAGGAATACCTCTTAAATCTTAAGCTTAGCACCTCACTGATTTGACATAGGAGTTTAAGCCTGAGGCAGCAGAATTTATCCGTATTGATCATTTTACATCAATCATTGTCAGTTCTGTGTATTTGCTGTTTTTGCATGCTGTGGTCTAAAGGGGGGTCACAATGTTCYACTAAATTATACAGACTTGTGAATATATAACTGGCTGAAAGTGYTGTTTCCTTGCTTAAAATTGGATCCCACAGTTGTGAAACATTATTATCTTCCTTCTATTCTCACCTTTGACATCAAATGTCATTCAGCWAAATATATTGGGAAAAGAATGTGTTTTATAGAACCAGCTGTAACTCCAAAGTCAAGACATCCTACTTTCAATGTTTCTTAAAAMGTCCCATGACACAAGGATATTTTCATGACCATTACTTCCTGTTCAAGTTACATATCTGTTCTCTGGATGCAGGCACTGGGGACAGCCAACATTCACACTGCCCTCAGAAATGGCCCTGGTTTTCTGCTTCAGAAAAGAGGGAAGATGCTGGCATGGCCAGAGTGCACAGACACTCTCTTTTCCCTCATACCCACAGGCTCCTCTTTGTCCTCAGTTGCAATGATTTTGGAAACCACTCGTAGGTACATAATTCCAGACCACCATCCTACCTGCCCACTGAGGATGTGCCCATCCAACCCAGCAGTGCCAGGGGAGGGGGCTGGTGCCACCATCCTGCCACTGARGAGACATGACCCCAGAGGCTTCTCTTTCCAGAGGCAGCCCAGTGCTGCACATTTTCCCATCAGGGGGATGGATCAGACAGCACTGGGGTGCTGTGAGATGGGCAGAGCCCAGAGACTGGGCACTCCTCTTTTGGCTTTCTCCACTATTCCCCTTTTCAGGGTGTTTGTTCTGGCGTAGGATGTTCTCTCCAGTGAAGGAGTAGGGAGAGCACATAGTACATAACAAATCTGCAGGTGAAGTAATTTCCTAAGTTTCACTGTCTCGTAGAGAAATTTAGTGTGAAAATGTCTAAATGTTACCTAGTGACTATTTCCAGCAGAGAAAGAGTGCCTGAAAGAGGCACTGGGAGAAAAGTCTGGTGTAAAGCTATGTTTTATATGTAGAATCCTTTCCCATGTGAAATCCATCCTTGATTTCAACAACAGCTACAGAGCAGGCCTAAAGCCACAGAGGAAGAAGCAAATCCCATAATAGCAAAAGCATTTGGGGAATTTTCTCACATGCAACACCTCTGACGGGTCTAGAGGGCCAGAGCCAAAATTCACCAAAACCAAGGAAATTTTCTCCATGGGCTTGAGATGTACCGCAAGTCATGTGGTTCTTATTTGCACTTTCTAAATGAGAGCCTTTCTTGGGAAAGATTTATGGCTGGATCTCACAGTGTGAAGCAAAGATGGACAAGCTGCTGCATGTTTTACAGACACGGGGTTCTGTACAGAAGAGCCACAACGCATTAGTTAACATGTCAGTTAGCAAAAAACCTCCAAAGAAACCAGTGACCAAGCCTCTGAGGGGGTTGTCCAGGACCTGCAGCTTAAAGATTTGAGTGTCTGAACTCATGGTTTAATTTCAAATAGGTAACTTAATTTTTAAAGTACCAAAGCATTTGTGTCTCTCATTGATGTGAAGATCAGTATTCTGAGGACATGTGGAGATAGAATGATGAAGGATTTCAGGACCTAGCTCTTCAATGTGCTTTTACTCTGTTTGCTTTTCAGAAAAGTTCCTAACATGAACACATGCTAACATTATCTGCTTTTGTGTACAGTTCAGTTGCACACCCAGAAATATTCTCAAAATGTACATATTCTTGATTTTTTTTCTGTTTTGCTACATTTATATGTAAACTTCCATGTATTCAAATCTACCTTGGCTGTCAATCACTCTGACTAATAAAGGTTGTATGTATGAATTTTAGCACTCCCTTTACCTTGCCACACTATCAACAACTTCATTCCAGTAACAGCTAGAGAAGCTGTTGAGRCAGCTGGCCCAAGTTATGGCTTTGCTCCCTGGCAAGTGTCAAGCTCCCTGGCAAGTGTCAAATGACAGCTCAGGGTTTCCCCGAAGAGGAACTAGCTCTTGGATTGCAGCAGATGTGCCCGCCCATGCAAAGCAGCCAGAGCCATGGCCTCACATTGTAAATCCTTTACTTAATGCAGAATGCTTGTAAAAGAAATCATCAGTGTGACAAAGTGATGTAAAACTGTAGTTTCACTGGAATCAACGTCTCTAAGGAACAATTTCCCCCAGCAAAAGGTGTGTGCAGAGAGGGGAACCATGGTGCTGCTAAGGACAACAGCAGATATCCTGAGACATCCAGCACCTCACTCTGCATCTGTTCAAGAGCCAGCACAGAGTGCCAGAATATCTGGGCATGCTACAAGACAGGAATATTTGTCACTAGGCTGGTATTCAGCCTCTGTGACCACAAAAGCCCAAGCATTTGAAAAATGGACAAGGGGCAGCTGTTTTGGCTTTATGTATCCTCAAAGATCTGTTCCTTTGTGTGCTTAGATATTAACATATACCCAGATTCACTCAAAACACTAAACAGAAGAGGCAGCATGGACAATTTAGGTGTACCACCATGTAACTAGTTATTTAGGTCATTTGTGCACTTTTACTCCCCACAACAAGGTTGTGGGATAAGCCACAATGCTTAATACAAAAAAMTTCAAAGACAAAAAACAATTGTATGTCACTTAATTTGATTGCCTACCTTGTATAATAATGAATACCGATATGATTTCAGTCAAAAATAATTAATTACATCTCTGCTTCTTTGTAGAATAAAATCATTAAAAAGAATTGAAGAAGCATGCTAAACTGAGCACAGTTAAAATTACTGATTTTTTCCTATGTTATCATTTTCTGTAGAAGAGAAAAGAGTGTGCTGTTACAAACCAGGGAGAAAGACCACAGATGACCACAACCCCCTTCCTTCCCTCCACAAACTGAAGTCAGCTCCCTCATCACATCTGGCTTCTCCTTTCACTTTTGAGAGATGAATGGGTAGAGAGTTTCGGACAAGAGGACTCAGTCCCTCGTGCCAGTTTCACCCATCCCAGGTTGGGAAGGCAGTAAGACAAGACAACTCATAGGTGTGGTAGCTGACACCTATAATAGATAGACCCCGTAAGGACACACAATTTTCAGCTAAGGGAGAGAGTCAATACATGCTAATCTTAGAATGAGTTGGGTAGGAAGGGACCTTAAATATCATTCAGTTCCAACCCCCACCATGGGCAGGGATGTGTCCTGTCCAGCCTGGACTTGAACACTTCAGTTGGCTGGATAAGAAAATGTGTTCCTTTTGTGGCAGTATGTACAGATACAGCCTTATGCTGTAAAAACAGTGTCTAGACATTTGGAAGAGAGGAGACTTGGAAAAATGACCTTCAGAATTTCAACATCCTAATTAACTGCGATGAGACAAAGGGATCTCAGCCGGTATCCTCCTGCACTGACTTGCTTTGTGGCACGTTGGAGTATGAGCACACACATCTCATTTTCCTTTAGAAATTCAGGTGTTGGCAGTCCTGCATTAGGCCCAGCATTCTTTGCTCCCGCAGGAACAGTTGCTCCTGAGACACAGCGCACAGGTTTGGTTTACGATGCGGCCGGAACTCCTCTGGAAAAGCAATCGTATCTGCAAAAGGCTAAAGAGACAATTGTTAAAAGCATGTTTGCATAGAAGGGAGAAAAAAAAAGTCAACGTCTCCTTCGAGCCGGAATCGAACCAGCGACCTAAGGATTCCCGTGGGGCGTAACCGCTACAGTCCTCCGCTCTACCAGCTGAGCTATCGAAGGGACCTGCCACTCATGCTGCCGGCGCACACCAAGATCGCAGCCGGCCCGCTCAGCGCATGCGCAGCACGCAGTGTCTTCGGGCGGGCCCTAGGGCCGGTCGCGGGGCAGGGCGGGAACGCCGAGAGCGCGCCCTGCCGGAAGGGCGGGGCGGGGTCCGGACCGTGAGGGGTGACCGGGGATGGGGGGCACATGCTGTGGTCTCGCTCGTGGCTATACAGGACAGTGGGGAGTGGCACCGTACGTGCCGGGCCAGTGGCGCAATGGATAACGCGTCTGACTACGGATCAGAAGATTGTAGGTTCGACTCCTGCCTGGCTCGCATTGTTTTTTCCTGTTCTCAGCCATCATTCACGCGTTGAAAGAGTCATGGTTTTCTTTCATGATCTCACCATCCTGACTCCTTAGATTTCTCTTTTATTTTTGTCATCTGATCATCTGATCTCATCATCCTGACTTTGTCAGGAACCGTAGTGACAGGACAAGGAGTTACAGGTACAAAATGAGAGGGGAAATTTAGATTAGAGATTAGGAAGAAATTCTTTGTTGTCAGGCTGCTGAGACACTGCAGCAGGTTTCCCAGGGAGGTTGTGGGGTCCCAGCTCGGGCAGTGTTCAGGACCAGGATTAGGCCTTGAACAAGGCCTGATAAAGCCTGAAGAAGACAAGTGTGTCTTGGTGGGAGGTGTCCCTGTCCCTGACAGGTGGGTTAAGATCAAATGATCTGTAAGGTCCCTTCCAACCCCTTAAAATTCTGTGATTTAACCCCATTTGTCTGCCTGGTGGTGCTGTGTTTTCCAAAGCAAAACACCAACAYAGGCTTAAATTTTTCAAAGKTTTTTTAGCTCTAAATTACCCTGATTAACACACCATTACATTACATGGAGGAGAAAMCTTCTGKCCCTGGGAGAGGAGCAGTGTACTCCACATTGGCCTGATGTTCTGTGGTTACTCCCACAGGTGACATCAAAGAAAACAACCACGAGGTCTCTGAAGGCAGCAAGCAACCCTGCTGTGATTAGGAATGTTGTTTACATTCTAATTATCCCTTAGTCTTCAGAAGTGCAAGAAGATCTGTGTTATGCAGTTGCATGAAAAGTGTGTGATTTTGCAACAAAACCCAAACATTTTTCATTTACATAAAGGCTATGCAGTGTATGAAGAAGAGCTTGCAAGTAGGAGAGGCGAGGAAGGCATTCCCAATGTTTAGGATTTGAGAGCATACCACAGCTTCAGAGCTTAAATTTTTCGAAGTTTTTTTAGCTCTAAATTACCCTGATTAACACACCATTACATGACATGGAGGAGAAACCTTCTGGCCCTGGGAGAGGAGTAGTTTTCAGGGAGGAGACATTCACCACCTTTCTGGGTAACCTCTTCCAGTGTTTCCATGAAACCTACTGTAAAAATWTTTTCCTTATATCAGTTTGAGCCCCCTCTCTTTTGAGTTCAAAGTCATTACCCCTTGTCCTGTTAATACATGTCCATGGAAAAAGTCCCTCTCCAGCTCTGTTGGAACCCCTTTAGGTGCTGGAAAGTGCTCTGAGGTCTCCTGGGAGTCATCTCTAGGCTGAACGACCAAAATTCTCTCAGCCTGACTTCACAGGAGAGTTGCTTCTACCCTCTGATCACTCGGTGTCCCTCCTCTGGACTTGCTCTATGTCTTTCCTGTGCTGAATCCCACAGAAATGGCCAAAGCACTGTGTGGATTCACATGTTCCAAAATAAGTGGTTCACAGGAATATGAATAAATGTCRTAGCTCATGAGTGCTGCCAACACTTGGAAGCAACGTATGCATGTTGCTGTGAAGGGCTCTGCTTTTGCTTCTCAACGCACGGCTGTGCAAAAAAAAMCACACGGCCCAGGCAGAGTCCAACCTCCACTCTCCACATTCGGAATTAGAAGTGGAGAGTTAGTGGCGCCATTAGCTGACTCCTACACCCAGCTCCGGCCGCCGCCCAGTCACCGAACCCCCTTCCCGCCTCTGCCCTCGTGAGGGCCGGGGCTGCCGGGAGCATGCGCAGAAGTGGGCGCGGGGCGGGGCTGGGCGGTGSCTTGTGCGGCCGCTGGGGGGCGGCGACCATGTCCCTTCGATAGCTCAGCTGGTAGAGCGGAGGACTGTAGAGGCCGCGCCCCGCGGGAATCCTTAGGTCGCTGGTTCGATTCCGGCTCGAAGGAGACGTTGATTTTTTTTTTTTTCTGGGACCAGAGCGCGGCTTCGCTCCCGGTCAGGAGGACGCTCCTAGAGCCGTTTGCAAATACGTGTGATACACAAGCAATTCACCTTTTTTTATTCTCTCCTGAGGGGAAACAAAAAAGAGAAAACACCGCAAAGAGATAGCAGCCCTACAGTAAATAGTGATATACAGCTTGCAGCTATACTTTTGGAAGTGCTTGTTGTTTTCCATAAAAATATTAGTTATTATTATGTTTGATAAAACTATTATCGATTATTATTTAATGAGATTTAATAAAGAATATTTGATCGTAATCACAGAATTTTTAGGATTGGACGGGCCTCTGGAGACTCCCTCCCTGCTGAGGTAGAGTCACCTAGAGCAGTTTACACAGGAATTCATCCACAGGAATGTCTCCAGAGAAGGAGATCCCATTACCTCCCTCAGCAGCCTGTTCCAGTGCTCTGCCACCCTCAATGTAAGGAAGTTCTTCCTCATGCTGAGCTGGAATTTCTGTCTATGGAGCTGGAATTTTAGTTTATGGACATTGCTCCTTGTCCTGTCACTGGGCACTGCTGAAAAGARTCTGGCACCATCCTCATGGCACCCACCTCTGAGATACTTGTATGACTTAATGAGATCCCCTCTCAGTTTAATAATATATATTTAGCATTCTCCTATGTGAAGCCAAAAATAATTAATCAAATAATTTAGTTCAAAGCTAGTTTGGTTAGGTCTTCTTTCCCATGACGATCCTTTGTGTTCCGCTCTGGACAGTCTCTCCTCATTTTGCATGTTGCTTTATGTGATGCCAAACAATCTGTGCCGATTGGGCTTTCTGTGATGCCAGATAATCCTTACAAAGGAGGGCTGTGACCACTCTGGCTGATAGGAGTGGGTAAAAGTCCTCCACTGTCTCTTGACTTAGGGTGACAGATGTGATGWTTGGTTCTTTAGATGTGCCAAAAAGGGTGACTTGGGATGTTCCAGCAGAATATGGAGCAGAGGGAGAGGAGTCATAGASGTCCTTACACAGAAGGGGTTTGTTGCAGACAGACATGGGCTTGCTTAGGACATAGTTAATAAGATAGCCAGCCCTCATACTCTGCTTTTTTCTCTCCTGTGTTCTATTGTTCCTTTTTCCTTCAAGCCTTCTTTTCCATTACAGGTGCTACGTGGGGTGCAGAAAAACATGCTTGGCAGCAGCTCCTGGCTTGGAGAGCGTAAACGTGTCTGAAAGTGTCCAAATCTGTCTGCATAGCAGGGGGAGAATGGAAGTGAAGTTTTCTCCTTCAACAGAAGCCCGGGTGAGTCTTCTCTCTGAGTGGGAGTGTTTCTCTGGGGTAGATTTCAGATACAAGAGCAAGGAAAGCCCACTCTCTGTGGGAATATCATACAAGCAAGATTATCAGCAGGGAAACAGATTTATGAAGCTCAGGGGGAGTCAGACCTGCACACTGCTTCTCTTTGTGCATTTCGTCCCTGGCCCCAGATACCCCTTCATTAATTAGTGTGGTTTTGTGCATGGACACGCACACAGACACCAACAACAACCTTTTCTTCCCTTCTCCTCCAGCATGGTTCAGTGTATACCTCTCAGGAACTGTCCCACGAGGAACCCAGGCATGAAAACCTGCCTTTTAGGGAGCAGAGGCATCTCAGTGAGCACAAACTGAGAAAACACATCCATTTCCTTAGCTGCCTCTTATCCACACAACTTCCTACTCACTAGCAGTCAAATCTGAGTCCACAGTCCAAAAGCACATCCCTGTGCCATTCCTTGGTGTGGGACAGGGCACAGACTCTATTTAGGGTCAAAGATTAATTTTATTCCCAAGATTCACCCCTTCCTTTATAAACATCTCTAAACTCCTTTGTTCCTTTTCACTGATTCAATGGCAACTCTTTTCACTTCTCCTAAAGGATAGCTTCCAAAATAAAAGCACACACAGACTTTCTTCAAGAGAAGGGATCATCTCCTTTCTCCCTCTGTCTCCACCTCTAAGATATTTTTTCTCTCCCACCCACTCAGAAAGAATTGACATGCATTTCTGTGTAAGAGTGTAATACTCTTGAGGGATAATGAAAGCCAGGAAAGAAAAAGAACAAAACAAAAAACCCTCAAAAATGTCCTGGTCTCAAGACTTACTTTATGCTAAGCACCTATTCTGCCTCTTGAGCTACAGCCTGTTACATTCATGTGACTGTTTGGCTCAGCTTCCCATTCTTCTAGGATATGCTCATGGATCTAAAGGTACTTAATGTTTTTTACTACAGCAGCAAACTATTCAGTGCTTGTTTAATAGTGTAACCTGTGAAATACTTCATTTAGGTGCAAGTTAATACTGACAGTCACCTACAAGTGTATAATTATTTTTGTTTCTGGTCTCCAGCAAGGGCCAATGACAAGCTCTGTGTGTACAGTCTATTCAATAATTTCTATCACTTAATGGAAAATTATTAAAATTATAAATTATAATTCATAATTTATTATAATAATAATTATAAAATAATTATTTTATAATTATAAAATAATAATATTTAGATTTTAAAAAAAACAGATATAAGAACCTCAATCATACAACAGTTCACTCTGATATACTGGGTTGGTTACCAGAGTAGGGCACTTCAGGCAGACAAGGGATGAGGGGATTTTAAATAGCCTGATGGGTACAAGGGGGAGATCTGCTGCAACAGAAAGGAAATTTTCAGGTCCTGTCTTGTAAAAAAAGGTTTGTTTGTATTTCAAACAAAAGTTTGTAAAGTTTGTATTTCTCCCTTTTGCTGGAGAAAGGGAAGACAGAATAAATCTCATGGGAGTATGAGGGTAAAAAGTTTCAGTCTGCCTGGATTTCAAAGGAGAGATGGTGAAAATGTTCCTGCATAACAAGGTGCTTCCTGATGGATGCAGTTTGCAATATGTGGCACATGCATAGAAAAGATGTTCTGCTGATTGCAAAGSTGGGAAACCACTGGAAACAAGAGAGCACTTTCCTGATTTTGTTAGTACTTGAAACTTTATTATTCCTTTATTGAGGAGGTCTTTGTCAGTGTATGTATTTTTAATATTGTAAACACATACTTCTTTTTGTACCTTAAGTACAAAATGACTACCTTAGGTAGTCTTCACCTGACCTAAGTGGGATTTCAGGGTTACCCAGCTGTCAGCAGCTCTCCCAGCTCACATCGTGGGCACTTAGACATGATTTTTATCTCCTTGGCACATTCCCCTGCCCCATTTCAGCAGGAGGAGTTGGATAAATGAGCATCCTCCAGGGTYGGCCAAGCTGGAGTGTGACAGTGGAAAACTGGAAGATGCTGGGAATAGATGTGAATATTGAAAGTTCCCAGTGGGGTTGAGAAAGATGCATGTAATAAAATCTTTTCAAAAATAAGTCTGTTTGGAGGTGGAGTTGACCCAACTGAAAATTCCCAAGCAGAATGAGCAGAATGTGTGGGTATCAAAATAAATGATCACAAAATCACATTTCCGGCTTTTGAACTGCTTGGTTGTTGAKAGTTTTTTGGTTTGTTTTTAATTACCCAAGCTTTGCCGTTTTCCCTCCACTTATGCTCAGGGGTGATGTGTGGGAAGCTAGGGGAAGACCAGGGTTAGGAAGGCGACAAAGAATGTAAAACTGAAAAGAACGAGCCAGGTAGGAGTCGAACCTACAATCTTCTGATCCGTAGTCAGACGCGTTATCCATTGCGCCACTGGCCCCCAGCTGTTCCCGATTCTGCATGAGGGTGGTGCTATAACCTCCTAAAGGAACCTTCTGGCAGCTATGTCATGCCCTTGTTGTCTGCTTGCCCCTAGCAGCTGTCTGGGCCAGCAGAGCCTKCCTGTTCCCCTGGTGTCTGGAGGAGGAATCCCAGCTGGTGGGAGAAGGAGCAGGAATCTACTGCTTCCATAGCTCCATAGCAGACGAGCCTTCACTCCACTCCATGTCCTCCAGGAAGGACCCCAGATCAGCCAGACAGGGCCTGGAGGGCTGGGACTAACACAGAGCTGATCTGCTCTGAGGGATAAGGGCATCTCTGAAGGCAGTCAGCATCAGCACCCATCTTCCAGGCAGCCCTCACGCCACTGTCACATCAGTACCTCTCCTGTTACAACACACCTGACTCACGTCCACACGTTGGTTCCTGCCCTGACCTCTGATTTACTCTTGGTCTCTACCCCATAATTTTTTCCTGCAGCTCAGCTGCCAGMGATGAGGCTCTTTGAACTGTCTGAACAGGCTTTGCCTCTGAATTCCTACAGAGCATCACATTGGTGCTTCACAGAGGTGGCTGTGTCTCAGTGACGGTGGTCTTGGTCACTTAATATGCTCCACAAAGGCCACGAGGTCACAGAACTTGTTTTCCAGTTTTTACTCATCAATCACATGCAAAATAGATTTTGCTTTTCCAAGAAGAGATGGCGATTTATGGCATTTTGGATTCAGCTTCTGGACCTCTTTCTGACACTTGCTGCCTGCTTTTCTGATCCCTTTGCTTACTTTGTGGCAGTCAAATGTGTTGATCCACCACTGATAATAACTTTATGTCAGTGACATGCAAGCTTCTTTCCCATGGTAGTCTTTTTTGAATGTTTGCTGTTTGAATTCTGGCATGACAGTTGTCTATTTAGGCTTTTATAAACAGGTCTGTACCAGAGAGAGACAGGATACTGCAAAAAACTCTGCGTATTCAGCCCTACTTTCATTAGGAMAATGAAAACCAAACCAAAACAGTTAACCAGTATTGTACATTAGGGAGCTAGGGAAAGAACATGAATGGCACTTTTTTCCACTCCTTAGAAGCAGGATGGGATTCCTGCTGCCACAGAAAATGCTGGGAGCTGTTGGAATCAGATGTTAATTACCACAACCCTATTTGAACATGCTATGGTGCCYTCCTGGCAGCAGTGATTTTGCCTGACTACTGTGCTAAGTGATGGCTTTTGGCTTGACTTGCTTGTGAGTGCTCCTTCAAGTAATGGATTACTTCTGGGGTACCAAAGGTATTAATTATGTTCTGGATAACAATAAGGAAGTTGAGGATGAAGTTTTAAAGGAGGATGAGCCAGTTTGGCAGYTCTTTAGTCCAAAGTAAAGAGGTCCCACTCCTCTTCCCCTCTTCTCCACTGCTCTGAAGTACAGAGCTTGCTTTGACCCAGCTATAGTGTGTGGGCACTCCAGGCACCTGAGTCACCGTGACAAGCCAACAAGGTGGGTAATTTTCCAATGGTCAGTGAAGTGAATCATCTCAGATGGTGCTAATGAGGAGACCAGACCTTGTGTGAGAAGCCCAGGCTGCTCTATCCTGCTGGCCAGGGCAGCTCAGCCTCTTGCAGGTGCTTGCCAAACTGCAGCCTGGAGGAGTGTTGTGCTGAGGTAATGAARAAAAAAGCATGGAGTGGGAGCAAGGAGTGAGAAGTGGGGAATGTGTTCAGTAGGTGAGAGGTAGAGCCACTGTCTGTGTCCACAGACAGCTCACTTTAGACCTGTTATTCAGTCCAATCTCTCTTCATTTTCATCTTTTCTCACTTTACTTTGTGAGGTGCAAGTAAGGTGGGTAGTGAAGATGAGGCAAAATTCTTCCAGACTGCCTCAGGCTAGTGCAGGRGGATAAACTGGAAGGAGCATATCCTTCATAAGCAAAGACTTGCAAATATTTTCTCTCTTGCAAATGTGTTTTATTTTCCCTTGAATTAACCAGAAAAACCACAAAGTGAATGGAAGGGGGTGAGTGTGTCCAAATAGGTGGTGGGTGTATAACAACARGAAGGGTGTAATTGCAAACAAGAGTTTGCAGGGGTGGAGGTGTTGCCTTTTTCTACTTGGGCATCTTGGACTCACACCTGTTCCTCCAGTTGGCAGCCAGAGAGATGATCCACTGCATGCCCAGGCCAGGCAGGATAGARGGCTTCCATGTATGAGCTCAAAGATCCCAGGGATGCTACCTCTGCTGCAGTGATGGRATGGAGAATGATGTTAGAGAAGGATAGTCTCTTGGATTTCCGTGTAGATCCAACAGAATTTCTCTAAGCAAACAAGGCTGCTCCATTTTGCCTAATGCAGCATGTACTGCATTCCAAAACAGCTGCAATGTGGTGTCTGGCAATTCTGAAAGCAGRACCCAGTGAGATGGGCCCTGCTTGAGCCATAGAGAGGGCTGCAGCCAAAACTAATGGTTTGAGACAGAGCCTTGGTCATAACWAACACTCCAAATGCCTAAAGAAAGCTGGAGCCAGAGCTGGGAAATCAGGCTAGTGGACAAATAAGAGAGTGAATACATGTAAGAGCTAGAAATGAGAGAGGGTAATACATTTCTAGAATGCTTCTGTACTTCTCCTTGCCTGACTCTTGTCCAGGGGAGAGCATGGGGGCTGCAGCTGAAGGAAGGGACATTGCTGTGAATGTTTGTATACAATGCTGTGGATATCTGCTTCACAATGCTCTGGATATCAATGGATATCTGTGGATATCTGCTTCACAATGCTCTGGAGAACAAGCTGGCAACCCAAAGTGCTGGTAAGGTGCCCCAAGCTCTACGTGGAGTTTTACCACATCCTTTGGCAAGGAACAAGTCATTAGTATCCAATTACACTGAAATCATACTTAATGCAAGACAGGTTAAGACAAAAAGAAAATAAAAACATATACTCAGTTGCCAAGACAGATAAACTTATAAAAGAGGTAGGTGGGGAAATGAGAGAAAACCAGGCTTCATTTACTGGCTTTGAAGATTAAATCAGCGTGGCTATTCCCTCATATCCAGGCATTGTGCTGCAGGCCCTYGTGACACAGTAAGGAGCAGACAGCCTACCTTCCTCCACACCTTATCCCTCAGGCTGTGTTGACCAAGAAACTTTTCCTTGTGGAGGAACAAAGCACTTCTCACRTTCTAAAAAATTTTGTGCTAAAACCCCAAATTCTTCCAATCCTGAGAATTTCACTAATTTGGTATAGAGGTCTTCCTATTTCTTCCCTATTCAAGAGACAGGATGGCCTTTCTTCTTGGCAAAAATAAGAATGATTTCATTCCTTTAGCATTACCTGGCCAGCTAACAATACCTTGGCTCCAGTGCTAAGCCTGAGTGCTGTCATGGGAAAGGCACTGGCTTGATATCTCAATGCCACTATTTTCTTTTTCTCTTTTTTTTTTTCTTCTGTAATAATGTAAACATCACTTTTGCCCTGCCTGCTGTCATTATTCTCATGGGCAAAACCAGAATACAGCAAAGTATGTGAGCCTAGTCAGCCTTGATTTGGAGGGGATGTGTTGCTTCAAGCTATTGCTGGGAACAGAAGCAAGGGGAGCAGTCCTTGCCTGCTCAAGCAGAGGCTGTGTCTTTTCAGGGAGAGGGTCAGACAGTTCACCCCTTCATGGAAGAGGATAAAGGAGATGAAGGCTGATGTGGGAAGGATGAGAAGCAGGATGCTGTGGTGCTGCAAAGTAGCAGAGGAGTTGGAGGCATTGTGCAGGGCTTGAGAAATCACCTTTAAAGGACCTGTTCAATGCAGACAACATCCTGGGACTTACTGCTGTGCATGCACACACAGTCCCCTTCCTTATCTTCTTGTGTCTTTTTCCCTTTGCATCTTCCACTTCCCTCAAACATTCTCCTGCCAGTCTCACAAAGTGGCCTCACACAGGGACCACAMAGAGATACCCATTAGCCAGCTGGCAGCACAGTTTCCTCCCTAAACTGGAAAGAAAAGGTTCAGCACTTTTCTGCCCTCCTGCATGGCTCCTACAGCATTTGAGGTAGAGGGAGGAGTAGGGACAACACCAGGCTTGGGTCAGAGACAAGAGGCTCTTTCTGCCTCCCACATGCTGGACATGCTTCTCTAGGAAAGCTGTAAAGAGAGGGAAGGGCTAAAAATCAGAACACCAAGATGAAGAAAGGTTTCCTGCTCTCCCCATTGTCTCCTTGAGAAGCTCTGTTTTTCAATTTCCGTCTCCATGTGCCTTGTGAGGTCACGTATAAAAAAGCATTTCACATGGAAACAGAGAAAGGATGAGAGAGTTGGCACCTTCATTCTGACTGGATGACACCTGGCTTGTTAAAGAGACATACTTCCCTGAAAGGGAATGATGCATGACTTCAGTTCTGGGAATAAGCATCTTGTCTGGACACATTTCAGGAGCCCAGGGGACTAGTTATGAGATCTGACATATCAGGAGTACCCCACTGAATGCAACCTGAGATGTTACCTGCAGAGAAGGCTTCTAAGGAAGCATCGCCCCTTCTCAGGAACATCACCTGAACACCTGATGATGTGTGAGAGGTCTTGCCAATTAAGATCAGCAAGGGTAGGAACCTGTATAGTTTTTCAAGTATTCCATAAATATAATCTGTTTTGGATGGGTATTAATGGCTTTGTCATGGATGAATTATTTTATTTCCATTCTTAATTCATCTCTGCTGGATTAAGTGGGATTTCAGTGTTACTGATTGCCTGCTGACATTGCTGGCTGAAGGGGACAGTGAACTGTTACTCTGTGGCCACCTAGCTCATGTCAGGCTCCTTGCCGTGTTCTCTGGAATGCTAAAGGTTAGCRACAGCCATGTCTGCCCCATTTTGGCTGCAGAAATGAGGTCCCTGGTGAATATCTCTGATGAAGGTCAGGGATGGCAGAGGCATCCTCTGCTGGCAAAGGCAGCTGTGGACACTGGCGGGGAATAGGACAAAGGCTCTGAGTATGACTCCTGAGGTTCCTCAATGTGTCTGTCAGGGGTACAATGAGAAGTTCAGTGATGAGTAGAAATCTTCCTCCCCTGCCAAGAGCCCCTCTCCTTTGAGCTGTAATTGGAGCTAGTGACTTAAGGATTCCTCTGAAAACACTGCAGCCCTCTACCCTGGGAGCTGAGCTATCTAAAGATGAGAGATGCAGTCCTGAGAGAAACTCCCAGCAGGATCTCACAGCAGCCCCAGTCCCAGCAGCATGATGGCAAGTAGCAGCTGTATCACTGTGGGATTTGGGGAACCAAGGCCCAAAAGGCACCTTGAATACAAATTTGTGCACAAAACAATGCTGCTGCAAAGCTGTCAGCTTGTTGTGAAGTGCTTCATAGCCCTGATTAGGGATGGAAATAGCACCAAGGCCATACTACGTGGGTAACTACAAGAGATGTGATTTGTAGTCTACTCTTACATAAATCTATTAAGACCCATCTCATGTTTGCATTACAGGCTTTGGAATTATCAGAAGCATCAGAACAAGGCCAGATACTGCTCCAGCTTGTCACCTCTTACCTAAGGATTATCTGAAGTAAGATTTTCTGCACACCCTACAACAGGATAAAGATGAAGGGAGCTGACCCCACAGCATTATAAGAAGAGCAACACAAGTGACATGAGGAAGCAAAACTTGCAGTAAGAAGATCCATCAGAGGCTCTGTCTTTATACTACCTCTCCTTGTTTGCAGGCTTCATTAGCAGTGCAGCTCTAAATGCTGTGACAATGGAAACACACAGCAGCTCTTGCACTGATCCTGTGCTCTGCTTTGCCACCACATCCCAGCCCTCCCTGTGCCCTGCATATGCCTGTTCTCTCCCCAGCTTGTCTTTTCCTGATCTGAAGGGTGCAGTGACAGGGGATGTGGGGTCAGCCCTGTTTTCCCAGCTTCTTGACCACAGTGGTGGGACAAAGGAGCACATTCAGCCCACAGCAGCACACCTTCCCTTACATTCAATGCTGGAACAGCCTCCCTCAGTGCTGATGGCTGGGGTCACAGGGGGTCACCCTCCAGGCTGATGACAATCTCTGTTGGCTGCATCAGGGGGAGAATTTTGGAAGGAAAGGAAGACAGCCAGCCCCAACTCTTTGTCTTCCACCCAGATCATCATATCAGACAATTATGGTGCTCTCTGTTGCTGTGAACTATTGGTTCATGTTGCCCAATCCTGACTGCAGAGAGTAGGACTGTGTAGTGAGAGATGTGCATCCTCAGTCAGCACAGGCAAAACACATATCTTACTGCAAAGCTGCCCCCTCCATGGCAAGGTCAAGGCCTTTTAGAAGACACACAAAATCTGAGTTATGCTGTGGTGAAAGGACTTGCTATGCACCCTTTCTTCCCTTGCATTCCCTAAACTCTGCCAGAATCAGAAGGGCTGACTCCTAGCGAGCAGCCTGGTGTGGGGAGAGGGTGATGCAACACGTGTGTGGACATGGGCCGGCGTGCTTGAGATGCTTCCTGAAGTGATAATTCAAAAGGATGTTAATGCAATAAACTGCTGCTTGGTACAATGAACACAATGTCACAGTGGAGGGCATTTCTGATCATAGCTAAAAGTGCCTGGCTTGAAGGCTTTTCCTGTTGTTTTCCTTGCAAATGCCTGCATCTCTCTCTCAACTGCTGTGCTCCCCTATGCTCACTAAAATCTCATGTAAAGGAGTGGGTGAAAGAACTTGATTGGGAAATGGCCAAAAGGAAAACTTTCTCTTCTTTTCTGACTTTCAAAAGGAAAAAAAAGGCATTGGTACTCAGGAATGAAGAGTCATGCTGGTTTTTCTATATGCCTTGAAACCATTTGCAGGGCATATAGCAGAAGGAAATAAAAGGAAAACAGAAGAATTWAAAAAACCCAAAACCCTAAGAACATTTGTTACCTCTTGTTGGGGTGGATGAAACAAGAAAGCCTTATAAATATGATTGCCTGGCAAAAGATTTTGAGAAAATGGAAACTATAAGCGAGATTGAAATGAAAGCAACCTTTGAGATCCCTATAGTTACTGAACAACGGGAAAACAATGGCATGGCCAGCTGAAGGTAATCCCCTTTTGATGAAACAATACCCTCTGCTTGCAGGCAGGTCCAAGATTCAGAGCAGACCCTGCCAGCTTGGCAGAAGGGGTCTAAAGAGTAGGTTTTAGGGTTTAAAATGTAACRCAGTATRGTAAYGTAGTGATTCTTATAGGTTGTATGGAAATGCTATAGGATTTGTATGTTGTATTAGATTGGCTAGTGAGAATCACAATATTCAACACAGAAGATGATGTATTGTATTGTAACGGGAACTTCGGGCACTTCTCCTTTTCACTTCACTGCACTTCACTTCTCTTCCCCTTACTTTCCGTACTCTTAGTCTTGCCTCTTAGCTCTTGCCTTCTACTCTCTTACGCTCTACCCCTCTCTTCTCTYGGTCCTGCTCTGAGCTGCAGCTGGCAGCTCTCAGCAGGGCCCTGCACCCACGCCCTTTGCAATAAACTGCAAGTTCCACCACCTGGCTCCAGAGATCTCTCGTCTCCGTCCCTCCGACCGTGCTGACCCCATCGCTCCTACAACCTCTGACACCAGCCACTTGATAAACAAACACTTTCCTGGTTCTAGTAGCAACTTATTGTGTGAAAACCTTTCTCCCTYCCCCCGCCCCGTAGTATTTTTATTTTGCTGTAATACGGAGATATTTGACCCTTCAAGCACTGAATCTCTATTCTCTCCTGAAAGAATGGCCCTCAAGATGGGGTTGGATGAGAACATAACCTAGACCATCCTGGGGAGCTGGGACAGAGTCTCAGCAGGTCTCTGATGTGGTATAAAGTTTGTGCTGAGTACAAACTTAAAATCAGTCTTTCCTTTGTACTATGGACCTGAGCATTGTCCTGGAAAAAAAAAAAAAAATCTGCAGTCCTCTGCTCTGCCAGCTGAGCAATGGAGAGCATACTGAAATAGAATCAAGAGTGGCTTATGTCAAGCAGACCAAGGCTAGGGAGAAACCTGACACTGAGACAGGGCTGTATCCCTGTGAAGTGATGAGCTGGTGCCAGCTGGGAAGCCTGAGCTGGATCTGTGCTGTGAAACATAAATCCCWCTCTACTGAACATCACTCTCCTTTCCTACTGACAGAGCTGGGGCTGCAGCACTGGGGTTTGGAGTGCTATGGCCTGTTAAGTCCAGAGCAGAACACAAATCTGTCACCCAGTCAAAATTCCTGTTGTTAAAGGTCTGCAATACCCTTTTCCTTAAATACTGGTATGCTTAGGAGGCCCCCTAGCACTGCCCCTGCTGTGCCACCTCCTGCACTCCAGAATCAAACATCCCTGTTATTCCACAAAATGCAGGTACCTGGGGAGGATTCACCATTCCCACCTTTCKGCTAGTAGGGGAGACATCGAGCCATGATTTATAAACAGGCTCTCGTGGAATGCTGCAATAGCAAAGTAGCAGGGAGAGGGTCAGGGGTGCATTTGAAAAGCAGAGGGTTGTGTTAAAGTACTCAAGTACTTGCTTGCTTACTCTTCAAAAGGAAGTGGGATTTCCCCACTTTTCTAACTGGTGTGCTCTCTCCATTTTCTAGCTGCTTTTGTTTTACTTATACCCTTTCTTTCTTCATGTCTCATTTTCACTGCAGGGTAGGTTTGGGTGTGTGGAAAAGCAAGCCTGTTCCTGTTATCTGTGAAACTTGTCCCTAGTCCTGGAAAGGACCTATTTTTAGGTAGACAGTAGTGCAGTGCTATTATTTCCCACATGCAATACTTCCCCCAGTCCTTTGGACATACTTTTATCCCTTGGCTGTGAAATATGGATCTCTTTCTAGCAGTGATGAGTGGAGGGCAAAAGGGTTTGGGAATCTCCAGGTTTGTAAAGTTGCATGTGGTTTGGGGAGGTGCTGAACTGTTCATCTCATGTTTGTTATCCTACATCTGGTCTTTTCAGGCTCACTGATTTTGAGACTTAGACAATACTGATAACTGCAAGGAACATGCTAAATGCCTCATGTTAATCACCTCACAGGGTCACCCTGCCTGCCTGAAGGGTGTGGCCTGAGCACCATTTCTTATCCTGATATTGAGGACTCTGAGGAAACCAGGACTTTCTTTCCAGAGGGCTTTGTTTCCCTGTGTCCCCTAAAGCTGGGTGACAGGTTCATTCTGGCTTGCTGGCACTGCTGGAGGGCAGAAGGAAGCCAAAGGATCTTCCTTCTCTCAGGGCAGACCGGTGGGGCAGTGACCTCCTGTCTTGGTGTCACAACGATGGCAGAACCACAGCATGCAGGAAAGAGTCCTTGATGCAGTTTGTCCACAGACTCTCACTGTTCCAAGGTCTTTGAATCCAAATCTCCGAGGTTTATCTGCTATAATTGATGTTGGTACCACTGATTCATTTGGAACAGAAGTTATTATCTAATTCATACACCCTTCTATCCCATGTTTCTCCCAGTTTGCTACAAACTGTGGAAGGTTCTTGAGCATGGATAAACCCAGAGAAGGCTGCTTTTGAGCACAGTTCAACTCAGGGCAGTGTCCATCCTCTGTTAAAAAGAAAAGGGCAGACACCCTCCCTCTGATTGTTCTTTGTAGCTGGTTCCTGAAGTCTCATGCCCCATACATTTGATGTGCTCCCAGTGACTCACCCTTGAAATGCTTTGAGCTTTCCCCTTCTGCTGTGATTTCATATGTGCAAAAGAAACTTTCTAAAGATGTCATTATTTCCTGTGCTGGTCTTTGTTTTCCAGGAGATCTGAAACCAACCTTCAGACTGTTTTTAGAAGGTCTCCAAATACTGACCACATATGGCTTGTCATCACATATGAGGTACACAAAGACAGATATATATATATGCATATATATGTGTGTGTGTGTGTGTGTGTTGAATGGAAAAAATGTCAGTCTCAAAGGCAAGTGTTTTTGAAAGCACTTGTCTCTGTTGCAGAGGCTCTCTTTGGCTGCATAAATTGAGTCACACACAAGGGTAGTCTCTGTTTTTATCATGGCATGTATATCGATCACAATAAAATAATGAAATGCAAAATATAATTTGTAGTTTGTACTTGTATAGGTAGGAGGGCTTCATCTTATAGCTGCCTTGTCGGCTGATGAAGTTGTTGCCAATGTAAGTGAAATCTGAGTCTCTGCAGCATGCTCGCCTGTAGGTGGGAATGCTGGTGCTTGCCACCGGCTCCCAAGGGACTGTTCTGGCAGGGTAAATGGGCACAGACAAAAGGTGAGATTGATGGAGAACCTCCCCTAGCCTCTCCGAGGCATGCTTGGCTAAAAATGCAAATCTTTTCAGCTAGAACAACAAGCAGATGTAGCATTATGGGAAGAGGAGAAGGACGGATCATCATTTTGCCCTAAGTCTCACATTTGGGTAGGCAAAATTGGAGATGGCAACCTCGTTTTTTTTAGGATGTTGTGTTGCTCAGGCACCCACCAGCTCTGTCCTCTTCCTACAGCAGCTGGGCTGTTGTGGGAAGCCTGCAGGTGAGTCCCACCAGCCTCAGCAGCGTGGGGAGCTGCTGGAGGCAGCGAGGTGGGGATCGGTGTTGATCCCTGCCCAGGGGATGATGGGCAGCTCCCAGCTGTTTTAGGCAGCTGGCAGTGTAGAGGTCTGCTGGCTCCTGGGCTGGGTGGCAGGGTGCTTGCTTGTGCCCCAGGACAGGCAGAAGGTGGGGTGGCAGCAGGCCAAGGAACTGTCACCCCATGGACCAGGATGCTTCTCACCACCCACCATGTCCAGAACAGGATGCCTGGACAAGGAGTCTGCTCCTTGCAGAGTGCACTTTGTCTCTGCAGGCTCATGGGAGAAACAGCTCATGTGGGAGCATATTTTTGACAGCATCCTCTGGCCAAAATAGGATTTTTCCCTTTGTTTTCCAGTCATGCGAGAGAGCCACAGGGCTGATTTTCTGAGTGACACACAAGAGCTTCACAACTCTGGTACAAGATAAGAGGTTGCAGAGGGGAATTCTGTGAATGCAAAACCCAGAGATGTCATTATGGCACTGAAACCTGAACCTGGACATCACTCAACCTCTCTTTCCTCCTCCAAATCCCTCTCCTAAGCCCACTGCTTTGCAGCCAGCTTTCCAGGTTCCAGGCCATCAGTCCACAGGCCACAAGCTGTTATTTGGCTGCAAAATAGCGTAGTTAGAAGGAATGTCTGTAAAAGCAAGCCTATATTTAGGAATTAGTGTTCTGGTTATGTCAACAAAGTCACGTAACACTCCCAGACAAGCAATACTGAAAAAAAATTATTTCTTCTTGGTGATGGCTGGCAGACATCCAGATTTTCTGTCCAGGAGGAGTGTTAAAGCAATTCCCCTTGCCCTTTGTTTGTCCCTTGAGAGATGGCTTGACTTGGTTACTCTTCAGAGGTGGACAACTGTGTGTGCTGGTGGCCTTCCCCTGCAGGAGTGGAAGGGGAGAAAGAGGAGGGGGACAGGGCTGCCAGGGAGAGACAGGAGGGTGCCAGGTTCTTTCTCAGTGTGAGTTCTTTGAAGCTTATCCTAAGTAGTCCCTGCTGAAGACCAGCTGTAGGATCTTCCTTTTTCTCCTCAGTGTCTTGGCCTTGGCTCTTCTCTTCCTCCTTCTTGCAGAGTGGTCATACAATGTGTGGCTTTCCTGGCATTTCTCATCCTGCCTTTGCAGGTGGGGTCACACCTCTGCATTTCTTTACCTATAATTTATTGCTGTGGTTCACCTTGTCAGAAAAACCTGTACTAATTTTTCACATGTCTGGACTACACGTTCCTGCCAGAAAAATATTTCAGCTCAAGCCTGGTTGCAAAAGGTGGGTTTATCTTTGTTTTGTTGACTCTTCTTTTTAGTTGTGCTGTTTGGTACCTGTTCCATGTCAGCATGCTTCAGCATACAGAAGGGGAAAACCAGCAGCACACTGTCCCTCACCTTGTTGTCACCAGATGTCCTCTGCAGATGCATCAGATGTCCAGCTCAGCCACTCAACAGAAGGCTTCTGGGGTTTACTGTGGGTACGTATAAAATCACCAGAATCACATCCCAGAGGGGTGTTACACCCTGAGAGGTGCCTCAGTTCATTCTCCAGAGGGCCAGCATGGTTTTTTTGCATGCCATGAACACGCCCTTCCCTACATCACCATATGCAGGTGTTTTTGTGTGCTGACCTTTCTAGCCTTCAGCTTTTCCCCCCAGAATTTCTCTGTTTCTGCCTGGGCAGTAAGGTGGAAGTGCCCTGCCAGATGAGGATGGCTTTCCTCATTTAATTCAGAGCCCCTTATTGAAGCAGGTTTTGCTGTGCAAGGGGCAGCTGACTCAAAGGAGGAGGGCAAGAATGAGGCATTCAGATTCCTCCAGATGCAAAAGTCACCTCTGACCCAGCTATGAGGGCAGGGAAAGAAGAGAAATATCTTCTTGCTGCTGCCAGGGAAGGCTCCCTGCCAGCCCTGCCAAAAGCCCCAGCTGTCCACAGCTCAGCTGCCAGAGCAGCTTCTCCCACTGGACTTCAGGCTCTTCTCCACACCAGGCAGTCGAAGCAAAGGTGTGATTTCAGGTGGGTTTAACTAAGTTGTGACTAATTTCCCATGAATGCAAGATGTAGAAAAATCGATTTGTTTCTATGGGACYGCTGATAAATGTGTATAAGTTTACACAGGGGAATTTTCAGCTTGTTGGGCCGCAAATGAATACAGGAGTTCACTCAAACACTTAAGAAGCATGTGAGGCACTGAAAATAAAATAGTCAACAATGCATTTAATGTTATTTATTACAATTGCATGCAGAGGATAGTATTCATTTTTGTGCAGAAATCCATGAAAACCTTTACTTTTATATTTTCCTGAAGTGCACAGTTTCCAGACTGGTGTTGCATGCAGACTGAGGGCCCTGCTTTAGAATTGGGGGTCTGTCCCAGGATGCATGGGGCATTCACTCAGCTGCTCTACTGCATTTTTCAGATGCTAGCCCTATACAGTCATAAGGCAGAATAAACATAAAGGTTTCTACAAGACACTGAACTGAGGAACTRTAGTAGTTATTGACTGAAAGAGAATAAAATATTCTGATTACATGTACAGTAAGGTGGCAAAGTGATTTTATACAGTAATGTGGGGACTTTGGCTTAAATTTGAAGATGAGATATTTATTGCTTGTACAGTTGTGTGATAAATTATTGGCAACTAGAAGCACAGATGGCTTTCCTTTAAGATCAGGCATCACATGTCACAAATTATCTGGGAAATTGTCATTTTAAAAATAACTCTGGAACAAGTGCCAAGCTGAAAGGGATATCAGTGTCTAATAAACAGATATAAACACAGCAGTGCCCAAAACTAAAATATATTTGAATTAATCTATCAGAGAGAGAGCATATACAATTAGTACCTATTCTCTAGCAGCACAAATGAAAGCCTTTCATACTGTATTTCTCCTGGGTTTTTTCTCRTCAGGAAATTCAAATGTTTTTCATGCATATTTAACCTGCCCATAGAGTTAATGTGCACAAATGGCACTAAGTCACATTGGATTTTTATGTTATAGCTCCTGAGACCAAAATCTTACCAAAACAAACTTAGGCAGAGTTATAGGCGGGCAATTTTGTTTGTCTGGTGTCGGATTATACCCTTTTCTGACCCAGAGATKGGGCAACTGAGAGGCTTTTTAAAAACTTTTATTCTGTTTTCAGTCTCACGAGAAGGGCGAGACAATACAGATGTTATAATTCACAAGTCTGAATTGTCCGACAGTCTGGTTTTCAAGGTGGTGAGATGTTTACACCCTGAAGTGTTCAAGCTCCAGAGCAGCCATCGCTCCTATTGTTCTCTCCAGTAATCACACCTTGGAAAGGTAGGACCCTGGAGCCTCCCAAAACACATGGGCAAAATGACATCCTGCCTCTCATGGCCACAGCTGCCCACTGACAACAGAATGTCCATTAGGCTGCAGGATGTGGCTGCACAGGCTGGGGCAAGCCCTTCAGTCTCCATTGACCTGCAAAGATAAGGGAAGGGAGCAGATGGCCTTTGCTTATCACTCCCACAACTCCTCAAGGGGTGAAGGCTGCCATGTGTGAGTGAGGAGAGCCAGGGCCTCTCCCCCCTCCCTGGCAGCTGTCACCTGTCCCAGCCTGTCCTGCTCTCACGCGCATATATGGGCACGGCAGGACGGCAGCTCGTGACGCAGCGCTGCTAAAAACAGCCCCGGCTCTGCTCGGCCCCTGGCTCAAACAATGTCCTCCRGCCCGAGCAGTACAGAGAGCCTCTGATCACAGACAGACTTGGACTTATCTCAGAGGAAATTAACCTCAAAACCTCTCCACAAGGCCGTGGCCCTGAGCGCATGCCCCRGGAAAAGCTAGGGATGAGCACCTCCCTGAGCTACAAGTCGTTCTCCAAAGAGCAGCAAACTATGGACAACCTGGAGAAACAGCTGATCTGCCCCATCTGTTTGGAGATGTTCACCAAGCCAGTGGTCATCCTGCCCTGCCAGCACAACCTCTGTCGGAAATGTGCCAGTGACATCTTCCAGGTAGGTTTCTTCCCACAGACAGCTCTGCTTCCCAAGCAGGACTGGCTGGAATGAATGGGAAACAACATTTTTTACATGTTTTGGTAGATTAATTTTAATAGTTGGTGAGACAGGGCTGGGGGGAGTGATTTCAGGCCAAAGTTGATGTATCCAGGTGCCAGGGCTGAGCTCCCAGCAGGTGGAAGTGYCACCTGTCGGCTGTGGTGACACGGCCGAGCGTGAGCTGAGGGACTGGCCCCTCGCCCAGCAGTCACCAGGTGCTTTCCCAGGGGTGACATGTCGGAATTACCCTCTCATTGGGCATAGTGACAAATGGTTCCCTACCATTTTGGAAGAGGCTTTCATGGTTTTTGATGGCCGTACCTTCCTCTCCTTGTGCTGCTTGGCGGGGACAGGCCTCCAACCCCTACCTGCCGACCAGGGGAGGAACGACTGTGGCGTCGGGGGGCCGCTTCCGCTGTCCCTCCTGCAGGCACGAGGTGGTCCTGGACCGACACGGCGTCTACGGGCTGCAGAGGAACCTGCTGGTGGAGAACATCATCGACATCTACAAGCAGGAGTCCACAAGGTAACCAGGGAATGTGTRTCCTTCAGAGGACACGCGTGAGGTTGATTTAGTCACTTTGTCTCTTGGAAAAGCAGAAAGACAATGTGCTGCCATGCCTCACTGTCTGCTGCACCATGAAGTCAGCTCTCACTGAGGACAGAAAACTGTGTCCAAATAGATGCTGAGCTTCCCTGCTTCCACTCACAGCAGAGGATTGGGCCATATTTATTGACATGAGCAACATTTACCCGTGCAAGCAAGGCCCTTGAGGTCAGCACAGCTACTAACATGATTAAGGGAAAAGTATCTTGGTTAACATAATTTATTGCAAAAACAGTTCAGACAATTATTTGTGTGTTCTCATGCTAAAGAAGGGAAAGGATTTCAAATCTTATTAGAAAATCCTGAGGTACAGACAGTGCAAACAGAAAGAAAACTGAATTTCCCACAGAAGGTACTCTATATAATAATGCCAAATGAAAATTCTGCTAAAAATATCTTCATTCCTGTCAGTTTGGGATGTGAACTTATGAAATCAAGTCTTATTTATGAGTCCATGAAAGAGAAGGAAGAGYGGTAAACAATACCTTTCAGAGCTGTGTGGCTGTGCACAAGAATCAAGACCTCAGGACAGAGAAATAGGTCAATTCTAAAAAGTAAGATTACTCCTGAATGGTAATTTCTTGCATTTGATGTGTAATGGGTCCAGAAACAGAAAAAATGTGTTCTCATCTTTATTTCCTTGGGATGGGTAGGATTCACGGTACCACTATGGAGAACTTAGCTGGGGGGAAGGTGAAGAAGACAATCCTCCCCCTCTACTTTGCTCTTATGAGACCCCACTTAGCATACTGCATCCAGCTCTGGAGTCCTTAGCACAAGAAACACATGGACCTGCTGGAGTGAGTCCAGAGGAGGGGTACAAAGGTGCTCAGAGCGCTGAGGCATTTTTCCTCTGAAAGAGTTGAAGTTGTTCAACCTGGAGAAGAGAAGGCTCTGGGGAGGGCTTAGAGCACCTTCCAGTACCTAAAGGAGGCCTAGAAGAGAGCYGGAGAGGGACTTTTGACAAGGGCATGAAGTGATAGGACAAGGCTTTGAACTGAAAGACAGTAGGTTTAGATTAGATATAGAAATTCTTCACTATGAGGGTGGTGAGGCACTGCCACAGTTGCACAGAGAGGTTGTGGATGCTCCATCCCTGGCAGMGTTCAAGGCCAGGGGGGATGGGGCTTCACACAACCTGGGCTYRTGAAAGGTGTCCCTGCCCAAAGTAGAGGCGTTRGAACTACAAGATCTCTCAGGTCCTTTCCAACCCCAACCATTCTATAATTCCGTGATTCCATGATGGAGTTAACCTGGCCCCAGACCACCAAGAAAGGAGCTCTCACCCAGGGAAACTGTTGTTTTGTCGCCAGCATGTATCCTTAGAGTTGGTTCTGTATGGCAAAGTGTTTTGTTTACCTGGAAGGTGAAATCCTGGCCATGCTCCCTGACAGTCTTCTGATCCCACCACAACAAGGAGCTGGACTTCCCAGGGACAGAGAGATAGCATCACTGGTGCAGGTGGACACAACCAACAGAACCCAGTCCCTGGGATGGCTGAGGACGCTTCCTCCAGTAGAGGAGGACAGTCACCAGCAGAAAGAATGCTTTAGAGCCTGACAGTGGCTTTGGCTATTCTCAACTGCTCTGAGGACTGTGGCAGCTGGGCATAGGTTGGAGCTCCAAAGCACTGGAGAGCACGAAGTTGGCTTAAAATTGTCCTTTCTGCTGCCCTTTGCGCTCCGTGCCAAGTAAAGGTCAGCTACCCCCGTGTGTGTCATTGATACTCAAACATTATTTTAGTCAGGAAAATCTCAGAGGAAATGAATCAACAAAGCTGCAAGGGTGGACTTTGTTTTTGATCCAACAAGCTGGACATGTGTGGCCTCATGTCTTCCTTGGTTTTGCTTTTTTTTCCAACTCACAGTTGTATTTAATAAACAAACAAACAAACAAAAGGGCAGGTTCTCTTTCCTGTGTAGTTCATGGGGAATTGGAACAAAATACAGTTAAGTAGAAGTGTGAGAATAGATTTAGTAGATTTTTTTAAAATTCCACAAAAGTAAAACACATGATGAATAAAATGAGAGAACAGGAAAAAAACTCAAAAACATAGATTTGCTTATATATTTGTCCAAAATATTTGTTTTTTAAATCTGTTAAGGTGCTTATTTAACCTTCACATATGTCCTCAAAATGAAAGTCAGTGTCAGGATTACATAGTAGCAGCAATGCATAGCAGCATTATCTAAACTATTCAGCCCTTTGTGTGCCTCAGCTGCTTATCTCCCTCTGCCTAACATTCCTTGGGCTCCTCTGAGAATGTGAGCAGATCTTTCATGGCTTCTCCCAGTGCTGTCCCACTGAAAGCAAAAAGTCAAGGAAAATCAAGTCTTCCCCACTTCTTCCTTTTATACCAGTCTCTTCCATCGTGACAACTGGGGTCTGGCAGAGGTACATAGGAAGAAGGGTGAGRTGTGATCTTTGCCTCCTTGTTCTTCCCAAGACTACCCCTCAAACTGGCAGCATGTGTGATTTCCAGACACGAACCTCTTCCCATTCAGGAACTTCTTCCCAAGTTCTCCTGTGGGTATAATTCACTATAACTGCATGTGCCAGAACGAGGCCAGCTCCCATCTGCATTTCACGTGAACTTAGAGTAAAAGGAGAGTAAAGGGTGCAAGGGAGCAAGATTTGACTAGCTTATTTCAAAAGGTTTGGTTGTTTTAATTTATTTTATTATTTTGTAGTTGGACTTTCTATTTGAATTAAGGAATTGGGKTTTTTTTTWAATAAAAACTGGGGCAGGAGCTGGACTGAGGTTGGGAGAGTCCACCTAAGCCCTGATATACAGCCCCTCCTATTACTAAGTATCACATCATATGGTCTTTTATCCCATTGCTCATCAAATTCCAGCTGATGGCAGCATAGCCTGTTGCCCAATTTAGAATGTGTTAGCAACACAACGGAAAAATTCTTTAGCAGGAGGTGGCTTGCAAAAAGCTTTAAAAGACAGCAAAAGACTGAAAACAGTGGAAACTGAGTTGGCTAAATATTGAACCAGTCTTTGAAAATCTGTAGGCTGTTGATCACCTAAACTATCTAAGGAACATCAGGATCCCTGCTGTCACCAGGAAAGGGTAGCAACAGGAAGCTGTGACTTTTTGTGAAATCTGGCAGGTTCTAATGATCYCAGCTGGCTATTCCAGATCAAAAGATGCTTTGGGCTTTGTTACCTGCTGAATCCTGATCAGGGAGGGTCGAGCACTCTTTCTGCCTTGCACTTACCAGGGAGAGCCTGAGGAACAGGCTGTCCCTGCAGCCCCCAGCACAGGTGGAGCAGAGTGTGCAGCAGGGACCAGGCTGTGCTGAGAGCAGCCTACATGAGCTCTGTGATGGTGCTGATGTCCTGCAGGGCCCCATAGGCAGCAGCACSAGAAGTGTCTGTCCCTGACACCTCTGAGGTCTTAGCCCAAACTCCCAAGGCAGGATGTGTCTCTCTAGGCCAGGTTGCAGGGGCRTCTGGGGATTTCAGACGGGCTGGGCCAGGGAAATTTGCTCCCTGAGCACAGGTCGCCAAGAGAGGAGGAGCCYCACAAGCTGTGCAGTGAAAGAGATGAGGAGTGGGATCATCTGGATCTTCTCCAACTCCCCACAAGACAAAGCCCTAAGCTCATCTGCACCAATAGTTTTCTTGGGCTGGGCATCCATGATAGTACTGTAACAGAGCTCCAGGAATCCTTATGTCCATATGAACTTCTACAGCTTTCTCATTTTTCAAGCCCCATTTCTACCCTGGGTATTGGTGGACTTTTCATTGCTTTTGAGAGACTCCATCACTGTGGCTGATTTTCAAGGACCACCTTCCTCCAAGGTCAAAATTATCTATCCCCATATACAGGAACTCAAGCAATGGTGACAAAACACCTCTGTTGATTAAGAGGGAGCTCCTGAATAAAAAAAAAGCAAAACCAAAAACAAATTAAAAAKAAGCAAAAAGAAGATGGACAGGTGATTCTGCAAGATTTTGAGACACTCCCCAAGCACATGCAGATGAAGTTAGAAAAGCCAAGGTCCACCTGGAACTGATTATGATGAGGGACATGGAGGCCAATGAGAGCTTCTACAGCTGCATCAGCAGCAGAAGGAAGATTAGGGAAAGTGTGAGTTCACTACTAGACAGAGTAGGGCTTCATGTAATAGAGGATGTAGAAAAGGCCAATGTACTCATCTTCAGACTTCACTGTTCTGTTGAGTTTTATGGAATCATAATACCCTGAGACCAGTGGGAAATTCTAGAGCAAGGAAGACTCACCTTTGGTGGAGGGGGATCAGGTTAGAGAATATTAAAAAAATATAAATTGGACATCCTGATGGGAGGCATCTATAAGTGATGAAGGAGCTGACTTATTGCAAGGTCACTCTCAATAATCTTTGAAAGGCAGTGATAATTGGTACAGTTTCCTGTAGACTGGAAGAAAACAAATGTTCCTCCAAWCTTAAAGGAATGCAAGAAGGAGAATCAAGGGAACTACAGGCTAGTCATGCACACTGATCCCTAGAAAGTATTTCTTGCAAACCCTCCTGGAAACCATTTCCAAATATATAAATGACATGAAGGTGCTTAGAAATAGCATGCATTTATGAAGAGGAAATCAGCATGACCAGTGTGAAAGCCTTTTATAGTGAGATGACTAACTCAGTGCATGAGAGGAGAGCAGTAGRTACTGTTTATCTAGACACTGTCTCCTGTGACAGAGTGGACAGTGGAAAGTGAACTGTACCAAAAACTGGCTGTACTACCAGASTCAAAGGGTTGTGGTGAGCAGCATGAAGTCAGGTGGAGGCCACTCATTAGCACTGTATGCCCAAGACTGATACTGTGGCAAATGCAGTTCCATATCTTTACTAATGACCTGGCTGTGCCTCATAGAGCCATGCAGATCCTGTCCATCCTCTGACCAGGTGCAGACACCAGGTGATGTGATGCCACAGAAAGGGCTACAGCTGTCTTAGGATCCTCATTGAAAACACTATCATAATTGGATTCAGGACCTCAGTAGAGGCCTTTTTGGATTTGAAAAAATCCTACAGAAAACATGCTTTCTAACAGCAGTTTTCCTAAGGTCTTACTAGGCTCTTAATTAAAGTGTGCTTCTTTATGTGTCCAGCAACTTTGCACTGCCTCACCAAGTCACAGTCACAGAGTGGTTGAGATTGGAAGGAACCTCTGGAGGTCATCTGGTCCAACTGCCTGCTGCTCAAGCAGGACCAGCTGGAGCCAGTTGCCCAGAACCATGTCCAGATGGTTTATGAGTATCTTCAAGGATGGAAACTGCACAAACTCCTGGCAACCTCTGCCAGTGCTCAGTCACTCTCACAGTAAAAAAGTGTTTCCTGATCTTCAGAGAGTACCTCCCATGTTTCAGTTTGTGCCCATTGCCTCTGGTCCTGGCATTGAACAGTGCCTGATTCCATCCTCATTACACCCTCCATTCAGGTATTTAGATAACCAAAGGTATTGATAAGATCAAGGTAATTGTTAAGATTCCCCTTAACCTTCTTTTATCCAGGCTGAAAGTTCCAGCTCTCTGAGTCTTTCCTCACAGGAGAGCTGCTGTAGACCCTTAATCATCTTCAGGGCCCTTTTCTGGACTCCTTTCAGCATGTCAGTGTCTTCATGTACTGGGCAGTTCAGAACAGGACCCAGTCAGTTCTTCAGGTGTGGTCCAAACACAATTTCAGTGGGAAAGAATAAGCCTTTGGCAGTCAAACAGAGGCTTAGCATATCAAAGAGAAGAGTCCAAGAATGAGACCATAAAGGTATCAGGACATTTCAGCAACCTGGCATTTCTCTGGTCACCAGCACAGCTGTGGTGAATCTTTTCTGTAACTAAAGCCATGCAGTAATTTTCCTATCAGCTAGTCTTTAATCTCCCATTTCAGAAGCAATCTCCATTTTAAACTTAGAGGTTGTGGTTCAGCCTTTGCTACCCCAACACAGATCTAGAGGATCCTATCTGAAGTCAAGGAGTGGTGTGCTAAAAATCTCTCCTTTTGCACTGCCTGGGGAGGAGACTGTAAATCTGTTTATTTCTAGTCTTCTGACACTGTGTTCAGGGCCCCAGGAGTTCAGGGAGTTCTGCCAGGTTGCTTCCAGCTCTCCAYGGCACCTTTGAAGGTTGGCTGCTGCTGGCTGAACTTGCTTGACACCATCACCTTTTTGCTCTGTGTAGTGTGTCTTTCATGCAAGTGGCACCATTCCAGTGTCCAATAAAATTCTAGTAGTTTCTGGCTCTGATCTTGTAAATATTTGCAGGAAGAGCTGCTATCTCAGGCTTAATTAATCACTTTGAAATTCATTGTATTGCACTCACACATGGGCCCTCCCATTGGCGCACTATGGCATGAATATATCAGGGGCTGTTTGCAGTAATCTGCAAACAATGTAAAGCATCTTTTATGGAGGAGACACACCTCTTTTGACTAGCATTGAAACAATGCTTGATTTGACAGAGTGCCTTATGTTAATGAATGCTGGAAATCTGACCCAAATAATACAGGCRTTCTCCAGAAGTGTTTGTCTTGTTTTATTCTGGTATATCATGTTATATGGCAGATTACAGATTTTCCTTATGAACCCTTTAAATATCAGGGCACTCTTGAATTTAAAAAAACCCACAAATGTGTGAGACATTTTGTTTCGTACTAGATTTTTTTTCTAATGCATCTTACTGATCATATTCCATTCCCTTCAGAAGAAAAAATCTGTACTTTGTCATTAAAAAATGCCGTATCCACTCTACCAAACGGTATAGAAAATCTCTACTGTAATATTATATAAAATAATTATTTTTCCCATACATTTTAAGCTTTAATAGAATGGCTGCTTGCCTCCTTTCTACAGAGCTCTGTAGAAAGGCTTTAAAAAAGGTTCCTATGTAATTCCATTAAATTCCATCGTTTCTAATGATGAAAAAAAAATTTATTTGATGCCATTGTTAGACTTGCTACAGGTAAGTCATAGTTCTCTTTCTAAACAGTAGCAGAAGAGGATAATGGTTTGTGCTGAAAAACATTGCCACAGTAACAGTGGTGGCTTTTGAAGGCTTGAATCCCAGACACACTCTTTCCATCAGTCTACTGGCCCCTGTCTTCTGTACCACATGCTAACACTCTCATGTGTTTGCCATAGATGTGCTCAGGGTGCTAAACCTGAAGTGTAGGCTCAGGAAAGCACCACCCTGCCCACACACACCAGACCAGAGCTGTCACTTGCATTKGGAATGTTGGTTAAGTGGCTCATCTAAAGGAGGCTACAACTAAATTATCCTAAGATAGCAGGTTGTGCAGACTTGTGTGTATACAGTCAAATGGTTTTGGTGGAGAGAAGATCAGACTGAGCTATAAAGTGGCGACAATTCCTGGCTTAGCACAGGAGAAGAACAGTTGTGTAGCCCATGCCTTTTCTGCTGGGTACAGATGAATAAACTACTGCTAAAACATTTGACACTGTAAAGTTAGACATGTGCCACCTGGCCAAAATMAGTTTGGGTGACACCTTGTTTTGGTTGCTGGCCTAATGTATAGGCTGTAAGGACTCAGTGCTGCTTGATATTGACAGTCCTGACCAGGGCCTCACAAAGCTCAGCAGCAGAGATTTAGAGTTACAAGCCTAAAGGTTCATCAGTATCTTCAGCTCTTGCTTAAAGTCAGTCTTCCCCATAATAGCTTTGCTGCATTAAGCCAAGTGCACAACAATTTGCATGATGAACCAGAAAGAAATTACATATGTTTCAAATTTCAGACAGATGTTAGATAACATGCTAATTAAAATACATGAGTAGTCTGAGTCCAGGCTTGGTGAGGTTATTTGAATTTTTAAATATGAACAAGCATTCTGTCACACTCCCAGTCACATTCCTCATTCATATGGGAATCCCCATATGAAGTCATGTTGCTGTCTTGTCATCGCATCATGTTGTGTCATTTGAGCTGTATTAAGCTGTCCCATTAAGCTGTACCGTTGTCTCTTCAGTCATCCCATGGGGCAGGTTTAAGTCCACTCTGTCTATTCAGTCAGCCTTGKATGCTGCTATACAAGTGTACTATATTTCATGCTAACACTCTAAGTGGTGATATCAGAAACTCATGAGCACCATCTTTGTTTTAAACAAGTATTTTCTTTTGCAGACCTGAAAGGAAGTGTGACCAGCCAATGTGCGAAGAGCATGAAGATGAGAGGATTAATATTTATTGTTTGAACTGTGAAATGCCCACCTGCTCCTTGTGCAAAATCTTTGGTGCTCACAAAGACTGTCAGGTTGCTCCTCTCACAAGTGTTTACCAGCAACAGAAGGTAAATATCTTTTTGTTTCTCAAAGTACTTGAAGAAACTGACAGGACCATCAACAGGAAAGTATTCCCATGACCTTCCTGCAAGTTTCCAAAAGGGTCTGGGGTTGCCTTTGCCACTCGTGTGTGTGACTGAAAGGCTGCTATAAATCTGTAGAAACTGTTTAGAAACACAGGAAAATAAATTTATGAGAGATCACACAAAAAGATACTACAATTTGTCCCAGTTTTGATATGGAGCTGAGGATTTCTCTTTCGAGTTCCTAATCCCTTTTTTGCAGTTCTTTTAGATGAGACAAACAAGTGGTATTTTCAACACTGAGAACTGGAAAGAGAACAGACCACTTCAAATCAAATAGTTGTCTGTCAGACACTTTTACATTTAAGCATGCCATTTTTAAGAAAAGTTAAGTGAAAAACCTCCTCCTGCAAGTGAATGAAGGAATATTCAATAGTTGGCAGCACAGGATGTACCTAACATCTTCTGCCCTTGCTGTCACCAATAAAAGACTTGTTTATTTTTAATACAGTGTTAATTTAAAACCTGACTCACTGGGTTATCCTCCTGAGATAAACAGCTCATTTTTCTGGAAGGCCCCAGTGGGGCAAGCAATTAGACAGGCCAAGTTTGCAATCCCAGCCTCCAACTTCGTCACACAGATGCATGTGTGCATGTAAACTACAAATGAGGAGTTACTTTAGGAAAGGAGTTAAAAACATCCTTTTCAATCAAAAAGAGGTGGGAGAAGAAGGAGAAGTTTTTTGGACTGAATCCATGTCTGCAATCACTCATTTTCCATGGAGATTTGCAAGCTGTGTCTTCCTTTCCAGAGTGCTATGGAAAGGGGCTGTCATGCCCAAGATGAGAGGCATAACCTGGAGGCTGCAGGTTGCATGCTTCAAAGGAGCCTTTACAGAGCTGTGAAGGCCATGAACACTTTTACTACAGTGGTGTGCCAAGGGCCCCTTGAAYTCCCCATCCCCTCCCCAAGTTCCCTAGGACTGGCTTCTTTGTCTCCTTTAGGGATACCTCACAGTCATCTCCATCTCCACACTCAGGGATTATTTTCTTCCTCCACTCATTTCCCTCATGCCAGTGGCCCAGCCTCTACCATCTCCTCCTYTTCTCCTGTCCTCTCTCACCACAATCCCMGCCCCACTGCCTGCATGCCAGGTAYTCTGTAACACATTGGTCACTCCAGGTCCACGGGCCACCTCTTCTCTACTCCAAGGCCAAGAGCTACAGWCTTCAGGGAAATACCACAGTGGTGTGGCKAGAGCCAGGCACTGAAAAAACAACCCCTCATGAGTCTTTTCCCTCAACAAACCCAAAGGAAATATTTGGGGCCTGTTGAAACAGTACTTCAGACAAAAGCATCTARAAGAACTTCCTAGAACAAAGTGCTTTCCTCTTTCCAAACCACAGTTTCTTCTCCATTAAAAATTCCAAAATGTCTGTGTTTCCATAGTATGTTGAGGGAGGAAACAAATGTCAAAATACAAGCAGGTATCTTGTGGGCACATAAAGCTCCAATTTTTCTCAGTTCTGGTGGAAAGACGAAGTAATATCCTCGGTATGCCTTGTTTGTCCTCTGCTCCCCACTGTTAGATGTGTTGCCCTGAAATGTGACAGCACCTAACACCCTTCTGCTTGCTCTCCCCTTACTGCCTAGTCTGAGCTGAGTGATGGCATTGCAGTCCTGGTGGGGAGCAATGACAGAATGCAAGGGATTGTCACGCAGCTGGAGGAGACCTGCAAGTCGGTTGAGGTAGGTGCCACCTCTTTAAATGCAGTTATTTCAGTGTGACATTACATGTTTTAAACTTCTGGTAATGATCATTCTTCAACAGACCTGACTTTACCCAAATCCATTCCCACACTGTTTCACTAAACCATTCCTCATGGCTTTGTACATTACCAAGATGTACTGCCTTAACCAAAGGGTACATCCTGCTCAGCACCTCTGACCTTTGCTATATGGTGGGGGGTAAAGAGTAAGGATAATCCAAATCAGCAAGTCTTGCTCAATATTCTTAGTGGAATAGGATCTCACTGAAGTTAAAAGCAGACCCACAAAATGCCGTCAACTCCCAGCTCATTTAACATCTAAGATCAGATTCTTATATTTACATCTAAGACCATCTAAGACCTTTACATGAAAGACCAGTTAGTCTGAAGTCTGACAGGTCCTGTGAACAGAGGCTTAGTCTCAGCCACAGGGTAGGCACAGCATGGTTCACAGGTATGTCAGCATTTGTTCTGTTTTTGGTTGCTTTGCCTTCTGCACAGAAGTGGTGTTTTAATATGGTGTCCTTTAAGGGGTCTTGTTTTGTTTCTCATGGGAGAGAAGAGTTTGGGTTYTTACTGGACTTTCTGGTGAAGGCCTCACTCTGGAAGAGTTGGAATTATTTTTCTGTTATTCAATAGCAGAAGTGGCTCTCACTTCCTCTGAGAGCTTTACATCAGCAAAGCAAATATAAACATCAGGTTTGTCCAATCTGAGCATCACAGAAGAATATGCTGAAAGGAGTTCATATTAATTGATTTTGTGATCAGAATTTGATGAAGCATCTAGTGAAGGAGTTGTATCCCTCTCAGCCCAATTAGAATTACATTGACCCTTCAGAGATGGAGCAGAAAGGAGAAATGGTAAGGAAAAATAAGTAAATCCAAGATGTACAGATTCTAGTTAGCAAGAAAAAACAATGATACAATCCCTGTACACAATTCCAAGCAAGAAAGAACAGAAAGTATCTGAGTTTGTTTCAAAGATCACAAACCCATTGGCCCAAGTAAAAGAGAGAGCACATTAATGGCAGTCAGAACTTTGCAGCTGGGAARGCTTCACACTGCAAGGATGAAATTGGCTGCTATCAGGACTTTGCAGACAGAAACAAGCCTTTCAAGTCGGTTAACTGCAGAAATTTGAATTATACAAAAGCAAAAGCTTACACTCATTTAAGCTGAACTAGCTGAACCAGAAACAAATCTTCAAACACCTAGTCTGAAGTATGCAGAAAACACTGTGCTAAAAATACCTTAAAAAATACAAAAGTTTCTGAACCTAGCTTCCTCAGAGTCATCCACTCAGTTTAAAATATAACCTTTAAAGTCAAAGCCCCAAAAAAATGCATCCATTTTACCTTCTGATGTTTTATCAGGCTTTTCACCTTTAAAGTCAAAGATTGCAGAAAACAGATCTTGGAGTTTACCTTGGCACTTCCATGTTACATTTCAAGCAAATCACATTTCCTGCTATGCAAGAGCTTTGTCTGAATTGACATCAGTTTGTCCTTGAAGACAAGAAACTACAGCTGGAACTCAGAAATGTTTACACATGGAAATAACACAATCCAGGATTKTCTCTTCTTTCTGCTTACCACTTTGTAGAGAACAATAAATGTCTGCTTTAGCAGAAAATATATGATCATTTTACATTTAGCTGGAATAAGTAATATCCTAYAGTTCTACATTTAGCCACTGCTCCTGTCCAACCTTAAAAACCAGAAAAGCAAAAAAATACTTGTACAGCTTTTAACTGATTGAAAAGTCGACCTAATTCCCGTATTAYACTGAAAATTGAGAAAGGAATTTAAAATACTAAATACCAGAAAACTATAATCAATTATTAGGTTCTGTTTGRCTCTGTTAATGAGTCTAATAACAAAGGAAAAATTAAAGTGTTTTTTCAAGTGCTAAGAGCATAGGCCAGTCAATACAGGTCCTTTAGAACAAGGAGTGAGATTCATGCTCAGTAGCAAGGACTCCTTTCTTTTTGATGTAGCTGTGCTTTAAAAAACAAAAAGGCTGAGAACTTTTTAGAATGCAAAGTCMTGTATTTGTTAACCTCTTTCATTACACAGAATCTGATTAGAGTAATTCYATCAGGCAGAGGCTTCATATGGGAACTTTTTATGCAGAAAGAGAATATTTCAGAAATATTTCAGCATTTGCAGTTAGAAACCTGTTTTGCACTCTCACTCATGAGATTCACAACTCTGTAATATCTGCTGGCAGGAAATACTATCTATTAGTGCTTAAAGACAGGGAARGATCTCTTTGAGCACCCTGCTATCACTTGCTTGCTCTTCTTCCCCTAACATTTGTCCTGTGTCAGATGACAAAGATAGCACACACCTGTCTCGAAATTAAGGTTGTTTTCCAAGTGATCTGAACAACATCTCATGGGGAGAAAGCTAGGAGAGGAGTGGGAGAAGATTATTTGAGGTCTGAACATAGAAGGACACTCAGAAACCATGACCCCCTTGGTTTGAAAACTTCCTYAGCCCCACCCTGTAATTGCACTCATCAGGAATTTCTGGGAAGTGACAAGGACTCCCAGAAGGGCAGGACAAGACTGCACCCCCCACAGAGTGCCTGTTTAGCCTAGCCCTCCTCATTGGGAGGCAGAGGTGGATACTTGGCTCAATGCATCAAGGTGTGCATTCAATCCCCTCTCCACCCTCATGTAGACAGTGATTTTTAGCCAAATGCAGATCTTTGAAAGGCCTTCTCTTTTGAATGATACAGAGCTCATGATATCACTTATAGAAATGAGCTCTGGCTGGAAGTCAAGAAAAAAGTGGGATTCTCTCTGGTCAAGTACTGTGAATAATAAGTCTTATCACTACTTAAAGTTCTGTGGGGCTGTTAATAATCCTGTGCTGCCAGAATCTCAGCATTATGCCTCAAGGGACAAAGATGAGGAATCGATTCAGCCTCAGTTCCTAGGAAAGAGATTTAAATAAWCACCACCATCCACAACCAGGTCTAACCACAATAAAGTCATGCCCTGGGGCACACAGATGACTCAAGTACTTCTATTTGGTAGACCTTAGACATTATATATAATCTATCCCAAATTTCCTCCCCATAAATCCTCCTTCACACATGCAGTCTGCTCTTTTGAGAGAGCACTCAATGCAGCAGTCATCAAACCCATCCTCCTAACTCAGTGAAAGATGCTGCTGTCTGCTTGGAGGGAAAATAGAAGTGTCTCAAGAAACGATGTGAAAATCAGTGCCTGAACATGCGGTTGGAATCAGATTCCTCCTTCTTGTCTTTGTGCTTCTGTCATACACCATTTTCTTTGCAGAACCTCTACCTCATTCAGTGCACAGTAAATGGAATATAATGGACACTTCTTGTCCAAATAGAGTCTAAGAGGGCGTATGTGAAAATCAAGCCCAGCCAGGATTGTTCCAGGTACTCTGGCAGAAAAAGAAAATTCTCCAGAGCTGTTTGAGATGCTCGTTCCTTTTAAAACCATTCTGTTCACGCAAATGGACCCAGCTGCTAATACGGTGGGAGCTTTTACTTTTTCTGCAGACTTTGATGTATCACTACAGACATCATAAATACCTTTTTACTTTTTTTAGCAGACTCACAAGTTATACAATAACCTGTTTGGGGGCTTTCAGTGGCTTGAAACTCAGAGTTTGAGAAGAGTTTTTAAACTTTTGTTCCAACAGCTTGGACTTTGAAAATTATAAAAGTCTCTGGGGTCATTCAGAATCCTTTGCACTGTTCAGAAAGAGGAATTTCTTTGATGAAAATGCTTCCAAGTAACTGTAAAAATAGAAACCCTTTTAAGAACATAACATGTTTAACATAAACCAAATGATTCACAGGAATGCTGCAAACGACAGAAAGAACAGTTGTGTGAAAAATTTGATTATCTCTATTCTGTACTGGAAGAAAGAAAAAATGAGATGACACAAATAATCACTAGAACCCAAGAGGAGAAACTGGAACACGTCCGCTCCCTGATGAAGAAGTATGCGGATCACTTGGAAGCTGTGTCAAAACTGGTTGAATCAGGAATCCAGTTCATGGAAGAACCAGAAATGGCCGTGTTTTTGCAGGTATRAAGTCTATAAATAGAGACAGAAAAAGAATCATGGGTTTATTGATATATTATTTAAGCATTTCTCAATTGTAGGCCCATTCAGAGTTCATTTATCTTCAAGTGATCATGTATACAAATTCATTTTTTAAACAGCTGAATCAGCTCAGACAAATAACTACTCTTCTTGTGAATAGTATCCAAATCAAGAACACGAGTATTTGCTATTTSCAACAAAATATACTATCTTGTGTATGAATTTCTGGTCCTCTTCAAAGAAATAGGAATTCAAACATTTTCCAGGTAATCTGTATTTTTCCCACCAATACCATGGTGGGACAATATGTTCATGTGTACATGATCTTCTCAGAATTATAGGTTTCATTTGTAAATTGACAAAATTATTAACTTTTCAATAATTTGTGTGCTAAGCTACATTTTGATACCTTTACTTTTTTTTTCTTTTGTTTTCTTACTGTAAAGTTAAGAGGGATGAGTAGGGAACCATTAGCAGCCCATCCAATGAATTCATTGGTGTAGAATTTCTGTCTTGCAATTTTACAATTCCTCTATATTAAAGGCTGGAAGAGCATTTTCTACCAAACAAAACAAAACWAAACWAAACTAAACTAAAAAAACCCCAAAACAACCACAAACAAAACCAAAACAAAACAGCCAACACTTACTTCCATCAAAAAATTGCCTTTGAAGAGTACAATATTCTTCCGAGACAAATAGAATTTTGTGTCTCCAAAAGGATGCCCTTGGAGATATATATATGAATAGTCAAATATGTAATTACTGTGACTAAAGAGAGTAACAAACCAAATGCTTTTCACCATGAACACAACCAAAAAAAAGAGGAAAAATATTTCCATTTGTTTTTTTTTTCTACCAACTGTGCATATCTCCCACCATATTCCCATTTTAATTAAAATATCTTTGAAAAACTAAAAGGTTTACTCAGCTGTATACTAATTGCCATCCAAATTTCATCTCATTTCTAGATGTCATGGCTGTCACTTATGAAATTCTTATTAGTGCTTTTAAAAGTTGCCATTTTAAGAATTATTTCTCAATGCATAAAATCTCTGAAAAAATTGAATCATTTAAGAAGTCAGTTATTTCTTTTTTGTTTCCACAGAATGCCAAAACGTTGCTACAAAAGTAAGTATTTAAACTTGAGACTCTTGTTTTTTATAATCACTTACAATTTATAAATTTATCTTCAAATCCAATGCCAATAACCAATCTCTATTTTAGAATAACTGAAGCTTCTAAAGGATTTCAAATGGAAAAAATAGAGGATGGGTATGAGAATATGAACCAATTCACAGTGAACCTCAGTAGAGAAGAAAAAATAATACGAGAAATTGATTTTGACAGAGGTATGTAATTTATTTCACCAAAATTTCTTTCTTAAAKAGCAGCTATGTGTGATTCACATGATACTGAGTAGGAAACCTCAAATCAGATATTTCTCTCTATGCCAAAATGTAACCAGAGCATTATGTATCAATTATAATCAAATCTAGGTTTATTTTTTTGAAGTGCTAGGATGGCCCTGCAAATTTTTTAGGATAACTAGTGTGATTATATTAAAGAAAATGCAGTGCTAGCGGCCTTCCTCTAGAAACAGCCTGAGCCATGACTGCAGACCACAGGATTTGTCAGATGGCACAAAAGCAATGGTTTGACCAAGTTTGACAGTCTGGTTTAGGCATGTTGGTATCTCACACTTCCAGTCATGCATTGCAAAGCACTGACCCAGTAAAGAATTATGAGGACAGCTTCAATGGCATTAAAACAAACATATACCTAGAATTGGAAGAAGGACTTTTTTTCATGACAGATTGTGCCAGATCCCAGGCAGCCTCTCCCCAAAACGTGCAGGGCTGTGCTGCACATTCCTCATGAGGATAACTGCATTGACAAGAMTTTCTGTCCTCCCTCTAATGGAAAGGGCCAGCTTAAGATTTAAACCAGCATGTGTGTTCAGTGTCTTCCCTGCCCCAAAGCTGGCAGCTCCCTGGCAGTGCCCAGTCCAGGCTGGTGGGAGCAGGCCCCTCACCAACACACTCTCTGCCAGGCAGAAGATTGTCAGTGACTTTGCRATGCAATTGCAAATGGCTTTTTAATTACCTAAAGACTGAAGCTGTCTTCACATGGTGCTCATCCTGTTCTTTTACATGTGTTCTGTCAGAGGTGGAGGGAGAAGAAGAAGAAGAGGAGGAGACAGGGGATGGCGAAGGCTTGGGTGAAGTCCACACAGAGTCATCARGAGAGGAGGAAGAGGAGGAAGAGGTGGAAGAGGAAGGGTCAGAGGAAGCACCACAGGCAGCTCAGCAGGACCCTGAAGCACAGAGTGCGGGGGGAGAGCCCCTGGCTGAACCCGCTCCAGCGCCAGTGCTGGCTGCCCCAGCTGGCCAGGTAAATGTCTGTGCTGCCCCATTGCCCTGCCAGCTTTGCTGAGTGCACCTGGCAGAGCCAGAAATGCTCCCCTGTGTCCTGTGGGCACCATGACTCAGGAGCAGGGCTAAGGGAGTCGATGCACTGGAGGGCAAAATTATTTATTGCCCTTGTACTCATATATGCAATTTTACTTCAGCATATGCATGTGTCACTTGATAAGCAAAAAATTAGCTGCTAGATAAATTAAGATATATATGGGATACATAAGTGATAAATAAAAAAGACTCCGTTTGAGAGTTAAGTGCATTACAACGAATGTTCTGCTTGCTGTGATTTAACTCAGACTAACTGCTATAAATGAGATGATTGTTAAAATATTTATACCAAGAGAATTTGGCATTCCCTCTGGATTTAGGAAGCTTTCCACCACCAGTTTTTAGATTATACTTCTAATCTGTTTTCTGTGAATGGCGCTTGCTGCCTTCTGCTCTGATCATCCTTGGGATATGCCTGGCTAGATGCAGGAATATCATACACCAAACAGGAGAGGAAACTGCCTCTTACAACCCAACAGCAAACAGGTACAGGGTGTGGATATTTTAGGCCAACACTTTTCTTAGGGAATTTGATTAGAATGAGACTATAATTGCTGCATATTCTAAAAGATGTACATTAAAAATATGCTTCATGTGCTACTTTAGTTTGCCTTGCATACCATTAACTTAGCAAATTCTCCTCTTAGACAATTTACTCAGTGAAGTTGCTGAGGGGTAAAGGCTGCTGTGAATATATTAGAGGAGGCCTATGTGAAAACAAGAAAGCACACAAAGGATCTTTGATTGTAGGAAGCTCCCTACCTAAAACAAGTGAAAATAAATATTATAGATTCATTCTTTCTTTGATCTAAAAACATGTGTGAGTTTTCACCAGTCATGTGATGATGCTCTTAAATCAGGCTTTACTGATTAAATCAAAATTTGAAGATTTGCTCACTTAACTAAACTTTTGTTCCTTGACTGATGCAGGGTTTTATGCAAACAAGAACTAGGCATAAGCAATTCTGCCCACCAACAAGAATTCTCTAATTTCTAAGGCTTAAGTGAGAAAGGTACAGCATGCTGCTCTAGAAATTGTAAAATGCCATTAGGAGATAGTCAGGCATGGAGTCAGACATGGTATGTGGGTGTTGTGTTGTGGAGGATACCTGTATTTGAGTTTTTGCCTTCTGGTGTAAAAAGGCAAAGCAGAAATGCAGTGGTGATAGCAGACTGTGTGTGCAGAAACCCCAAGAGCTTGATGCAGGTAGAAGTGCAGTTCATCTGGCTGCTCCTCTTCCTGGCAGAGCAGCAGTGCTTGGCTTACAGCACTGGTGGCAAGGCTTGTGGGCAAATGCTTCTCTCCAGTATTCCCTTTATTCTGCTGCTTGTATCAACAGACTCCTTGGCAAAAGTGTTATCCTTAGCCTAAAACCCAACAAGCCATTTGAAGGTACCTACACCTGTCATTCATGGCTGGTATGGGTTCATGAGACTCTCATGCAGAATTTAAGTTTTTAGGATTGAATTGAGGGTTTATCTGAATTGAGGAACCCCKTGCTCATTCCTTTCTCAGTTAGCACCCCCTTCCCAGCTAGTTCTACCCTCCTGTTCTGTTTTGGGTTCATTTATTTTCTTTCTCTTGTCTGTGTTATTCAAATGATAGTTGCTTTTGCTTTGCATTTTGATTGCAATTCTTTCAGATCATATTAGTAGGACAAACCTATGCCTTGCAGTGCTATCTAACAAACACAATACATAGAACAATGTGACTACAGCAGGAAGGTAACGTGGTGCACTCTGCTTGTTCTTCTCTTTATCTGTCCTGCTTAAGGATGTTGTTGTGACACCAAGTGGTTCTCAACAGACTCCTGAGTCTGACACTCAAGTGCCGGCCCCAGCAGAAACCACGGATCCCTTGTTTTACCCTAGCTGGTATAAGTCCCAGTCACGGCAAGCAAGCAGTCCAAGCTCAGCCCCGGTGAGTGGGCTGGGGAAAGTAGGGACTCCTGTTTCTCTGGAAACAAGTGCAAAGAAGGCAGAAGCCCCGACAGCAGCAACAATCGAGGAGAGTGCAGCAGGGAGTGGTAAGGAAAGTAATGCCACTGCAGCGACGTCCAAGGTCAGTGCTCCCAAMGTCACCCCAGAGGGCTGGGACGTGCAGCAAGGCGGGAACAGCAATCTTAAGGAAAATGTGGCTTCATTTTCCTCTGCATGCTAAAGAATAAGAGCAATTTCAAACATGTGAAAGCAGCACAAATTGGATTTGTAGATGGTTTCAATGTGTGACAGGCTGACTATAGCTTCGAAGCAGCATGCTGGTGGTTGCTTGTGYTTACCTGCCAGTGCACCTTGCTTATGCCAGCTGTTATCCAAATTACTCACACACAGGAGCTATTGGAGAGGCCAGTGATGTCGCTGCACATCAGATATTTGCATGTGTTAGTGGCAGAGAAATCCTGTGCATGAGATTACTCTCATCACCTGCTGACAGTCTGTGTATGTGCTGTCCTACCGTGACTGGTTGAGCAGCTATGGCTTGGCTTTGCCTTCTGCAGYTCTGTGGCTGCACCTGGAGTGCTTCCCCAAGTGAACATGGAGCTATGCAAACACTCAGAGCCTTCCTGCCTGTTCAGTTGTCTCTCAGTAAGGAGTGTGGCTTCCTGGGCTCAGATCTATGGCAGAGGGTTTGCTCCAAGGATTCTTGAGACTTGATTAAAAGAGAGCGTGAAGATAATACATTTCAGTTCAGTGTTAGACACTCAGCAGCATGATGGRATAACAGATACTGATGTGTTGAGTACAGGAGGATGTTTTCCTTAAAATGACAWTATTAGAATTGGTATAACCTGAATTTGAATAATCCTCCTTCAGTACATGTATACAAACTCCACATGGCCCAAAGATACAAGGAACAGAGTTGAGGGAGCTGTGCAAGGATTTGCACASTACACCAGGTCCTGCTCCAGTGTCTGGTGACCAGCCCTTGAGCAGCACTCTGTAAAACAAACAATAGTAATTTACAGGTTCTAGCTGCATGTTTTAACAAAGCAATTACCTGTAAGTGTGCAATGAGAGGAGATTGCGTGTCTGTGTGTGTGAGAGAGAGAAAGAARAAGTGGGTATTAAGTATTACATGCTGTTTCCTTTAAGTCTGGAGATGACTATATAGCATACATAAGCAGCTATATAGTCAACAATTGTATGACAATAGATAAACAATCATGTTCCAGGCAAAAAGTTTGGAGAAGGAGTTCACAGTTCCAGGCAAAAAGTTTGGAGAAGGAGTTCACAGAGATATGATAAAAGGGGCACTTCTGCTAGAGGTTTCAGTCAGCAATACTTGAATTTGGTCGGGGACTTTGCTGATTTTCTTACCAAAAGCAATGTCTGACCACTAAATTTCAGGGGCTATTTTTCAAGTCAGGGTTTTATTTGGGAATATTTGAGTGGAATTAAAATGAAAAGTACTTTAAAATAATCAAATCTACTCTGWCATTGTCTTCTTAAGTATATTCAAAATGAGCTGGCAAAAAGTAAATTCACAGTGAAATTTATTGTTTTCTCTTAGCTTTCCTAAGAGCTGTTTCCTCTYATCAGTTACACTGATGACCAGGCAGCCTAACCTCACCATAGGTAGGTAAATTGTGTACTAGGTTAATTTCCTGGGAGCTTGCCTAAGTGTGATCTGCGTCCCTCAGCCCCAGCAAGAAGAAAAGGAACAAAACTTGTGTTTGATGTGGGTAGCTGTCTGWAAAACAACAGCAGCCTGGTACCCAGCTTTCTTCAGTATCAGGAGCAAAACCACGCACATAGGAAAGATGTCAGTTCCTGCTGGCATGTGAGTTTGCAAGTGCTGTATCTCAATATTTTCACAGATCACAGGTGACACTGGCATTTTGGAAGGAGGAGGATGTTGAGCAGAGTAGCTCATGGTGCTGGTGATGTGGGAGAAAGGAGCAGGGGAAACAGCTGAAGCTGGGATTGCCAGTGGACTGGAGACATAGCAAGAGATAGGAAAGCACAAGAAGCGGAAATGTGCAGAAGAATAGAAAGAGCAGWGTGTCTGAGTGAGGGTGATGCCATGAGATGATGCTGTGGTCAGATTTAAGGATCTGAGCTGAGATGTGTCTATGTCACTAAGGAAATGACTGCTGTCATGAGGCAGTGGTCATTTTCAGTTATGTGCACTTCATATTTTTCCTGCATGTGATTTTACTCAACCCACTCTGAAGTGCTRTATTCCCTTTTTTTTTTTAAACCCCAGCTGATGTTCTTCACACCACTGTATTTACTCCCTTCCTCTAATTAAAGTATATMATGGAAAAGTGCTGTGGAAACAGAGCTTTTTGACAGAACATAGTGATAATGAGTACTTCATGTGATGACAACACTGGTGAAGCACTCTTCTTATTTTCTCACAGGAGTTAGCATTCTGCATAACACTTTTGGCATTTCTTATCATACTACATCGTCTTTGGAATCTGATTCAATACATGATTTGTACTTTCATGGGTAGGAAATATTTCATTTTACCACTAACTAACAGTTCAAATAGTGTATCTGGTGATGTTCCTATATAGCTTTAAAGGACTTTTCCCCTTTCTTCCTATCCAAAAACATCGTGCTAGTTCACAACACAAGCTCCCTAAATCATTTCTTCCTCCTCACAAATGCCACCCTTCAGCTTACTCCTGCATGGTTAAATATTGCATCTCCCTSGTTCAAAATGAAGACATTTACTCTTGCAGATATCTGGGCTTGTATTTCAGTTGCTGTTCAGATGACCAGCAGGATGGAGAATCTGTTGGTTGACAGATGTGAAGAACACCAAGCTTGTTCAGTCCAACAAGAAGGGGAGGAAGAGCTGGGGAGTAATAATKGGCATCAGAGGGGTTGAGGTCAGGAAAACAAATCCACTGAATAATCCTGCTGCCAGGATCACCACAGAAAGCAAATCACCTGTGCTTCCTTGGGTGGATGGCTCAAGCCCCACTCYCCAGAGGTCCCCATGGACATATTGGAAAGGGTTCCCTCCCACCCCAACTCACACAGCACACCCCACATTCCCTTCAGGTCCTACTGCCATTCAAAGCTCTCTCTCCCACATTCCCAGTGAGCATGGAGCACCAATCATGGCCCTGAAAGGCAGCATTTGCAAGAATCCCACCCAATCTAGACAAAGGCCTTTTTTCCTTAGGTCACATTAAGAGATGAAATATCCACAAGATCAAGGACTAAGAACTTCACTACCAAATGAAGTTGTCCCAATTACAAACTCTGTAATCTAAACCTTAACTATTCCATAACATCTCTTCTGGAGTAACCCCTTTTTTGGTAGACAATATCCATTACTATCTTCCAGCTCCAAATTTGTGCCCCTCTTAGGTAAGACATACATGTGTGTTCAATTTTCAGTGKGATATAWCTGATCTACAGAGAATTCTGTATTGCAACTGGGATATTTAATGTTGTTTACTGAAAACCAAAAACCTGACTCAAAAACCAGTTGTAGTTAGCTTTGGGTATTTGCTCAAATGACAAAGTTCAATGTTGATCTATTCTTCAACACAAAGATGATTGGTTTGCCCTGCTCACTTWCTGCACTGTGATCTCAGCACTGTGCATGAAATGGAGCATCTATGAAAAATGACAAACTATTCTTCAGCTTTTGTGTGCAAAACTTCCAGCAYTCTGACTGAAGAATATCTCTCAATTAAAATAATTAAAAGGGAGAGGGAGGAAGTTATCATCTACACTTTAGTTGCATAAATTAGCCAAAAAGATTCACAGTCTGGTAGTAATTTGAATTTGAAGAGCATTGGACAGTGTGAATCTCAATTAAGTTCATGGACCATAGTTTAATCTTCATTTACTTGTGTTTGGTTTTGAAAACTTGTATTATTACTAAAGGACATAGAGGTTGTTTTTATTCCTGGGAAATCAGGCATSTGAAGAGCACCATGCTTTCTTTCCCCTCTCCTTATTTTTTAAATTCAGAATACCTTTTAAAATTGAAAATAGATWAAGGCAGAAAGCTCTTATTTCTACTATTTGAGACCTCTTTCTGTGTGGTCTCTAGTGACATCTTTATGATTTATTTAATAATGAAGTAGAAAGGAGGTGAAGGAAAAAGACATTTTGGTCTCAGATTCTATGTGCATAAAAATGGTTTTATTCTCCTTGCATAGTGAGGTGGCTGGTTAGACAGTTTATGTGTCTTCATTTTTCATATGAAAGATGAGGTCAGTGCCCTTGTTCCTTTGTGTGATAAGCCCCRAAAGCCAAATAACAAAATTACCTTGAATAACTGTATAATTATTTATAATAATAATATAAATCTGCATGACTGTCATCATAAGAGCAGCATTTCATTTATTTTCAGGCTCTTTTAATAGAATGCACCAATAGGATTTTCATTGTTATTCAGCAGCAAAAAGAGATCAGTTCCCCTGTTAATTCCCAACATTTACTTTAGTTAAGGGTCATTTCACTCTAAGAAATTTTATTAATACATCTATAAATTTCTTCTGAAGTGTAGGAGCAGGGATAAGGCAACAGGAGCCACAGCCCACAGGTATGCAGATTGTTTGGTGTAAGAAAAGCCAAAATAAGATTATTCAGCATGAACAAAATCGGTAACTCTGCATCAGACAGCCTTATYCTCCTTCGGGGAGTGCCTAAGTCAGCAGTGTGGTCACCACGGGCTGCTTCTGCCTCTGACAGAGAATGAGAGGCATCTCCACTAAGAGCAAGTYCAGCAGCAGCTGCTGCTTCTCCCTTGGCACCTGTCCCACCTGCCTGCTGAGTGTGAGGTGACATTGCTCCCAGCCCAGCTGCCCCTGTTCAGTGTCTGAAGCTGGGGAGATCTGAGCCTCGGGAGATGATAACCAGCAGCAAATGATTACAGCACAGGGAGCAGGAATAGCATCAATGAACTGCCTTGGCTCCATGGGGAGGGCTGTATTAGAGGTGGGTGACACAGACATTAGCAAGCAGCCCTTTCTAGTGCATGGGAGAAGCAAATCTTGGAGTCCCACAACTTTCCCTAATCATATTTTGTTGGCAACATCTCTCATGCACTGAAACCATATAAATGTGTGAGCATTCATGAAAGTCTTGGTTTGTCTGAGTCTGTGATTACCCAGTTTATTTCAGCTAAAATGAAGTGCTGGACCCTGTATCCTGTTGCTGAAATTCCCCATAAGAAAAGAGTCTGTCTGTGGCTCCAAAGGACTCCATTTAATCTGAAATGAAATGCAAGTTAATCATCCACAAACAGTAGCCTGATCTCATTTCCCTTTGCAGCCAGCAAGTACAGTTCTTTAATTCCAYGAGGATATAAAATATAATCAGGACTGAACTGTTTGGGAGGTGAAATACTAATGGAATGGCCTATGCTAATCTTGTTTCATTAGTTTTAAAATTTTCTATTACTTTCTTGCAACCTTATGCCATCTGCCAGAATTACCATAAGGGCAGTCTTCTCTGTATTCATGTACCGTAGTTCTCTTTGCCCTGCTGCTGAATACTTCAATTTCAGCTGGTGATCCTTCTTTTTTTTTTTTTTTTTTTTCCATGAGACATCTTTAAATCACATCAGAGAGATCAGTATTTAGCTAAGTTTTAACTGATTGGTTGTCATGTCAATGTGCAGACAATATGGACAAAATAAGATCATTGAAAACCAAAATAAGGCCAAGAGATTGCGCTGTGCTCTTTGTTCACATACCTCCACTTTTCCATCGGGATACAAAAGGCATGRTCCCACATTTTAGCACAGTGCTGCTCTGGAATGTTTGCACAAGCATGGCAGCAGAACACAAATAAGAAATGTTCTCTTCACCAAATTGGAAACTCAGTCTTGCCAATCTGCTCAGGTAAGGAAGACAAGCGCCCAGTTCAAGCCAGCTGTTCCAAGAGGGATTTCTTGCTCAAGAGAWGGCAGTCTTGCAAGGCTGGATTTTGCAGGAATGGGGCAAAGAAAGGGTATCCATTCCCTCTGGCCCACCCAAAACACCTTCCCACAGTTTCCCCCAGAGCAGAACAAGACTTTTGTTAGCATCAGCCACAGGCATAGCCCAGGTAGCTCTCTTCCAGGACACCAGCTGCYGCTCCAAAGGCTCTCTGCTCCCTGCAAAAAGTGTGTTTAGTGCTAATGAAAGATCCAGGAATGCAGACAGCAAWAATCAACCTGATATTTGCAATCTAGGTCTTTCTATACCTGTATTTGACCTTTCCTTAGGYGGAAAATTGATGGGTTTATTCCTGTACCATTAGAAAATCKGCAAGTTTTGACTGAATGAAAATGAGTCATCTGTCCTCCATGAAGCTGAGCTTTTTGTAGCAGACCCTTGTATCAGCTGGTGTAGAAGCCCAAATCAAACTCTGTTTCAATCTTCTTCCTAAACATCTCTTAAATTTCACTGGGGGGGGCGGGGGGTGTGGAGAGGAGCATTCCTGTACCTGAACAAACACCAGATGCAAGAAACTCAGTTAACAATCAAGAAATTCTGCCTTTGCTTCTCTGTAGCTTGACTCAGTGAGTTGGAACTCGGTGATAGCAGCTACATCTGTGGCCATTCAGGYTGATGTTCAGTTGGTAGTAAATTTTGCCTGTAAATTTCCATTTTGTTTCTTGACTTTGTGCTTCAGGTGAATTTTTTTCCCCTCAGTGTGGCAATACATGCGGAGGAGATCAGCAAAGTCTTGATTGTTCCTCTTTTAACACCTCCCTCTCCTTTAATTTTGAGAATTATCTGGGTGATTCAGAGACAGCAGTGATGAGTCGTGAGGGCAATGCATTAAGACCAGATTTCAGACAACAGTTTCTCATAATTAATATGAGTGGCAAATACTTCACCTGAAGTCTTCCCTCAAATAGTCTGCTCTGCTGTTTGTCTGGTGAGTCATAGATACCATCTGATTTATGGGTATTTCATTTTTTTCAGTCTATTACTAGTAAAAGGATCTCTACAATGACAGTTTGGACAAAATTATTTTTTCTGTTGAAATTAATACAAAGCCAAGCTCACCTAGACATTGTCTTTCTGTGACTAGCTCATTTAAATACTGAATTCTTCCTCCATTCAGCCTCTTCTTCCGAGCATCACTCATTCTGCTCATTGTTAAGTTTGGAAAGGAAAATAAAATGTAAACAAAAAATATTTCTTAATCATGGATTAACTGTTACTGGTTTACATCACATTGTGGTAAATTTATGTCACAACTACACAAATCATCTGCTTTTGGGATATTTGCTTAGTTATCATATTGCCTTGAGACAGGCCACGCTCTCAGTGCAGCCACTCATCTCTGGAAAGCTGCACTGGTATCCTGTAAGCATTAGGGATGGATCAACATTTAAATGCCAGCCTATCTGATTGAAAATCCCAGTGGTGGTAACTAGTTAACTGGACCTGAGCCCCTGTGTTTGGGAAGGGTATCCTTCCACTTGCAGGGTTTCCAGGCTTGTGAGCAGGCAGGGGCTGGGCTGCAGCACCCTGCAGTGCCCACCTGCTGGGCTTTCAAAATGGAGATAAAGACCAGGGGGGCTAAAATGGAGATAAAGACCATGTGCAGCCAAATTAAATGGACTATGGGGAGTCAGACATATCAAACAGTGATGATTCAATCTTATATCTCTTTTCAGGTGATATATATTCCTGGCATCTTTGCAATAATCCTCAGGTCATTAAGTAAGAGGCCAGTGACTAATTAAAAAAACCTGTTATCCCTGGCTGCCAGCCAAGAGGTGCTGCAATGTTCAAACCRTGCTACAGATGTCAAACAGAGACATCATGCCTTTGACTGAGCAGAGAATGAAGAGCTCACAGTCCTGGGGGATAAGTGATCTGAATTTCTTACTGCTCTTTTCAATTTAGAGAGCACCCTATAAAATCTGCCTGAGTCTGTCTCAGCCACTGAAGGTGGTGATCGAAATACAGATCAGTCACTCAGAGCACTCCTGGCTCAGCACTTCTGCACACAGAAGTGGTTTTTGTTCATGATGAAACACTTGCTGTATGACTTATTCTATTACAAAATGCCTTACCAAGAAAATATAGCTGTCATTTCCCCCATTAGTGCTGATGAGCCTCTTCAACATCTGGCAAAATATTTGTTTTTAAAATGCATTCATTTTTATATTTATGCACAAATTCAAAATTTAATTTTATAAAATAAATAAATTTCTTTTTAAAGAAAAATTGCTCTGGTGCCTGCCCAGATGCAGGTCAGTTCCAAGCTTGCCTCTGGTGACAGTGACTCCATGCCCTGTCAATACCTGGTCAATAACTGTGACTKAATCTAAAGCTCCATGAGCAGAATTTATCACAGCTTCCTTGGGCTTCACCTGGGAACAGTGTGAGATGGACAGAAGGAAACTTGATTTAATATCTTGCTCATCACTTGGCTGAGTGCTGTGCAAGCAGGCCAGCACTGCTAACGGGCAAGCAGAGATTACAGTGTGAGATTTGACATGACAGACATCCATCTGGGCAATCACAGAGCTACTCACGGAGCAATTCTGGGGTTTTGGAGCAGAGTCATAGCTTGGATAACAGCTTCAGTTGCTGTGGTTGCAGTAAGGAGTAGATTCAGGCAACTGGAGACATGGAAAAATGAGCACACAAAAAAAAAGTGGTAGCAGGAACAGCTGATGAGGGGAAAAAAAATATTGTAACTGTGGCCAAGATTTTCTTCTTCTGTTATGTGGTGGCTTTAAGGAATGGTAACAGGTTGCTTTAGCTGACAATCTGGCTTTTTGTCCTGCACCTCCACTGGTTTTGTCTCTCAGAGAGGCTGTGCTGTGCTGTGCCCACAGCTCACAAACACCACTCTCACCCCCTGCAGGCTTAGGAGAGCCCAGGGCAGTCAGTCACAATGTGAGCAGCACGGGATGAGCCTCCAAGCATGGGATGTGTGTGTCTACACACCTCAAAGCTATGCTGGCTCTGTTATCTGATCCCACAAATGGAGCTCCAGGCTGAATCACAGCCTGAACTATCACTGTGTCATTCATTGGATTTCCAAAAGTACCATTTGCAGAGGGAGAAAAAGCTTTGAAATACAAAAGTCCACATTAGTCTAAGGAAAGAGTGCCTGACAGAAACAGACAGGACATTAAACCACTACCATTTTTGCTACTTCACCCTGAAAGCTAATAGCAAATTTTCTACAACACGGATCAGATGGATTACTGCCATGGAGAAGTTCTTGGAAGGTCTTTATTTCATATTTAACTTGTTCATCTGAATTCCTATCTATTTGTGTGACAAAACAGCAGTAGGAGGAAGAGGGAAGAACTGGTATTCATGAGTAGCTTCCTGGCACTGGTGACCAGCATGTAGTACGTGACCAGCACTTACTCCTGCAGCCTCTCAATAGGATCCTTCCTTTGCTAGACAGCTCTCCAGCAGGGCTGGAATTGTGCAGAAATGGTAAAGGCTGATTGATCAGGAGGTCCCAAAAAAACCTTCACTCCTAGAGGAATGAAGAATGGTGTGGATAGATGCAGGACAGACTGTTCTGATCATGCAGCCTTAATATTCACATGTTTTTAAGACTCTCCTCTTGGGTTTCCTTCATTTTCCTGGGCAGTAGGAGGTTTCTCGCAAATATGCAGTCAATTACTCTCAATAAAAAGTTGGATCAATGAGGTGCAGCAATGGGTCAAATATTACACAAGTATTTTATTTCTTCTTTTTCTTCCTTGAGTTATGAAAAAACTAGGTGACTTTTATAGGGGAGATGCATGTCATTTGTCCCAAGTAATGCTGAGAAGAAAGCTGCTCACCCACACCATGCTCTAATGCAGTTTCCACCACAGGTTCATCTGGACCTCCATGTCCTGTGGGAGATGCATGAAACCTGTACCAAAATAAGCTAGTTGGGCTGTTTTCCTCTGAAATATATTTTATCACTTTGAGATCATTATGTAAGAGACTCTGCATTAGACATTATCCATTTAATGTTAATTGTAATATAGTGATAATCTATTGAAGAAAGGCATTTCCTCCCAATRGAGTTAAAATTCATTACTGACCACTATTTAGAGAGTGAAATTTCTAATTCTGTGTCTGATGGAGCTTGTCTGTGCATATAATTYTGTCTGCTACCTTATGTATTTCTGTGGCAGGTAATTGTAGCAAATATTTTGGAGAATGCTCTGTTGATTCCCACTGATAAAAAAGATCCATGCAAAATAAGCAGCCCCTTAGCTTTCAAACAATATTGTTGTGATATACGTGACAGCTGCCAGGTGTTATGCTGAAGGAGCTAGACTGCATAAAAATATGAAAACAAAATGCTTGAACTAAAGTTTAAACTATTTAAAAATAACCTGTTGTGCTCGCTTTGTTTCCGCTGCCTGAAAGTGTTGAGTGCCAGCAGTGTAACACTTGACATTTGAGGCAGACAAACATAGCCTACAGATTCTGTGATTGCTTTGCWACCAGCTAGCATTTTTTAATCATGCCTTTTCTTGTCAACACTGGGGGTTGTTTCTAAACAAGCCAGYTAAAAATGGGAATTAAATTTAATTTCTAGCTCATTTTCTGAAGCTACAGAAACCCCAAAAGCAAGAAACCTGTATTTTCACTGTTTCTCTCTCCAAGACCCACACTTTCTAACAAATTCACACCCTTGCTCTCCTGCTGGATAAAGAGGAGGCAGCAAAGGCACTGGGTAGTACATGTGCCTCTAAGGGTGTGGATCCAGTTTTTCCTCTGGCAGAAAAGGTGATTCAGGAGTTTTTTGCCAAATGGCCCTGCCTCTTATTGCTTCCCAGATGCCACCACTTATAGGGCATTTGTGCTGAGGCAGCTGTTTGTTGAGCTGTACTGAAATCAAATCATTCAAATGATCCAGGTTTAAAAATATCTTCCTTCACCTCAAAGAAACAGAAAAAAATATTATGTTGTTCCAATGACATTCCCATTCTTAGCACAGCCCTTCAAAGAGCTGCAGCAATGCAAATTGACAGTGAACCATGGAACCAAAGCAGGAAGAGGTGAATGGGGAYGCAAGGGGCAGAACCTGCTTTGGGTGGCATTGTTGCTCCAGAAAACATTCATGTAGGTTGTAACCAACCACCTCATCCATCTACATTAAAGTAGATTATGAAGCCATTCAGCCCTTCACCTTTCCTGCCCACTTCCTAAATTTAGGAGTGAGTTTGTGATCTCATAAAATAATACTGCAGTCAAAGTTCTGAATTCCTATCAAGGAGTGTTTTGATATCCTGAAATACTTGGCTGGAATCTTTCTTGTATAATTGCTTAAAAGCCGGATGTAGTGTAACCCAGTCACCCAGAGTGTCTGTGGAGTCAGTAGAGTGAAAYAGGTACCTCCAGAGAGCAATCCACCTCTTTGAAGATGGGACAAATCACCCTCTGGTTGTGCCTTTCTCTGATCACTCCCATTAGAGGGGATGAACAGAGTTTGCTTGAGTGGATATCTTGTTTCTGGATGACTAAAGTTTGTCAATACAGATCCCAGCCTTTGTACCTAAAGGCTGCTGAGGTTAGTGCTGGTAAAGCAGAAATCAGTATGTAGACTTCACTGTATTTCAAATATATAAAAGGCCTAGATTACATATTTTTTCCCCAGCATAAATAGGATAACCGCTGGGACCTAATAAATGAAAAGGATAGGACAAACCATCCCACCGACCTCTTTCCTCATCTCCACACCCTTTTACAAGAACCTAATATTGATTTAAGTAGAGTGCTGCTTTAAGGAAGCAAATACTGAAAGATGCTGAATATTTGCAACTCTGAAACGACTCATCAGGCTCAACTCTGAGATCCTGATACTGTTTATTCGTGCAAATTCTAGTGTGCCAGATGCTGAGGAGTGCTGAATGGCTGTTCAGTGGGAGTTGTGGTTTCTCAGCACCTCCATAGAATTGACATGTAAACTCCAGCCTGGACTTAGCTTATGGGAAAAACAAAACCAGCCATCAGTCATGCATGGTATACTTSTCTCCCCACTTCATGAGCTGGCCTGGTGAAAATTCCTGGTGCTTATTGAAAGCACCCTCTGATGTCACTCAACACCACAAGGGAAAACATAAATCAAAGTGTAAGTATTCAGCACTCTCTCAGCATTGGCCTAATGTGATGAATGTAATCTGAGGTAAACCCTTTAGTTATTCCTTATTACTTTTAGGGACYGAAAGGGTTGGGACTTGTGAAAAACAAGTCCTGCCCAGGAGATCGCCAAGGCAAAGATAGAGCTCAGGTAGAAGCTTGACAAGTTACCTAATAGCAATGGGCAGACACAATGAAGTGTTGAATCTGGACTGTCTTRAAGGCATGTGGCAAGGGTTGTGCCATGCTCAGCACTGAGCTTTCCTCTGGGAGCAGAGTAAGGTTGCAGTGACAGGGAGAGCAAAATAATCCAGCATGAGACTACAGGGATTTACAGAGCGGTCAAATGCCTCAATCCCAATGACCTGCTTCTGCACTTTCACAATCACAGCCTGGTTCAAACCAGGTCTTTTTCTGTAAAATCTACAGATAAAATCTTTTTCTTGGACAATTCCAGCACACTGTATAACTCTGAGTTGTGTGGGCTGCTGTTGGAAGGGAAGAACGGACTTAATAACATGGACAAAGTTTCTCCTGGCACCTTTTGATGGTTTCTTGTCTTACACGAAGAGAGCAGACCTCAGTCACTGTGTGATTCAGAGACAAACACTGAAGTGTCACAGGTGTGAAAACACAAGCCTTGAAGCCAAGTAATGGCCCTACTGTCAGTTTAGTGCTTGCTTCACTCCTGGCTGGGTGTGATGGAAAATGATTGGTTTTGGAAAGGCACATGGAGGTATTGCAGACTAGCAGCCTGCTGAGCGCAGCAAGGTGCAGGGAGCAAATGCTTCACCCAGCCAAACCCAGTGGGAATGTGTTGGAGTTCTAACATTGTTTTGCTGACACAGGAAGATGTCATCACAGCAAAATATGAAGGAGTTAACACATTATGAAATACAGTTTTGGCAGTGATGCAGACAAAGATTGTTTTGCTTGAAATGCAGTAGCAGCAGTGCTGGTTAACAGGGTAATGCAGTCAGCTTGCCAGTCTAAGTCATTGCATTGTGCTTTCTTTCTTATATATGGGGTCCAAATCCTATGAAACACTCAACATAACTTTAAACTCATAGATAGTTCTTTGCTTCAAAGTTAGTCTTGATTTACTGTAAACTTTGGGATAGTGGCCGGTTAGAATAGCAAGTGAAAGTGCTAAAGGAAGCTTTCCTTTATAGCAAGGTATCAGTGTGGATTAAAATTAAAAAAAAAAAAAAGCAGGAATTGTGTTTTAAACCTCTTGGCAGTCCTATTCTTTACAGGGTGAGAAGTGAGGACCRTGCCTGCTTACACACACTGCTGAGGGCTTGGTGCACAAAATTGTACAACCAGTTTCAAAATTACTCTTAGCTAGTCCAGGCACTCTGACTGCCCTTCCAAAAACAAAGGCAAAGTTTTCAGCATCACAAAAGACTAATAAACCACCTACGCTCCTGCATCTACCAAGATGAAGAGAGCACCAAATGCCTTATAATTCAGAGAGTCTAGCCATGTATTTACTGTAGTCAGGTTGAAAGATTTGCAATCAGCACTTTCCAGGGCTGAGAGGCAGATCTTCTATAATCAGGCCTCAGTTACCTGCCTTCAGCTGAAGATCTGGCCTCCTGGGCCCAATTCTTTTCCATACTTTTGCATGAGCCTGGGAGACARCACTTCTCAGCAGCATTGCTGGAAATGGGCTTTTGCATTCAAGTACACAGCTGTTTCTCCAATGTTTTCACCATGCTTGTGGTCTCCATAAAATACATTTTAAAGTTAGCAAGCAAAAGCTACTTTCATGTGCGAGATGCCTGTTTGGGTTTTGCAGTAAGTAGCCATGAGTGCCTTGCTATGAAAATAGGAATCTAAGTCAAAGATTTCATATTTCAAACAGTAAAGCAGTTTCTCMGATAATATTTCATTGAAATTAATAGGGCTGTTTCAATTTAGAGCAATCAAGGATATTGATAAAAATGGCACTGTGAACTCTAATTAGATACAAATAAAGAAWCAGGGATCTATTTCTTTTCATACCTTCATTCTGTCTTGTTTGTTGATGACACTTGAATAGGTAGTAACTGGAATGAAGCCCAACAGCTAATTTATGCTTAACACACCACTAGTTCTTACTTACTTTTKTAGTACACTTTAACAGTAAGTACTTACAAAAATGCTTAGTAAAATCATCCATCCCATGCTTCAGTTCCTCAAAAGMATCCCCACTTCAATGTTTGTTGCTGGATGTATCTATTAGCAACACTGCTTAGGCAACTTTCTGGTTTAGGACAATTCTATAAATGACTGAGATGTTGGAATTCAGAGGACACTAGATTGTCATTTGCCCTCTATTGAGTAGTATGTTRACATCAAATAGTTCACCTGAGATCATGCTGAGGTTTCCAAAGTAAGCTAAAACTCTGCACAAAGAAGAGTAGCAGTGTGGCTGGTTTAATTTTAGRAATGCACAATAACGTATGTGTGCCTCTAGGAATACAAAGGGGAAAAAATCCTGTCTATTGCAAGTTAAATTGTGGTTTTAATGATGAAGACACAAGGTTTTCCTTAGCTAGCACATCACCCATTTTTATTTATTTTATCTTTAATAGGATTTCTGGTCCTATCACAAAGCAATCTTCATTCTTTGCCAAAGGGATCTGGAACTAGTAAAATATTTCTGCCTATTACACTGGTCTGTTAAATATTCAACTAATTTTAGAAATTCCTTTTATTAGCAGCTACAGTATACAYGGCCAGATTCCTTTTTCTACTGTAAGCACAGGATACCTATGCATAAAAAAGAGGGATATAAAATGAAGTTTATATCTCTGTATTATTTATTTCCTGTTCCTCATCTGAGTTAAATTGAAGTGAAATAAATATTAGAAGACTTTAAAGGAAAAAAAAAACAAAAACAAAACACTTCCAAGGCAGATTTCATAACAGCAGAACAAGTATCATTTTGAGTGGCAATGCACTGGCAATAACATTTGGCTCTGGTTCACATCAATCTGGAGGCCCAGCTACACAAGCCAAGCTGGCTCAGGATCACTTCTGAACAGGCATTTATCACCTTCAGTGCAATAATATTCCAGAGGTCCAAATCAGGACTAAGCCCTTTGCACAGATGCGACAYGCTCACCCAGCATAATCCTTCCTCAGACACTGTCATGGCAAAAGTGCCTCTGACTTCTTTRGTGTTAGAAGTCTTGTCTTAGCTTCCCAAATTTCCATGCTCCCTGCCTTTTCCCTTCTTTCCCATTTCATTCTGTTTCCCTGCATGTTGTGAAATCTTACGGATTTTAATGCAATTAATATTTTCCTCTTCCATTTATCAGCCTTTCCTTCCTTTGCAGACTGGTTCTGAGCCATACCCTCAAGGACGAGTGGAGGAAGCTCCCGTGAGCAGTGAGAGGGGTGACGAGCCGGCTCGTCATGTCTTCTCCTTCTCGTGGCTGAACTCACTGAATGAATGATGACTCACTCTGGYTGGCTTCAGGTGTGCTTCTCCTCAGAAGGACCGTGAGCGCAGGCAGCCTGGCTGCAGTCAGCAAAGAAGCTGGCCTGGGAAGGGGCATCCGAGCAGGTTTCATTCCTAGGAACTCAGCTGACCTCCACACCATACCCTTGGACTGACAGACCTGAGAGGGAGGGGAGCATGGGGACAGATTACTCTATGTATTGTAGTCAGAGTGTTTTCCAATAATTTCTTGCTTCCAAGGGGGAAGAAGCATCACTACATCTTTAGGCTGAGCACTGCTAGTGTTTTGTAACTCACTTGTTGGCACRTCCCCGTGTAGGTGTAAACACTTCACCAATGTTCTTAGCTAAAACGCTGGTATGATATTCTCTAGTAGCATCCTTTGCCAAAACAGTGTTTCTCCTCAGTATCCTCCTGCGTCCCCGCTTGTCAGTGCTGGTGACTTCAGTGACACTATCATGTCCTTGGCAGCCCCAAGTCAGGGTTGTGTCTAACAGCACTGGTGCCTCCCAGGCTGCGGAGGCTGAACACGGGAGGGAAGGAGGAAGCTGCCATTTCTTCCTTTGCACTTGCTCTTCCTACTAAACCACAACAGATGACGCTTGCAGAAACACATTGTTTGTAAGGAAGATTCCCAGTGGCAGGAGTGAGGAAGAGACACTTACCAAAAACACTGGCCAGGACCTCCACACAGCTCTGAGTATGTGGGGCAGATGTTGAAGTGCTGCCCAGTCTGTCCAGCCATAACCTGTGTCTGTGTCCTCTCAGCCATCGGTGTGTGTACATGTTCTTACATGGAACCAGGGTGCAATAAGGTGGCCACAGGTACTCACTCAAGGTTTAATTTGAAGCCCCTGTGCTGTGCTRTAGAAAAGGCAGATGCTGACTGTCCTGTTCCATGTGCATTGCAGTTGTTGAGCCAACAAATGAAATCAAATTTGTGTCTTAAAAGAGGCTCTACAAGTTGTACTGAAGGCAACACTCTGTGGTTTTTGTCACTGGGAGTAGGGTGTCAACACTCAGTAGCGTTTAAGAGATTGGCAGCTGCCAGGAGTGCTTGGTGCCATAGGGGACCAGGTGTCAAGCTCTGCACTAGGGTTACGTGTGGATCTTTCCCAAATCCCGGAGCCAGGCCCTCACTGCCCTGTTTTGGCAGGGGCCTGTGTGGGGCCGTAAGGCTGCGCTGTGCCCCAGCAGGACTGGTGAGCCGGCAGCACAGGCTGGTCAGCAGGCTGTGTGGGGTCAGCCTCTGTTGCTACCTGCCCTCGCTGGTATCTCTTTTCCCTGGAGAACGWTCCCTGGAAGACTCTCCTGCGAGAGCTTCGGAGGCTGCACAGGCGAGCTCCGCGCACAGCTTTGGAACTCGCACAGCCCGGAACGAGCGCCGCCCAGCCCCGCCACCGCATCGCCTCCGGCTGCTGGAGCAGCTTTTCCCTGGAATTTGGTTCGGGGTGAGGGATTTACTATTTTCTCCCAGTCGTCCTGGAGATTTCCCCCAGCTCCTCCCGGGAAGTTTCTCCACACCCACTGCAGCCTCCCTAGAAGTYCCTGGGAGGGACCCCGCTCGGGCACGGCCGTCGGGACGGGGGAAGCCGAAGCAGGGAGGAACCTGCCCYTTTGGGGTGCGGGGAGGATGCGAAAACGCAAAAGAGATGCGGGAGCGCCTCACCGCYTTCCCACCGCCCGATCCCGGCCACAGCGGCAGGAGCCAGGGAGCCCCCTCGGGGGGCTGCAGAGTGGGATTGGGCAGCTCTGGAGGGCACCGATCTGCGCTCGACACCCCGTGCCGGGAGCAGCCTGCGCCGAGGGCGGCGGCGGGGGCAGCCCCCGTGCGGGGCCGGCGGCGGCGGGGCGCGCCTGCGGGAGAGCCCGCGGAGACGGGGCTCCCCGGGGCGGGGGGGAAAAACATCCCCGGGGGACATCCAGGGCTCCCCACGGCTYTGGGTGTCCGCGGCCATGGGTGCCCCCTGCCCCGGTAAGCGCCGAGGGAGGCGGAGCAGCCCTCAGGCGTCTAGGCAAGAAAGTCTATCAAGGCATCTTTACTTTGCAGCTTTTATTAAAAATATAAATATTAAACATTCTCTTACACAACCAGATCGACCGAGCGCTGAAAAGATGTTTTATTGTGAAAATGTTTACAGGAAAAAAAAGTGGATTGAAAGTAGCTTACAGAGATTCCCCCTCCCACCTCCCTGCCCCCAACAGAAAAGTTTTCTGTCTTCTTGGCACCATTTCTTCCAATGCTCACACATCCCTACGTAGCGATGGCACTAGAATAACTGGGAAATGGAGAAATAAATAAAGGTAAGGGAGGTTACAAACGACACTCGTGTTTCTGCACTTGGTACGCGGTTGTGCATGCTAGTCAAGGGACAGAGGCTGTTCGGAGTACGCCCTTCTAGGTTTAAAGCTATATAAAAATAAAGAGATGACATCAGAGCAGCACTATGGTACATCGGACGGTGTAATTATTCTTGTGCTAACTGCGGAATCTCTTTGGCAAGGCGGGGAGGGGCCGTTTCACTTCCCGATTATCTCCATCAGTTTCCTGTTGCTGTGAGCTTGCTGCGCTAACTGCTCGGCTCGGGCCATCTCCAAGACTTCTCGCAGGAGGTGGAAAGTCAGATCCAGAGAAATAGGGGGCTCCTCGGATCGCTTCTCCCTCTCCACCGCCTCACCCTCGGCTTCGCCGTCCTCTCGGTTCCCCGGCGAGCGCTCGGGCAGCTGCTGCAGCTGTTGAACCGCCGCCCGGAAAAAGTTGCTGGCGGAGGCTTCGGGCTGTAGGTGGCTGGTGCTGCTGGAGGAGGCGGAGAAAGAGCCAACGGGTCTCTTGTGAAGGTTGCCCAGGCGCAGGAAATACTCTTCTCCCATGCGGAGCAGGACGGGCAGAGTTTGCTGCTGCTGCTGCTGCTGTCGCTGCTGCTGCTGGAAGAAATCTGGCTGGTGCAGAGCCCCAGGGGCGGGTGCCGGGCTCTTGCTTAGAGCTCTGCACTCCTGGCAGGGCAGGAGGGCGACCAGCAGGATTCCCGTGGAGACCAGCAGCGGGATCTTCATGATCGGGGCCCAAACCTGCGGGGGCAGACGGGGGACCGGGGTTGGGTTACAAAGCCGAGCCGCAGCGGCGGGGAGSGCAGCGGGCGGCCGGGCAGGGGGCGTCCCCGCCGCCGCTGTCCCGGTGCTGAAACGCTCCGCTCCGCGCCGCTCCGCGCCCCTCGGTTGCCCGCACAGCACCCCCGGCCGCGCTCAGCCCGGCCCGTCCACCCGCGCCGTCGAGGCGGCCGCTCCCCGCGGAACAGCCCCGCGGAACAGCCCCGCGGGGCGGCTCCGATCTGCCCCGGCAGCGGCTCCCGGGGACCAGGCTGGGCTGAGCCCCTGCGCAGCGTCCACGCTTGTTCGCGACCCGCGCCTCTTCCCCCACCCGGGGCGAGGGGGAGCGTGGGGTGCCTGTGGYGGGGCGGCTCTGCCCACGAGCTGTGGGGTTCCAGCGCCTGTTCCCCACCTCCTCGCTCCCTGTCAGGCCAGGACAGGTCCCCGCATCCTGCGGGACGCGGCGCTCAGCCCCGCTCAGCGCAGGGCAGCGCATCCGCTGCGCGCCCGCGCACCTACCTGGGGCGGCGGCGGCGGCGGCAGCAGGGCGGGCGGCGGCGGGACTCGGCGGTGCCCGGCGTCCCTTCCTCTCGCTCTCCCTCGGAGCCGGCTCCTGGCGAACTTGGGATCAGATTTGGTACTAATCAGAGCCGGGGCGCGGGATTTTTATAGCTTAGACCCTCTCCTGGAATCACGCAGAACTTGCCTAATAAGCTGACGCTCTCCCTGACAGCCCGATTGCGTGCCCCGATCTACTGCTGAATAAATCATGGGGGCCCGTCGGAGCGGCGATGGGCCGAGTTTCGCTATCGCAACCCCAAATCTCACGTCCAATTATATCAACAGATATTTATCGCCTCTGCAGTGACGTCAGCCGGGCCGGGGGCCGGGGAGCAGGATGCCCCCCCCACCCCATTGACAAAAATATTTGAATGAGATTTCCTAGCGGGCGCGTACTATGAGAGGTCACTCCGGGGAAACTTTCCACTCACGGGCCGGCCCGCGGGGAGGGACCCGACCCGAGCGGCACCGGGGCTGCTCTCCCGGGCTAGCTTCTTCTCAATCCCCGGTGTTTCCCGGCCCCCCGGCCTCCGCCGCCTCCGAGCCCGCCCGCACGGGGCGACTGTGGCGGGTGGGAGCGGGAGGCTCCGCGGGGCCCGTGTTTTGCGTGGGTCCCGTCTCTGCTCCGCTCCCGGGTCGGCCCGGGCCGGGCAGCGCTCGCTCTCCGAGGCGGGCAGGGGCAGGGCCGCACCGAGCCCGCGGGGAAGGGGCAGAGCAGGCGCCGGTGCCGGGGGGGACCCGCGGCAGCGCTGGCACCGGAGCTGCCAGGGATCCCGCCGGAGGGAGAGGGGCGGAAAGGCCCCGGGGCTGGCGGGGAAGGCCGAGAGAGCTGCCAGGGCCGCCGGGGAGCCCCTGCCGGGGCAGGGAGCGTGGCCCGGGGGGCGCTGCGCTCCTCCTGCCCCGCCACCGCCGGCAGCGCCGCCCGCTCCTCCCGGGCCCGGCTCCCGCTGCCGGCGCCGCTCCCGCCGTCTGGCCGGGCTCCTCTCCGCTGCCTTCCCACTGCTTGCATGGAGACAACTGCTGCTCTTTGTTCCCCTTCTCGGCTCCACTAGCTGATCTTCCCCACCTCTCCAACGCCATGGCCATGTGCTTTCCTTGCCTGCCCTCCTCAGCTGAGGCCTTCCCCTCCAGCCGGTGGAACCCCTCCTAATCCCACGTGGAGATTTTTTCCAAGTGTTCTCCCATGACCAGTACGTCTTCAGGCTCCAAACCATATTACATCAATGTCTCCACCTGAGTTTCTTGCCCTCTGATCTCTTCAAGAGGAAGTGCTGTCTATAGAAATAACTTCTGCCCAACATCCATTCCATGAATAATGTGTGTTTTTCCATTTTTGTATGCCATTATCTTTGCCAATGTCTCTCAGCCCTCCTTCTCTGCTGCCTCAGTTGAAACATCAGTCATATCCTTCCCTTTAAATTGCAGAACTTTACAGAAAACCTATTGGTTTAATCTTGTCCAGACAATAAACTCCTGGGGTCACACACTTGAGTGTCTCCCATCGTAGAGAGGAGTTGGAACAGAACAGGTGATCAAATGCTATTGATGAAAAGTGATAAATCTGAACTCCATTTCCTTAATAAAATAACAAAGTTAAAACCACTTAATGTATGAGGTTGGCCACAGCCCAATTCTGAGCATGTCCTTAGGGATGCTCTAAACTTCAATTTTAGTTGTACCGAGCTCCAGCCTCGGATGCACTTTTTGCAAAGTGCCAAAGAATCAGATCTTGTGCATCATGAAGAAACAAATGGAAAAACAAGTAGTAGTACCAGAGATTTAGCTCTTCATCACCACTTTTTGCTCAGGCATTCATGAACTGAAATGTGTATTACAGAACAGAATATATTGTGTAGCTAGTCGCAGCAGCAGTTATTTGTATGCTTTTAGAGCATGTCAGCATGGCTTTCAGTGAGAACAAGAGGTTCAAAGAAACAGGAGCTAAGTTCAATCAATTGAAGGAAAATGTAAGAGGTACTTATTAAACTCAAACCCTTCAGATGTGCTCTGGGGTGGGTTTTGTCACAGAGTCTCCATTTTTAGGTTTAACAGATTCTTTAAAAACTCAAAAGCCTCTTAAAATAATGTGACCATAAAGGTAAAGAAAGAAGAATTTTGATCAGAATATCTTTTTTTTTTGTTAGGGGTGAGATCTGGATAAGACAGAGCTGCACTTCTTCAAAAGATTTATGCCAGTGAGAAATGGCACAGGTTATGTTATATTTTAATAATTTACTATATTATTTCGGTCTCTTTAGGCAGACACTTTTGTCCCTTGAGAAAATCCAGGTATAGCAAATGCAACATAGAAGCAGGCTGGGGTCCTCAAGTTTTCACAGGAGCTGCACAACCTGCCAGTTTCCTCTCCTCCATTTTTTTCCTCACTCCTGGCTCTGAGCATGGTCTGCAATGTCTCACACAAGCTTGTTTCTAAGCCAACATGGTCTTATTGCCCCACATTCCTCATAGATCCTGAGTGATGTGTGAGAGGGCTTGCAGCAATGCAGGGAACACTGTGAGACAGTCGGATGTCTTGATAATGAGGAATATAAAATATCACAGATACATAAACCAAAAAGCACTTCCCTCAGCACTTCAAATGCAGAACTGACTGCCTAGGAGTATAAAAGTCCTTTCTCCAGAGTCACTAGCTTCTGAGTGAAATGTCAGCTGTCACTCCTGAAGGAGATTGCAACAGAAGAAATCTTGGCTTCTCACCAGAGGGGTGAAAAAGGAAGGCAAGGAGGATATCAGGTACATGTGGATTAGAGATTTTTGTTCAGTGTTGTAGTTTGAGATTAGCATACCCTTCATAAGAAAAGTGTTCATATTTGACTCACTCTGCAAACATCAGGAGCAAACAGAAATTTTAGTGAATCACACAATAACATTGTCTAGAAATAAAAAGCACTATTGAGGCCCATTTCCTCTCCTCTGACTTGGGTTGAGTGCTCTTGCCCTTTAGCCTTGGTGATCTCAAACCCAGGCACCTCCTGAAAAGCAATTACAGCTGCTCTGAGGTAGCTCAGGGGAAGCAAAAGCATGCCCAGAGCATGATGCAGCCCCTGCAATMGAGCACCTTCAGGCTCCTGGGGACATTCACCTTGTTCCCTTGTCTATAAAGGGAGTGCAGACAGCCACCTCTGCCTGGCCACTGGATTCTTAGACAGCAATGTGAGGCCAGAAGAATCCCCTCCTCAGTGACTGACCACAGAGAGAGATCAGAGCTCTAAGTATGGTAATGCAGAGGGGTGATGTTAAACTGAGGGTATGGCTCTTACCCCAGGTATTTCTGAAGATGTCCAGCTACARACATGGAAGGACACACTCTAGATGTAGATCAACTTCCTACCAGAGTGTAGTGTTTCATTGCCACTTTGTCAGAAGGCAGTAAGGATTTTTTGCATTGGTGAGTTCAGTAAACATTTCCACATCTCACAATAGCCCTTCATTCTTGATCCCTGTGATCAGACATGCRGTCTTACAGTCTGACCAGTTCAGGTGAACTCAGCTCATCTCACCCACTCTCAAATGCAAGCAATCATGCACTGACACGTGTACATCACACTTCCATTTCATCTTTTGGTAGTCTGGATACAAAGAAATCTGTGTCTGATAGTTATAAATGTTATGGATTCTAGGACAACTGAGAGAAAAAGAAAATAAAAATTCAGGGGATCTTACTCTGCCTGAAGGTGATAAGTCACTTTAAGAACAAAATACATTTGCCTATCATTCCACAGCAGACTGAGTTTGCTAGAATAATCATAGAGAACCTCAATTAAAGTGAGTTACAAAAATCAATCTAAATAAATCAATTAAATACAAAAAAGTGTGTTGTAGATCAGGACGAAGAATTAAACTGATAAGGATTTCACCTATCTGCCCTTGTTTCTGATCCCAGAAGTCTTCAAAATTCTCTCCTTCACTTTTAATTTCTCTTTCATTTTTCAATCACCTTGCTCTGGGAAGGAAGTCACATGCTCCTGTCACAGAGATTTTCTGTGGTGCGCCTCAATCTTACAGCAGAGCTCCACCTATAACTTGTACCAGATTGTCCTACAGTCCTGTGAGAGAGAGAGAGTAAAGCACCTAAAATTCCCAAACTTTCCATGGGGGTAAACAGCATTAAAGGGTGAAGAAATGTATCAGGTATCTCTCCAGAAATTGTGTAAAAAGCAGGAGTGAATCTTGCATTATCTGAGACCAAGTTCATTAGCTCAACCAGAGGACTATTTTCATTTACAACTTCATATTCATACTCTTGATCCTAGATATCTGCTCACAAGACATAATTTTATGGGTTTGGGGGTCCCAGCAGAAGGAAAAATTCCTCAGGAATATCCTCTTGGTTCCACCATGTCTGGGAGGAGCACAGCCGGCCCCAGCAGCTCACACCCGGGTGGATTGGCAGGGATGGCTGACCCCCAGTTGAGCAGGGGCAGCGTGCCCTGCTCAGGAATCCCAAGCATGGCCCTGCTGCCCAGCCAGAGCCTTCCCTTCACACAAAACTCTGCCTGTTCTGGGGGATATTCCCACCAGTGAGGGTCACACGGGGAGGAGCTGCTCCCATACCCTCTTGGACAACTCCAAAAAGCACTTCTGGAGGCCTCCAGCACTGCTCTCCTCTTCTGAGCAGGGAAGAGACTTGCAGGAGCTGTGAGAAGCAAGCAGGCAGGAAAGTGCTGTGCCTCTCTCCTCCTGACAGCCCTCATGCAGGGAGGCAACAGCTGACCTTTAGATTTACCTCACAAGACTTGTCAGCTGCTGTTCTTGCTCTCCAGTAAGGGCTGGAGGRGGCTGCACAGGCACGGGCATGAGCCCTCTGTGCTGGTAATGATCATGCTGCAGGAGCTAATCTCACAGTTCTTGGTAGCAGCAAGGAAGTCCATCAAACAGGCATGTCCGAGCAACTGGTGTTCCTGGTTGTCTTGGTGCCTGGGTACATTTGGCCATGAAAGAAATTTTGTTGGCTAGCTGAGTGCCCAATTTGTCTGTCTATCCTTGGTGCAGAGTGAGGCAAGGAAAAGGATTTGGGGTTGCATCTGGCATGCATCTGGAACGAGCCACTGGGATAGCCAGGTTCACTTCAGTTTGGAGTGGCAGAGGTATGGACACACAGACACAATGGACAGCAGGGTATGGCTGCAGTGAGCTAAACAGGGGAGCTGAGCCAGGGGAGGGCACTGGGCGCAGGGAAGGAGAGGAAACCGGGGTGGAACTTCAGGGAAGGGCAGGGAGGGAATTCCACAGTGCCTCTCCCCAGGAACATCTGTGCCCCGGGAGGTTAGAGCCCAGAACTGCCCCTGAACGTGGGGCTGGGAGGGGAGCCCAGAGGGGAGCCCACAATGTTGTAACCATATCATGGATGGCTGCTGGCAGGCTTGTTCCAGGAAGTCTGTGAAGAACTGTCCACAAAAGGCCAGGAGCAGATGAGAGYCTGTCTGCCCAGCTGGGATGATCCTATGGGAAAGACCCCTGGGCCAGAGATGGCTTCAGCCTTCAAACACASCACTGACACCAGGGACCTGCCTTGATCTTACCATGTGCAGCACCAGGGCTCTCACTAATCAGCCAGCAGCAGGAAGGTTTAGTGCATTTTGCTGTGACTTTGTAGCCATGTCACAAGCATGGCGGAGCCAGGCAGCTGGGGTAATTGATCTGAGCACTACTAGAAAATTCAAGATAAATATTTGAGCACAACTAAGCTGTTGTGGCATTTTCCAGCATCCAGGCAGAAGAGATTTGAGCAAACTTCTGGATCTATGTTTTTTTCAATGGCCAGCCCACTGTTCTCCTGTTGGAGAAGAAGGTAATGGAATAAATGCTGGAGTTTGAATTTTCAGGAAGTAAAACCCTCATTCAATTGAAAAACATCCACCACACGTGCTTGTTATGAGCCAGGATTTCCTTCATAATCACAGAATCACAGAATAGTTTGGCTTGGAAKRGACCTTTTAAAGGTCATCTAGTCCAACCCCCTTGCAATAGGCAGGGACTGCTTCCACTCAGAGCCCCATCCACACTGATCTTGAAGGTTTCCAGGAAGGGGGCATCTATCACCTCTCAGGGCAACCTGTTCCAGTTCTACCACCCTCATTGTAAAAAAATTCTTCCTTGTATGTAAATTAAATCAACCCTCTTTTAATATAAAACCATTACCCCTTGTCCTATTGCAACAGGCCCTGCTAAGAAGTTTTTCTTCATCTTTCTCATCAGCCCCCTTTAGGTACTGGAATGAGCCCTGAGGTTTCCCCAGAGCCTTCTCTTCTCCAGGCTGAACAATCCCAGCTCTCTCAGCCTTTCCTCACAGGAGGGCTGCTCCAGCTCTTTGRTCATCTAAGCAGCCCTCCTCTGGACTCACTCCAMCAGGTTCATGTTTTTCCTGTGCTGAGGACCCCAGAGCTGGATGCAGTAATGTAAAACACACAATATATTCACATGTAAGAGTATTTACAGCATGGGAATGAGACTGAAAAATGAAAACTGACTAGAGGGGGAAAATAATCAGTGAAATTAAAGGACTTCTGTGATACCAAGGGCAGCTCCTGCCCTGGAATATTGCTATGACTTCAACTTTTGCTAAAATAAAAAGAAAAAAAAATTCAAGCTTAAAGACATCATCCAGCTATATCATCAGGGCTGAGAATCCCCAAATAAACACCAGAAGAACTGAGAATTAATCTTCTTTTAAAATCTTATTATTTGGAAAACAGTCTCARTATCTGGGGGAAAAGGAGATGAGGGCAGAACAATTTGGAGTACTTGAGATGTTGCAACTGCATTCTCACTCCTTTCAAGTGAGGAAATAKGGGAAGAAATACAAACAGACTATCTATCCTGAATGGCTGGGCAACGAGCTATATATAGAACTTGCTCTGTCCTACTTAAGTTATGACTAATGCTAAACAATTAGAAATTCAGATGTCTGAATATTTGAAGTAGCAAACATCACTAATGCACCATTTGTTGTTCATTAAAAAACAGAAGAATCAAAGTCTCTCTAAGCTCCGACTAGGCTGCCCYTAACAGGTGCACGTTGCTGGAAGTGGAGCCCCATGAGACTAATTGCAAGGGATAATGAACAAGATGAGGCGTTTCTTGGAAAAAAAGATTGTTGTCTTTGTAATGACCATACTCATGCCAGAGACTGCAAATTCTTCAGGGAAGAGACTTTTCTTTTTGTACCATGCCTGCCTGGYGTCTAGCACAGCAGTGACTAGGAATCCTAAGTGCTACTGCAATTCAAGCAGTACATTATAGTAAATAGTAGTGTTAAATTAGCTGGGTACATGAAGTTGGTTTTCATCAGCATCTCTGGTGTACAGGATCAACAAACATTTATCTAAGCCAGAGAAACAGTGGTTTTTATTTCAAAACACTTATTTTTTTAGGAGAAGACAATGCTAATACAAAACTACAGTTTACTCTTGGGATTTTGGCAGGATTGTTGTCAGGTCCTCCTAATTCAGGGCTGCAGTGTCTGGACTAGGTTTTGATACAGCCAAGATGAAAGAATGGGTGAAGGAATCAAAGTACAGAATAAAACCACAAATCTTGCCAGCCAGTAAGTGAAGAAATTTTGAGTCTCTACCAGACAAAATTCCCACATTTCTCAGCCATATATCACTGTGGGTTGSTGTAATTGCAAAGCATGCACTTAATGAATTTATTCACTGGTAGTTTCCTTCATCTCTCTTCTGCTTTTTCATCATTCGAGATGTTGTAGCAGGGGCTGTGGATGGCACTGCCACACACACACCACCATATATTGTTTTGTCAGTATCACAGGAAAATTTTAGTCTGAAGGGAAATACTGCCTTTATTCTTAACTCCTGATACTGGAAGAGCAAAGTCATGTAGCAGTGTGTGGAGGGATAGAATRTAATAGTGCAGAAGGTAATATCACMCCTGAGGAGTAGCAGCTGCACTCATCCCCAAAGATTAGGAACAGGCCTGCCCTTAATAGGCCACAGCTGTGTCCAATAAGAAGAYRAGTGCTACAAAGGAGTGGGTTAGGTGGTCGTGAAGAGTTRTTGGAGTTTGTTGGTTGTGCTGTGAAGAGAGATAGAATTGGAGTTTGTTTGCTGTACTGTGAAGAAGGAGTCAGTGCTGTGAGGAGWTGCCCATGAGAAATCACCAAGATGATATGGGACTTTTGCAATGAGATGACAACAGCAATGGGGTATTGTGGTTGCCTCTTTACAGCCAGGGCTTTCCAAGAATCTTAGAAGCAGATATATCTTTGGCCTGGGGATGTCATGAAGAACCCTTGTGTTCTATCCTCATGGATATGAAAATCTAGTAGGATAGGTTATTAATATTCCTAAGSACTAAGTTTTTTACTTCTTCTGCACCAGAATACAGTGCTGCCAGTGGCCTGATATCAGGCTACTTGATAAAAAACAAATCTGAAACTGTTTTGCAAATCCTACCACTGAAGTTAATGAATAGCCATATAYAACTGATTTTGTTTAGCACTGAAGTGCCTTCTGTGCTGAGGTAGTCCAACACTACCCAGAATCAAGCCCACAGACTGGGCTAAAACTAGCACCAGGACCCATTTGAATGCTGCATCMAAGCAAGGCTGCATGATGGGGGTGTTACAGGCAAGCCTTGCCCAGGCAATGGGCACAGAGATGCTTGGACTACCCAAGTTTGTTTCCCACTGCTCTGACAAAGCAGTCACATCTCATGTGAGAGCCTTGCTGAAGGCTGGTGCCTCCTCACGTGTCTGTGCAAGAGCAGGCGCATGGGTTTGGAGCAGCAGGGGTTCAGCACTATCACTGTGTGCTGCTGTGCATGMCATGGTATCACCAGTAAAACTGAAACTTGGCTAAAACTACCTGGGTAATTGCCAAGAGCTCTTCAACACCCATCTCTGACATGACCCAGCTCATTGTAAAGGACAGAGAAAGGATGAAATCTTTGAGTTAGTTAGTGAAGTGGAGAGTCACGGTTGCCTCTTCACAACAGTTGGCCTCAAGTCCTCAGCTCCTCCTAGGATGCTTTCAAATGGGAGAAGATAGATGCTAGCAGAGGAGCCAAAGCTTTTTTTGAACTTAAAAAATAACATCAGAACAGTAATCAGTAAATAAAGTCTAATTTTAGGCAAGACTTGAGTTGACAGTGTATCTTTTGAGTCAGCSGCATATATGGGCATACAAAGGTTGGGAATGTCCCTATAAGGCTTTTCCAGTTCCTTCAGCGAAAGCTGTGTGAAAATTATTTTAGAGGAGCCAAATTTAAGGTGTTAACAGTGAGTGCCATTGACCTTTGAGTGTTGCTGTAAGACAGCAGCATGAATAATAATAATAAACTCCCTAAGGTTGCCTCTCTTCAGTTTTCTATGAGTATTTTGTCCCTGGGGAAGATTTAAAAAATTGGTGGCTCAACCAGACAGCTCATCTGAATCTCCAAGGAATGCCACCCCAGGACAAGGGCTCAGCAATGCCTCTGCCATGAGATTTGGACTCTGAGGGACCTGGAAACACATCCAGTAAAAGGGTTGTCACAAAAGCACTTGGAGCTCAGTCAGGATTGCTCTTAGGCTTGAGAGTGAGAAGGGTCTCTCTCCAGGGTCTCTGCTGCTAGGGGAAGGAAAAGGATCCCTGGGCATAGTGTAGGGAGTACATCTCAGTTCCTTGTTTGCTCTATCTATGTTAGTGATCCTGAATGGGAAAAGGTACTGGTTTTGACTTGGAGGGGATGAAATTTTGCATCCTGAAATCTAGGGCTTTGACACYGACTGTAATTAAACTTTTTTTGGCCTCAAAGTGAAAAGCACACACTCTCCTCCTATTTGTCTTGGCAAAGCTTTTGGCAGAKCTGTGTGATGGAGGCTGGCTGACTGTTGCAGAATAGCAATGGGAAGGAGATGTCAGTGAGAAGAAACTGGTGAACTGGAAAAGAAGGGCATCAGTAAATGAACTGCTTCTAAATGGCAACAGGTGATWGAACTGCACCATCGTGACTTTATCATGTCAGCAGGAACAATGCAGTAGGCGCATATCTGTGACTCAAGATATCCTCCAATTTCACCACTACAGTGGCTGTGCCTGAAAGGYAAGATGTCTCTCTGGATCCTTTCACTATTTCTATTAATGAATAAATCCCAAACTGAAGAAATGAACAAGAAGCAACATTGAGAGATTCACAACCAACCAACATTTCCAGGAGAGCTCTATTTAGACCCAGGAAACACYGAAGGAGGTCCTCCAGGGAGCAAGGAAAGAAGGCATTTATCCACTGTGAGACAGTAGGAATTGTGCAACATGGGTTTTTTTGGTGTTGTAACTGGGTACCATGTCTCTTGCTGCAGACACATATCCTCCCTCCTTCAGCTATTTAGTGACATGTGAAGACAAACTTCTAATAAAAAATATGTCCTACAAACATGTTGGACGTACATACATACATACCTAAGGGGTAGGTATCCCAGTTTTGTGCCCTCATAACAGGTCTTCATTTCAAAAAATGAGTTACATGATAATCCCTCAATAAATCCATTAAAGTCAGCACTAAGCAGAGTCAAATCTGCTGATGGAAAACAAGGCATTATCTGACTCTTCTTTTGCAGAGAAGGAAATGAAGTCCCAGTTTGGGATCAAGGCCAGATTTTAAATGTTGAACACCATCCTGAAGTGCAACCTTGTCTCTCTGCATGACTCTGCTTGAGATAATACACAGAGCTTGAGGCAGAGCTGCCTTCCAAAGAACCAATGCCATAGCGTAAATATCTTTACACACTATCTCTCATTATGACTGGAGCCACAGGAAATAAGATTCCCATCTGCATATACTTCCACCACAGCACCCTAGAGGTCCTGTTCAGTTTGATTTCAGTACTCCAGGATCTGAACATCAATGCTGCCAGCTGCAGAGGAGCTGCAGACAACAGTCTGGTGAATCTCTTCATGCCCACTGACACCTGCTGATAACCTTTCTCTGTTCAATAACAAATTGTCTACTCATCCTTCAGCCTCCAGTTATGGCTAGGGTGTAGCTCGAGACAGACTAAGATGTTTTCAAGAATCTAAACTGAAGCAAATCTTCCAGTGACTTCTTCCTTCTGACAATAAATGCTATGATATCATGACATGTATAATTCCTAGTGGTTTTGGAGAAATAAAGAAATATTTTGACAGCACAGTCTCAAATGGGCACATACATATTTTACACTCTAAATAACCTGGCCTTCTCCARTTTGCCAATTTACTGCATCAGTATCATGCCAGTCACTACCGAGGACACCAATCTCAGACTGTATCTCCCAGCTGGATTTTCCCTCAGGAACTAGCCATAAACTAGATGTGTCTTCAGTTGTGCCATGCGTCTGAGTGCTGAAGAAGTAGCAGCTAGTGCAGTGCTTAGCATATCTCACAAATACAGCACAGGTCTGTCATTCAGTTGCCAGTGCCTTCCATCAAACATCTCTGTCTGCCTCCCACTCCGTGGCCTGATCATGCAGCCCTGTGCTCAGGGGCTCTGATGGCAAGCAGTCCCTGTGGCTTAGGGACTTGGCAATTCAGAGACAGGTTTTGTGTTTCATACAATGGAATTTTAATGGGATAGTATAGGATTTTGTTTTGTGAACCTGTCTGAGCAAAGATTGATTGAGAAGTGCTCAGTCTGTGAGTGACATCTGCATTAAAAATAAACAAGCCCCATAACAGATCCTAACACRTAGATGACTGTGATAGGAAAAAGAGAACTGCAGCTATACAACCCATCTGTAAAACTGGCAAGATTCCTTTTCTCCTAGGAAAGATATCTTTGCATCTGACATTGCTGCCCTTACACTGAAAAAGGAAGGAATTGATTTTATAATTGACTGTAGAAGCCCTGATTCTTCACAATGTAAACAATACAGACAATCATCCATAGCTCAGCTTTCCAATGGAAATACCAGAAATTCCAACAGTGCTTTGTAAGGCTGGTAGGTTACTTGCTTTGTGCCTCTAACTACGGAAATAACATTTCTTCAAAAAGAGAAGAATGGGATGACTTTTATCCAAAAAAAAAAAAAAGAGGCTAAGCTTTGTGATTTCCCATTATTCATTTATTTGGCTGGAATCTTCCCATACCTACAGGTGGGAGCCAAGAGGTGGTGCTAGAACTCAGCTGTCTTGTACCCAGCAAACATCTATTCCATCTGGTTTTCAGGTAAAAGATGGCTGGATTTCTTGTGATTTACTCTCTCAGTTCTCTGTGCTTTTAGGAAGACTATAACCTGTTTTGTAGTTTTAGGAGCTAGCTATTCTGGAAAGCAATCACCCTCAATTCTTCCTGCTCATTTCTTAAAGTTCCTGAAAACTGTACATCCAGAAGCAGTCATTATCAATATAATGAGAACACCTACCTCAAATGCAAATATTCATGAGTTAATCTCATCTCATGGTCCCTAAGCTGAGCACTAGAGCCACACACTACCAAATATGCAAGAGTCAAAAAATGCTTAAAACTGACACCAGGCCTTTCATCAGTGACAAWGTCCTACTTCAGGGATGAAGCACCAGAGGCTCTTTCAGTGACAGGGACTTGCACTGTATTTCAGGTTAAGGACCTTGAGTAAGAGRGCAAGAACAAGGCCAGAGTGAGTTACAGCATCACTGACAGGAGCATCTGCCACGGCTGAGGCTTTTCTTGACCTGCTGGTGAATGGCTGAACTGAGGAGCCAATCCTCTCAGAATTGTTCCCTCTRTGCACCACCCTCAAAAGGAAGCTTCCTTGCTGCAGTGGAAATTTGAGCAATGCTAGGAAGAGCAGGTACATCGTGGCTGAGAGAAACCCAGAATGAGGTTTCAGTGGTAGGTTTGCAGCACAGAGCCCTCCCAGTCAAACAAAGAGGCCACAAGAGCAGTGAACARCCATTTCCATTATCAACTAACAGTACTTGTGACTTGTTACCTGCACTTGTGACCRCCCTTTAGCAACTGATTTTAAAAGGCCTCCAAAAGAAGCTTGCTCTTGCAGCTCGCAGTGCATTTTCTATATTAAACTCCATTAAAATCTGGGCAATTGCACCTCCTTCATCAACTTTAATCTATGAAAATGGACCACAAAGGACTGTTAATTCTGAATCAACAAGAGGTAGCTAATAAAATGTAGTATCATGGTCAATGGTTAGGTAATTTCTTTAAGAGCTCCTAAACAATTAGGTGATAGAACACTTGAAGTGAAATTTTCATAAGCTGCTCATGAATAAGCCTGGTTTCATTTCGTCAGAAGAAGAGCATACTAAGATAAAGAATTCAAATGCTAAGACATTACATAGTTTGTCATTGTTATAGTCTTATATCATGTGTACAATATTGCATTGTTATGCACTAGACCCATTTTCTTTGGGACAAATGGCCACCTTCCATTTTGGGATAAATATAAGCATCCATTGTAGTACTCTAGGGAATCAGACAAAAAGCAATACTATTTTTTATCTCCATAATGTTCACCAATGATGCCATATACCTGTATAACAAGCAGGGGAAGTTTATTGGACATTGGCTTTGGAAGGCTATCCTTCTGAAAGAGGCTGAGAGGACTAAAGCTGCTCAGAAAGAAAAGCAGAAAAGCTCATGCCATGATCAGAGCAAGCTCTGGGCACACAGCTCCAAGTACTGCAAATCTGACCTTGCGCCTGCCAGTATTGGATCAAAAGTGTTGCAGCCACCTGGTGCAAAGTGCTGCTGGATCAAAATTCTTCAAAAGCAAGTTAATTTTGTACCAGCGGGGTTTGTGCTGCTCTGGGTATCATCTGTTCCCCCAAAAGCTGGCACAGAAGATGGAGGCAGTATAAATACCAAGGCACGTGATGTGAGTAATTTGACAGAAATGGGAGCATATATTCATGCTCCAGCTGGATCAGTGGGTGATCTGGTGGTGAGCAGTTCTACCAGCAATGAATGTGGCATCACCACCAAAAAAAGAGAGGGGGCTTTCAGACTGAAAACTGCATTAAAAAGGAGTCCAAAGTACGAACAATTATCCTTTGTCGCTTTATTCTTTCACCAAGGTTTTGATAAAGAGACACCATTTTGTCAGCTTTTATCTTTCATGTGCTATGGACACTTGTCCAAATGGGGAACAATAGTACATTTAGACTACAACAGAATATTTTGCTTAAAATAACCCATTTGGCAAAACATAGCCAAGTTTCATAATAAAACAGCAATAGCCTAGTTCTTTAGTATTTTTAATTAACTAAGACTAATGAATTTCAAATAAGACACAAAACAACAGATAAAGTGTTTTGAGCTCTCATGGTCCTGGCCTCTGCCAAAGAACATATGACTAAACTAAGTCACAAGATTAGGAGATTATTTCTTTCCTTTTTTCCCCTAAATTAATTCTGTTACTGAGCTATGTCTGAAATATATATATATATACATATATAAAAATATATAAATATATATATTAAATATATATATTTTATATATATTTTTATATACATATATATATATAAAATAGGTATTATTACAGTAGAATGTCCTTCACAATCTAGGGTTTGCCCATGGCTGAGTGGAGACAACTGGTGGATGTGCTTGTTCTATSAGAAATACCTGAGCTACCATTTTCAGGTGAGTTCTTAACTAGCAATTGATGTATGCTTGCTAATGCAGGATCACAAGAACCACCCGCTCCAGGAGTGATCTAGGGAAAATTTTGTAGTTCCTGGGCTTTCTGCTCACCATTGTGTTTTTTGAGAAGTTTATTTTCCCACCTTTTTGTGGACAGCAATTTCCACTCTTGTGTAAGGAATAAGAGCTAGATTAAGGCTAAGACTTAGAAGACCCATGCTCCTTTCCTCTCTGGTCCTGTTGTCCTCTGTGAGCAAGGCATGTACTGTTTCAGTGCCTGACTTATTTAAACCTGAAATATTCCTTCTGAAGATGCTTAMAGGGAAGAATAGAGGGTAAACAGGTGTGCCTGTCCCAGAAACCCTATGAGCCTATGAGAGGTACATGTGGCCTGTCCCTCCCTAGGTCATCGCAGCCGTGCCAGTCCCTCAGTGCTGTGATCTCTCCTCGCCTTCTACCAGGTTTTTCTGAGCTCACAGATGGATGTCTCAGTAGAATGCTTCTAATCAGGCACAATATTTTGCATGTAGTTAATCATTCATATGGGACTCTACTTTTCAAACAGTTCAGATTTTCCTAATTAATGTTTTGCATCATGATCGTATTTACAGTAATTGGGACTGATATTTGAAGTACAGTAAAAGCTGTCATCTCATTCCCTCCTAAAGAGCCCAATTACCTTCATTTGTTAGCAAATTCATACTAACATTTGGGTTTATTACACTTGACAACATAAAGCCAGCTCCTTCTCTCACACAGCTCAGCAGAGTAACATCAGCCCAGMCATAAAAGACTCTGCAGACCCAGACTTGAAGGGTAGAGTTGGGAATGCTGTCCTGACTTAGATCTTGACAGCAAAATCAATCCAAAAGTGTASCCAGAAGAAGGATTTCCCTCGTGCCCATGCTAGTTGTCAGCCCATCACTACTGAGGAAGGTGACAGCTTTTGTAATTAGACATTTCTCTGACGTTCACGTGCTGCAGGAGACAGCCCATGCCCAGGTTCCCTCAGCCCAGCTTCCACCTAATTCCTCCTGCCTGGTGTTTTCAATTAGCACCTCTGAAGGCATACAGCCAGCCAAGAGGAAATATTAGGCTCAGAAACTGGGTCAGAAGTCAGGCCATGTGAACCAAAGCATTCGTCTTTTTGGGTTCTCACATGTCTGGATTATGCTCCTAAAGGACAGCTGTGGAGTGGCACATGCAACTCATGTCACTGAAWGCCATAGCTGCTACTGCATCCAAAAGTTAATTTTGTGAAGGGGTATTAAAATGCATCTGTGAATTAATCTGTGTCACTTAGCCACAGACACCTCAGCAAGGTGTTCACAAGAGTGCTGTGTGGGTGCCCCGGAGCGAGTCAGCCATTCCTCAGATGGGAAAGGAGATGGAAGAGTGCCATGCTTGCTTCTCATTCTGGGAAGTCCTATTTCAGCTACTGATTATTACCTAATAACCTAATCAGCAGTAACAGCAATATTTGGCACTTATAAACACTTTATATTCAAAAAGCTGCAGAAGCGGATTAGGTGGAAAATTAATTCCTAACTAATTAGCAAAGGAAACAAGGAACAACAGTATTTTAGGATCAGAAACCAGAGCTACAGAATCAAGGTCAGATCACTAGAGCACAGCCATTCATTTGTTTTGATGTTCTGTAGGGAAACAGGTGTTTTCCAGCAGGGAAATAAGGTGAACTATGATTTTAACAGATGTTAGTGGGTCAAGGTCAGACCTAGGGAGATGCTTTGAGTTGCCTAATTAATAAACATTTAAACACCAAGAAAAAAATCTGTAGATCATACTCACCCCAGCTACATCAGAAGTTTAAAAAGGGCTTGTTACAGTGTGTTAGKGAGCATGAAAGACACCTCCCTGCCTGGGGTAAACAAGATGTGAATGAGAAACAGAAATCAGAAGGTCTCACCCTTCCCACCTACCTACTAAGAAAACCAAATTTCTCTCTGCATGAAATTTCATCACAAAGTTTTCCAACTGAAATCAATTCCATGATTCAACAGTTCAATAAGCAGAAACCCCTCTCTCTCTCCCTCTCTCTCAGTAGTTTTCCCAAGAGTTTCCTCCAACTGTTTTAGCTCTTAATTTATATCTCTCTATCTCTTTTCTTCTTTTTTTTTTTTTCCTACAAGCAACTTCTTCCCCAAGCACCTATCTACAATTGAATCCTACTCTAAATTCATGTCAAGATCAGCTTATGTATTCATTGCTGAATGAATTTCAAATATGTGCTCCTTGTGTTCTTTCCCTAACAGGATAGAGAGGCCTCTTGAGTTGCTTTAAATGTCTCATTACAAATGCTTCATTAGAAACTACGTCACAGATTGTGTCAATCTGGTCCACACTTTCATGCCAAAAAGTAAAGACTTTCAAGCTGTGCCTTTCTTACCATTAAGTTTCCAATCTGTTTTTAGAATCTCAATCAGTTCTTTAAGGAATGCAAATGTTACTTCTCCCTTTAGTGCTGAAACTAGCCATTGGGAAATGCACATGCATAATGCTTTCCTGTTCCTGCATGTATTGAAACAATAATCAATGCTGGAAGGGCAGGCTACCCCTGTATATTTTCTGAAGGCCACACTCTCAAGGACAGATCCCCTCCTCCGTATTGTCTGAAGAGAAATAATTCAGTTGAAATCAATATTTTGTGTGACAAGAGTTTAATCAATATCAGCATGAGAAGCTGAAGACCATTGGGGCTGCAGCTGAAGTTATGATAATGTGAGTCAAGTTTCTTTGGGCCTGCTTTTCCCCTCAGCCAGATGTGGCTTACAGCACCATAAATGTACTTGTCTCAAGGGACTACTCTTAGCTGCCACTTYCTGCATAGAAACAACTTGGTTCCATTATTGATTCCTACATACTCAGCAGCCCTGCCTGCTTTACAGGCACCGTGAACCTCAGTTTTGTCAGTAATGCTTACTCTGCTCTCTGGTATCTGAATGGTAGAGGCTTCTCCTTCTGGGCTTTCTAAACCATGTGGTGAAAGAGACTTTTTTCCTTTCCCTTGCTGCTGCTGCTAATTCAGCCTCAGAAAYTGAATTAAAAACTCCTATTTGGTATGAAACTGTAAAGAACTTGTACAGAAAAGTTTTCTCAAGCAGATTATTGCAGTTAAAATAGAGGAAAGCAGTGGAAGTGTGAGATGGAAAACTCAGTACCTTGGATATTGGAGGCTCAATCCAAGCGAAAATGGAAGGTAGAATATATGAAATACACCACAAATTATTCCTTGTTGACTGTGGTGGAGCAGAAGGTGAGTAGGTCACTTAAGGTGCTGGCAGCTGTGCATCCACACAGCCTCACCTGTCTGAGGGTCCTGGCTGACAAACACCACACCATTGTCTTGCAGCAAGGCAGGATCAGAGACTCTGCAGCCTCTCACGTTAATCTTTCCTTACCATCACCGAGGTTTCCTAACACCTAACCACAACAGCAACACAGCCCATGAGTTTTCATCCTATCAAAACATTACCTGCAGACTGTGACTGTGTTTCATTTGGTCTTCTTTGTATTAACCCCTCTAGGTTGCTTTCATCTACCCACAGACACTTTGTTTCCTAGGACTGCATCCCCCATACTATTCTCCTCTAGACTSTACATCTCTTTTGCAGGACAGTGGAGATGAGACTGGACACAAGATTAAAGTGATGCCTTATCATGAGTGAGTAAAACACTCCCTGTCACACATCCTCTGCTTTTTTTGAATCCAAAAAATGTCACACAAGTTCTGTAGAGATCTGTTGCAATTCCTAGGTTTCTTTCAGTGGATATATGTCTGCTGAAGACTMTCATTTTAGGCTTGTGTCTTTGTATTCCTAAAAATAAAATTTTGCTTATTGGGCTGTAGCCTTTTAGCCCAGCGTGGGGCTTTAAAAAAAATTGTTAAGAACACTTCAGTCCTTTGTCATTCGTGCTGCCCCTCCCAGATAGGAGTCATATGCAGGTTTAACAGGTATATTCTCTATTCCATCATCTAAACCACTAATGAAATACATAATATCAAGCCCAAGTTATAAGTCCTTGAATGCATCTCCTTATTTGGAAAGTTAATCATAACATTTCTCTGACCAAGATTTTTAAAACCAAGTTTACACTGTCTGTGTTTCATTTTCATTTAGAGCGATCTTCTTCAAACCTATTTAACAAGAACCAGTCAAGCCTTCTGAAAAATAAAATAAAACAAAATAAAAATCCGTGGACCATCTTGTGCAATGACACCACATGAGATTTAGGTGTGGTGAAAACTAGGTGAAAGCTTTTTTGTCCTCCTTCCTCATGTTGCCTTCCCAACAAACAAGGAGTGTGCACACACTTCTTTTTAACTGTTGTTAGCATCCATTTTGCAACTSACCTCTGGTAGGTTACCAAAGGCTAGAGATCAGTCCACAGACTACCAGGAAGAAACTTGCAYTAGACCAAGTTCTTCTACAATGCTTAAAACAAACACCCCTGAGAGAATATTAAAAGTCTGTTGGAGTCAAGTTTCGTCTATTGCTTATTCACTAACTCCGTCTCTGTGTTCTGGAGAAARGGGAGATTTCATACATTTTGTGTCCCAACATCACAGTGCTTTGGCTAAGAGGCAGTGGGATCCTGACAACTGTATGCTTTCTTAAGTTTGCATGATTTCAGGGATTGTTAGGAAATAAACCACAGTGGCTCAAAGAATGGTATTTGCTAAGTGCTGGAAACTGTTTGTAAGAAGATGATGTTGCCAAAGACAGGCACAGTGCCCTGCATCGCTCTCAAGACCAAKCTCCTACAACATCCAAGGCTGAGGCGTGCCTCACATTACATGGCAATGGCTGTCCATGCCCATCTCACTTGCAGAGATGAAGGTTATCRCAGATGCTCAGCACCTCAAGCCTTCAGCAGACACATCACCTTCTTTGGCTGGAAGAGTTAACCCCAATCTTGTGACACAGATTACATATTATGTTATGCACCATTCTGTCACAGATGTTTTAACACTTCTGCGTGCCTGACATGAGTAGGAGGATCCTCAAGGGAAGCTGTAACCACAAATTCATTACATTTAATCTTAAAGGAGAGGCCATGCAATGTCTAATTAGATTTTCCTCATTTCTTCCTCACATTTGGCCAGTTGGAATGTTATGAAGTTTCATAAGATCTTAACTGAAGGGAAGGACTGTTTTCTGTTGGTGTTGTTTGCTTCCCAGCTGACTAAATGTCAATTAAGTAGTGGAAGAAATTTAATTGAGTTGTGCTGAGTTCTCCAGTGACTAACAAGTCTGCTCCTGAGGTCTGGAAGAAAACATTATATCACCTGCCATGTGTGTCATCCTGAGGATGAGGCAGCAGAGCTGAAGGAGCACTGAAACRTGTGCAACTGAATTTCTTCCTTCCCAGATGAGGCCCAGGCAGTATAGTCCATGTATGCAGTGTCTTAAAGAGAACAGGGTAGTAAAGGTCTCCAAATCAACACATCCATATCTCATCACAGAGACAAGACACTGCTGACATTCACAAGACCAAAAGCTTGAGCACAGGGTTTTGAACATAGTGGTTTAGACACTTTGTTGAGGGTCTGTAGCCCCTGGGATGGGGTGTACTCAGTGTTTGGGAGCTGGCAGCCCTGCATACACTATACCCACATCTGCYCACCTTTCCTGGGAGCTGGCACTGGAGGAAAACATGGGCCACACAAGTCCCAGTCAGCACAGAGACACACTCTTTTTATCATGAAACCAGGCATCCAGTGTCCCAGACTGGCTAACCAAGATCAAGGCTCTCCATTTCTTAGTGCTTTCAAAACAGGACTCTGTGTATTTCCGGGAGGTCTTTCATTAGACACATTGCTGAATTCAACTTAGAGGTGCTGATGATCTGCATGTCCTGCACCTGCATGTGATGACAAAGGGTTTGACTAGATGATCTAAAGATCATCTAGCTGGGCTTTAAATCTTSAAACCTATTTTCCTATCATCTTCATTAACCCACCTTCATTCTCCATTTTCACAGCCATCTTCATAATTTTTTTGCCCTTGATGGTACCGAGTGAGCTTCACCATAAACRTTTTCAGCCAAATGCTCATAAGTGTGTGCCCACTTAGAGTCTTTTTGAACTCGCTGCCATGGTTAATTCAGATTTTGTTTGTGTTTAAGAAGTAATGTATGGATGCACAGAATTTTTGAATGACTCATCTAATTCTTTGAGTAGGTAGATTGTATGCCTTCACGCAGTAAAAGTATACTTTAATCTCAGCAACCCAATTCTTTTAATCTTCAAAGGAAGAACGACACAATCCAGCAGTGCTGTTGACTGCTGTTTGAATTTATGAAGAAGAGCTSTAGTCCTGCACCTATGTCATAAAACAGACCTTCAATTACCCTAGAGCTTACCAACATGCCTTCACACTCATTCAGTTTTCCTCTGTCTCCAAGAAACTGGTTTAGACCATGGAGCAATTCAAGCCAGTTTTGAATTCTGCAGGTCTCCATGTGCCTCTAGGGCTGCAGGAGCTGGTAAAGCCAATGGCTGTAATATAATTTCTTCACTCTCCTCTTTTCCCTGGCTCAGACTGTTGTTTTCCCAGCATTGACAAGTTTGAATCTGACTCCACTTAATAGCACCCACTCAGAATAAGAGCTCAAGGTGTGTGTACACGTGTAGCTGCTCCTGTCTTGGGATCACAAAGTTGGAGGCTAACATGCAGCAGATATTTATGGGCAGTCAAGAGACCTAGAAAAATCAAATGCAAGGTTTCCTGTTTCCTGTGTATGGCCATCAGATAGTCAAAACCTGTAATGAAAAATTATGAAAAATGAAAAATTCAAAACTGGTAATGAAAAATTCAATTATGCCTCTTTTTTTAGAAAGGCAAAATATGGAGATGGATGTTTTCTCTTCAGTCCCACCTGGTGCACAATGGTAGCCTCTGCTGTCTACTACTTAAACCTTTCTACCACAACTGAATAAAATCCAGGCTCAGAAAGGGGACATGTTGACTCCTGTGTTTAGGTTTCATTTGAGCTGCCCTGTCCAGCTGACCCACCAGCTGCTCCATGYGCCAACATACATACCTGATTAAAAAATCAAAAGTCTTCCATTAAATTTGCAGACAAAACAGAATCGATGCAGTAGTTCCCAGCCTGTGTTCCCAATTTGGCTGAGTGTCAGGCTGTCTAAGCACATTTCTTAAAGCAAGAATGAAGGTGCTGTCTGCATCAGATTTGCTGGAGAGAGTCTTTAATAACTGTCCTTAATCTGGGATAAATTACACAAAATCAGCAACCCCAGCTTCAAAAAAAAAATCATAAAGAGTAAGAAAGCAGCATTAAATCAGCTAAATCAATGCAGCACAGGTAAATACAAGCCCTATACGCAGCTTTTGACTCATTTATAATTACTTAATTCCCTGAAATTAAAGAAAAATGAACTGCTTGATTGACTTTATAATCCAGGGGCCACAAATTGCCCTTGTTAATAGAAGACCTGCTGGTTTGGATAATAGAGAGAATTGCTAATTTGCTTGCTATTCACTATGCTATAATTTTTCCTCTGAACTGAATTGTTAAAAATAAACTTTTTTTTTCCTTCCCAAATAGGAAAAAAAGAGCGAATTTATTACCAAAAGTGTCTTGTGGGGAAAGTAAAATTTAGAACTTAGACTAGTTGCACAAAATGCTTTATAAATATTTTAAGAAGCTAGCTTCCCCATTCTTTTAAATATAGATAGGAGTAGGGAACAAACAGAAACAAGGGTTTAGGATGGAGCATTATTCACAAAGCCTGATGTGCTTCTGAAAAGGAGTGAGTGTCTTCTGCTTGGGATTTCACCTTTCTGGACTCTGTAACCTGGCTTTCTAAGCCACAAAGCCCATGGTGGGCAGGCTGGTCAGACGGGAACCTGTTGGTGACTCAGTCTGTAGCCCAAGAACTCCCTGCCTCCTGGCCAGATGTGCCTGCACTGGTCCTTCCTCACCTATAAACTGGGGTACAGCTCTGACTGCTGCTGCCTGGGCATGGGCCCAGGTGGTTTCCCACTAAGCCCGTGCTGCATGAACAGATCTGTTTGGTAACACATAAATAATTTCAATGCAGCACGCAACGCTCGCTGTGCGCTGCCCGGTCAGCACAGGAGACCAGTCCCACCCTCATCCTCAGCCTCTCCACCAGCTCTGCCACAACCTCCTGCTAGGCCCTCTGCCCTGCACAGCCTGGCTTTCCCTTCCAGCACCATTTCTGATTTAGCTTCAGCCAACCTGGATGTATTAGAGTGAAACAGAATGAGAATGCCATCTCCTCATCTCAGCGAGCAGGAGACAGCTGGGAGCCCAGTAAAGCCGCTCACCTCCCATGGGAAACACGTGCCTGCAGAGTTCAGCCTGGGACACGCCAGAGGCAGGCTCAGGCTGAGGTGGCTGACAAGCAGACAGGTTCTCCCATGAGCTGGTCCTTCAAGTGGCTCTGCTGAAGGGGTATTTAGGGCTCTGGRATGTGTTTCTATAATCCTTTGCACCAAACTCTCTCGAAACTAATGTGCCAGAATAGAAGCAAAGAACGTGCATGGATTGTGTGCAATAAACCCCAAAAACTTGGCCAGACCAGAGGTTTGGATAAAAGCCGGGATCTGGGCACACTTTGCAGTGTATATACAGTACATGTCAAGAGTGACATTTTAGAAGAGCTTAGGAGAAGAAGAAATGATGACTTGCATCTCCCTGAACATAGCTCCAATGGCACTACTAGAAAAGAGCAATCAGCCCTTTTTAACCACACTTGTTCTCACAGAAGAGTCAGGAAATTAAAGATTTTTTTTTCATCAACAAGATCAAATGAATTTTGGTCCCACACTTCAAAAAACCTGGCAGTTTTACCAAACAATGAAGATTTTCAATARGAAAGGACAATTAATTACTCCAAAGAGGTTGCTAAATGCTAATAAGCACAGAACTTAGAGATAATAATTTTCATCTGACAACTGCTCCCATGAAGAGTTGCTGTTTTAAGGAATATTTAGAAATCCTGAGTGAAATTTTTAAATATAAAGACAATAATGCTGTATTGTTGGATAGACTCACGACACGGGCACACKACATAATTTTGTTGTCACAGCGCAAGTAAAGAGGAAAAAATATTGCATCAATGCAACACAACTGAGAGAAAAAAGACCTACAGTGGTTTATCTAGATGAGTAATTAGAAACAGTTAATTACCACATACAGAAACTAATATATAGCATGCATGCAGCAGGGCAGGCCTGGACTCAAGCAAAGACAAATGTTGTCCAGACTTTTGAGCAGATCTGGTCAAAGATTTATCAGAATGTGATATTGTAAAATGGATTCCTTTCTTTTGTAGGAAACTTTGGGATTAAATATTAACCATAAACTCTCATTGAGATGATTACAGCGACCACTTGCATAAAGCATATTATGGAGARCTATGTGTTTAGGCTTAGGAAAATAAAAGCAAATTTTTTATTAATTCATGAAATGCATGTATATACATGTGCTCATAGTTTCAGAGGGAGAATAATTTAAATATGGTTATTGTCAGTCTATTTTAACCCAAATCTTTTTCTTGTCGCTGGTGCTACTCTGTAGAAAATCAGCCCTCAAGCAGACAAACWCATTGCTCAAAGTGCTTGGGAAGCCACAGTAATAGTTATTTAATACCTGACCCAAGAATTGCACAGGGCTGGTGGTCATCAAAGAGAGTCTAAACCTAAAGAAAATTTCTAAGTGTCTGTAGCTGTAGATTCGGGATRTGTTTGTAGCTGTGGATGAATGCACTGCTGCTGATTTCACAGCAGCAGAGAATGGTGGGGGCTGGAAGGGACCTCTGGAAGGCATTTGGTCCAACCCCCCTGCTCAGGAGGGCCACTTAGAGTCAGTTGCCCAGTAATGTGTCCAGGCAACTTCTGAACATCTTCAAGGAGAGAGATTCATARGTGGTTCCTTCCTTTTCATGTTATTGCTGAAGCAAAACCTGACATGACAGTACCAGGTTTTACATCAAGTGAAACGAAAACCATAAACCTAACAGTCTCATAAGCTCACAAGTTTTTATGTTTTAGACTAAATATACATAGGTCATTAACAGAGATTCAATTTCACTCCTTATTTCCTCAAGGGGAAAAAAATCCTGTTATACCATGCCTAAAACAGAAAATCATTACTTGATTCGGAGCTGGTCCCATTTCAGGATTAAAAGTGCTATAGAAAAGCATAAGAATTAGTACTATTAACATCGTGTGACAGCTTTGTCTAGCACTTTGCTGTTTGTCCCTAGATTTTAAACGAATTTGAGAACTATTTTTGTCACATTTCAGGCATTACCCCTCATGTGCTCTGACACATCCCACTGGGCTGCACATGTGACATCATGTTTTCCTTAAAGAAAGGAGTCTGATGTGACCTATGCAACTGCACACTGTGAGTCACAGCATGAGGCATTGAGCAGGAAGTCAGAAAATAATGCTTCTCCAAAATCCACTGGTAAGAGTTAATTTTTCATATTGGGAAATAAAATTATTTTWAAAAAATTAATAAAATAAACCTTCTAAAAATGCCAAATTCTTCCTATGTTCTGTAGGTCTAGATTGGTGGTTGCAATGGATGATTTTCTTTTGAAGACTTAAATTAACAGACCATTAGGTAGACAGCAATAGAAATTATCTTTTCAAGTTGTTTTTCTTCACGCAAAAAGACATTCTCAGTATGTTTTTATTTCCTAGGCAAGATAAAGGTGAAATTGAGCAAACTGTTAAACATGCAATGAGCCAATGAATCCATCTCCTTATCCTGAAATTGCAAAGAGAGCAGCTCTTTGCCAGGTCTTTTAAGACATATAGTAATCACTTTCATAATGATAGCTGGTTGAATTTCACACTCGCGTCACTTAGTGAGTTGTTACCTTCCTAGCAGTATTTTATCTCCTCTCTGAACTCTACAGGGTCACAGCAGAGCCTGAGCAGCATCAAGCACACAGTTGTTTGTCCTAGCAGTTTGGTGTTGTGGAGAACCTCAGCACCTTTGATTCACAACTAGCTGGATTTTGGTTCAGCTCGATGTCCACTGAACTCAGACACACACCAGCCGTGCGTCATACTCTTACACACAAGACTGAACTCTTCCAGCCTACCATGAAGTATCCTTAGAGAGCTGCAGCCCTTCTCCAACAGAAAGCACGGCGTGTCTGTGTGTGGGGATGCTGGAGCCAGAGGCACAAAGCTCCTAGCAGCCCATTCCTGTGGGTACAGCTCACCATTTCCCATGACTGTCCAGCTTACAGAGACTGGGAGGTCACGGGAATGGCTTCTCTACTGCTGCCCACAGAGCTGCTTGTGTTAGCCAAGTCAATTAAAAAATGCAAACATCAGATTTGGATTTATTTTGCTCATTTTCACTGAGGCGGGAGCACTTGCACAAGGCAGTTGGGTAAGCAGATCAGAGCCATAGCCCCCAAGAGTGGGTAGCACTGAAAACCTGGGGCAATACATCTTCTACTGGCAAAGTCACACCCAGGACAAATTTCTCACAGCCTTTTTTACTCAGCATCATACTACTGTACCTAAGTTTTTCTGGGAGAGCTTTTCTAGCTCATTCAAAACTTTCTCAGGTCTCTCCAGGTTACATAGCACCGTGCAGAGCACACGCCTCCACAAAAAATCCTCCTCAGCATCCAGGAAGGTCCTRGCTGCATTAGGCCCTGCATTGCCTTTGTCTTTGCCTTCTCAGCAGAGCAAGACAGTTTGATGCAAGAAAAGAAAAGTTAGCACCAGTCTGTAACACTCACTCATTGTGGAGGATGGAGGATGACTGAGGGCCGAAGATGCCAGCTGAAAAACCTTGGAGTAAATTCAGGAGGTAGCAGATGGTGCATTGCTGGTCAGGGTCCAGTCCAATAAAAGTCTTCAGGGTCAGCCCACACTGAATAACCTTATCAACTTAAGCTATTAAAAGGTTATTTAAGTAAAATTAAACGCTGTGAATTCTCACAGAGTCTTCTGTGTTTCATCCTTCTGATTTTTGCTGGCACAATGAAATATTGTCCTGCGTATTTATTTCCCTGGATTCCTCCCTCCCCTGCCCTGGTCAGTGATAAACAAGGAAGAAAGAATGTCTCTCCTCCACAAAGCTCTCACCCTGCTCCACCTCCTTGAGAGCTCAGTGGCAGTTTATGCTTCAGGTAAAGCCTCCCCTCTGACTCCCTGGGGAATCAGCACTGCTAATTCACTTTTTCCTTGCCACTGCCTGCAACATTCCTCTTGGATCAGCCTGCTCCAGAAGGAACATGGTCTAGTGAACTGAATGTCAGCAGCAATTAAATTTGTGATGATCTCTAAGCAAATATCCTCGCTCAGTAATTTTGGTTTGTTTGTTTTTCTCAGGAAGCATCTGTAGTCAACTTCTGATGAAGTTTTTTGACACAAGTGAGCCAGAGCTGTGAAAATAATACATTCACTTAAGCACATTCAAGTTCCAGTTATAAAAATACAACTGTTGCCGGGTGGGCAACTAAATTTAATGCATACATGTTTGGGAACAATGAAATCTACATATGTATTTGTAATGCTGCCTCTATCAGCTTTGCACCTTACTTTTACAGTGGCAGTGATCTTCTGAAAAGGAATAAATCTGTTTGCTAATTAAATTTCAGCATAAGAAAGTTTTTAGGCTTACCATCAAAATAAAGTGGGTTGCTCACAGTTCTGTAGATTTCRTTTCAAACTCAAAGTACAATTTTTTCTTCTACTATGCAATTACACATCTGCAGATAGAATAGTGTGCCCTTCATTCAACCACCTCCTGGTATTAGCTGAAGGTTAGCCATATCTTGTCATAAATAGTACTTCTCTTTAAGGAATCCATAAATTAGATAGTAATTGAATGGCATTCCCATTCATATTTACCTATTCTAAATCTGCATTAAGCAAGTATTTCCTTGAATGCTAATTTTAAAATCAATTGGAAGTCMTGTTTGGAAATTTCATTGCGTAATATAGCTGACTGGAGTCATTAACTTGTGCATAGCATTAATGTAAAATCCATCTGGAATCTGGTGCTTGAGGCGAAGGCGAAAAGCAGTTTGTTTACAGCAACAGTGATGGAAGATAGTCTCTAAATGCTCGCAGGAAGTGTATATAATTTGAAGAAGGGAATTTGAATTTACCCAAAGGCAAGCAGACTGGAAAAGAAAAACTTAAACCAATTTTTTTTTTTTTTCTGGGGCAGCAGTGGACAAAGGAGCCAGCTTCCACACCTCTGCTTTCAGAGCTGGATATGTGCCCTCTGTAACTACAGCAGGGAAAGAAACATTCAGGTGACAGCTTACTGATTTATGGTGTCTAGAAGACTGATCCAAACCTTGAAGACAAATGGAGCAACCCTCAGCTTTACACTGTTGTAACTTAGAGCAGCATTTGTCTGTGGGTAGTAGAGGAAATACAAGGCACTTACAACTATGGCACARAAGTCCTTTGTAAGGTAGACTCAGTGTGATTTTTTTCAATAGGTATAATGTAAGTACTTAGCAGAGTGTCTTTCTCTGGCCCCTTGACATTTAAACAGGAATCTATTAGTCAACTGATGTCATTAGCTAAAGTACATTCTTTCTAAGGATGACACTGATGATCTAATCGATCATCATTATTAAGCTAACATCAATCAACTGCAGGTAGGCTACAGAACTGCCTGATAGATAAAGTTCCTCCACTAAAGTTGGAGGCAACAGACTTCTGTTCTATTTCTTGATGGTTTTAAAACTCATAAAATGTTAACAGGCCAAATTCTGCCACTGGTTTCAACGGTAGTGTAATTTTAGATTTATGCTGCTGTAAGAAAATAAGAGAAATCTGTTTCCTTGTTTCAGCAATGGGAAGACCATAAAAGTGTCATGGTTATGGCATAGCTGAGAGAATAAATAAGACAGCTGCCTGTTAGGTATCAAAGACAAAATTTATTGACAATTCTCAGCTTTAGACATCAGTCTAATAGAGTGAGATGGACTCTTAGAAATTCCTAGCCATTTTCACAGCAAATTTTACCAAAAACTTAGAGGGCATCCTAGAAATAATGAATGTTGATCTGAACATTCATTCATCCCCCCACCACTGACTGCATTCACTGTGCTCCCTTGGTTTGTTGAAGTTATTTTATAGACAATTATATATGTATGTTGAGCAATAGTTAGAAACTCTTATAATGCTATTAATTGTGTTCAGGGAACAGAATACCACCAGCTTCTGGACTGATTCTTTTCTCTGTTTGCTGATAAGAATTGTGTGAATCATGAGAGTGGGTGTGGATGGACCATGACCTCCACCAAGGTGATACTTTSAGCAGTAAACAAGTGTGAGGAAAGAGGTGAGCTTTGCCAGGAAAAGGGCAGGAAAATATCCTCTTCAAGGAAGGAAACAAGAAACAGAGTCTAAAACACTGCTTTAGTCATTATTCAGCTATTCTTCTCCTACGATAATGTAGGACTGATTTTTTTTAGTGCTAACGAGCTCAGAGACTGCATGTTCCTCATAGCAGAGATCTGGCACCAAGCTTGGTCTGGAAGGATTATGGCATTCTTGAGCTGGTAAATGCACAAGGCTGAAGCAATCTCCATTCCCAGGGCTGTGCTCAGAAAAAAAATCTCCTTCTGCTGAGTTCTTAAAGGGAAAACAGAGAAGTCTCTGACCATGAGTAAACAATGCGGGCAGAACTTACTTGCCCATTTCAAAGAACTGTGCTTTGATGGCTGCCATGGGAATAGCAGCAAGGCTGTGAAATAACCCCATAAAGGCACGTTTCCCTCCCATGGCAGTGAGATCCGGGCAAGCAGAGCCTGTGCCATAGGGAGGAGATGCCATACCAGCCTCTGAAAGACAGGAATGAAAGGGAGAGGCGCAGCAAGCCAAGATGGGGGTGCCTGTCAGGTCTGCCTCATCCCTGTCAGATGTCAGCTGCCTCCACGGCTTCTAACTATAAATGTGACAGATAGGTGCCTCATGCCAATGAGTGCTTATGATCATGCATGATGGAAGGATCTGAGATACGGTGCTGTCAGTGGATTCTGTGTCAAAGTGGAAATCTATATTTAGTATTTACCTAACTTGAAGCTACTTAAGTTATTACCAGAATTCTTAGCCAATTCTGGGCTCCGCTGCCTCCACCCTTATATCAAGCTGATAAGTTATGGAAGTGATATTCAAAAGAGCCTGTGGGAGGCAGACACCCAACCTCCAAAGAAATTCTGTAGAATTTGGGTATCTCAAAGCTCCTTCAGAATCTGTGCCCACTGATTGCCAAGTAAATGGATTGGATTAACCCAATCCCTCAGACAAGCTGTAATTGATGAAACAAGGTGCCAAAGACCTGGGGAGACGGAAGAGGCCAGCATGTAAATGACCAGATACAAGCTGGCCTCGCTCAAGATACCTGGCCCAAGTGCCACCTACTTCTGTTCCAGATTCAGGACAGCCTCTCCAGTTACCTGCACCAGTCTCCATCAGCCCACCTGCAACTATGCCAGGATCATCTTGCCACTGTAACTCTACCAGGATGGYTCAAGAGCTACAGTTTTCCCAGGTGGATGAGTTCTCACCAGAATAAATCTTGTACCAGAACAGCAGCCTTTGGGCAGGCTCTGATAGCATCTCTGGCCATTCATTCAGAGAATATATTAGTCTGAAGAAAAAAGAAGGATATGACAAAAGGGAACTTCAGCTTTACTAAAATCAACTCCACTGAGACAAGAGATTGACCATCTAGCAGACAAACATGCTTGGATGGATTTCTTTTTCTTCTTCCAGTTAAAAGTCATAACCAGTCTAGTTCTTAGTTAATTTTGACATAACCTAATTATCAGCAAATCATAGAGTCTTTATGGTCCATATTGCCAAAAATATTGAGTTTGAAAAGCAAATAGAAAAAATGCTGGATTCTCTGTCTCAACAGTCCAGTGATAGCATGTGGTTTTACTCCTTAATGATGAACAAAAACAGGAGACTATTGGGCCACAATTTTCTATTTATATTTATAGATACAGATAGAAATATTCTGTTCGATGTAAATATCTGTAAAAGATAAGTTAGTTGGACTCTTTCACCCTGTTCCTGAAATTATTCTTGGATTTGCAATAGACTCCACAGTTACCCAGCAAATGAAGTCTGATGCACTTAAAACCTACTGGTGTCCAGCTATAAATTATGTTCCTGAAAGAGTCTAAATCTGCCCTTGAATATCATTGATATTTAACATAGAAATCTGATTAATAACAACCAGTTCACAATACTTGGTTCTGTATGTTGTGTACAAAATTTCTTAATCTATACATAAAAAAGCTCTTACAGGTTGACAGATACACTGTGATGGTGTTTGCAGGGGTCCCAGGATGAGGGAAGAGACAAGAATGTTGACTCCATGTTTCAAAAGGCTTGATTTATTATTTTATGATATGTATTATATTAAAACTATACTAAAAGAATAGAAGAAAGGATTTCATCAGAAGGCTAGCTAAGAATAGAAAAAGAATGATAACAAAGGCTTGTGACTGACCGAGACAGTCCAGACATCAGGACTGTGATTGGCCATTAATCAGAAACAACCACATGAGACCAATCACAGATGCACATGTTGCATTCCACAGCAGCAGACAATCATTGTTTACATTTTGTTCCTGAGGCCTCTCAGCTTCTCAGGAGAAAAAAATCCTAAGGAAAGGATTTTTCAGAAAATATCATGGCTACAATACACTTCTCTTGAASTGATTTTTGTAGCTCTGAATCACATTCTCATAAATTTTTTTACGTGCTTATACCAAATTGTCAGCACATTTCCAGATTACTGTTTGAATAGCACTCATTGATTTTAATGGCAGTAGTGGAATTATTACTTTAAATAGAGTAACCACTGACATAGAAAGTACTCCATACTTAATGAATTGCACTAATAAATATTTATTTAGTCTACAGCAGGAGTTAAGAGCTCTTCCAGCCRCATCAAACTGACAATATCTTGCACTGTTAATTCTTAATTTTCATGGCTCCATCTGATATTTTAAAAATTTTAAAAATGTTTCACACTCATTTAGTGGTGGAAAAATAAATGTAACTTTAGTAAGTAATACTACTAGCTTCTCATTTTAAAACGGTTTAGCTCTGGTTTATCATTAGACAGCTCTTGTCTATCAGATTGGCTCACCATACCCAAGAACACCTGAAAGCCTGGGAATTTTCCTACAAGGAAAGCTTCCTGTTTACATCTGAACATACTCTGCTCAAATTCTAGGCAAAACTTTGCAGAACAAGTTTTAATAGAAGCCTGTTTCTTTCTTGATACCTTTCAAGAAGAGGAACTGTTGCTTGCTCTGACCTTTCTCAGAATGATGCGCTAGATCTCTACCTGAAAGGCTCAAGCTGACTTTTACAGTACCTGCTTCTGAAAGGGTGGGCTCTCAATCCCCAGCAGAAATAAATCAAATCAATGACCTTTACTTTAAGTATATCTATAACATCTTCCAGTGGCCTAATGGTTTTTGCTTTTCCATCTAGGGTTAGAGGGGTGAAGAACTTACCTATCTGTTGCAATCTGTGCAAATCCTTGCTGTTTCTCTCCCAACCCAAACGCAAAGGTTCCCAGAATCCTTGGGCACGTTCAGCATTGATCTGCCTTGTAAGAGACTGGGAAGACTTTGTTCTCACTTATACCCACAAAAATCAAGCCAGTGACTCAGCATACCCTGAAGTTAATAAATCCTCTAGGACTCCCTCCCCAGATGACTCCTTATTCAGACCCAGTTTTCCATTTCTTCCTGACCCATCATCGTGATGTTCAGGAATGCTTCCGGATACTTGAAAAACAGTATGGCATTTACAAACTTCCAGCACACAGCACTTTACAAAAAATTAGGTCTGCAACTTGTTCAGATTATTTGATGGGTCCCTGACCACTATTAAGACATGCAATGTTTACAAAAGGCCTCACCAGTTTTTTCAAAGCATACAAGGAAACAATCAAAGGTTTCAAAAACTTTTGCCTCATTGAACATCAGAGCCAAATACCTTTACTCACAGGGGGTAGTTTCTGTTCATGTGTCAAATGTTATTATTATGCTCAATTAAAATTACTCCAAACACCAGGATTTTTCAAAGCTTGCCAAAGAAAATGAAAAGAAACTGGGTTTTTCAAAGAAGGATGGTACCCAAATTTTCATTGTCATGTAGAAACTGCTAGCCAGTGAATGGCTCTTTAGATAATATTTCCTGTCTTCTCATCAGGAATCCTAACTTACCTTGAGAGATCTTCTGAGTCACATCATGTTGAAGCTTCCTGAAATCCCCTTGCCCTGATCCTTTAGCATGCCTATTCACTCCTCACCACTCCCCTCCTTACAGTTGTCCTTGCTGACTATTATTGTCTTAATGCCTACAGAATTCAAGCTAGGCGCCCCTGTTGCCCTGAGCATACAGAATTCTGCTGATGCTGCCTGTCAGTTCCAAGATATTGAATCTTAAAACACCTGCATCTTTTGCATATCTCACTCTAGAACAGTTCATTTGGGGATCACCATGGAGAAAAGAGACCAAATCTTGCGGGGAAAGCAAGGAGAAGGAAAACAAAACCAGAGATATTAAGTCATGAAAACTAGACTTAGACCAGCAGCATTCATGCTGTTATACAAGCATTTCACTACTTTGCCCTTTAAAAAGTGACTTATACAATTTTGTTTGGCAAGATACTGAAATTTGCTGATAAATATTTATAATCCTTTTTTTATTTGAGCAAATGTAAGTGAAATGTTTTAATTTATGCCTTGTTTATTCTCATGCTAATAAATACATGGTAGAAATAAAAATGTTAAGAAAAGATAACCTGAAATAAGGTAGGATATGATGAAAAAGAAAATTAAATAGGTGTATCCTTAAAAGATAACAGCAATGGTTTTTGTTTAAAGAAAATATACTAGTGCTCTCTGTATTAAATGTTAATTGCCAGAAGATTTTATATCATCAAATGTTTATGCATCTAAGATATAGAAACAATAACAGATTTATTCAAGTTTTCCTCTGGGGCTTCATCTGGTGAATATTTGAATGCAAGTGACTTATTAATTAAAGATGAGAACTTCTGCATCTGAACTGTTTAAATAAAGCATGCCAATTTTGTCCTCAGCTAGTATAAATCAGTCCATAAGTTTCATTCTTCTGCATCAATTAGGTATGTGTGTGGTACCAGTGATATCACTAGGATTATAACCAGCAAGAATTTATGTTAAGAGAGAAGAAAATCAGTGTGGTATACTTTCCATGCTGTATAACAGCCAGAGTTTAAGGATATTTATTTCAGGCATAAATCAAGTGGTGAAACGCTCATAAATGTGATACATAAACATCACTTACCATGGAGCTTTGTGCAAAGTCCATCCAAACAGATGAAAATACTTTCTTGATCTCAAGGTCATTGGATTTCTTCCCTTCCATACAATGGTGTGGTGTTCCCTTTAAGCAGAAGTCTATGAGACCTCTCAGCAGAAAATACCATGAGGACTGGCACTTCTGAGGGGGAAAAGGTCAATCAGCCCAACTTCTTTTTAAATTAAAATCATTAATAGTGCTTGCACACTAGTCTATAAGCAATTAGACTGGGATCTCTAAAGATTCTTTTTTGGATATGAAACACCCAGCTTGCAGTTATCTTCTTTGTCTGGCAGGAGCTGAATCCAGAGACTGCCCTAAATATGAGGAGTCCCTTGAAAGGAATAGAGGATGGAGAAGGCAAGAAAAGTCCTAGTATAACTTAACTGCTTAGTACTAATTTTTTTTTCAGGAAGGAAGAAAATCTTTCCATTTTCACCTTTCTAATGAGTCTAAACATGAGGCACATTACTCACATTCTGCATTTGTTTGCCCAGTGTCCTGTACAGCTCCCAGCTGGGATTGTACTACCCAAGAGCAATCTGCTGGAGGCAGCTGGAGTGCCCACAGAGGATTTTTCTTATCCATAGAGGATTCAAAAATCCTTAGAGGATTTTTTTCTTGAAATTCCTACCCTTAATAGGGCTACCACTGGACATGAACCTCCTCCAACTGCACTATTCTCAAATGGCCTAAAAAGTAGGCAAGGGATATCTGTTGTGGATCAGCAGATATCCATGCAGTTTTTCCTTTTCAGGCTGGTCTGTTTTSCAGCAAGTGATTGGAGAGACAGAGGCTGCAGCCTGATTGGAAAAGTCTTCCCTAGTGGGCAGCCAAATGACAGGTTGTCCCAACAGGGACAGGGCATCTGAGTTGTCTCCTGTTGGTATTTCATTATTTGTACACAAGGGGATAACAGGGACAAAAGTGACTGGGAAACTCTTCTCTTCCCACCATCTTCCACCTGAATCTCCACCTTAAAAAATCCACACATTAAAACAATCTCTGAGACACTTAGAAATGTGGACATCAAACCTGCTTTGCAGAGGCTAAAGYTGACCCAGCATCTCCCACTTTGTGGTAGAGAATGCTCTTGCCCTTGAGTTACTGGTCTAAACAGGAGCCACTGCCACCCACATGCTTAGGATTTACAGTTCCATGAAAAGAAGAGGAGGACAATTACACATGGTTCAAGCTGAACACAATTTGTTCCCCATTTTGCCAGTCATCATGCAGCCCTAATTTTGAACATTAGCAAACACCTCTATTTTTACAGTATCTTTATTCAAGAACTCTGACTTCACAGAAAATTACAGACATTTAGAAGCAAGAGAGGAGGAAAAATATTTATGCAGTGTCACTTTTGATATCACTTCATGCAGTGTGCTAGAAGCATTAACTATTACAAAGGTTTGCTTGTTCAAAGTGCTGTGTTTATAGTAGCTTAATAAAGCCTGTCATGGTTTATAACTACCTAAACAGCAGCAGAATTCTGGTACAGAAAAAAGTACATAAGTACTTACTAGTCAATGGGTAAACTTGCTGCCTCTTTGGTGTTCCAGAGAGGCCAATGCTAAGAGGATAAATCCTACAGTCAGAATAGAAGAAGGTAAAATTTACGTATTTGCTGTGACCTTTGACACCTCGCTACTTCCAGCCGCTAAACTGCATAAGTAAAGARTTGCCAAGAAGAAAAAGGCCATGGTGTCAACATAAGAAGGACTGAGGAAAAAAGGTAGTGGGCAGAATGATGTAAAGATTGTCCTTTGCCACTGCAGGAAAAACAAAGGAAGGACCCCAGGGAAAGCTCTGCTCCAAAAGCCACGTAATCCCTCTCAGGGGCACACTAGGCTTTGTCAAACTCCCACCGCAGAGCACCTGGTGGACRGTCTTGTTGAAGGCTCTGACCTTTTCCCTCAGCCAGCCAGAACTCCCCTTCCAGACCAAACATATCTACCAGCAATTGTGTTTACCCCGTTCCTGCAACTTGGCAAAAACTGGCCTGTCCACTGGTGTGGTTGGGCTTTACTTCTGCATCCAGATCCACAGATGGGGACTGGGTGGCTGACAGGCAGTCAACCATAGAACTTGGAGCCACTGCTGGTAGAAAGTGTCTTTACTGAAAAGTTTGCATGACWTTTTTATTTATGTATTTTGATTTGATGTGCAAAAATGCCTGTAAGCACTCTGACAGTAATTAAATTTACAATCCCTATAGGACTACTCTGTGAACTATGCCAATGTAGGTATTGACAAGGTGCCCATAAAACCATACTGTTCCAGCACACAAAATGAACATATGTGTCATGCTGAGGGAGTAGTGCTGTTGTTGGTGTATGCTCACCTCCCACATGAAATGCCATCACACCTGTTAAATGACACTTGAAAATGTGTTAGCACTTAACCAGAAATATTTTCAAAATAACACTTGAACATAAGAGTCCTTAACTGCTGGAAACTTTCCCCTAATTTCCTGCTAACATTTACTTTCTGAAGAAGCTCACTTCCCAAACATATTGCAAGAAAAAAATTAGACCTACAGGCTGAGCTGAATGGCTAGACTAGGAATGCTTTTTAATAAGATYTTGACATTTCTCATTCTGACCCCACTTAACACAATGCTTTTCAATTCTGCTTCCTGAAAACATGTTTTATTGAAAAGAAAGAAACAAAAAGTGTAAAAACCTCTAGCAAATAYCCAGAGCTTACCCACATCATGTTAAATAGAAACTGCTGAGAACATTAATGTTGCACAGGCAAGCACTTCAGAAAAAGCTTGAATTAAAGTTGCCCATGGTAAATGACTCTGAAACTGAAGACAGTCATAGGGCAAACAAGAAGACTGTGATAATCCTCCCTATAGTGATTGTATGGGCAACCTAATCATGTAAGTTTTTATCTTTTGGTGTTTGAAGCTTCCAACTAGAGTATCCTGCTCAGTTGTTTTCTCTGTAATTTTCTAGCTCTGCTAGAAATGCTGGAAATTCTCCAGKGTTGTTTCTCAGTGACACTCACCATCAGCAGGACCACAGTCACCAGACAAGATAGGAACAAACGTGATTTCTAGGAAGCTCATTCCAGACCCACCAAAGCTCCAGCTCCTGGTCAGGCTGTGACTTGGCCCTGCAGGATGAGAACAGGAGAGCTGAAGGTGAACCACAATCTCAGTGCAGGCATTTCATAAGCAAGGGCTGGTGGGAAGTTCTGCTGGGTCGGTCTGAGATAGGGTTAGCTTTCTTCACAGCATGCCACATGCTGCCATGGTTTGAATTGTGACTAAAACAGAGCTGGTAACACACCAATCTTTGAGCTATTGCTGAGCAGTGCTTGCTCTGTTCCTGGCTCTGCCCCCTGGGAGCAGGCTGGGGGTGAGCAAGAGGCTTGGTGGTGGAACAGCTGGGACAGCTGATTTGAATTACCCAAAGGGATTTTCCACATCAAAGAGATTTTCCACATCATATAGCTTCATGCTCAGCAATAAAACCTGGGAAGACCAGTTTTCAAATGGCTACTTTCCAAACTAGCCATTGCTCATAGACTGACTTGGCACCTTCTGGGTGATTATTCTTCACATTATTTTTTCCTCCCTCTCTATCTCTCTCATCCTTTCACTGACTAAACTGCATTTATCTCAACCTAGCAGCTTTTCCACTTTTTCTCCTCTCCCCCATCCCACTGAAGGAAGGGAGAGAGTGAACGGCAGGGTGGGGACTTAATTGCTAATCAGGTTCACCCAAACACAGAAGGTCCTAAGCTTGATTTTCCTGTTGTTGTCAGTGGTTAGTTGGTGCAAGAGCTGGATACAAGGTGGCCATTTGTCCTTGCACCACACCAACAATAGCGTCGAGAAAAATGGCAGGGCTGGTGCTGTAAAGCCAATGGGGAGAATCCACCTTGCTGGCTTTTACTCAAACAAGCTGAGGAATCTGATCAGGACACTTCTTTGACCAGTACAGAAGAGCAAACATCCCTGTGCTACCGGAATCCAGGAGTTGAGTAACCAGCAAATAGGTTGTAGAAGAGATGGTAGTCACCAGCTAAAGAAAATCTTGCTCCTCTCTTCAAACCTCTAACTTTGATTCAAGGTTTAAATGTCAGTGCTTTTCTCATCCACTTTTGCCCACCTCAGGCTAGTCCTATGATAGAAATGTCTCCATATTCTTCTGTGCTTAGAAATGATTTTCAGTGGACCTGACATTTTCCTGACCGTACTGTGATGACTAATGTCATTTTCTAACTTGCAGTTTGACAACAGTCAAAAAATTCAAAAACTGTTGTGCTTCAAAATGCAGGAAGTTCTGAGCCGTGATGCAAATTCTTAGTCACACCATTACCCTAGGATGTGAGTTTCCAACAGGATAACAAGATTATTTGATTTTTTTGCTTCCAATAATGCTCTTAAAGCTTCAGATTTACTTGAAATAACTCATTATTTGGTCTTTATTTGTTTTGCAATTTACTTTAAATTTCAAAAGAGTTAATTAAAGGATTCAGTGAAGAGTTCCCACAGTCAAGTGCAGTGGCCTATTGTGAAAAATCAGCAAAAGAGTATTTGTGATATCTATACCATCACCAGCAAGTAGCAGGTATCACTCTCAGACTATCTCCTATATGACAACCTCATGACACAGGGATTGATAAAAATCATAACCAACATTGCTAACTACCTACAGCAACAAAACCTCTACCTATTGCAACAAAAATGAAGTAGCTGTAGAAATTTACTGAAATCGTGCAGAATTCTGAATGATCTTAAAGTATGCTACTGGCCCTTCCTTGTTCTTTGTAAGACTGTCATAGTCTGTCATATTCTGAAGTTGGGTAGAATTTTTTATTAGTATCAATATGCACAAGAATTAGTGCCCTCTTAAACACACACACGAAAAATACCTTTTAATATGCTGCTAAGATGTAGCCACCTTTTGAAGGTCTGGGGCATTTTGAATACGATTTAATGGCAAGTGTGAAAAACAAATGAGTGTCATAAGTAGTCCCCAGAGATTTCCAAATGCCATAAGCAGACAGAGAGTTATTGATTGTTGCTTAACATGCCTGTAGAAAATAATGAGGTAACAGCATCTGTGCTGTAGCAAATAAAGTTACTCTGTCTGTTGTGCCAGCACCAATATTTGGACATGCCCAGAGCTGAAGGCTCATTATTTGTAATGCCAGCTGCACTGTAACCAAAAGGGACAGCAACCAGGCTCCCAAGCCCTTGTGCTTTTGCTGTCTCACACCAAAATCATGAGGCAGTTTGAGGAAGAAAAGGGAAATCAATAAGTAATTATTTTACAGCCCTCACCACTCTTTGCCCATGTCAACTAATTGAACTTATAAATAATTCATGAGCTTCTTGCCACCTTGCTGGAGACAGACAGCAGTTTCCTACAATGTGTCATTGCTGTTGATAAAGAGGTGACAGGGATGATCTTTCCCCATCTCCTTTCGGTCACGAGTGGCCTCATGAGTGGTAGTTCAGGGTCTCTGCTAAGCTGAGCAGGGCTGGAGGGGCAGGAGGAAGGTCCAGGGTGCTCAGGCTGCATAATAACCAGTATTATGTATTATATTCTCTCTGCTCCTAACAGTACAGGTGGGCCTGGAGGCTGATGTACATGGTCCCCTCTCCTGTCTACCTGCAGTGTAGCTCACAGAAGACGACAACTGGGGACTGCCAGGGCACTGAAAGACCTGGACTTGCCTTGGGAAGCAGTGGGAGTCCCCCAGCACAGCAGGACAGACCCTGGCAGCCCCTCCYGTCCAACCCCAGACAAGATCAGGGCAGGGGGCACAGTGGTAGCCTCAGCTCCAGGCATCGGGCACCTCCCYGGGGATGGGCCAACATCAGGACGGGATGTCAGCCCACAGGTGAGGGTCAGGATCAGATCCAGTGAGTGTAAACAGGGTCAGACATGCCCAGAGAGGTTTTGTTCAGTTCTGGCCACATCATCTCCACGACCACAGGGCTAGGGACTGCCCTCAGGTGCAYCAGCACCAGATCAGGGAATGTGCTCAGGGCCCTGGCAGGCAGGAAAGCTAAAACCCTCATGAGATGGGTTTGTGAGAGCTGGAGAGAGCAGGTAACCTGTTGGGACATCTTCACCCCCTGTACTTGTAGTGGTGAGGCCACAYCCCAAACSCTGTGCTCAGTTTTGGGCCTCTCACTACAGGGAATACATTTGAGATGCTGGAGTGGGTCCAAAGAGGGGCAGCAGAGCTGGGGAAGGGTCTGGAGCACAGCTCTCAAGAGGAGCAGCTGAGGGAGCTGGGGGTGTTCAGGCTGAAGCCAAAGAGGTTCAGAAGAGACCCTGTTGCTCTCTACAGCTACCTGAGAGGAGGCTGTAGCCAGGTGAGGGTCCCCCAGGTAACGCAKGATAGGACAAGAGGAAATATTGTCAAGTTGAAACAGGGAAGGTTTAGATTAGGTACTGGGAATTTTTTTTTTTCACAGCAAGGGTTGTAAAGCGTTGGAACACACTGCCTGGGGAAGTGGTGGAATAAAACAGTTTATTTAGAAGATGCTGTGAAGTTGTTTAGACCTGCAGTGAGTGAGTCTCAAATTGGCATGAGGAAGTTATGGAAAGAGAAACTGGAGCCAACTGCACATGGAAGTGGAAATGGAACAAACAGCTGGGAGGAGAGCAGCAGAACAATGGCTGGCACCATTCAAACTGTAATACAGTGATTAGGTCATGGCTGAAACCCACAGTGGTTTTGCCATTGACTTCACTCTAGAGCTCCAAGCTGCTGTAGGTCCATCAGCATGAGCAGGGTGTAACTTCAGAGCTATTACAAATGCATTTGAACTTTTAAATAACAAATTGCCTTTGGCCTCCACTAACAACTCACTTCCCACTCTTTTCTCATGCTGTGCTTGTGGCTGTAAGCTAACCATGGACAGCCACTCAGCAGGAATAAACTGTCTTTGATCTACTGGATTAAGTAGTAGTCGCTTAGATTCAAATCTACCTGAGATCCTACACTGAAAATTTGTCACTTAGATGAAGAAAGTATTAATTCTGAAATCTTTTGTATTTTAAAATGAAAATGTCGTTGTGCTCTAAATCTAAGCCTGTATCAGCTGTAGTTTACTAGCAAGGTAATATGAAACATGAAGAACAGGATACAATTCAGGTAAATCAGAAATCAGGTTTGATAATATTGAGGAYTTTTACCTCCTGCAGTAGTATGTAATAGCAAATTGGTTAATCAGCAGAGGAAATGCACAGGAGCCCTATAAATTATTTAATTCAAAAGTGACAGGAAAAGATTATTAATGAGTGACACTTTCATATAATGTCCTCATGGTGAGACCACCTGTAGTTTAATGAATTAACATTGTTACCAGGATCTTTACTTAAGACTTATACATTTAATTTGATTGTGTTACACATGCCACTTATTTATCTTTATTAATTGGATTTCTATTTTTAGATACAGGACTCAACATGAGCAATGGGACAAATGTGGCTTCCATGATACRTACTCCTTTCGTATGAAGGAAGAAGGCAATTTTTTCTCTGGGAATTCCTTTCATTCTTCAATTTTTCATCTGGTCTTACTGGAACTGCAAGTATAAACCAYGACAGAATCAGCATCTAAAGAGCAGAAGATCATAAAGACTAATTAGCTGATGCAAGAGGCTTGATCCTATCAAGCAGCTTTTGCTTTAACTTCAGGTATTAATTTTTTCTTACAACCAGGGAAATGTCATATTTAATTCCAAACCCTGCTCTGTGCAGTTATGTCTGGTTTTACCTACAGTTCATCCCATGCTTATAGCCACAYAGCAATATTGTCCTTTTCATTTCACTGGTTTATTCCTGGTCTGTTCCTTCTACTTTCAAAAGTTTTGTCCATCTTTCAAAGARATCATGGTACACCTGCAAAATATACAGAAACTGAGGCATGAAGGAGATCTCCTGATCCTACTGCCCTTCTAAAGCAAGGCTTTAGATCAGGTTGCCAAAGTCTCCATCAAGCCAAGGCTTGAGGATCTCACTAGTAGTGAGGGAGATGCCACCATTTCTCTGTGCACCCTCTTCCAATGTCTAACTGTTCTCATCATGATTTTTGTCTTCACGTATGCAAACAGAATTTCCTCTGAAATAACTTGTGTCTGTAGTGTCCTGTCCTGTCTCCATGCAAGCCTTTTTCCAGTTTATGGGGCATCAGATTATCATATACTGTAAATCAGCACAGTTCTGCCGACCCTAGCCACCTGCAGAGGTGATCCTGAGCATTAGGGATCTGTGCTTTCCCTACCCTGATGTGACATCAGAACAAGTATCCTCAGGAGTCTCAGCTTGAGAGTCTGCAGTCAGGGACCAGAGGCTACTGCAGATATCAAGCTGCCTGCCTCATTGACCTTCTGAACATCTCTGCAGATGATGTATAGCAGGGGCACTCAGCCTGGAATGTTTGGGCTAGAGCCAGCCAGCCTGAAGACTAATCCATCTTCTGCAAAAGACACAGAAATGTTGGCAGGGTCCAATTGGAAGCCAAAGAAATTGTTCCAGCAGTCTGTGACCTGCTGCCTCCCTTTCCTGAAGTACTGCAGCAGCYCTTCCTGCTATATCCAGTCTCATGACCTCTTCCACATACTGCTCTTGTCAATTTTGTTCATGTGACAGAGCATGCTGGATTTCTCAACAGAGAAACTGCCACTGCATGGAGCCCGCAAGACCTTCCACACAGCACCCCTCTTCAAAGACATGTATTTCACCTGGCCCCTACTTTATCCTAACCTTCCCTAACTTATGTGACTGCTTAAATAAATTTCCTTTGGGTTTAGGGGGTTTAGAATTTRTGGGGGGTGGGGKTTTTTGTTGGGTTTTTTGGTTGGGTTTGTTGGGGKTTTTTTTGCAGGGGAGGGGCAGACAGTTCTTAACTAGATAATTAAAGCTTGGGTAAGGAATAAATACCTTTTTGATTATTGTTCAAATTCCAGCCAAAAACAGCAAGACAACTAGAAAGGTCTTTTAGCAAAYGAAAAGAAGGGTTTTTCTACAAGCAAAGAATACAGAGAAGTAACCAGGAGGCAAAGGACCTGCCAGAGCAGTGAATGGTCACACTGTCAGCAGTGCCAGCAGTCCATCAAAGGCTGTGCTCAAACTGTAGAAGAAATCTGGAAATCAAGAAATGAAAAGGCTAGAAAAGACTCGTTTTGGAGACTGACCCATAAGCAACACTGTCCTTCTACACCCTCCCTCTTACCCTGGATGAGTGACTGATCACATGTGAGGTGCAATAGACAACCAGAAATAGATTGCTGTTTCAATGAAGAGATGTGGCATGGATTTGATTCCCATCACCCAAGAGATGTGGAAACAAATGAGTTCAGGCCARGCAATAGGAAGAGCTATAAACACATAAAACTGTACTTAAGACTAGTTAGAGAAAATTCAATTTGAATTAAACCTAGGCAGCATGGCTGAACATGACTGCTACATATCAGTGCCAAGCACCCCATGAAAATTAACTTTTTAAAAATGTAACCAATACCAAAAAAGAGGAAACACCACATTTGGGAAATGATCAATTCTCATTCACCTGAAATTGCAGGTGAATTGTGACCTGAAAGTGCTCTCACGTCACTGCAGACTTCCTGGCACTAATAAATMTTCTAATTTTATTTTTTTAAATGTGAGTTCCCACTGTCTGTCATCCTCCTAAAGTGGGAGAAGAACTGAGGTCACAACATCAGTCGGGGTCACTCTCTGGGATTCCTGGGAGTACAGAGAAACACTGGCCAGAGGCCAGCTAAGTAACCTATGTTCTGATTTCTTCTACCCTCAGCTCACCCATGTGGCCATCATCCCAAAAGTCCAGGTGTCCTCTTTTTTCCCTTGATTCTAAACACTTCATTGTTGCACTTTTTGCTGTCTTGCAAATCTTTTTATAAAACCTTGCACCAGACCTAATAGAAAATGTGAGCCCAGCCAAATCTAAATGAAAATATGCCCCCAAACTGGAGAGTACCAACTATCTAAACTAGCAATTAGAACAAAAATACATTAAAAAATAGCATCTTCCACAACTCCCCAGCAGAAAACATTAATTTAGACCACTTTTGAATACTAGTTTTGATGCAATTGCAATCAAAGAAGTTCAAACAAAAAAATTTGTAAAAAATGCTTAAAAAATAAAAAATCATAACACGTTGAATCATTTACTCAAAACCCCCTTCACTGGGAAAAGAAAAGTTAGCTTTGAAAGTTTTTATCACTTTTCCTGCTGACCTAAACCCACAAAAATTACCTCACTTGTCTTACCAAAATGGTTGTTACCAAAAACTGCCCTAATCTGAAAAAGAGCTAAATGTCAGGTCTTTCAGCATCTATGTCTGGAAGAAAAAGTGAATGACAGTATTTTACAAATACAGACTAAGGTTTACACACCTACATATAATATTGAAATTATCTCCTGTCCAAATACCCAGATATTTTGATTCATTTGTCTTATTTCTTGAATTATGTTGAAGGCTGCCTTTATTTTCCTTTCCAAGGAAGGATAGAGRGATCCTGAGGTAGAGTAAATGTTTTAATACAAAAGTAAAAGCAACATATTGTTCTATACACAAGAATGAGTAAGATGACCCACTCGTGGTCAAGTGACTTTGGTGGGTGTCCAGCCAATTTCTTCAGTGCCTATTATCTTGTCTATAATATAAGACACAAAAAACCAAACCCTAAACATGGAAAATTTATCTTAAACATTTTTTAGAATAGTTACATTCTTGCAAATAATTAACAAAGGCCCCATGGCACTAATTAGACATTCAAACCTACCTAGTGTCTTTGTTGACACCTCCCACACATTCCCCAATGCAGCTGTGGTTAAGATGGTGGATCCATACAGTTATTTTAGGAATATCATCAGTGAACTGTTGCAAAATCTCACTAATGATGCAGAAATATACAACTGGAGATTTTGCAGACTGATGGTGGGTTTTGCACTCCTTTTGCAAAAATCATCATGCRGCAGAAGTCAAATTTTATGCACTCCACTACACACACAGGGCATCAAACAAGTACATGCCCTTATAACATGCCATGTAATTTATGTCAGTARCAACAGAATGTGACTGAAGCAAGTTTATCATTTGAGAAAGCAGATTCCATGATTTTGCTCTGATCTTCACTGTGCTCGAAAGGAACAGTAGATGCATTTCTGGGGCAGAAGTTTGCTGCTCAGCTGCTTTAGAGGGGCAGTGGGTACACCGGAATGGTTGGGAAAGGAGCTGTGGAGCTCCAAGGAGCYGCAGTGACAGCAGCAGACCCCCCTGAGGCACCCCCTGCTCTGGGGGCTGCCATCAGGGCAGCTCAGGGCCAGCACAGCCACACAGGATCTCCCATTCCCACAGGASAACATGGCCTGGCCATCCTGGGCCGTGTTTCCACTTCCCCCACCRGGCCACATCCTGACCCCACTATGGGCTAACACGCTGTCCCAGCCTCGAGCTGCCCCCAGAGATGTGCCTGAGGCCCAGGCTGCCCCAGTGTCCCCCAGCTGCTGGGCTCCTGGCTGGGGCACTGGGTCCCCAGCTGGGTCCCCACRGCTTGGCCCCACGCAGCCATCCTGACTTTGACCCACAGGCATTTTGTGTTCAACTTATGAGTTCAAGGCTARAGAGCTTTCCATGAGAGATTCACCTCAACTAATTCTAAGGGCAGAAGGCGTCTCCCTGAATGTGAGACCCTGGTGCCACATGAGTCCYTTMGGTCCCACATGAGGTCCCTGCCACSCAGCTTCCTGCACTGCTCCAGCGAGACACAGACTCAGACCCCACAGCTCCTGCAGGATACCTCCAGCCCTTCCATGGAATGGGTCATCTCTCAACACCTATGCCAAGGAAACTACACTGAGCACTGACTGTCTGTATGGTAAAAGTGAAATTCCTCCTTGGTTTCAGACACTTAAATTTGGCTGTGACAGATGTTGCCATGGGAGATGAGTGTCTGAGCCTCCCATCACTGCCAGCAGACTTTAATCAATACAGTCAGGGGAGGTAAAGATCTGCCCAGGCAGAATTTGTTTACTCTTTGGTGGGCTAAATCACTGCCTTGGGTGTCAGGGAACAGCAAGAGTGGGTCTGCTTTGCAAGGGGAGCTGGGACCCAAAGGTAGCAGCAGGATAGGCAGGCTGGARGCCTTGCTGACACTGGGCACTTTTCTCGAGCATCTAGGAAGGAGGAGCTGAGCAGATCTGGCAATGGAAACCAGCATTAGTCAAGAGCCCTGTGATTCCACGGGATAACCACATCTAAGCTGGTCCTGAGCCCAGGCTGCCAAACCTGGATTCAGAGGGATTTGCCCAGATCCCTGGCAGTAATCTACACAGTCTGCTCTGAGCAGGGGGTGATTCCTCTGCCCAAGGATGGATATCTTGTTATACATCAGTGCACCCTCCTGATCAGCTGCCGCTCCAGAAGGGTTGGTGTCTCCTGCAGGTCCTATAGCATATCTGCCAGCCCTGGGCAAGTGCATTTGATTCTCTGAGAGATTTCAAGTAGCTGTATACAGGAGTTTAGGCACCAGGCAACACCACAGTGTGTCCTACTTGTAGGCAGCCAGGTGTAATCACAGCTAAATCCCACTCCAGGGGACCTGCTCAGCTAACTGCCTGCACAGCCTCTGCCAGCTGTGGTCAGAGAGAAGCTCCAGAGGCCGTTCAGCTCATTTTAGGCGAGTTGGACAAATGCCTCTGTAGAGGTGCCTTGCATCTTTTGTATAGGAACCTAGATAGAATCATAGAATTGTGAAGGTTGGAAAAGGCCTCTGAAACCACTGAGTCCAGCAGTTAACCCAGCACTGCCATCCAACCTAAAGCTAAACCACGTCCCCACGTGCCATATTGAGATCTCCCCTGGCAAAACTGAGGACATTTCCTCTTGTCCTGTCACTTGTTACCTGGGAGAAGAGATCAACTCCTGCCTCACTCCAAACTCCTTTCATGYTGCTGAAGACGGTTATAAGGTCTCCCCAAGCCTTCTTTTATTCAGGCTAAACAACCCCAGGTCCCTCAGCTGCTGCTCATCAGATGTGCTCYAGACCCTTCCCCAGCTCCATTGCCCTTCTCTGGACATGCCCCAGCCCCTCAATGTCCTTCATGTAGTGAGGGGCCCAAAACTGAACGCAGGATTCAAGGTGTGACCTCACCAGTGCCCAGCACAAGGGGACAATCCCTGCCCTGGTCCTGCTGCCCACACTATTGCTGATACAAGCCAGGATGCCATTGGCCTTCTTGGCCRCCTGGGCATACGCTGGCTGAGGTGCAGCTGCTACTGACCAGCACTTCCAGGTCCTTTTCCTCTGGGCAACCTTCCAGCCACTCTGCCCCAAAGCTGCAGCATTGCATAGCATTGTTGTGATCCACATGCAGGACCTGGCAGTTTACCTTGTTGAACCTCAGCCCCAAGACAGTTAACCAATAACCAGCTAGGGTGGGATGGGATTGGTCCCAAAATTTTTTTTCAGAGGTGTGGCTGTGCCAGAGATGACTGAAGACTAAAGCACATGATCCTAGTGCAAGTTCCTAGTGTAAGGACTAACCAAAACTGAGTGCAGCCACACTGCACATACACCTGCAGTGTAAAAATCTGCATCTGGGTCTTCTCAGAAGTAACCCAACCCTGGCAAAATTAATTCCCAGCTCCTTGGCTCCTGTCTGCATCCTCCTGGGAACTACAAACCAATAGATCTCTGCTTTGTCTCCAACACTTGAATCATTCAAGAAGAAAGTCTCCATGTGACCTAATACATAAAGGGCCCCACAAAAACAGAAAAGAGGAGCAATTTCCTCATTTCTTCTCAGTAATTTAGTTGAAGCAACCATCAGTCAGCAGGTGAGAGACTTGGGCTCAGTGACCCACTCTCAGTTMTGCACACCATTTCTCTAGAGCCCTTTCCAAAAGCAGAGAGAAGAAAGTATAGACAGAAAGAATACATGAGAGCATCTAATCAGCTGTGTAGAGTACTCACTTGAGAGAGGAGAAATTAGCACTTCAGTTTCTGCATCAGCTATTATTTATTTCATCAAATGGCTGCCTGATATAAACCACAAACATTAATTGGCACACAGAGTTGTGGTATCAAAGTTCTTTGTTCTTGTTCTTATACCCCAAGTAACTATGGATTCCAGTGAAAAATTAGTAGAAATTACATAATTCATTTCCCTCTTTATATATCAACTCATCAAAAGCCTATTGAAATATTTCTTCCTGCTCTCTGCATCACACACCCCCAATAATCAGGCCTGGAAGTTTGTTAAGGTGACTAATACAACAATGGCATGAAGTGATGTAAAGGTGGAGGCTGTAACAAGGACAGAGAAAGACTCTTTTCAGTGGTGCCCAGTGCCAGAACCAGAGGCAATGGCACAAACTGAAACACARGATGCTACCTCTGAACATCAGGAAAAAMCTTTTCACTGTGARAGTGACTATAGCCTGGCACAGGTTGCCCGGGAAGGTCATGGAGTCTTCACCCTTGCAGATACTCAAAAGCCATCATGACATGGTCCTGGGCAATGTGGTGACCCTGCTTGAACAAGGGGTTGAACAGGTGTCCTCCAGGTCCCTTCCCACCTCAGCCAATGTGTGAGCCTGGGCTTTTTTTGCTCTCTGGGTCTGGAGGAGCACCAGTTGTGTTGTCTCAGTTGAAGTGCTTCCAGGCTGCCACACGAGCTGTGACCAGCAGAACTCGGGTGCCAAAGCTTGGAGACTGCTGAAGATCCCACAGAAGAGAGAATGTTGTAAAAAGAAAATAGATTACTTGGGCACATGACAAATTCTGCTTTGCCCCTGGGAAAACTACTGGAAAAGGTCACTGATTCAATTTATTTTTGACCTACTTTAAACTTTGTAAAAAGGACATAATTCTGTGAGCTCATTTACACTAGGCTGAAGAGCACAGTTAATATGCCTTGGGTGCTAATCATTTCAATTAACAAAAWCTAATAATTTTGACTGAAAAATGTAAGCAGACTCATATTCTCCCTCACAGCCAAATGCGCAGGGTCTCTATTAATTTCTGTCAACCCATGAAGTTTGTCTCCTCTCTTTGAGGCCAAACTCAGTCTTTGGCTGCAACCTGCCCTCTTCAAAGTCTCACCTGTCACTCAGCAGGAAATCCACAATCCTGGTAGTTGTTTCAGGACACAGTTTGTCCTTCCAACAAAGGGCATCCTGTTTTGCTTTGTTAGGCGGTCTTCCTTTCCTCAACAACAACAAAAGCCTTACATAATTAAAACTGTAGCTCTGTTTTAAGGTGTTTTTTAAAGACATTCTGAAGGGATGCATTAACAGCAAGGCACACAGCAATGGGAGTATAGAATTGTACACAGATTCTCCCTTAAACAGGGAGAAATGGTGAGAAACAAATTGCTGTGCTATGAAACTGACTRCGAATCAGAAGCAAATTAAAGCAACCATTTTTCTGGAAAAGTAGAAACATAATCAATGGCATAAGTGTTAGAAACAGTTAATAGCAGAACTCTAAAAGGTTTGCATTCTTATATAGCTCCCTCTAGCTTGGTAGCTGGACAAAAATATTTCTAAGTTTAGACCCATGATGATGAAAACTAAATATAGGATATAAAGCAACACTTTATGAAAACAAAAATCTAAAATTTTCAGCTGTGGGTGTCTTTGGTAAGATGTTCATTCTTAGGTGACTTGATGCAGATCTTAGTCATTTAAATGGGAGTTGTGGAACTAGGCATTTCTGAGCTCAAGGACATTTTATCCAGCTATGTCAGTGTATGTGAAGATGTTCTGAACCTGCTTTTCATTTTCCCAAACCATTTTAAAAAATATTCCTTCTTTTCTCTGCTTCCCAATTTAAACCTTTTTTCTCCCTGTTCTTAGCTAACAAACGCAGACATGACTTTTGAATTCCACACATCTTCCATCTGGAAATTGTCTTCTCTTGCTACCATCCTCCCATATTTTATGTGACCAGGAGGAATGATATTCTCCTCTAGCAACAGTAGAAAATACCACAAGGTGTTGCTCAGTGAAGTATTGAGGGGTTTTTTTATGTCATCTTCCAGTAGCACATGGAATGTAAATTCACAAGTTGTAACAACAAAACAGGAGGAAACAAGCACTGCAAACAAGCTCCTTCCAAAAGCTGGGGAAGTTATCACACAGCTCTGCCATCACAAGCTCCACAGGAGGCAGAGGGCCAGCCTAGCTGCTACTTAGCTAGGTATGGCCTGCACATCTCTGAAGATCTCTCCCTTCTCCAGCTCCAGCAGTTAAGCACATCCTTCAGAATTTATGTCATTGTTGGGGAGAGTCTGGTGAACATTATATAGTAAGGAGAAGACACTTCATTATATGCATAAAGAACAAAACTCCCATAAAATYAACTGGGATCATTCTACCATTATGGCCAAAGTCAACCTTAAGTGCAGAAAGTAACAGTAATCACACAATGAACACCAGCCAATACTGGTTCTGTCTCAAACCAAGAAAGTTCATTTCRAAGTTGTAGTGGTCACACTCTTCCATCTGAACTGTAACATTTTTCAATGAAACTTGACTCACTGGCAGCAGAGTAAGAGCTATCCCTCTTAAGGAAAACAATACATGACTACAATTTCCTCCTATCTGTGACTAACCCCAATCAGAATTTAGTCCTTTTATAAATATTCAGGTATCGTTTGACGCAATGTTGAAGGAAGATGAATCTGAAACCATTTCTGGATGAGGAAGAATCACAAAGATCATTCAAAGGAGGCAAATGCACTCATCTGTTAGAAATGGGAAGTGAAAGCTCTACAAGGATGGAACACTCTCAAACTAGCTGAAGCACTTGATGGATCTTTTCCCACCCTCTGTGATTAATAGAATGCATAAGCTATTCAGTCTCCAAGCATTTTGCTTAAGGAAGCTTTGATTTGAAAAATGAGACAAGTGCTTCCAATGCTGTCATTGATAGGAAATTAGGTGATAGAAGAGAGCACATTTAAGCAGCTCTTAAATATTCATAATTAGAGCTGTCAAACTGCTATCAAGCCTTTCTTTCTCTTGCATTTACCCAAACGTTCTGTCAGCAGTAAGGCAAACAGCAAAACCAGGAGGATGTGACAATACTAAAGTTCTTCAGAAGTAATCGTGGGAGGACAGAGGGGTTTGGTTTTTTATCTGGACCACCGTACAGACATAACCTTCAAGTCAGATAGATGCACCTAAATAATTTGCTATACTGTGAGGTTTTGAGTTGCTTTACCTTTGATGAATGGTGCCATCACAGTTCTGCTACTTCCCCTTTGTTTGGTGCAGTAACAGAGCATTTGACTCAYCAACTTTTTGATTGTTTTCCTAGAAGTACATTCTAGGATGCTTCTTCTTGTGTCTCTGAAGCTAAAAAAATGAAATTAAAAAAAATTTTAAGAGAGATAAAAATACCAAATTAAAAATTATAATTATTATTTTCAAACAGATAATTTATTTGAGTATTATGAAAATAATTTCTATTTATATAGATGTTTTGATTCTAAAGCCCCACACTGACAGAAGGGGCTCTCAAATCAGGATATCCCAAATACAAAAGTAGGCATACTCAAAAAAAAGAGCGATTTAATTTCTTATGAACTTCATTAACTTCTGTTCTATAACTCTATTAATTTAGAAGAATTACAACTCAGCGCTGCTTTTCAGTCAGTTCTGTGCACAGTGTGACAAGAAGTTGCAGAGCTTCACCAGCAGGCACAAGATGTGCTTGAGCAGGCAGCAGCACGAGCAAAGCAGAGTCCTGGAGTTCAGGCTGCCCCTGACTGCACCACCTCTCTGCATGAACAGTCCCACAAGAGCAGTGTCTGCTCAGGAGGCAAAACCTCACCATTTGGTTCATCAATACAAAAACGTCTTCTGTGAGCCCAGCTGCTCCTACAGAAGTCAATCTTTGCTTCATTTATCTCATTTCATACAGTTTGTTAAAGTATGAGTTCCTCCTGGGCTGGGAGGTCACACAAGCAAGCTACAGCTGCAGGAGCCCTGGTGCAGCTGAGGCCCTAACCTGATGTAAAGCACACTGCAGTGGCTTCCAGCTGCCTTCAGGGCCATTAGGCTGGCTGGCCCTTAAGGAGCAGAGAGGACAGATGACCATTTGTCACCTCAGATGTGCAACCACCGCTGGGTCCAYTTCTGAATTGAAACAGAGTTATAAGGTGGACCTGAAACGCACCTGGGAGATAGAGAGCAGTACAAGGCAGTAATTGATACATGGAAACATTGCCCTCCAGTTTTGGTGCAGGAAATGAAGACAAATGGCTCTTGCAGTTGATGCTTYAGGAGGATGTATGCATAAAGAATGGAATTACTTCCAGAGACTTTTGGRTAAGTCTGCCTCCCTACACTAAAGAATGAGACTAGCTTGTAAAAATTAAAGGGGTTGGCATCCCAGTTCTGAGAGACATCATACATTTAGAGCTAGAGGAAAATGACTGATTGACAAAAGATATTGACATGGAAATTGATTTTGTAACAGAAAGGAATAAAAAATTTCAAATGTATGCAATTCTCCTGAAAGGGAGCAGAATCAAGGACAGACTGTCCAGRTGGCAGATGCTGAATGCCCCAGTGTGTCCAGCTGTGACATCCCCAGAAGGCAGACTGACTCCCAGCTGCACGTCACAGACTTGTGTAATGGAAGATCTGACAGACTCAAAGTAAGTGGCCCCTATTGGGGAACCAAGATCCAACCAAGTTGTTGGATTTTTATCCCAAAGTGTTTGCACCCAGATCATGTCAGAAACTGGGCAAACAGAAAGGGGATTTGCAATGGAAGCAGGATGTGCTAAATGCACAGATAATGTTCATCCATGTCTGCAAACAGGTTGATTGAATGTGAAACTTGCAGACAAGTATAGTATAATTTTCTGCATTTGTGATGGCCCACATCTTCAATGTATTTGTGCTCAATCTACTATTTCAAAAGCCTTCCTTTAGAGTCAGAGGGAGGAAGAACTACAGTGTTTTCCCTTCAAACTGGACTGTCTTGYACCACCTAGCATTCTCCTTTACAACTCTAGGAAAACACAAGCCTTTTGACTTGCAAAACTGTAAAGGACTCTAAAGAGGACTGGACTTCATGGTTTGTTAGGCTGGATTATTATGACARTCTTTCTGAAACAAGCAAGACACTATTCCCTAACCTTTTGTTCGAGAGGGGGGTGAATACTGAAACATTTCTGCTGTCAGTTTTTGATTTTAGGTTATGTGGCTTCATGCTGRGCCTTAATTTGCTGATTTTTATAGCTCAAGTGTAAGGAATACAGTCAAACAAATGTCACTATCCTCCCCTCAAAAACAAAACAAAACAAAAAAACACCAAAAAAGAAAAGCAACCAAAAAACGAACCCTGCTGCGAATATTGATTTGCATCTGTGAACAAATCCACKGGGATTACATTCCTAGTTTATCTTTGACAGCTAATCTGGTGAATTCTCCAAGGAGAAGCAACAGCAAATATGAGCAGGGAGCGTTGTGCTTCAGGCATGGGGCAGGCTCAGATCTGCTGGGGAGAAGGGAAGGGGCTTTGGCCAACCCCCTAATACTGACCACCCTTTCTCATGTAACAGTGCCTGGCTGAGGTTGTGAGGACACCAACACAACCTGACTTCCCCCTTTGCCAAGCCCAGGATTTGCTGGTGCCCTCACACACCAGCAGCACARTATTGTTCAGGCAAGTCACATTGAACTTCTGCCTCAAAGGATACAAGAAGAGAAAGTAAAAGCTACTGCAGACCTTTTTCTTTCCCCCTACATTCCCTTCATGGCTGGATCCAGAGACCTGACCTACAGCTGTTTTAGGAATGCCTCCTGAATTTCAGTAGTGTGAGCAGGAGCAGAGTGCAGCCTGGTGTTACAACAACACATAAAGCACAGTTGTACAAGTGCAGGGACACCCCTGGTTTTAGTGTTGTACTGAAATATTTTACAGTGTCTTGGTCTTTGACCATGCAGAGTAAGCAGGAGAATACTGACAGCACTATAGAAACACACAGCAGGGAAACAGTATGAAATCCAGAGCCACTGAAGACAACAGGAAATTTCTGACTGAGCTGACCTGGATCRTTGTGTACTACCTGCTCATGGACATTTTCAAGACACATATACTGCTTTTACACTGTCTCCCAGAGCACAGCGGTGCTGTACCTGAAAGCCCACAGCTTCAAAGAGAACAAAGAGCAGAATTCTTCTCTTTCCCTCACAAGAAAAACTCATTCATTTTTTATGTGATTTTCTGCTGGTCCATCCCCTGAGCTGACTCATTCTGAGGTCAGACAAGTGCCACTGGCACATGGGAAGTGCAGGGTTCCACAGGTGGGGAGACAGGGCAGAAAACATCACCACCACCCTCTTTCAGCAGCACCRAGCCCCTAAACCAGGGCAGGGGTTTAGCTCTATCACCACTACACCCTGAAAGTCCCAGCCCATGAGTCTCCTGGCAGTGGATGGRATACATAAATCTGCCATGAGAAATTCCAGGCAGGACAGAAGATCACTTGGAGSAGCTCTGTGAGCACAGGGCACACTGGATAAGACCAGTCTCACTGCTGTGCACAACCCCTTCTCCAGAGGATAGGTTGGATGATTGGCTGCATCTGGAACCTTCAGGTCAAGGACTGAAAGTGGGGCAAGAGGGGAGCATTCAGCAAGGGCAGTCAAATGAGTTTGTCCAGTTTACTGGCCTGTTTTTTGCCTTTAACCCTCAGGGGATAGGCAAATATTTTCAAGGAATTCCTCAAGTAACCTCAGTGCCAAGCCCATTTATATGGACTCATCATCATCTCAAAGCACTGAAGTGTAGCAGAAAAATAGACTATGAATAAAAATTTTAAACAAGGGATGAAAAGAAAGAGGAAAGGAGTGTGGAGGAGAAAAAAATAGCTTCTTCAGAAGAAATAAAAAGAAGGAAATGAGAAAAAAAACACTCTGGATGAGGAATATATACCTCATACCTTGAATGGTCTCTCCCTGTTGAGGTCCCACACAACAAAGATAGGATCATCTCACTTACCTGTGACACCTACTAATGAGGGCTATGCTTGGGTTACTAAATTGTCACTAAGATTGCTGAAGAGATACAAGCAAGGGCAAGCTTTGTCTTGTCTCAAAGAAGTTATCCAGAGTATCTTGGTATTTCTTGTTTCTCTCCACTGGCTCTACAAGGAGCCTGAACAACCAGCTCTGTGTGGCTTTCAGAAGTGTAGGCACCTAAAGCTAGTTGAGGTTACCAACACAGCTACATACCCCATGCTCCTGCATGGTCTCTTCTGCTTCTTGATGTTCCCAGGGACTCTTGAGCTCCATGTTTCCCACCTCCCAGAGAGAGGAGAAAGAAAAAGATGTCATGCTGCCAAGCTGAAGATCAGCTGAATGTTCTGGAAGCCAGGACCTGGCAYACCACAAGACACAAGACAGGCAGGCTTAGATGTCTCAGGGTATCACTGACACCTACTGCCAGTTTCTAACCATAAAGCCTGGCCAAGTAGAAACCAGTATATTCCCTCCAGTGTGAAAACTTTTAAAAATCATGTAGAAATAGCAACTATGCCACTTAAATTTGTAAAATACAGCTGYCTGTGGTAAACTGTCCTTCACGGGCTGGGTGCAGGTCTTGTGTAAATTCACCAAAATCAGGGAGAAATTGTAACAGGAACAGAGCACAAGCCCTAGCAGAATGACAATAACAGGCACATTAAGTAGCATACTAATTCAGTTCACTAAACTGGGCACTATCCCACTTTATTTAAATAATCAGAGCGAAAGAGACATTTATAGAATGAAAAGTTTGGAACAAAGTTAGATTTAAACAAAACTGAATGAAATAAAAAGGTGCATTTTCAGTTGGCAGAAAGAAATAGGCTATATTTGGATTTTGGTCAGAAATGCAAGGACTGTTTTTATCGCCTCTAAATATGGTAGCAGAACTCTGAGGTCCCCGGTACTGGAAGTGATTCTGGAGGCACATCCTCTTTGGAAGAAGATTAGGGTAATTTTCCACACATTTGTGTTTATTAATAGAGGGGGGGAAGAAAGATTCAAATGTCTCAGAATTGATGRAACCTTGTAAAAGCCTCAGAGACAGGAAAAGCTTCTCTTCTGAGCCTGTACCATGCACTCTAGCAGGCATCTTGCATCAAAGCATTGCTGCCATCAGCCATCCACCTCTTCATCCCAAGAGAAGTTGAAATCCAAGAATCTCTAATCCATTTGAGAACATCCTTTGAATCTGTTTTCAGGCAGGTGTTGAAGTAAAATGACATGGAGTTCAATTCACAACTATTAGCTTGGCAATGAACAGGGATGGTCCYAGTTTCTACCCATGGTGGCCTTCTGAAGGCTGCTAGCAGAACCCAGATACCCTTGCTGAACAATTACATGGCTCAGCTATTTCCACAGGGGTTTTTTGAGCTTTTGTTCTTTTTTTTCTTTTTTGTTTTTGGAGTTGACGGCCTGACTAATTGTGGGTTTTGGTTTTTTTGGATGGATTTGAGCCAACAGCCAGGTGACCTTGAGCTCACCATGCTCTGCCAGCTGTTCCATGATGCTGCCTGCCTACTTCTCACCTCCCTCCCCATTCCCACCTGCAGAGTGCAGGGGTTCAGCTCATCCCAGCAGAACACTCTCCTTGTTCCCTTCCATTCTGCAGAGAAAGGTCTCCAGACAGACAAGGCCACAGTTTTAAAGCTTATTGACKTCAGTGGAGTGACTTCAGCCTCCACCTGCACAGCAGACAGAGTGAGGATRTGCAGTGAGCACCACTGACGTACCAGTGAGGAGCTCTGGGGTGATGTAGCTCTCTTAGCACTTTTGTGCAATCTTGTGCCCTCCACAACATCTGTGACCTGAAGTTTCAGCAGGATGAGATACCTGCCAGGGCTGAAAAGCAGTGAAAATGGGAACATCACCATGATCCAGAGGTGTGACTGCAGYTCATACTTGAGTCACCTTCAGCTGCCAGCTCTGGTGCTGACAGCAATATTTGTGCACAGACTGTGCAAATCTGCCCAGGACCCTGGGTGAGCACTTGGCTGAGGATGTCCTCAGCATCACAGCTCCCTTGTTATTTGTACCCCAGCCAGGAAACCTCAGGTGTACTCAGGATGGAAAGCCAAGCCCCAGTCCACCCCCTGAGCTGCACAACATCAAAGGTGTAAACCAAAACCAGCTCTGTGTGGCTTTTAAATGGAACTTCTTGGTACTTTGGAGATCCAAATGCAGTTGTTGGCTTGCTGGATGGAAGGGATGCAAACAGACTACACAACCTCCTGAAAACATCCTGTAGATCTACACATGCACCAACCTCCCTGTGAAACAGTATCACGTTAACTACATGCATTCACAGAAACATTCAGAGGCTTTTAAACCTTGTGATCTTCCTGGAAGAAGAAAGCTGAAAGCAGGGCTTTTATTTATAATGAAGGCATTTACAGATGACTCTTTTATCTGTTTACTGTGTGGTACCAAATAGAGGATTCTGTGAGCATGCGCATCCGATAACACTGAAAAATGTATCTACATTATTTTTGTTAAATATCTCACTAATGTGAAAGAAAGACTAAAGGTCATCTGTCAAATGTAGTTGTGAGGCAGGAAAAAATCCTCTCATGTTTCATATCTTGAAACCTTTCAGCTCATGATATTTTTGTTGAACAGAGAAAATGTGATCAATGAATCATTCAAAGTCCTGTGCCTAATAATGGAAATCAAGAGTGCTTTTTGATGATGAGTTTAAGATGCTTTTATTAACCTGTCTCAAGATGGCTGATTGCTTCCTAATGTGATGAGATCCTCTCCGGCACTTGAATTTTAAATATTTAGAGATCTTTATTGTCAAATGCTTCTCAATAATACTTCCCAATAAATGAATTATTGTGTAAATTAAGCTCAAGGTAGTTTCTAATAAAATTTCAGTATTCTGTAAAGACAAATTATATTCTACAAAGTACTTACTAAAATAAAGGTAACTAACAAGAAGACACCTGGAAATTAATGAGGTGCAAAGTATATTCTACAAAGTACTTACTAAAATAAAGGTAMCTAACAAGAAGACACCTGGAAATTAATGAGGGAGTAGGTAGATCTCATTTTCTTTTTCAACTAAGTTTCTGAGTATGTAAATACTCTAATTTCTAATTCTAAATGCCTCCAGGCCTCCAGTTAAATTTTGGCTCACCATAACAGTGCATATGTGAGTAGCAATTAATTAATCTATGTTCAGGTCCTAAGGAGCAAAGCAAAGCCATTTTCAGCCTTAATGCTTTCTGATACAAAATCTATTTTGCATCTCATTGACTATATAGATTACATTCACATTTGTTTCACAATTCTGTTACACAGTTAGAGAAGTTCAAAGTGATGTCTTACTAAATGAGAATCGGGCCGTTGCACGTAAATTTTCACTCCTGTTTCAGGATGWTAATTCTCATTTCATTTACACAAAAGTGAAAAACAAAGAAATCCATTTAAATCCACYGGACTGTACAAATGGGAAGACAGAGTAAGAAAATTGTAAATTAGATGAGATGAGCAGCAGTGTACCACATTTAAATGGCTACATGCTTTGTAGAGTTAGAATAGATAGTATTCTGTTCATACACACTTTTCAAAACTCTGACAGCTTAGGCCTTYTTCTTGAAAGACAGTTCCAGTACAAATTCTAAATTTATAAAAGGAACAGAGCACAGCTTTTCTTTAGGTCACGCCAGCCCCAACTATTCATGGTAGAGGAGTTTCCCATACCGTGCTTTCACCTGGTGATATGTTAGAAGACAAATTATTAATCGAAAATTAGGCCGCTATATGGTCAAATTCATTTGACTTTGCCTTATTGTGCAGCTATATGACATAGTGCTCAATTGTCTCATCTGCCATCTGCTTTGGTGTCAAGATGTGCTTTTTCCCAAGTGACATTCTGTTGTCAATTGCAGGATTCTTGACATTTCAAAATGTCTTTGTTGAGAGCTTTATGGTCTACTTCAGGTTTCCACAAAAAGCATTGTTGATCACCACTACAGGACTTGCTGTTTGTGGCAGCCAAAGGGAYTGTTCATCCTGCCTTTTCTAGGCAGCTCCCTGGAAAATTCTGAAGCTTTTTGCAGTCCTTTCTCCCAGTTCTCTGCCAGTTTCACAATTCCCTGCCAGTTTCACTTCTGAGTGAAGAATTCAAATGGGTTCATTCGGGCTGTTTGCTATTTTGCTCTTCACTTGATCTACATGTTCAATATTCTTCWGTTCATCTGTATAATGCAAGTACGACATCAGAAAATCAGTGTTGGTCCCAGTCCATGAGGCCTCAGTCCTCCATATAGGTCTGGACTGCAAGAGTTAATATGTTATTGAGATGCTCATCTTATTGTTTCCAATTTAATTTAATGTGGACTATATTATACTGTGTATTGTATTCTATTCTGAAGGGGGAACCTCTCACAAGGCAGCAGTTGTGCACAAATGGTGTTATACTCTCTCATGAGCTGAATATGAATCAAGCATGTGGTGCTGGAAAAAAAGAGAAAAAAAAAACAAACAAACCCAAACCATTCTTACCCTTTGGGGTACTAAAAGGAAGGCAGGACGTTCATTGGCCAGATTTGGGAGTTATGTTACCAATTTTCATTTGGGGTATCAAAGCCTAAGAAGGATGTAGGCACATTTGAGAGCTTTCAGGGGACACAGCACAAAGAATAAAAAGTCTGGAGAACCAACCAAAAATGAGGATGGCTTAGAGGCACAATTATCATCACTGCAACTTCTGGAGGTCCTTCCCTTTCACAGTGTTGCAAATGTGTGATTTTTGAATTCTTGACAGAATCCTTCTAGCCCACAAAYACCAATGTGTTCTCTTGGAAAAACTTTAAAAAATCTCAGGAAAGTGTAGGGAATYGGTGGGAAAAGCTGCCTTCCGGAAGTCTCATTCACAGTGCCTGTGTGAGTATGTAATGCAAGTTACAAGGATGTTACTAATTGTCTGGAGTATCTGCATATTTTTTTCCCCTTCCACACCCTTTTCAACAGCTTAGCTTAATTGTACTCTCTGAGGGTACCTGCCTGTATCGTGCAGACACTCGGACAATTAGTAACACCTTTGTACCTAACTGTGCYCTAACTGTACCCTCAGAGGCAAACAAAAGAGAGCAACTCTGGCCAGATGCTGTAAATCTGTGCCCTTCTAATCAGTCTCACTGAGAGGCTGTGCACAAAAGCAGGCTCGGGTAGCTGGCAAAGCTGATGTAACTYAAGGCCACATCAAGTTACTCCTGTCAAGGCTCAGGCTGTAGACYTGCACAGCAGCAATGAGAGAATTTGGTTTGTAAAAGCTTTCTGGATAAAAAAATCCCACATAGCTTTCATAATGAATTTAAATAGCCTCTCAAAAAATAGTTGGTACCATACAGAAAAAGGTCACAAGAGCACTTCTGCTTCCAGAAGTGGTAATTAACATATTATATGGTCTTGCAATTTTAATTCTTATAAAAAGATGTACATGGCCAGCAGGTACTTGTGGACTCTGTTGTACTAAGGTTAACAAAGARCAATTTTACTGAGAAACTCTATAAGGTGCATGAGTGGAGTCACACTGAGAAAAAATCCACAAAGTGTCCATGTGAGGCACTTCCCAAAAGTTGTGTACATTGAAACATATCATACATCCAACAATCTCTTTCAAATGTTCTATTGGTAGCCATGCTCCTTCGTGTTGATATCATGGTGAGAATGCAGGGCTTTTTGATTTTGTACTCAGTGATGTACACTACTGGAGAATTTTGCTTTCAAAACATGCAGTTAAACGCAAACCTCACCCTTTAATCAGTAGGACTCTTCATGTGCCTGAGTACCTTCTTGAATGAAGCTGCAAACAAGAGGAGTTTCCCCACCTAGYTTAGCTAAAGATGAAGCTGAGAGATGAAGCAAGGTAGCAGTCAGTGTATTTTGATTTGTCTGAACAGCTCTCATCTAGCATTAGCTCTCAWTATCTTGGCAAACCCCCTCACTGCCCACAACATGTGAGAAACCTAGCCAAATTTTGCTCTTCTCTATCCAACCCGAGTGGTAATGCATTAGTGTGCTTTTAGTGCTACTACAGCAAAAGTTTGCTACAGATTTAATGTCAAAATGTGTTTTCTGGACCCTAGAAGCTCTATCATCCCCTCCATTTTCAGACAGAAGCATAATGTGATAGAAACTTTTCCTTGAAAACTGCTGTCGTGCCACCACCCTGAAAGGCAGCAAAACAAATGAGTATATCAAGTCACTTCGGAGGCTTGTTCATCTGGGCTTATTGCAAAGAGCAAGTTTGCAACAATCTGCTGAATTTTCCAAATTTATAATGAAACCAACACAGAAACATAGCCTGTGTCCTGTTTGATCACATCTCAGCCAATCTGTGTATAAAAAAATTGGTGGGTTTCTAAAAGGAAGGAATTGAAGCTCCAGTTCACAAAGTTCTTAAATTCATGCTTAATACAGTCTGCTTGGGCTAACACAAATGGCTAACTTGCACAACAAAAGTAGCTAGCTGAAGGGAGGCAGGGAAACAGGTTTGCAAGGATAAATTCTTTTTATATGTATGTAATTTTAAACTAGTGTAATTTACACAGAAATGCAAACTTGAATGTGAAAGCATAAAAGCAAGATCCATTTTTTGCCCCAGAGGACAGCAATCAATACTGCAGTCAAAGTGCATTTTCCCTGTATGTAAAGCAAAGATTTCATGCCACCTCAAAACCACTGCTAAATACATTGAGATGATRGTCACAAATCTTTCAACCTCCAATCCAAACCCAGCCTTTTTGTCTAAATAGATGTTTGATAGTATCCATCTACTTTTCTTTTTGTTCAAATTGTTTGAGTTTAGAGGGTTTATTTAAAAGACAGACTTAGTGTCAGATGCTTCCATCACAATAATCCATAGCCTGAACACAGYCTGTGAATATTCTCCATCCAGTCCTAAATCATCTACTGGGTTGTTTTTTTTTTCTCTAATCAGCAAAAACATAATGAGAATATGCTTTACTCAGAGCTGTTTTGCACAGCTTGAATAAATTGGAATGAAGGAAAAGCTGTGATCATTCAAACCATTTATTTAAAGAGATGTTGCTCACCTCCTTCTTCCCTACTGATCTTCTACGAGGTATTTATGAAGTATTTTTCCATGTAGCTTTCCTCTTCTTTCACCTACTCTCTCTGATTGTAGAGGTCTGTATTTTCATTGGTGTAGGCTACAAAASCCAGGAAAGGCCTTACCAAATGAATGGAAAGCAATTGCTTTCCAATACAGAACACTGCTCACAGCAAACGTGCAGCTGGGATTTTCCATGATCCTGTAATTGACCAGCAACATCAATCAGGGTTGACTCACAAGCTTAATTCACAACTCAACYATTTCTCAAACTTACCATCAGCTCTTCCTCAAACTTACCAACACCTGTTTCTCACACTTACCACACCATTCACACTTATCATGCATTTATATCAGGGTATTATAGGAAACTTCAGCCTGCCTTACTCACACAATTTAGTAGGTACATTTGCCAGGTCCCCAAAAGTGCTCTGTAGATCTGCACCAGAAACTAACGCTCTGACACACCACGGATACCTTGGGGTTTAGCTTTCTATTTTTTTTTTTCTTTTTCTTCCTTTTTGATTTTGGGCTGCTTTGGTGTGTGGGTCTGGGTTTCATATAAGGGGATAGTAAGACCTCTTCACAGAGAAGGTAGACATAACAATGCCTTCTCTAGCTGGAGACTCAAGGACAGCCAGATCTAGATCTCAGGCTCAAAAGTATGAACAATGTGGACTGAAGAGAGAAAAAATAACAAGGATGGGACTTCATAGGCTGGGGCTGTAATTGGACAATTAGCTCCAGTATGCTAATGGACCAAAACTTATAAAAATGTGAGATCTTGTCACCAAGCYCTCTTTTTGCTTCCATCTTGGAGCCATCTGAGCAGAACCAAAGCCATGGCTCTGGTACTGCCAGGTGTGGCCTTTGAAGGCCCTTCAATAAATATCCTTTTATTCCCCTTAACTCTGTCTGGCCTCTGTTCCAGCTGTTTAAGACAGCACCTGGACACTRAAAGTGCCTGCTCTGCCCACCAACAAAACAGTCCAGAGACAGGCTGCAGCAAGATTTCCTCACAGATCATGGGAATTCAAGCTTGGTGCAACACAGCAGTAATTAGAAACACTAATGGGCATGATCAGGGTAGAGCACGGGCTATAAAGAGCAGCTTCAAATACAGGGGCAAGTAAATACAGTAGGATTAATGGGCTTTGTAGATTGAATTGAAGATGTTCCTGCTCAGTGCAGGCAGGAAGGACTAAGTGGGCTCTAAAGGTCCCTTCCAGCCCAAATTATCCTGCATCTGCTTTAAAGCAGTGAAGAAGGAACAACGGAAGGGAATGAAAGTGATGAGAGGAAAACAAAGATCCAGGTGATTGTTTTTGAAGAGAATCCCCAAGGCACTCCAGATAGCATATTCTGGATGGAGCAAAGCAAGTATTTGAAAGCCCAGAGAGGAGGCAGGTGTAGCATCATCTTGAAGAGAAGGGAAGGTGTCCTTTGTCAGAGCCAGGGATATTTGGGCAGCTAGAGAATGTACATGCTTGGCCCTTTAAATGCTATAGAAAAAGGGGCAACAAGGAGCAACAATGCAGCCCAGAAAACATTTGTATTTCCATACAGTACCTCACACTGACAGACAGTCCAAGAAGCAAAGACTGAATATAAGTTGTATGAGAATTCTGCAGTTTTAAACCAACAGTTAACAGTGTTGTGGATTAAGTCATCCATGCACCTTGGCTAAAGAAGCAAGCCTTCTATTTTGCCCCTTTCGTTTATTGTGTGAATATATATATATATTTATTTTCATTTGATTGCTCATAACTACTGCTACGCACAAAATTGCCCTGCCTACCCTGCTTTAACATTTCCTTAGTAACTCAGAAAAATTTCAGATTGAGCAGTTCCCACAGTACCTGTAGCATTCTGAAAATGGAGAATCTGTCCTGTTTTTTCCCTTATCATGTAGTGTAATTGCTGAGGAGCAGAGGCACATTGCAGAAAACAAAAAGAATAAAGATGCACTGTGCAGAACAGCTGATTTGGGTTTGTGGCAGCATGAGGGATGCTCTGAGCAGCTCAGAGAGTCTCATCCCCTCCAAGGACTCCAAAGCCCTGACTGCAGATTAGGACAGGGATTTCCTGCCCCAGCTCTGAGGGCTCTGATTCAGCAGCAGCAGGATCAGGGAGGTTACCTTGTGATGGCCAACGTCATTGCTGCATCCAGTTATTCCCACTCCACCCATCTGAGATGTTCCCAAACCTTTTGCAGGAATGACTGAGCAGTCTGTGTAGCAACTTATTTAGTTTACAGTATATTATAATAAGGTAACAGCAAATTGCTGCCATATTCCTGTAACACAGCAAGCTGTGAACTCTGGTTGCTACAGGAAGAGCTATGGGAGGTCTCTGCAGCTACAAGAGCAGTTAAGCCACCTTTACAAGACAGACTTTTTCAAGAAGAGGTTTGGTAGGCTGTATAGGTACAAAGCAAGATTGTTTCTCCAAGGAAAGCCATCCCTGATTGTGAGTCAAGCTGTGGCTGATTCCCTCAGGAAAAAAAAACAGTTTGAGAGATTGCTGTTCCCTCTCAAATGCCTAGCCATGAATTCACACTCCCACCCCACCCCAGAAGCTGTGCTGATTCAGCTACCCTGGGAGCATGGCCTGAAACGTGTGAATTGACTACGATAATCTCCAGGACTTCTTTTTCACCATAAGAACTATTTTAACCAAATCTGTCGTCACTTGGTAATGATGTAGAGCCACAGCCCTAGGCTGTATGACATTCAAAATAATAACATTTGTTTAACAGAATTTCTCCTAATTTACTCTAAGACACAAKATACATCCTAGGTAGAAGCTCACAGAAATTTACAGATGATTCTTGTCTTGCAAAAGTCACCTGCAGTTACAAGTGGTTGAAACCCTCCTTAATATCTTGGACTGAACTTTTAAACTGTCTTATTTATGTGTACAAAAAGATTTAAACCAAGACTATTTTCCCATTTCATTAATAACTATCAACTGGAAATGTATTAGCAAGACCTTGAAGTCTTTACTGTAGATTTAAGAACAAAATGGTCTAAAAACCCACTGAAGACAAAARTCCATCCTGACAGATCAGCCTTGCTGATGAATGGAAAAATGGAGGATAAAAGGTTACAAACCATGTTTGGGAAGCCTTTTTCTTGCTGCCAAGTAGTGCTGAGGTGTTGAAGACACCTTTGGCAAGCAGGACATCAAGCAGGCATCTCCATKTCATCCAGCAAGGGCTGGGGGAAGATTCAGGCAGTTGAGGTGCATTAAATGGTTTTGGTGTGTGTCTGAAATGATGCTTGGACCTATGTCTAGTCTCTGGTTCAAATTTCCCCAAAAGATTCCTGAAGATTCATGGTCCTGAGTGCACTGTATTGTCTTGCTTTAAGATCAGGCCTCATATTTTTTCCTTTACCAAAATCAATATTTGTATCTTTTGCATATGTGAATGCTGTTATCTGSATAGGTTTAATCACATGCATGGAATATCTGTACATGCACATGAAAGGATGAGATTTTCTGTTGAAAACACGTCCTAAGAAGGCCACTGGCTGGGACAGGGATTATTTCTGGAAAAAAAAACCTGAAATATTCTGAAAAAAATTATTTCTTCTCAAGCAAGAGAATGTAGGAACTGGCACGGTCATTGCCAGCAGACATACATTTACCCTTCTCTCATATTCATGGTATTGAATCTCTTGCTTCATTTAATTTGTGTCGAGTCCTTCTGTCAACAAAAATCAGTAATGACTATGCCCCATTTTTTGTGTCATGGATGGAGACTTTCAYGTTTCTCACTTCCTGGGTTGGAGATAATTCCAACCCAACCCAAGAACAGAGGAACTTGTTTTGTTCCTCTGTTTACAAGTGCAGACTTAATCAAGGACAAATCTCTGAGCATGACAGATTTGTTCTAAAGAAGGAAATGTGTTCATTGGCTTTTTTTAACTTGTAGAAGTAATCTTATGCCAAAAAGTAGGTCTACTCTAGACAGATGATAAGAAGGAATGACCCTAGAACAGGAATGTGTTACTATGTTGCCATTCTTTCCATCACTGCCAGATAAAGTTCTCATTCTGTTCTTTAAATTATCCTAAAAAACACCCAACAAAACTAAGCCACACCATTGCTGGTATTTCTAATATTAAGACTGTGCTACAAGAAAACTTTCTCAAACAAAAATCAGGTCACAGTTAAGCTCATAAAAAAGCAAACCACATCACAATCTGTTCTCAGTCTGATTCCCTAATGCATAGCAAGATAGGCATCAAGCACTTGGGAAGGCCTCAAATTAGCTTAGCTTTGTTTTGTTTACCCAAAATCAGTTCAGTGAAACCACACAGTCACAACCAGTCAAATGATGAAAATAGATTCTGGTCTACCCATCACTTTCCACAGTGCCTGCAGTCATCCAAATCTCCCTGCTATCTCAACAGCTATCTGTGTTCTGGCTTCTGCACCAAAAATCAGGCTCTGCTTAGTTATCCACTTGTAACTGCATTCTAAACTACCTAGTCTTAGGTTTTGGAATTAGAGCTACAGCCTTCTGACTTTCATCTGCACAGTTTTTAGGGGTTTTTCCATAAATACAGCAYTCTGCTGTAATCTCATGAAGTCTTTGGACAGGAAATTCAAACCTGCTCATTTACAAACCAACCAGAAAGGATTTGAAGTGTGTGAGCACAGATAATATCCCCATCAACACAACACAACTTGCTTAGAATTAACCATGTCCCCGATGAGGATCCTAGTAAGGCCTTACCATTGTGAAACCATGAGTGCCCCATTATCTGTAATGAGTAATATAATTCTTGTAATAGGAAAAGCTCTGACTGCCAGATGTACTTTTGTTAYACTGCTGAAGTCAACTCACATATTTTATAAAAGAGGGTGCCTTAAATATTTGTAGGGGGTTTTTTATTCCTTACARGYAATTTTTTAATATTATATGGACTAGTGACTATGAAAGAGTCTGTTTAGCCAAACTTGCATTCCTGTGTTTTGTTATTTGGACTGAAAARGCACTTATATGTCCCAGGAAATAGGACACATACTGAAATACATGAAATKGAAGTTACAGGGGTAAAAAAATGTATCAGGAAGCAGAATTGGSTCCATAAATTGTTGTACTTAATATAGCTTCAGTGAGCAAACAACCTCTCCCTTTTACAAAAAAAATCCTACAGCACAGATTTTTACTTCAAAATGTACTGAACAAAGTCAGTGGAAAGGAATTATTCGGAGATAGTGTGGATATTTTAAGGGCACTTTCTACTATTTTCCAAAATTATCAGCACTTTGAGTTTGCCTGATAAAAGTGTTCTTCATAACAATCCTCACAGCAGGCTTATGAATTGATTGAATCATCTTGTAACTACATCTACTGCCATCCAGAGGTAATTGGCAAAAGTTTGAAGAGTAAATCTAAGTTAATGGTATCACTAACAGTGAGACATGAATCCTGTACATTACAGCAGCTCCTATCAAACACAAACTTCAAGTTGCAGCCCAGTTGAACAGAAACCACAGAAACAAAAGGTAAGTAGGATAATTCTTTATTCTTTCTCACAAGAAAAACAAACCTGACAGTATGTCACGTTGATGCTGTAGCTCTTCTGGTGCATCACACATATCCTGCATTATGCTTTCAAATAATCTTTAGGACAAGTGTTTCTGTAAATTATACTCTGCCATATTATGTTTCTCATGCAGCTAAATTTTTATGTGGTTAAAAAAAAAAAAAAGACCCAAAACTCTACAGCCTTCTTCATCTGAAATAAAAACTTCACTTTGCAAGAGAATCGAAACCCTACCTGGTCACCTCCCAGTAAAGAGAGGAAGCAAAGAGTATAGCATTAAGCACATATATGCACATACTGTGACATGTATTGCTMTTGTTCACACTGAAGAGGTAAAGTACCTCAGGGAAAGGAAGAGCAATGATGAAATTSTTTAATTATCTATGGATTGTAAGTGCCCACAGTTAGCCACTGTCAAGCCCTATGGCTGAGCACAGCCAACAGGCTGTCTGTGAAATGTGATATTTGACATTCCAAAAGGAACACAGGAACCCCAGAACAGAGATGATCAAAATGAATAAACACTTCTAAAAAATCATTCTTTTAAAAATTGCTGGGAAAGCCTTTTGAARAAGCTGAATTAAACATGAGATAATAAAAACATTCATTTCCTAAAAGCTGTTTCTATAACTGAACATTGGTATTACCCTTTCATTTTTTGGAAGGCCCAGATTTGCAGAAGTACACWCACATCTATTCCCTTGACAGAAGCCATGTACCTGGTTGCAATCCCCAGCTCTAAGCTGGGAGTACAAGCTCAAAGCACGGCTGTGATTACCACAGTTAGCTCAGAAGCCCCTCCTCAGAATGGGACACTTTCCCAAAATATCCGTGACTGTTTACAAATCTTTTCCAGTATTCTTCCAACTACCACCTTCTCAACAACACCGTGAAATCACAAGCTGCAAACTCCAAAAGTAGGGTCCTGCTCTGAGGTGCAGATTCCTGGAATACATAAAAAGGCTGGAATTCAGATCAACACAGCAGTTTCCAGAATGTAATTTTTACCTTCTGAGATTCCTCTACATGTTTTCAGGTAAAGCAAGAAGATCAATTCCTGGCATGCACTCCTTCTGCTATTCCAGTTCAAGCAACTTTGGAAGTGCAAGAGATGATGTCCTCTCAGCCCAAAGCATCTACCTGAAGCATTCTGGACCATGTACAAATACAGACCAAAAGAACTCTGAGAGTTAGCTGCATAAGGATAAAACAGGAGGGTACCTGGATCAGTGTAAAGGTATTAACCAGACTTTACCAAAAGCAGGACCTTGCAGTGGGTCTTGCAGGTCAAAAGTTCAAATTTATGCCTAAATCTAGAGTGCCTATGAACCTCTTCAAAGAACTGTCTTTAAAATTAGTTTTATCTGCAATTCCAGGTGAAAGTATGAGCTACCCACGGCACAAAACATTTTCCAATGCCATCTTGTGGTGAACAAGAAAATAGTCCATGCCAACCAGCTGGGATTTAAATGCATAGGGATTCTGTTGCTCCATAGTATACAAATCATGCTCAAAACGACTGACTTGAGGAAAAAAAATTTCCTGGTTAGAGTGTGGGTAAGTTGTGTTATGCCAGCCATTAGAATTTGTGAATCAGCTAATTGTCCTCACCTTACAAACACAGCATTTTGTTTCATTTCAACAACACTGCTGTGGCATTACASTCAGAATCCTTTCCATCACTCCAAAACTAATGTAAAGGCAAAGATGGGATAATAACTTGGAACAGAACTGTATCTTGTATAAAAACACCCATCATTGCCCTGCACTACAGCTAAGTGCTATCATGAGCTTGTTTTTAGGGCACCAGGGATCAACTCAAAATATCACRGCCACACAAGCCAAATCACTGTATAGCTATAAAGGGATTCTTCTGTAGCCCATTTGTTTAAAAATAGCACGGACGTATCTGTGACCCAGCTGACCTTTAGGAGCACACCATATCACCCCAATCACCTCACTTATGTCTGTGGAGACATCTGCCAGATGACACTGCTTCCCAAATGCTGTTCCTCCCCTCCCTTCTCTGCGGGGAGATTTACCCACAACACCTGTGTCAGTGTCGGTGGAGCTGCAACACAGCACTTGAGTTTTGATCCTGTCAGGAGCACTCAGTGGGACTGCTCTACAGCAAGGAGCATCAGAAAGAATCATATGCTTTAAAAAAAATCATCAAAAACAAACAAACAAACAAACAAACACACACAAACACAAAAAAACCCCAAACAAACAAACAAACAAAAAACCCCACCAAGTTCTGTCACAGTCTCAGTGGATGCCACAGCATGTCCCTAGTGCAAGCAAAGGCAAGAGACGCTGCAGGGCCCCACTGACTCTCTGCAATGGTCCCACCACTCTGCTCTTGGCATCTGCCTCCCCTCATGTCCTGAGTCTTCCCATGTAAGTTCCACTTCAGCACCACTCATGGTGGCAGCAGGAGACAGATTTGGGGCCACCCTGAAGCCCACACAACCCCAGCCTGGGGGTCACTGGGGATTCCATCAGTATCACTGGTGATCATCAGTGAAGGGTYCAGAAGGTGAAATATTCTGAAAAAAATTATTTTCCATGAGGAACGGCCAAGGGAGCTGGGGTTGTTGTGCCTGGAGAAGAAGAGGCCCAGGGGTGATCTTATCCTTCTCTACAGCTAGGAGAAAGGGGGTTGTAGCCACGTAGGATTTGGCCTTTCCTGCCAGGCAACACTGACAAGGCAAGAGGATGTAATCTTGAACTACACCAGGGAAGGTTCAGGTTGAGTATTAGAAATAAATTTTTCACAGAAAGGGTGATTAAACACTGGAATGGGCTGCCTAGGGGGGTGGTGGAGTCACTGTCCCTAAAGGTTTTTAATGAAAACGTGGCATTCAGTTTCCTAGTCTAGTTTTCATGGTGATCCCTGGCCACAGTTTGCACTTGATTTCCTCAGAGGGCTCTTCGAGCCTAATTGATTCTGTGACTCTGCGACTGGGAGCGCATGCCCATAAGGCAGACCGGGGGTCCCCTGGCACACCGCGAGTCCGGCACCCGCGGGCCCGGCTGCGAGGGGCTACAGCTCCCCCTGGCGGGCCGGCGTGACGGGACTACATCTCCCGGCGGGCCTTGCGCCCGTCCCGCCCCCGGGGCACGGCGGTTCCGGGCGCGGCAGTTCCGGCGCGCTGACCCGGCGGAGCTTTGCCGCGCTCCGGGGCAGCGGCGGCGCCGCTCGCACGTGGAGCCGCTGCCATGGAGGCCGTGCGGGTGGAGGCGGTGCTGGCGGCCGCCGAGGAGCAGGAGGCGGAGAAGCGGCGGAGCATCACGGTGGAAAAGGAGCTGGAGCTGGAGTTCGACCTGGGCAATTTGCTGGCCGTGGACCGCAACCCTCCTCCGGCGGCGCCGCTGCGCGGGGCCGGCCCGCGGCGGGAGGCGCTGCTGCGGGCGCTGGCCCGCGACAACACGCAGCTGCTGGTGTCCCGGCTCTGGGAACTGCCGGCCGAGCGCGCCGGCGGCGCCGGGGGCCCGCTGGTGGCGCAGCTGCCCGAGCCCACGTTCCGCCTGCCGCGGGAGAAGCCGGCGCCGAAGCCGCGGCCGCCGACGCGCTGGGAGCAGTTCGCGCGGCTGAAGGGCATCCGCCGCAAGAAGAAAACCTCGCTGGTGTGGGACGAGCAGGCCAAGGAGTGGCGGCGGCGCTGGGGCTACCGGCGGGCGGGGGGAGACCCGTCCCGCGCCTGGCTGGCGGAGGTGCCGGCGGGCGCCGACCCCGAGGAGGACCAGTTCGCCCGGCTGCGGCGGGAGAAGCGGGAGCGGGTGGCTCGGAACGAGCTGAACCGGCTGCGCAACCTGGCCCGAGCCCACCGCGCCGGCAGCGCCGTGCCCGCCGCCCCCCTGCACCCCACCGGGCACCAGGACCGCGACGAGCTGCGGCGGGTGGCCCGCGTGGCCCGCGTCTCCACCGCCTCGCTCGGCCGCTTCCAGCCGCGCCTGCCCAAGGAGCCGGCGGAGCCGCCCTCCCGCAGCGGCGGCAAGAAGCGCCGCTTCCAGCCGCTGCTCGGCAACCTGGCRGCCGAGCGCAGCCGGCAGCTGGAGTTGCTGCGGGACATGGGCAGCAAGAAGCCGGTGCTCGACATCACCCGCGCCGTCAACAAGCAACTGCGGCAGGAGGAAGCCGAGGCGGCCGCTGCCAACAAGGGCAAGAAGCAATCGAAGCGCGGCAAGCGCGGCCGGCGGCAGCAGCGGCCCGGGCGCAGCGGCAAGAAGAGCGGAGCCCGGCGGCAGCCGCAGCAGCAGAAGCCTGCGGGCGGGGGCAGGAGAAAGAARGCGTGAGGGACAGTGTGCAGCACGGGCTGGGGATGCCCACCGAGGCGTGGGAAGGGACTGTCGCTGCCAGCCTCCTGCCCGGTGCTCTATTCACACACGTATCTGTCAATAAATACGTTCTGACCTTTGTAAAACATCCTGCGTTTGGCTCTTAGGTGGTAGAGAAGGAGGGCTATGTTCTCCATCCGAGGGATGTTGGTGTCCTGTGAAGGGAGAASGGTGTCCCGGTTCTCCCCAGGCTGGGGAAAACCGTCACTTGTTTCACAGGTAATGCTGCTTCACAGTTGCAGCATTTCTGCCAGGAAAAAAGCTGAGCAAAGCTGTTTTCAGGCAGCTGGGACTGGACCGCAGATGTGACCTGGAGCTTTGATGGAGTAGCAGCCACAGGTGCAGTTAAAGGATGTGGCTGCTGCTCTCTGCCTTGGGCAGGTGGCCTGACGGTGGGGCTCTTGCTCTGTAAGTCAGCTTCTGCCGCTCAGCTCTGTGGTGTTCAGGTTCAGATACACAAGGAGCGTGGAAACTTACTGTAAGATTTATTGCAGGGCCTAAGAAATTGTACAAATTTTCTACAGCATTTTGTTGATGAAAAAAGGAAGTCAAAGCTGCTGACCAGCCATTGAGTTCAGCAGAAAAATGTTTGTATTGTACAGGTCAAAACCTAAATTTCTCCCTGTAGTGACAGTAATCCATGATTTTATAGAAATACTCTTGTTTACCTAGCAGTTTGAAAAATTCTCTCAGACTTCTTCCCATTACTCTTGAACTTTGCAGAGTCACATGTACACTTGAAATAGAAAAAAAAATCTGCTGTCTCAGTGCGTGGCTTAGCTTCAGGGAAGATGCTGTTCCCTGCTAAGAAAGTTAGTAAAACAAGTTTCAGTAATCTCAGTTAAATTGGGTTTTCAAACTTTGAGGTTTTAGTGGTTAATGATATTGTAATGCCTCACAGTGAGTTTTTCAAAAAGCTGGGTGACTTAAGCAGTTTTCATCTCATTCTGTAGCACTTCAGTTAGGATGGCAGCTTCAGTAAAAAGCATCAGAAAGGAAACTCTTTGTATGGGGGAGCTGCTGAGGGCAGAAGGGGTTTGTACACCTTGGAGCTTGGATAGCATTGATGGACTGACCACTGCCCAGCCTACAGGCCTTGCACGAGGTGTGTTCTTTGCCTCTCTAGTGCTTCTTGCCCATGTGCTGAGCTGTCTGCAGCACTGCAGGCTGCTTTGGACCTGTCAGTGGCAGGAATGGTCTTGTGGGCACAACCCTCTGTTATCAACAGAGAGACATTCCAGACCTCTGATCTTCYAGGCATTTCCATAGGGCACACATTGTACATGCTCAGCCACAGAGAAGGGCTCTTTTCCCTTACAAATACACACCTGATGAGAATTCTGTGCTGCTCACAAGGCTACTGGTCAGTTTTCTCCACCCAAGTCCCATGAAGTGTGTTCATCTCCAGCAGCAAAGTGGTCACCTGAGCAGAAGTTTATTTACTTTCTGGTAAATAAACTCTTGCAGCTTCATGTAGGGGCCTGAGCAGGCGACTAACCTGCTTTCCCAAGCTCAGCACCTTGCAAAATTGTCAGTTTTAGGCTGATCTGATCTGCTTATAGAATCATTGAATGATGTGGGATGGAAGGGACCTTAAAGGTCATCTTGTAAGACAGAAAAAGTATGCAAAGGCAAAATACTTGTATCTGTTACATTAGAAAAATTATGCTTTTTTTGTCAGAATCCAGTATTTCCTTTGCTCACTACTGGTATGTGACTCTGCTGGCAGCTAAACTAAATAGCTTACAGCTTAAAAATTTGGTTACAAAATTTTGATCCATCCTGCACTGTAATTTACCATGATTTCACAGAATTACAGAATTGTCATGGTTGTAAGGGATCTCTGGAGATATCTTGTCCAAGGCCCGTGCCAAGGCAGGGTCACTTAGAGCAGKTGACCCAGGAACATTTCTAGGTGGATTTTGAATGTCTCCAGAGAGGGAGACTGTCGCAATATGACACGAAATTAATGACACTCACACTCTGAGATGTCCAAGGCAATAAAGGGGCAGTTTATTTCCAAACTCCGATATTTATAGAACTTCAAAAGTGACCATGGATTGGAGGATGAAATTGCCACCTCTCCAGCCACACTGGTCAAGCCAACAGTCCATCAATTCTCTCCTCCTCCAGAAAGAAATGCAAAACAATCATTATTTACATGAAAAGTGCATGAGAAACTCCATTACAAAAATGTAAACATCAGAAGGCTTAGAAGAACAGGGCGACAGGAGACTCCCTGGGCAGCCTGTTCAGTGCTCTGCCACCCTCAGTGTGAAGAAATTCCTCATGCTGAGATGCAGCTTCTTGTGTTTTAGAAAAGTATTTCACTTCATTTCAGGACCATGGGGTTTTTTTTTTAATATTTTCACTTTGCAATTCCATTACTTTCAATATTTTTCTGTGACAATACACAACACACACTCAGTCCTAATTAGATTTTAGTCGCTCTTCACTGGCATTCTGTGCTGTTTTAGCAAACAGATTCTGTTTGGCTTAAAACAGGCCTGAGTTGGGTGTTGGCAACGCTGACCTTAGGGCTGTGGSCTGGGGGTGCTCAATGCGGACACTTTTCCCCTGCTCAGTCCCTGTTTGGGACAGCCGTGTCCCGGGCTGTCCCGGGAGGAGGCGCTGCCGCCGGCCCCGGCCCCGTCCCGGGCCCCGTTCCCGGCCGTCCCCAGATCCGGGCGATGGCGGCGGGGCGGGCGCGGGTGTCTCGCCTGCTGCGGCAGCTGGAGCGGGCGGCGTGAGTGCGGCGGGACGGGGCGCGGGGGTACCGCCCTCACGGGGTCCCTCCCGGGGTCCCTCCCGGTGTCCGTCACGGGTCCCTCCCGGGGATCCCTCCCGGGGCCGGGGCCGCGGCTGGGACGCGAAAAGCGGCGGCCGCTCCGCCCCTGCGAACCCTCCCGTGCCCGCTCCCGCTGCACACCGGCGGGCTCAGCTGCAGGCCCTTGGAGGGGGGGCTTACAGGAGACTTCTAGGACGTAAAGCTTTAGTTTTCTGATTTAGTTTTCCCCTTTTAACCATAGCTTTTTTTTAACATTTTAACTAGTTGTCGGTGCCCGAGCCATGGCCACACTTATTCCCAAGGTAAGACTTAATTTGTTTCTCCAAAATAATTCTGTAGGAGGCCGTGGCCCTGCAGAGGGCTGTAYGTATCCATGCAGAGAGTGCAGGTAACAGCTGGGAAGGAACAATCTRAAGGAGAAGGTAAACAACCTGTTATCTTGCAGCTGTACAGTGCTAGTGGTTATTGTTGGAGAGTCACTGCTCCCACATGTGGAAAATGCCAATCACTTGGTTTTAAAATTTAAAAAGTTTAATAAAATGGTTATAAAAATAGTAATAAAATGGTTATAAAAATAGTAATATAGTTAGAGTAATAATAATTTGGACAAATTGAATTAGGACAAACTGAGACAATAGAGACAAAGAGTTACGGACGTCCGGGTACATTTTTCTGGGCAGCACGAGCCTGAAAAAGGACCCCCATTAACAAAGAATTAACCCTTAAAAACAATAGACAGTTGCATATTCATACACTTCATACATGATGCATAAATTCCATCCAAACACAGGATTCTGTCTGGTCATCATCAGCTTCTTCCTCTGAATCCTAACAGCACCTTCGAGGCGGGAAGAAGTTCGTTTCTTCTGATAATGGAGCAATAAATTCTTTTTTTTCTGAAAGATTTAGGTGTCCTGTGGCTGCTATCTCGCTGCAAGTCCTTTCTTTAAAAAAAGTATCCTCCATTGCATAGTTTCTATTCTAAGATTTTTTAATAACCTAAAACTATATTTAATGCACTACTTAAGAGACTTAATACAGCATTACCTTCTAACACAACACATATAATATTCACTTTAATATTTGCAAAAAGCCAATCATAAAATACACATTTTTCACACACATAAACCACAGTTACTGCCTCCTKTCCCCTCCCTCCCCATACAGTGGGGCCAGTTGATCTGAACTTTGCTCAGGCTGTCATCACCTGTACCATCTCAACTTTCRATCTGCTTTTGGATACACACGTGTTGTACAAGAAAAGAAACAGGAAGATATGGATWAAAAGTAGCCTTTCACAAAGGTGTGTGTTGGCCTGGGGGATAAAATCTCCACAGGCTTTTTATACAGTCAGTCCCAAGAAGGCAGCTTACTTAGGCCAGGATTGTGGACTGTGAGCAGGGRAGCTGTGCTGACTTACCCCAGTCAYCCTAGGAGGAGCTTCTGTTTGAATGGGCTGTAGGGAGGCTAGGAGATTAATTATCTGTCAGTCTCCAGATTGTTGGTAAGTCTCCAGATCCACTAAATATTAGTGGTTTGAGCCATAATTTTGGTAATGTGTAACTCTAAGTAGCATGGTTTCACATGCTTGGAACACTTCCTAAAGAATTGACATGGTCATTTTACATATGGAAAAGCTATTTATATGTTCAGATACTTGTTTTGCCCAAGACCATCCATACAGCAAGACAATAGTGCAGCTGAGAAATAGAATTTCATTCTTTTGCTGGTCTGCTTGATGACCTACTCAGTCAATTTAAACTGAGCTCTTGCTAAACTGAAGCCTAAGTTAAGAACCCTCTCTGAAAGTTTTAGGTAGCAATAGAGTCTATAGCATAGCAAGATGATATCAGTTCAGTAAATCTCTAAATAGTGAGAATTGATTGAACAGTGACTATAGCTGAAAAAACCCCAGACTTYTTTGTGTTTCTTGACAGTGTTCAAGGAAATAGTACAATTTCTGAACTCAGTAAAATTCACCCTGAAAGTTAAGTTTGTTTCAAGAATGTAGCAGCAGGGTGTCTATTGTACTATCAGAAAGCAAGAGAGTAAATGGTTTGGACATGTCCTTAGCCTGTCAAATTAATGACTGAAAGTACAGCAGACTCCAGCTCCAGGAGAGGTCAAACATGTACAGCCTGGCAAGAGGTGGCAATGAAAGAGCTGATAGCAGCTGGCCTGTGCTTGAATAGAAAGTACATAAAGGGTTTTAATGCATCTATCTGTTACTGTTGTGGGTCAGTGCTTCAGTGCACCCCAGTCTGTAAACCTCATTATCATGGTGTCACTCATTGGATYGGAATCCAAATGGTGTATTTTCAATTAATATAGCAGACGTAAGGCATGTCTGCAGCAGGAAGAGCAGAGTGCTTTGCTTGGTGTTTTCTTGGGGAAGAATGGGCAATTTCAATTGATGCAGTTTGCTTCACTCTATGGCAAAATCAGAATACGCCAGAAATTGAGTTCTGTGATAATTCATGCAAAAATGACATGGCAGAGAGAAGCTGTGACTGAAATACTGTCCTTATAAATATTTTCTAATTCGAGTTAATAGTAACACACTGATTCTTATTTATTATTAGCAGTGCATGCAGCAATTTTCTAGCAAATAATTCTGTTTCACCTGCACATTCAGGACAAGGCAGAAGTAAACARAAGTGTAAACACCTGTTAGTATTGCTCCCATGCGTACATAAGGTGTTCTCTATCCAGGTGCATAAAGAGGGTGTCTCATGAATTTGTCTTAAACGTTGTTCCAAAGGTTATCATGTAGGCTCTACACCTTTCTAGCACCTCTCAGCTTGAATGTAGCAGCCTGAGTGCTCCACACATASTCAGTTCTACTTTTTTATGTGCTGTTCTGGTCTTTGTAGACTGCAAACAAACTCTCATGCAACCTTCCTCCTAATTTATTCAGTTTATTAAAAAATATTTAATTCTTGAAAGAACTTGGAAAACTCACTTGTTTTGTTAAATTATATGAGTCAGATCAAGTACTTGGATCATTTAATCTCATGAACAGCAAGGGGTGAAATGGGTAACTGTTATCCAGACAAGCTGAGATGACCTGTGGAAATACGTTAGTGATTCTAAAAGCAAGGGAACCTGTCAACTCTAGAGCTGAGAAACAGATTGAAATAACTTCAATCTTCAAATAACTAATTGTTTCCTAATTCTACTGTTTTATTCCATTCCAGTTCCTGAACRGCCCACCCTGGGGAGTACAGACTATGCATTTGAGGTAGATTTAATCAAAAATATGTTTAATTTAAAAGTCATACAAACAATACTTCTTGACAAATATGGCATTTAACAAATATTTACATTATCAGATATTTATATTTCACTTTGAATGAGTAGGGTCAGATKCCATTTTTGTTGAGAAAAAGAAATGTTCTTTTTTTTTATAGATGGCCATTTCAAACATCCGATATGGAGAAGGAGTCACAAAAGAGATTGGCATGGTAAGCTGCTGTGGTGTAAGTCCATCACTGGTAAAAAGTTATTTTCTGAAGGGCTGCCAGTGCTATCAATCCACTTAATAAAGGAAAGCTTATATATGGTGTGGTCCAATGTATCAGTGCACAAAGGTCAGAGCAGACTGTTGGTTGGAGAACAGAAGACTGGTGCATCAGTGGTGCTGTAGTATATGAAATGCAGCTCAGGGGATAATTGAGTCATTGGTACTTTGCTGCAAGTATGCAACAACGTTTTTCTCTGACAGGATATTTAATTCAGAAAGTTTTGAATCCTGCTGACTCACTAGGATTTTCTCAAGATTGCTTTCATCTTTCTAGAGCTCATTAACTCAATCAGAGACTTTCTATTAAATTAGCTAGATATTCATTCACCTCTCAGCTCTCAGCTCTCAGCTGTGTAAGTGTAGAATTTTTGTTTCAGCAGTGTGAGATGGTTCACCTGAGTACATCGTTCCAGTTTGCTTTTATCATTGCCTTTTTTCATTAATCATTTTTCCTCCTTTTTGGCATTTCTAGCATTAATAGATCTCTTTTTCATTTGAAAATTTGGGAAGTAAGATTATAGTCAGACAGTAAATGAAATTAGACAGAACCTGTCTTTAAACGGCACTAGAATAATTTATACATATTGTATAGCTATTGTGACAACTTAGCAAAGGTTAGGATGTAGCATTGTCTTTCTTCCTTTTGCCACCTCATTTTGATTTTTCAACAATAAATAAATATCCAGTATTACATTTTCAATATTTTAATGCTGTGCTCTGGTAGGCGGTAATGGAGACAGTCTGTGAAAAGGCCTTTTTTATTCCCACAGGAACCTAAGAAAAATTTTTTTAAATGTKTTATATTTTACCATTGTTTTAAGTGGTTCCATGTGGTTCAACAACTTTAATTTTCTTCTATCTTAAGACTTCAGCAATATAAATTTGGCAGCTTTAAATTTTATTCTGCTTTCTGTATTATACATGTGGGTGGTTAATGCTCTTCTGCTGGTATGGTTTCAAAAATTTCACAATAACCAACTATTTTTAAATCAGGRGTTTATTATTATCAAATGGTTTAGTTGATTTGGATTAGTGCTTAAATAGTGAAGAGTGTGATTTTATACCAGTTATTTGGTTTTTTGATTCATTATTGTAGGATCTGCAGAATCTTGGTGCTAGAAGAATTTGTTTGATGACAGATAAAAACCTCTCCAAACTCCCTCCTGTAAATGCAGTATTGAACTCCTTGGCAAAATATGGTATAAACTTTCAAATATATGATAATGTCCGTGTGGAGCCAACAGACCAAAGGTACGATTTGCTTCTGGCATTGCATTTCTCTAAGTAGTGCCTAGGCCTTTACAGACTTCCAAATGGCTTTTTAAACACCTCCTTGTGGCCTGCATGCCAGTCTTAGTAGTTAGTTTCCTGTGCACTGGTTTTATCCTGACTAATGGAAAATCTTTCTTGTGTCCTAAGTTTCCTGGATGCCATCCAATTTGCTAAAAAGGGAGAGTTTGATGCTTATGTTGCTGTTGGAGGTGGCTCTGTGATAGACACMTGCAAAGCTGCCAACCTGTATGCAGCCAGCCCTTCATCAGAATTCCTGGATTATGTCAATGCTCCTATTGGGAAAGGGAAGCCGGTCACTGTGCCCCTCAAGCCACTTATTGCAGGTGAAGCATGAGGAGAGTGTGTGGAGAGTTGGGGCAAGGGGAAGGTGAGGCATTCTRCACTCCCTGATGTTTCTACTGAAATCAGTTCACTGTGGCTGTTTCAGCTTCCTTTGGGCTAACTTCTCCTCTTGTTGTATTCAGCAGTCATTTTGCTGTTTAATTCAGTGGAGGTAAAATCAGAGGTTTTATCCTTACTTTGTCTTGTTTAACTCAGCTAGACTCCTTTACTGAGAAAAGAGATCAAAGTAGCAGTTTCCCTTTAATCTCTTGGCTTTGGATCAGGGATACCTCCAAGATTTCCTGGGCCCTGTATTTTGGGTGGTGTTACTATTGTGGTTTTATTATTTAAATTGCAGTATTATGTATTTCTTATTATTTGTTGTTATCTCCATTCTTCCTTTTAAGTTCCTACRACATCTGGCACTGGAAGTGAAACCACTGGTGTTGCCATTTTTGACTTCAAAGAACTAAAAGTTAAAACTGGTGAGGTTTTGGTGCTTYGTTTTGGGGTTTTTTTGTTTGTTTTKTGGAGGTTTTTGTGTGTTATTCAAGACAATTGCTTTTCCCATGTCTTTGTTATTTCCCTGCCTTGAAAGGAAAGGATGCTGCATGTCATTTCAGGTGTCATTTGGTTTGATTCAACAGCCAGAGGCAAATTTTAAAAGCTTAAAGGTTTCCTCCTTGAATTAAATTTATATCATATTAACATAATGAAATACCTATGTAATACAGTAGATTATAGTTTGAAGGCAAAACAGGAAACTAAGATCTTTCAAGTCCTTAAATGGCAGAAAATGTTAATTGCAAAGGAAATTTCTACTTATATTCAGGGTCAACCAACTGTTCCTTATTTCCTCTGTATTTTTCTTTCTACTTTTAAGAYTTCTTTTTCTTTGTTGTGTAATTGCAACCAAATGTTCCTTTTCCTGACTTTGGAAACCTCAGGCCTGGGACGCTGTGCAAGAAAGGGACACTGTCTTCCTTTGGCCTTTTCATCCCTGGCAAATAAAGATTAAGGCTAAAATGTCATCTTGAGCTTCACAGCTGTTTAAGGTTTTGCTTCTAAACATGTGGATTTTATACACCACACAGTCTGCAGAACTCAGGATCCAGATGGGTRTGCTAAGGAGACAATAGCTCAAGAGTTTTCTAGTCTATACGTAGTCAATCAGTCTGTCCGTCYGTCTGTCTCTCTCAGAGCTACATCTTTGCGCCCTTAACTGAAATACAAGGGCATGGTTATTACAGATGCTGAAGACAGCAATTTGCAATAACAATTGATTGCAGGTACAAACCACTTTTGCCTGCTGCCTGTCCACAGAAGATACAAATCTAAGAATACTGCARATGCCACAGACATCTTGCACGGCTGCTCAGGGAGGGTTGCAAACAGAGAGASAGAATGTTGTCTGGTAAAATCCACTTCAGGCAAAAGTCTCAAATCATGTAACTCTTTTAGATAGACTTCATAATCAGTTCACATTCATAAATACTCTCTACCTTCCCCTCTCTCTCTTTGTTTTCATGTTCATAGTTTCAGATATTTTTTCCCTCCTTATTGTCGTGTTTGAACATTAAGCTTAACTTGTCCTATTGTGTTGCAAAACATCTCTAACTGATTTTCCTCCCTTTGCACATTGCAGGTATTGCTTCAAGAGCCATTAAGCCCACATTGGGCATCATTGATCCTTTACACACACTGTCTATGCCTGAACGAATAGTGGCCAACAGTGGCTTTGATGTGCTTTGGTGAGTTTTCTGCATAGGCTGCTACTTGAATTTATTTAAATTTTTTAGTTTTATTATGATGATTGTAGAAAAAAAGTATTTTGAGAGCACAAGAGGATAAGAGGATGAACTTTTTTCTCTGCTTGCTCTTCTTGTTAAGGTGAGCTCTGTCAGACTTTCCTCTTCCTTAGTTTCACTGCCTCCCTCAGAATGTATGGAAACAAATCCTGCATTTGCAGAAATTTGAATGTTTTTGCAGTGCACTGGAGAAATTTTTTGCTTCCAGAATAGCTGTTATCAGGGAAGAGAGTCCAGGTGTCCCTTTTAAGGGATCATGGAGATAGATGATTAATCACAATTGTAATAGCATTTATCATGAATCACAGACATGGCAGGGAATAGAGAATAAGAATTTTCTAACAAAAGCCATGATGTGTCAATAAAAATTGGCAAAAGCTTGTGAGATACTAGCAGGTCTTTGCCCAGATATGGTCATCTTTGGAACCAATCTCATAGTTTGCTTTTCACTTGGCACAAAGTTTTATTCATCTCAAACTTAAGCTTAACTGCACAAAATGCATTGACRTTTCTTTTTTGAGAGCCAGAGCTTACTTTTCTTCTGGGTGCTATGTATATTAAAATATTAGATATGTAATGAAACTGTGACTTCTCAAGCGTGGTGAAGGACCCTGGCCTGCAATGCCTGTAATGGAAAAAAGGCATTTGTTCATCAATGAAAATGGTTTGTCTGTAGTTTTGTCCATCTTAATAGAGTCATATAGGCAGTGGCTCTTCTTTATGTGGTCAGATTCATGAGTATCTGGGAGATGAGACTATTGGCAGTTCCACTTAGCTTAAATATCACCCATAATTTYTTTAGGGTCAGTACTTCTAAAAGAAAAGTACCCTATGAAGTTTCCAGTGCTAAAGTCTCTTATGGTTCTTGTCCTACAGAAAGGAAATGCACTCATTGCACATGCACAGCCCTCTTCARTGAAAAACACTACAGGTGCTGGTGCATCCAACCAGGCTTTTAGCAGGTGTGAGCTGATAGAAGGGGACTGTGTTTAGATTGCCTTCTGTSTGTATGTGGGAGAGGAAGTGCTCTGGAGGTGCTGGCCCAGCATTCTTCCACTGYCTGTGAGATTGTATTTCTTGTTTCAGCAACCATTGGACACCAGAAATAAAAAGAACCTGCTTTCAAAGGACAGCAGGGCAGTAAAAGGGAGCTCTCCCCCTTAAGTAACTAATTTCTCMATTTTTCTGTTAGCCATGCCCTGGAGTCGTACACTGCTCTCCCTTACCACCAGCGCAGCCCCTGCCCCTCCAACCCCATCGAGCGCCCAGCCTACCAGGGCAGCAACCCTGTCAGCGACGTCTGGGCTCTGCACGCTCTGAGAATTGTCGCAAAGTACCTGAAAAGGTAACACACTTGACAGCCATCCCCCCTGCACGGTGCTCAGTACACAGTGCCCCAAAGGGGGTGCCTGCAAGAATGGAAATTTTAGGCTAGGATGAGGCAAGCTGCAACATTAAGCTTTTATTTTCTACCCTAGATTTTTATTAAATAAAGCAAAATAGTTTTCTGATAAAATTTCAAATTTCAGATAAAATTGAGATTAGTAGTTTGTCTTGAGGAGGTAGCTTTTTAATGCTTCTCTGAATCTGTTCTTGAAGTCCTCAGTTAAAGGTATTTCAAGCTGTTCAGATAATATGGGAGGAGAATTTACTTTTCTTTTTTTCAAGAACTTCCTTTCTATGACAGTATAACGGGAATATGTAACAAACTGAATAAAATACTGCTGATGTTATTTCTGTGGCCTTCAGTGTAAATTAAGATACTTGCACACCCATCAAGAAGGTAATGACATGCAATTATGAATGTGCAAAAGTATGCATTTATTGCAAGCCTGCTCATTCTTAGAAGACCTTCAGTTTAGAATAGGTATTGCCTTAGCTGSGGGTTGGTTTTGATCTCTGTCAATRAAGTTTTAGCCTCTTTACAGCTTTTGCATACCATTTGCACTTCTATTAAAGATCAGTGTGGGGTTTTTTTGAAAAATCTTTTCCCAGTACCTCGTGAGTCAAAATGGTTTTTGTTCCATCTATTCATGAGACATTTTTTCCTTACTGTCACACTGCACAAGGATCCTGAGGCATRGGAAGGCAAGGAATCCTGTCTTCTTCCCACAGAAGTGATGGGGTCTAGAGCACCACCTAATGAGATGGTGAGAAAGCTGGAGTGATCCTGGAGCCATACACAGAATTTGCCAAAGATTCTAACTGGAATTTTTTAATTCGCCACTGAATTGAATATGGTTAAATCCACTCTATTTACTTGTTTTTTGAAAAAGTGAAAGGAAGCTTGCCCTTCAGTGAACCAGTATGAGCTACATAAGTGATCCAGATGCAGGCTTATTCTTTTACCGAAGCGTGACTTGATTCCATTTCCACCATTTTAATCTCAGCCTATCTTTTAGATTTTTTTGTGTATCTGCCCATAAAGAAGCCCTCTCTCCCTTCTCCCTCCTGAATCACCAATCTGTTTGTGAATTCATTGGTACCATTTGCCTCCATGGTGCACAGAGCCATCAGAAACCCCGAAGACCGCGAAGCAAGAGCCAACATGCACCTGGCAAGTGCTTTTGCTGGTATTGGCTTTGGCAATGCTGGTGTCCATCTCTGGTGAGTACAGAGAAATAGTAACCCCATCTGAGGTCAGCTTACAGCTAGTGTTTGTTTCAGATTGTCAAAGATGTTGCTGCCCTTGTTGCTGAGTGTAGAGTAAGGGATTGTAGCCTGGCCTGTGATGCTGAAGGACCTGTATGTTGTGACAAACTGATGGGCTCCYGTCATTTATGTGTGTAAGGATTGTGTATTCTTGGGCTGTGATACTCAAAACCAGTCACGTGAAAATTACAAAACACAGCCTTCTTTACCTTCCTTGGTAGCAAAAACAAGAGTAAAAAAGTCAATGACATTTAAAATGTTAGATTCCATGCCAGCTGTTCCGCATGAGACAGCAATGATGTAATCTTGAGTTTTTCCTGAACTGATTGAATTATCTGTAAGTTGTCTGTGGGATAGGCAATCAGCAGTCTGAAATGAGCTGTAATTAATATTGCAAGGCAATGTAGTTTCATTTGGATAAAATCCCAARGAAGCAAAGCCTGAAAGTGAATTGTGTACAGAAGTTATGAGCAGTCATTCTCTTCAGAGACCTTCCTTTCRTTCCTTCTCTTTGAGCAAGTCTACTTTTATAATTATATCTTAAAATTAAAGTTTCTTTTTTTCAGACAGTGTGAACACATAGTTATGCAGACTATGATTTTTTGGCATATTTACATTACTTTAGGAACTGAAGATCTTTCAGTTCAGTCAGTGAAGTAATATAACTTCACCCTCACAAAGTAAGGAGGTACTGTTTTTTCCAGCTAGGTCCCTGAGGTGCAGAGGGATGAGGGTTTTCTGTACCTAATATCCACATCATACCTGTCAATACTTTCTGAGAATCTGTACTGAAGAGACTTGCATACTGAAAACTGACCACAGAAGGGACTGAACACAAATTTTCCAAATACCGGGAGAGCTGCCCTAACCACTCTCTCTCTGCTCTCTGTTCCAGCCATGGAATGTCTTACCCTATTTCTGGTTTGGTGAAAACTTACAAACCRAAGGATTATAATGTGGATCACTCTTTAGTGGTAAAACTTGTTTATTTTTGGGTTTTTAATATACATTTCAAATATCTGTTATCTATCATTAATGAGCATTAAAGTCCATTGAAGTTAAAAGTACATGTCCTGTTTATGTGTTTATTTTTTTTTCTTTTTCTTTTTTTTTCCCCCAGCCTCATGGCCTTTCTGTGGTGCTGACATCCCCAGCAGTGTTTGCTTTCACAGCACAGATACATCCTGAGCGGCATTTAGAAGCTGCAGAGATTCTAGGTAGGAACCTCTGTGGGTACAGTTCTCGTGTACAAATGGAATTCTTTCCAAAATGACATTTTGGGATTGAAAAAAGCTGTGTGCAAGCAATTGTCATTGGTTGTTGGGATGGGTTTAAGTTTAGAAAACAAGACTKTGGAATTAGATGTCATGCAAATTAGATAGAATAATGCTGAATTTTGAGATTGTATGATGTGATTAGAGGAGCAAACTGGAGAAATCTGATTCTTGGCTAGAAAAGTGGACAGCTGAAGTTAACTGGAGGTCTGTTGCAAATCAAACAAGAGTAGCTGTGATTGGCACAACTCTTGTCACTTTATGAAGACTAGTTACTACAAAGTGAACCAGTACTCGGGGCATTTGTTGGYTACAAGGAAGTATTTTCCCTAACAAATTCCCTGCTGTGGCAGTGAATTAGAACAGTGATATTTTGAATCACTCCTGCTCTTTTTTCCATGGCACACAGCTGWGGGTTTTGGTCTTTCTAATGTAGGCCTAAGCTTGTTTGTAGGTGTTGGAATTTCTCAGTGGCTGATGCCAAGGGAAAGCTTTTCCTGGAGTAGCTCTTCTGTGGACACATATATAATGGCTAAAAAGAGATTAATGAACAAAATGGCCTTTTTTGCTTTTTAGCAGAATAAAAGTGTATGCTGCAAGCTGACAGCTCATTTGAGGGTTATTTTGTCATACAGTGCCTTATTATGTTACAGCCCATCACCAAAGAGTGTCCTAAGAGAAAGGATAGCTCTTTATTATGCCTCCAGCATGACTGTGTATAATAAACCAGCTTCCAGTGATGTAGTCTCAGAGCTGTTAGCAGTCTAGCTGTGACAGCATGGCTCTGCACTGAGCTAATTTATTTGTCTAAGGTCAGGGGTTTTGCCTGCACTAGGTTTTGTGTCGTGGCTACACTGCTGCTAAAACACATGCTGGCCAAGGAACAGTCACAGCCACATGCCACATGCACAGCAGTGCAGGGAGTGGAGAAAAAGTGGTTAGGTCAACTCTCCTGGTATTTGGAAAATTTGTGTTCAGTCCCTTGTATGGTCAGCCTTCTGTATGCAAGTCACAGCAGTCCAGTCACATGTATGACTYTCTTGTGTAAGTAATCTCAAAGCATTGGGGATCCCAAGAAGAATGGGACTTTAATATAGACATTTTATAGTATTTTTATATAGTATACATATTTTATATATGCTATATTATTTTATAGTATTTTATATATTTTATGGTATTTTATAGAGGATGCAAAACAACATGGTCAGAAAAACTACATTGGGTGAAAGTTCTGTTTATTTCATAAACAGTCTGTGAGGTTGTTCAGGCTTCCTCTAATGTATGCTGTCCCGCCTATGGTCAAAACCAAAACATGAACTTAGCTGGAGTCATATACTGAGCTAATAAATATCTGTGTTCCTACAGCAATTACACACAACTAAAATYAGTTGAACAAAATGTGTCAGCATAACTGGTCAGCACAGCATATCAGAAATTTTCAGCTCTGGCTCTTGTTTTAAAACAAGTGACTGAAAAGCTGTTCCCTTAGGTTTTGCGGTATTAACTTCTGCCATAAATTCTGTCTCTAAAAGTTCTGTTAATTTTCTCAGGAGAAAGTTTCACTACGTCATTGTGTGCCTTGCTGGAAAGGGATTCTGCTGAAAACATGTCACGTGGGATTGAATTTATTAATTCCCATCTGGGGTGTTTACTTCTGAGTCCACTCCAGAGTCCAACTGACTACAGTAGCTGATTCAAATCTGTCATGTTGCCAAATGCAATGACTAAGAAAGTATTTTATGACATGAAGCAGATTACTAAATAGTTGTGTTGTGTGTATGTACAGCTGTGAATTTGGGTACAGCTAGAAAAAGTCTAATACCTCCCTGGATGGATTCTTAAACAGTTGAAATAGGTATGCATGTGGCCAGAGATTTTCTAAGAGCAATTAAAGACTGATGAATCTTTTAAGCTGAGCAAAAAGAAAGTACTAGAACTATAGTAATATTTTAAAACTACCAACCACATTTACTGTCATATTTTATCCTCCTCCCTTTCCCTTTTACTTTACCATCTGAAGATAAAGGGTTTATGTCTTTTAGCTGTGGAGTTACACCTCCACAGCAAAACCCAGGATAAACTCAGACTTCATGGCATAGCCCCAATAGCACAAGACTTTGTACAAGACTCTCTCATATCTTATTTATAATTTTTTCCCAGACATTATTTACTACATTACTGCCAGCCTTACTACCTGAATATCTGAACTCTTCAAGTGAGCTTGCAGGTCTTCTATTCCCTTAACTCCCTTTGAATGTTACACTGAGCTGTGTGAGGATCACAGAAGATATTTTTCCTGTAGCTATGYGTTAGTCTTACTCATCTCTCAATGTGGCACTTGGACCTAACATAGTTCTGCTGTAACATCACTGAGGTCACACAGAGAACCAATTTAGCTCGGGTTACTTTGGAAGAAATCATATGGAGGAACTTGTTTGGACATACTTTTATTATTATTTTAAGTAAGTCCTGAACATTCATTCATTCTTTCTATTCTGTAAGAAATATTTGTAATCTTTTATTTTGTATTGGTGTTTCCATTACTGTTCAGTAGATGTTTCAAAGAGAGCAGTTCCTCCYCTTCAGTTCTACAGTACCCTACACAAGTCAGCACATATTCAAACAGCAATAAATTTAGAATTTACTCAGCGTGCTGAACACTGCCCTGCTGTCTCCTGCCTTTTTCAGCCCACATGCTGTAGTCCTCTCTGTCAATGTGTAATTGAACAGAACAGTCCTCTAGATGTCAGCAAACTCAAGGCCTTAAAATGAAGTTAGCATTTGGCACACTGTCCATACAAATAAATACCACTGATGTTCATGCATTAGCTGCTTTCCTCCCGGCAGTTAGACTAAAAAGTGCTTCTCCCTGTGAGCACAGAGGGAAAGGAAGTTAACCTCATGTGGCAGTTAGTCTTTCTGGCAGCAGTTAATGTGCCTCTGATCTTGTTTAATTTCACCTTTCACAAACCATTCCCACTGTAAAATGAGGACTGATTCCTCTTTTTACTCTCATGTTGCTTTTAGGGCAGTGGCTGTTATGTATGGATATGTATTCAGCTGATATTATGATTAAATTAAGTCCAGGACAGGCTTCCTCTGCTCTCTCCACCCTACAGTCAAGGCATTATGTCTTATTTTAGGAGCTGACATCCGCACTGCCAGAATCAAAGATGCTGGGCTTATTTTGGCAGACACACTCCGGAAATTCCTATTTGATCTGAATGTTGATGATGGCTTGGCTGCAATCGGTTATTCCAAAGCAGACATCCCTGCATTAGTCAAAGGCACTCTGCCTCAGGTAAGACAGAGAGCAAAACAGTTTTTCTTGTCAAATAAAATAGAACAGATTTTGGAAAAAAACCCAGAAGTCTTCTTTCCAGCAAGTTTTATTTCTACTGTATATTGTTTCACTCCACAGCTTAGGTTTTTATTTTCAGTGGGATGGAGTGCATGCTGCAGTTTTCACATGGATACAGAAAAAAAGGGCTAAGTGTTTGGTTTGGTTTTTTTTAATGTTACAGTTTTTAAAAAGAGGATGTTTTTCATAGGCCTGTGATCTTTGTAGTAAATACTGCTTTTTTCATAACTACCTCTCTTAATTATGTGTGCAGGTGGTCTATAGATAAAGCCTTAATACCAAGTGCTATCTGGTAAGAATGATCAAACTCACTTTGCATTAAACTTTCCATATTGAGAAGTTGCATTTTTCTTCGCAGATGGCTTTTTTGTTCCATTGACCCCCATCAGAATTTGAAATAAGGTCCCCTGGGATGATATAGATTAAACTTGTAATACCCTTTATTGTTTCAGTGCCCACAAAGACACTGCAAAATGCAACACACCACTCTTAAAGCAAAATCCAGAGTCTTCATTGCAAAAAGACAGTTTGATTCATATGATACGGACCTAGTATTTGTTCCCACCAAGTTGCAAGGGAAATATATACTATGGAGAAAGTGAAAATTTTTTAGGCCAAAATGTTATTCACTTTTTACAGCAGATCCTGCTTGTTCTTCTCACTCATAAATCTCAGAGCACCTTAGAACAGTTACATTAACAGTAAATATTAATATTCCTATTTTATACCTGAGACAGTGAGACAAAGGTGCAACTACTTAGGATAACACACAACAGAGCAGTGGCAAAGCCAGGAAGAAAACTAAGGTCTCTGAGCACCCATGAAGTAGGTTATGCATGTGCATTGTTATGGGGCATTTGGAAGGTTTGTTTTGATAAACATGTTTCTTTAAAACAGACATTGAATGCAAGTTTTGGTTAGCTGGGGAAGGGTTCTTCACCAAAAGATGTTGAAGGGTTTTTCTGTCTTCTTATGGCATTGGTGATTCATTGTACTGTGTAAAATGAGATGACCTAATAGTTTCTCAGCCCTTATTTTTTGGTATGAGATGTAACATGATGCAAATGTATCAGTGTTCCTTAACAATCTCTTAGTAACCACGGGTTAATCCATACAGTTTATTTTTTGGTATAATTTTTTTGCTTTTCCTCTTGCWGTAGGTTTGCTTTGTAATACAGCAATGGCCCATTCACATCAGGAAAGCAATGTGGTGCAGTGGTGATAGCACTAAAAAGTTTGCCARGKATAYTCCATGCCATGAAGTGCAGGCTGCAGGGAAAAATGTAATCTAACTGTTGGGATTTGGGATGGGAGCTCTGTTGGGACAGACATCCATGCTTGAAGTTAAAACAGAATTTTATTTCCCTTCCTAAGTGAGGCTGTTGAAATTGATCTTGTTTGCAGACAGCAGTTATTCTAGCAAAGAAGATGCTGTCTCAGAGTTCAAGGTAGCTGAGTGGTGGTGTTTGAGAGGAGATGGGGGCACTGAAAATAAGAGATTGTGGAAGGGCTGTTCTCTCTCCACCCACCCCCTGCTGATGTTCCAGAGGCAGCTACAGTGGGGCTGAGGCAATGCTGAGGCCAGAGCTGCTGGGTTTGGCACAGGACCAGGATGCACTGAGTCAGACTGAGGGAGCCAGGGCCTCGCTGTCTGGGCACCAGCAAAGATCAGCAAGCTTGTGCTGAGGTGGTGATGGTGCCTCTGTGTCCAGGCACACGGGAGGAGCACCCGTTTGCAGCCTTCTGTCGCCAGAGCTGGGAAATGCTGCAGTCTGTCAGGCTGTCAGGCTGGCTGTCTCCTGTCACCCCCTGTGATTTTGCAGATAAATCCRGACATCTCAGTGCACAGAGCTGCAAAACTGGCTTTGGCCCAGACAGTCCTAATATGTTGAATTTATGAATACTTGAGCACTGTGTTGTTATATTTTGCATATTATGAGTCTGAAAAAAACAACACACTATTGCCCTAGTGCTGTTTGAATTTAACATTTGGTTTCAAAACTGCATAGAAGAATCTTAGTCTTCTCTTTGGCTGGATCTCTGTGTGTAGCAGCACTGGTGTCAGCAGTGGGGAGAGAGGTACCATTTTATTGCCACTAATGCACCAGTGAATCTTCTGTAGGTAAAATTATGCACACAGAGCTGCACTTCTCAGACTCCTCACAAGCCATGCTAACCATGATTATGAGCTGTGAATACCTCACAGCTGACTTCTCACCACTGTTTCACCTTGGTTTGGCAGTGTGGTGGCCTGGCTTGCCGTGTGACCACATCCAGCCTGCCACAGTCGCATCCCAGGCGCCGGGGGAAGCGCGGGGCTGCAGCCCTGTGCTGTGGCATCGCCCTGGGCACGGGGTGGGCTCTGCTCCCAGAGGGCTCAGCAGGGCACTGAGGAGCCCCTTCCCCTGCATCCCACTCCCTGCCTCAGGCACGGACTTCAGCAAATTCTATCCACTGTCCACATGTGAAAAAAGGGGGAACTGTAAAGCTGGAGGGCAGCATCTTCCACAAGGGAGATGTTGAAAGAGGTTGCAGCAGAGGAAACTCTCTCTTGCTAAAACACTCCTCATCTAAAGATAATGTGTTCCTAGTGTGGGCCTGGACTCTGTCTTTGCAGACATCTCTAACTCTCCCCAGTATTTCAGTAAAAGTTAAAATCATTGGTTGTTGAAAACRTGAAAGTTCTAATCATGACCAGTATGAGTACACTGATGTTGGGCCCTTTCAGCTGGATGTTCCTGCAGTAACTGGGTACCTACACTAATGCAGCTCCTCATTCTCAGTAGCACAGGGCTTTTTGAATTGCAGCCCCTGCCTTGGTGCTTATTTTGTCAAGCAGAGCACTAAAGCACATACCTGAGTTTCATTGCAGTCACTGGGGTTTTAGCACCTGAACACTCTGTTGAATCAGTGTCCAAATGAAGACCAGCCACAATTTCTTTGTATTCTGACTCTGAGGTGTGGGGCTGTTTATTAAGATACTTTTCCTTTGCTGTGTCTCTTTTTCAGATTCTGACTTACAGGTGCTGTTTATTCTCCCCATTTACAGCAGCTCCTGGGCCTTGAGAGGTGCAGTATTTTGGGAGTCTTGGTCCCTAAAACTCTAACTCCTAGTTCAGTGCTGRCACATTAATTTTAAAATGGACTATATTCTCAGGATAATGTCCTTCAGTGTCCTGAGATCTGTGATGGAGAAGGCTTATGTTTGCTGACTCAGCTTGACTCAGAAACTGAACAGCATTCTGATCTTGCTTCTGTGTMTTTAATTACAGGGAATTTTAGCTTATGTATTCTTGAAAGTACTGTACAGTTGATGATGCTTCAATTTAATTACTTGATTACTTATTTTGCAAAACTTTGTTATTCTCTGTGAAGGATATTAGTACAGAGACACATAGTTCACCTACTGTTTGATTAATTTTATTGGTATCCATTTATAATCCAGTTTTTCTTTCATCTTGCAGGAGAGAGTGACTAAACTATCACCACGTCCCCAAACAGAAGAAGACTTATCTGCTCTCTTTGAGGCTTCCATGAAACTTTATTAGCTTAAACATGTTCTGGAAAGTGTGGTCTATTCTAACACAGAGGTAGTTTCTCATAGATAYGGGACTGAATTTGTTTAGAGCATGGAAGAATTTGGGTAACTTTGACTTCTGTTCCATTGTACACTGCCAAAAGGTCACRTAATTCGTCTTTAACTAAACACTGCTTTGAAGTGAAGACTTGACTGTGGTTTCTTTCATGCTCAGTTGTCAGTGACATTGACTTGCATGAAAGTTGGAGCAGATTTCTTGTGTTACTGAAGGCTTTTTTGTGCTTCAGAGGTGGTCAAAGGTGGAAAAATGTTAAAAGGAATATTTCAAGCCATTTTGCAAATCATGCTTCTATTTAAATTATCCATATTTTGTTTTAAAAAGTCATGCTAGCTAAGAAATAATGAAGGTCATTTTTAATTAGGAAGGGGAAGTCCCCTGCAGAAAATGTCAGCTTACTGTATTCTGTTCTGCTTTATCATCTTTTTACCATCTGGCTTTGCTAAGAAGGCTGTTGAGCTGGGGTGCGTTTTCATTGTTTGATTAGGAAAAATCTGCACACTTCATAGCTGTCTGTAAAAGACTGCTTGGAAATTTGGTTTGGGTTAAAATTCTGGCAGATATTGTCATATATTTACCTTTCTTCTTATAATCTCTATAATTGTCATATATTTATCTTTCCTTTTATGCTCTATATGAGGTGCTCTGTATGAGGAGCAAAACCAGAGTAAAGCATGGTCACACTCTCAACAGGAACCATATAATAGCAAGACAGCATCCATCATGGTCATTCTGTCTGTCTGGAGGCAACATCCCCCCTTTCCTGCTGTGTTCTGTGGAAGGAAGCTCTCAACTGTATCTTGCTTTGCTGTGAATCAATTGCTTCTGCTGAGCATCAGTTGCTTCTGCTGAGCTGCTGCAGGTGCTGTCCCTGAGAGTGCAGCCACCAGCTTGAGGAAGTGGCTGTGTGCTGTGGTTCAGTATTAAAAAGAGGTGGTGAAGCATTTGGCTGCACAGAGCCCCACAGGGAGCACTGGTTAAATGTGGGAAGGAGCGTGCACCTTCCGAGCAGTTAACCAGCTGGTTGGCTGTCAACTGAGAAAGGGAAGTGGGGCAGGGAGAAAGGAAACGAACATTTTAATATTATTTTCCTGTATTTAAAAAGTCCACGTGGTTGTGTGTACAGTTGGTTTAAATCAGATTCTGCTTCATGTTGGACTCTTGGAGCATCTGATTCATGCTGCTACCACAGCACAAGACAAATGAGGGAAGAGCCCTGTGGCTTCTGGGGTGCATATTTCTTTCTGCTGAGGAGGGAGCACTTTTCAGTCACCCTGTTGAAGTAGAAGGCTCTATGCTTGCACCTTTGCATTTGTCTATTTGTCTGATCAAACTAGTGCTGTCCTAGCATCTGAGGACAGATGTGTGCTGGACATTGACACTGGATCCATTGCAGGCCTGTTAAAGCAGCTGGATGAGTACTGGTTGTTTTTAGCATCAGAATGGATTTGGCAGCCATAGGACTGCACTGCCACTGTGTGATACACATATGATTTCCATGTCCTTCTGAACCTTCCCCTCTGCTGAAATTGCCCACAAGTACCTCTGTCATGAAGGCTGATGTTGTAATAGCAAGGGATTGATTTCATTATATTGTGCAAAGTTGACATATTTAGAAAAAAAAAAAAGTCAAAACCTTTTGTCCAACCCTGTTGTTCAGGGTCAGGCTGGATGAAGCTCTGTACCCAGTCTAGTGAAAGATGTTCCTGCCCATGGCAGGGAGGTTAGGACTAAATCTTTAAGATCTCTTCCAGCCCAAACCATTCTATGGTTTTGTATAAACTTTTGGCCTGTTTTGTCTTTCCACTCCTGTCTTTCTCCAATCTGTGGTAGCAATACAGATTCATGAAGAGACAATCTTTTTGTCCAGGAGCCTAATTCATGGCAGTCCTGCTGTGTTTGGGGGGAATATACTCTCTGGGGAGCTGAGCGGCCTATGACTTCATCACTGCAGCAAAGCACTTTGATGGGAATGCTTTGGGAAGTAGGATAACTTCTTCCGGGACACTTTTTATCTGCCTTTTATGCCAGTATGGCAATTATTGGCAGGCTGCATTTTCAACTGACAGAACCTCACACTTAACTTCCTATACCAGGTAACCTGCAGGTCCTGGTGGTTTATAAAGTAAACCTCATACCCCCTTTGATACCCATATTTTGCAGACGAGACAACAGAGTTTGTGTAATACCTAACATAAGCAGATGGTGCTGTAAGAGGGGACATTCCTGTTTTCCTCACCTCTTTGGCTGCATCAAGGTCTTCAACTGCCTTAAATTGGTTGTGAAATCTCTCCCACAGACATCAGCTACATGTGAAAATCTGTCTCATGGACATCAGTCTTTACCACCAATTATTAGTTACTAGTAGGGATTTTCTGAGGAAAAATCAAGAGAGCTCAAGTTGCCCCAGAATGCTGGATGTGAGTGATGATGTGACAGGGTGTCACATCCTGGCTCCTGGGCAGTGGTAGTTTTATTCACAGCTGAAGAGCTACATGGGGTCTTTCATGTTTTATCTCACTAAATTACTCTGTACTGGTATTTCTTTGGGGAGCTGGGGTAACACTGTAATTGTGAGTGCCCAGTGGTGGTTGGGCATGTGTGTGAAATCTGGGAGGCTTGTTCTTGTGGCTCCTGTTACTGCTGTGCTACTCAAACCCTCTGTGGTGGATCTGTTAGTTTAGATTGTACTGAAATGCAAATAACAAAAATAAAGTTTGTTTGAGAGCAGCATTTAACTCTGTATTCTCTGAGCTCTGTGCAGGTAAACACAACCCAAACCTGGCCCTTGTGATCACTTACTCAGTCCATYTGCATTTATTAGATTAGCTTTGGGAAGCAAATATGAACAAGTGCACATGTAGTGCTGGTGGAAATAGTTTACCAGCAGGTGTAGTTTTATCTGGGGTACCAAATGAAAAACTCACCCACTTCACAAGGTAGAGCCTGCAGGATTGCTGCTTGGGATTTATAGTAGGTACAGTAGTTGGTCCATCCCCTCATTTGCCTTGCCTCTTTCCATACCAGYGCTGATTTTCTCAGCAGTTAAAAAGAGAATAAAGCAGAAAATATGTACTGGACATGTCTAAATCTTCAAAAACTCTCACCATCATCCTGTGTGAATAAACTTGGAAGAAACTACATGTAGGTTAGGCTATACAATCATTCCTATTGCACTGTCTTGTGCCATGGCTGTCATCTTCTGTCTTGTGGTTGGCTTTCCATCTCCCTGAGACCTGAAAAAATGGATGAGAAGAGCAATGGTTAAGGGACACAGCCAAGCTCTGTCTAGGTCCTTTCCATAACCCCTCAGTAAATCTGCTTAGGCATCACTGTGCTCCAGGACATGTGCAGTGTGCTGGGATTCCACAGCTCCAACCAAATAAATCCATTGCCACATTAAACATCTCTGGGAAGAGGACCTAAAGGTAGGCTCTCCATTTTTCCTCAAACCATCCCTGTGTRCTTCCTAAACAAAAATGAACTTGATTTGACTCCAAGCACCAGCTAGTGAATGCAGGAAGTGATGCCACCATTTTCCTGATGTCTCCAGCAGCCCTGGCTCACACAGTGGTGCACAAGCTGCTTGTCTGCTGCAGTGAGGAGAGGGTCTCCCACACCTAGCCATCTCTGCTAATCCTGCCTYAAGTTCTGAGTTACTCTTTGACACACCACCTGGCCACCTGTAGGAGAAGAGATTCACTGAACAGTGGTGTTCAGAGACTGTCAGTGACCAAATTTGCAGAGGTCTCAGCTCTCTTTGCACACGCCTRTTTTTCAGCGTTTCTGTTTACCTGCAGTGTGTACATGTGAGAAACCACACAGGGTCTGTGGGTCAAAAAATGCTTAGTGCAGAATTTTTAAGTGTAGTGGTCCATGAGAATAAGCAGAAGCTTCTGCTGTTTGCTCTGAATTTCTCAAAGAAAGTGAGACCAAAAAAAAAGCTCCACACCTGGGTTATCATTAGGAAGGCTACAGTTCCCTTAGATGCAACATTTCTGAATGCAGTTTTATACTTTACCAGATCCAGTCTTCCATTAACCCACGAAAATGCCATTAATTTTTTTCCCCCATAGTACTGAAACAGCTGCCACAAGTGAGTGGGTAGAAAATGTTGTCCAGCCAAAAAARAAAGGAAGAACCATTTGACATAGCTCAATAGAATGTTAATCAGGTTCTTAAGTTAACTGCTTTCCTAGTAATAAGGAGGAGGATGAAAAAAATACTTTCAGACTTTGGTTTCTATTGAAAAAGTACATGCACCTCATTTTCAGAGAACTCGTAAGTACAACAAATGGCAGCAGATATTTTCCTTATTTCTCTGAACATGGGAACTAAAAGGGAAAATTAATTTACATCCATGTGGTGGCACAGTTAAGTGAAAGCAGAGGAAATGAGACTTGTGTCCTCTGGAGATACTTCACGTGTCAATTTGTGTCAGCCTGTGGAGCCACACAGCTTGGTTCCTCAGCCACAAACACGGGCAGCACATTCGCCACCAAAGTCAACTGAGCAGCAAAGGAATGAATATTGGGTGCTGACACTGTAGTCTGAGCTCCCATTAAATGTTTAATTTAATCTAATATTACTTCATCATGAAATATATATCCCATAGCCCAGAATGGTTTCTTGAAGGGGAACCTTTTCTCTGTGTTCCCTGACTTGCAGTGACTTTGACCTACTTTACCAGTGCACTTGTGCTTTTTCTGGGTATTTGACCATACAGCCTTAAATTAGCAAGTTGACATTGAAATGCTGATTTACACCTGCAGTCAAATGGATAACACATGTTAAAGACTGATTGTCAGCAGCTCCAATACGCTATGGCTTCATTCTCTGGCATTGTTTCTTCCTTTTATGGGATTTAAGGACAACATTGTGTGGCATTGTTGTTATGGCTATGGACACAGCTGTAGGGGGCTGACACTGTGTATGGTCTTTGTCATTTATCTAAAAGCTGACATCACTTTCAGAAAATGACTGTGAAAATTTGGAAGTTTAAGTGTTGCTGTATGTTTTAAGACAGCATTGGGAATAAAAAAAGCCTTTTTGTTGGCATTAAAAAAAAAGCCAACAGTTAACATTGAATAACTTGCTCTTCTGACCTTTTCACCTTAAGGAAGATTAATGGTGGTTTAGATCAGAACATCCCCCCTGATCAGGGTCTGAATGCTTCGGGGATTCAGACAGACAAAGAAAGTCATTTCACCCCTAGGTCACCAGCACAGACCTATGGTGTCTCACCAGTGACCACTGRATGATTGCTCAGTAGTTCATGGGCAGGAGTTGGTGGTCATAATCCATTTTCCAATGGCCAAGTTCCTGCCTTGTGAAAGCTGTCACCGTGTGCTTATCCAAGCAGTGAAAAATGGGAATTAACATCAACAGCCTGCCTTTCATTTGCCTTGCACTGCTAAAATCTCAGAGCCTCTGTGTTTCAGGGGATCAGGCTCTCTCCAGGAGGGGCTGAAGCTGTACTGGTGCTGTTCTGTGAGTGGTGGCACCTCCGTGTTCCCTTCTGGAGTGATGCAGCCTCTGGAGCGCACAGGTCTCATTCWGGCACACTCACAGTGTCAGCACTTGCATTTAGGATGTCCTGGAATGTCATATCCCACAGCTTTCCTGTAGTCATCTCCCAGGTTTGGTTCTTGGTGTGGTCAAGCTGATGTACTTCATACCTACTRTACTTGTATTTTAAGTGGAAGACCTGAGGTTAGGACTCCTCAGTTAGTAAAACTGAGCAGAGAGCTGGCAGGCAGGTTCTGATTGTAAAGTAACTCTTTGTGACTTCTCATGTCAGAAGTTATAATCTCACCAACCCTAAAGCCCAATTCAGGGGCCTACCCAGCAGAGCTGAGCTAAAAACCAAGGTGCCCAACAAAGGCAGCAGGGGGTTGGCTGACAGGCACTAAAGGTCTGAGTGTGTCCTTCAGCAGGGACATCAGCATGYGCACAGCAAGGCAGGCTTTGGGAAAAAACTGGCAGACATATGAGTACAGTTGTTCACAGCTGACATATTGAGCCTGAGTATATAACATGGTTACACATTGCAGAGAGAAAAAGCTGGAGTGCTAGGATGTAGAAGTCTAGGAGTTGAGAGGATCAGACTTCAGGGGGACATCTAGGATGAGAATATGCATTTTAAAAATATTRTAGAAAACCTGAAGGATGAGGAATCTAGACTTACGTAGTTATTAGGTTCCATGTCCATAGGAAGGCCCACAAAAACTCTTCCCTATTCCCTTTTGGTTTTTTTTCTCCTGGGGTTACCTCTGTACAGTACTTTCCTAGCAGTGGACAGAGCAAATGAACAGATTACAGGTAAAACTGAAGTAATAAAGGGAAGTGCTTAAGTGTAAAGGCTAACAGGATAAAGGAAAAGGACACGTAAAGATCATGAGTTCTGCGAAAATCAGAGATCTCAGAGGCTGCTGCGTGACTTTAAAAGTACTGACCTCTCTGTAGCTTATAAGCTTGAAAATCCTCTCCTATGTATTTGCAGCATTAATTCCTCTTGTTATCTGAGGTGATCTACTTTAATCAGATTCCTACAAACAAGTCAAGTGCTTACAGCAGAAGATCTTTGACACCCCTACTGGCAGCGTCAGCAGGGAGRACAAAGACCAAACCAGCAGGGAGATCAGATCAATCGCCTCATCTCAGCAAAAACTGTTTCAGTATAATTGGCATCAGAGTTCCCCCACTCCAGGCTCTTACCTGTATGCTCCATGGTCATTTGATGTACTGGTTGAACAAAAGATACCTCAAAATAATCACATTTCAAAGGCACAGCAATTCTGAAGCCTCCTCTGTCACAGTGCCAACTCCTGTGCTACCTTACTTCTTCACTCAGATAACTTGAGTCTGGATCAAAAGGGGACTCATAAATCTGATCTGCTTTTGAGCCTTTAGTGCAGCTTCTACTTCCTATTTTCTAAGTTGCTAGTCCTGTGGTCTCTAGCCCAAATAACGATGGTCCTTGTTTTAAATTTAATCTCATTTTCACACAGAGCTTAAGCCAGAGGAGGCAATGCCATCTGATACCCTCCAAAGACCTTTCATCCCCACTGGAGCACATGTATTCCATGTGGTAAAAGGAGCTTGATGGCTGTGTGAGGACACACGAGATATGTAAGGTGACAGTTCAGGTTGCCTTACTCTTTAGACTTATCCATTGGAGAAATCCTGACTATTTTGTGCCTGGTTACCCAAGAGCAGATTTTACTGCAYATGGTGCAAGACTCAGGATGCAGTTGCAGCAAGAGGGCTACTACTGCCTAAATCCAGGAACCACAGGACAAGTTTGATTAATGTGCTTGTCTAGCAGGAGCCAATAGTCAAGATAATCTTTAAATGTTTTAAAGGAAAAAATTGGGAGTGACAAAACCCTATCTAAAAAYCATTGTGGCTGATCAAGGGAAAAAAGACCTCACTAATCAATTGGCTTGAAAAATTAATAAATCCAGGACAAATGTAGTTCCAGATTAGCATCTTAATGAGCTATTGTTGTCACAGCCTGGTTTGGACACATCGCTCCTTTGTTGACATTTTTAATGCTTTCTSTGGATTACCAGTACATGACCAGTATATGAAAGCTTGTTAAGCCTCCACGTGCTCAACCTGGCCCTAGCTTTAATACTGGCTTAGTGCAATCCCTGCTGCTGGCACAAGCTCTGTGGGACTGGAACCTTGTGGTGCTGGGCATTGTGTTTCTACCTAATCATCATATGGACCTACTCAAGTGTGTTTTACAAGCTTAGGGCAAATTTGTGAATGCCCAATTATCTATATGTAACTTTTACAAGAGAAGCCAACCAGGTTGGGGTTTTTTTTCCCTCCTTTTTTTGTCTTTCTCTTCTTTTTTTCAGCATTCTGCAATATCTTTCTGTAACTAGTGGGGGGATGCTTTCAGCCTGGCTTCCAGGTCTGGCTGATATTTCCTTTCCCGATTAGCAGAGAAGCTTGTGAACTCATCTTTTCAAACTGCAGAGCTCTTGCATCTCTCTCTCTGGTTCCCTGTAGAGAATTTAAAGTTCAAAATGTTTTTTGAATGCCTCAATCTTATTCCCATTAAGGAAAAATCTGTTACAGCAGCTTCTAGACAGATGCAAATTCACATGTTACATTTGAAAATTCACCTTTAAGCCGTGCAGTGCTACTTCAATTTTGAACTAGTTTTGCTGTCTGCTACAAGTGTGAGGTGAAGTTACTGATAGTGTATCTGTCTCTCTATTCCTTTCATTCAGAGAAAAACAACAGATTATGTATAAGAAACTCACTGTATAGTTTGCTTTTTTGGTTGTTTTCCCTTTTCAGTTATTTGCAGCTGTAATTCTGCGGCCCTAAACCAAAACAAAGCGATTTTCGTTCCACAAAAAAGGCTGCTGGCATTGCATCATGYAGAAGTGGTTTAGAGTAGATGCCTGCTTTATGCATGTGCAGTTTTATCCCATCTTATTTTTAAATGGTTATCTGTGCATCCCTCTGGTTCACAATCCTATTCCAAAAATACCTGGGGTTTATCCTTATCATATTGCCCAGCTAACAGTAAGAAATAGGCTCAAGTGGCTCAGTACAGAGTAGATTTACCTCTTATGCAACAAGGTACAAGATCCAGAGAGAAGCCAGAGACCTGTCTTGGGACATGCCTTGTCCTCTGTGGGCCAGGGAATCCCTTGGCAATACCCCTTGCACATGTTGAGAGTATGAGGTTGCTTCCCTGCAACTTTACTGGAAGAAATCACAGCTGAAAAGGGATTCCTTTGTTCAYAGAGGCCAGGATAAATAAGGTCTAGAGGTTTCTGATTCTTATCTTAAACAACTCAAAGTTTTAATTACAGTTTTTGTAACCATATTTTGAAAATTGGATTCCTTTCAAGTTTACCAGCGCTGGCATACTTGGTAAACAGGACAAGCATCTACATTTGTTWCTTCAAAATATGTCCTAACAGATTCAGGCTTTGGAAAAAGCACCCTTGCCAACTCCCCAGAGGGACATCTCACCAGTTTATTGAATTTTTCTGCCATTTTTAYAAGGTTGGCTGAGTCTTCTGCTGTTTTGAAGTTTTTGGTTTTTTTTTCTTTCAGCCTCATCAAGCATTCTTTCTTCTCTGCCTTTCCCTTCTTTCTACCTCCATTCCCAAGAATCAAATACTTTCCCTGTCCCAGACCTGCAGATAAGGTTAGATGTGTGTTTTGTCAGACAGCATGTGTCTGTTCTTGTGTCTGGAGTTCTCCKCCTCCTTCTCCACCTCCTCCTCCTCCTTCTCAGTTGTCCCTGTTCACCTTTGGTGACTTTGTTCTGGCACCAGGAAATGTTTTCATCCTTTACAATCAACACTGAGAGTGGATATTTGGCAAACTGCTGTATCGCAGCCCACAGGGAGGAATTTGGATTCAACACATTCACTTGGGAGTCTTTGGTCAAAGATTTACCCCAGAGCAAAAACTTTTAGGGTCTTCTCATGGCTGCAGTGGCATCATGTGAATTAAGTTAATAGCTTATTCCTCACTTTAGTAGAGAAGAAGAAATTTGACCCTGGTCTCCAGACATTTGATGGAGTTTGGGGGACAAAAAAAAAAAGATTCATAGACTCAAAAACTGTTTGGTTTTCTCCTCCCACCACAGACTGGACTCCTGCCAGKTGAGCAGGGAGCTGGAAGGAGATACCTTGTGAGATTGTCTGATGTGGCTCTGCAGTTCCTGGGTTGGACATTGTGGAGAGTTTTTCCTCCAAGTCTAAAATTACTGCCTACACTTCTTTATCAGGTAGCATGCAGTAGAGCTTYTGCACTACACTTCCTGAAGATATAATTACACTTATTTCATAGCTAAACCCAACATTGGACATTTGCCCAAAATGCCTCTCATGGAGGTAGAAAAAAGTAGCCCAATATGTGCAGGCCTTCTCTTGAAGCTTCRTTAAGATTTCATGCAAAACCCTGAGCATGCATAGTGCTAAACTACTCTGCAAGATCTGGACAAAATTAAGAAGGAAACTCCTTTTCATGGACAGGGGACGATTCATTCCCAGATGAGGATCCCAGATGAGGCATATTCTATCTGTCCTCCTGAGCCCTATTTTTCTGTCTGAAAGTGATGTGAGTACCTTTCAGCAGCTCTCTGTACAGTGATTTTTCCCCAGAATATCCTGTGCCCAGTAAAGGTGTGTCCAAAGCCTACCTGCCTTGTAATGCAGTGAATGCCAGCTGGTGACCAGCTCTAGAGTCTCACTTCAGTCTCCACATCCCACCAACCCTCAAAGGATGAAGAACCCAATTCTTGTTCTAATGTTAAACTCCATCTATGATTTCAAAATATCTGTAGGTCATACCTAGAATTTGGAAAACAATGACTTAGGTCCAAAAGTGCCCGTCTTCTCATCGGACTCTGACTATCTGAAGGTGAAATAAAGGGTGGGTTAGATTTGTTATAGCTTTTTTTTTAATGGACTATTCAGTGTTGGTCTTCATTATTTTTTTTTTATCCTTTTGAAAGCTTTTAGAGCCTCCTGCATAACCGCCTCTGCCCCATTCAGTGCTGAATGGACGGTGCGCTGATCTTTTTCTCGGTGGGTAATGGATTTGGGTTGATTGCTTGACACGGGGACAATAGGGGGGTAAACAATTGCCTCGCACCCGTGCAGCTCCCCATCTGTTGAGTGCCTGCGCCTTCAGAGGCAGCCGGGCGGGCACAGATGAATGCGCCAGCCCAGCCTGATGTTAATGACATCAGTCATACAAGCAGAACATGTGGCGCAATAAATCAAAAACTAATTGAACTTTTGGTTGATTATATTGCTGTCCCACTGCCTGCTTSGAGCACGGTTTCCTGGGACAATGGCCCCAGCCCTGCAAAGGCTTTGCTGCCCCTGGACAGCAGGAGCCTGCCCTGGGAGGTGACAAGTGACAGCAGCTTCTCTTYGCTCGCTGCTCTCTTGAAACAGCAACACCTTCCACTCAACCAAAATGCTGCCAGGCTCAGGATGTCTATCTGACCAATATTTATTATTTCCAATAAGAAACGTTCATCAATATGACAGTGACAGCCCATGTTCACTGGCACTTTCCATCTGGGACTGTTGGTGGCAGACATCTATAGGAGAAGACAGCACTTGTTTTTGTGCTAATTAGACACACACGTGGTAGTAATGAAGGCTATTCATTAGACTGATATAATTTAATATCATTATTCACACTTGAAAGTGCTCCAACTACATCAGTTGTTGGAGCCTGCAAGCCAAAATTTTCTGTCTTGGGTGTCCATGGCAGCATTGAGTCACCAGAAGTTGAGGGGGCTGATATTCAYAGAGGTGGAAAGGAACAATTTCTTATGGGAGTATTAAGAAATTAAAAGCTTTGGCAAGAAGACCCTTTATTGAAGTGCATAAATATGGGATTAGACCCCAGAGCCATCAAGTCAGGAACCCATCCATRACTGAGCCACCTTACCTCCCCTTGCAACCACAGATGTGTAGGGGGCATGGAGATCTATGCACATCTGCCTTTCTTAGGCATCTGCTTTTGAAATTTTACTTTGAAAAACCCAGGATTCCAGTATTTGTTTATGAAATGAAAAGATAAAGYACAAAATGCTTTTCTTAATATACTATAGCCATCTCCTCATTATGTGTACGAAGCAAATTTTTATGGTAAATGTGTTAAAGTACACATTTAACCCAACTTATTTGAAATATCTTTGCAGCACTTCTGTGAACATTTGCCAATAGATTAGAGTTTAATTATTAGCTATTTATTGCAGAGGATTCTCCACACCGGTAAAAGCAAATGTAAAATAAAATGCTCCTATCTGAGTAGAGGCTTAAGCAAGAGCTAAATTAAATCTTTGTGTTAATATTATTCATAGAAAGGCAGATGGGAGCAGAAAATGTTGCAATAAAGAATATGGAATGAGATGAGATCACAGCATCAGTCTGTCCTTTGTAGATCTGGACAATGATCACAGAGCCAGATTGGATTAGTGAAACCTATTTACCAGAAGTTCAGAGCGGTTGCATGAAGCTGAAAGGCAGTCAGTAGGGAGAGGTGGAAAATGCACCAGATTTACAGCTGCAGCGATGAAAATCTAGAAGTTTTCACTGTGATTTCTTCCAAATGTGAGTACATCAAAATCTAACAACGGCTGTGGTGTTGTCTTTTAGAGGGGTGGGATGTTTAGCTGCGGGGAGATATTTGCAGGGAGCAGCTCATCTGCTCTGCTGTGCCGTGCTCTGCCTGCAGCCCAGCCCTCGCTGCTGCTTTCTCAACCTAATCCCTGCAGGTGCTTCAATATTGTGGGTCTGTAAAATCTTTACTCTGGCAAAATTGGGAGCTCTGGAATCGGTGTTGCTGTACCTATGAGGTAACTGCTAAAGTGACAGCTTGCAACTGTGTGGCTTTTCTGTGTAATAGAAAAGAGAATGAAGTTCTGCGAGCAGTTAGAAGTGGGTGAAGTGCATGAATGTTGAATTTAAGTCTGCTGGCTCAATAAGTGGAACATTTCCAAAGCCATGCCCTGGAAATGAATGCATGATTAACATTAATTGCTTCTAATGAAGAGTAAGAACCGGACAAAGCCCAGCCTGCATTTGATTGAACAAATTAGTTTAAACTCAATGGCTGCATATTTCAGCAACAAGAAAGCAGGGAAAAGCAGGGAAAACAAATTGTGGGGCCAGATCAGATCTTTACTTGCAAGCTGCGACCATGAGCTCTCAGCTGCCTAATTTTGGAATATAAGTGGAAATGACAAAGTGAACCATCACTGTAATTGTATTTGCTGCCCGAAATCTGGGCTATACGTACAAACATCCTTTTGCAGGCAAATGCACATAAATCATCTGCAAGGATTCGTTCATCTCTCCCGTCTCCAGCTCTCTGCAGAAACCGGTGTTTGCAGGGACAGCCCCACAGCCCCACTGTTTGCACTGCTGCCATTGTATTCCCACCCAAGTGGGTCACTTCTGGCTRCTTCTGTGATTCACCCTTCTTTCAATGCCTATTCAAGTAATTGCATGTTTGCTGGTGCTGTGATTTCCCTTTCATGCCTTGTCTTTCCTCAGCCCTATAAACCTTTTGCCACTCGTTCTGGCAGACAACAGGGGATGAGGGACTGTGGATCATATGTGCTCTGAAAGTAGGCAAATTTATTACTGTTAGGCACATTTATGTGTTTTGCCTTTTGCACTAGGCTGAGCAGCAGCTATAACAGCACGAGAGCACTTGCTTCTGGTAGAAATCTCTAAAAATCTGTACTCCTTACACTGTGTGGTAAAATACCTAAAGTACCAGAGAGACAAGAAGATAATTCCATGCATCACTAAACTTCTCTGCACTTGAGTGTTTTGCTTAGAAGCAATTAGTTTAGTCCTCACACAGTGAAATTCCAGAATTTAAGGTAATGGAAGCAGCTTCAAAAACAACTTACAGCGTATTCCTAGGCTTAAAAAAACCCAAACCACCTTCATTATGTTTGTCTGGCTTTCATCCCACACTCAGCATGGTTTAAAATATAAAACATATCCTGCAGAAGAGGACAGTGAGGATCCCTGAGGATATCACACTGTGCAGAGCAGACTGTAATCACACTGACAGCTTAGCACACTCCAGGCAGGCAGACAACTTCCTTGTGACAAGCTCAGTGTGGAAATGCCCTGTGCTGCAAGGGGCTGCTCACAGCTCACAGGGACCCTCCCATTTTCCTATCCTGTTTCACTACAGCACAGCACAGGCCAGAATTTCCTCTCCAGTGGGCTCCTCATGCTCAGGACTTACATCCTCACTGGGATGTGGAGGGRTGGCTCTTAGACACACATAAGCTGTCTAGGAAGAGTGACTTTGGTCTCACTGCCAGCTCTGCTTGTACCAGAGCCCTGGAAAGCCCAGGCACTTGTTATTGCTGCCATCTGAGGAGAGGAGTTTGGCTCCAGGAAGGAGCAGCCTTGGATGACCTCCAGCTGCTTCCACAGCTACAAAACCCTGCACACAGTAATGCACAGCAGTAATAAGCACTACAAGTGAAATGTATGCCAACAACGTAAAGGAAAGCTCACCTGGGGAGTAGGAGTCACCCATCATCCTGTGACAAACCTTCCTGGCTCCTCAAAGCCTTGGGATTATACACACAGCCTGAATAGGAAACCCCCATTCACATGCCTTGCCCCAGGGTCAGCCTTTAGAATTGGAGTTAATTCTCCACATTTGGCAGCTTTCTGCAAGCCTGTTTCTGTCACTGGTGGCTAAATCCTGTAGCTCTGGTAGCCTGAACACAAGGAAGGGAAGACATGATGAGAGGGAGAGCTGGGAGGATCACAGAGTCTTTCTGGAAAGTTTCAAGCCTAACTCAAACAACAACAGTTTAAAGAGCCTTCACTTAGTCCAGTAAAACCATCACCCAAAACCAGTTGCTTAAGTCCAGACAAAAGCTTGGCTTGTGGCCCTGGCACCCTGTGTGTCTATTGGCTAGTGGTTCTATGCTGTTGGTGTCTTTGGGGGTCTAAGAAATAAAAAGTGGGACAAAGACTCTAAGRAAAATGTCCCAAGCTAAAGAACAGAATAGGTAATTCTGAGAATTGAAAAAGAAAAGATTAAGCTTAGCRCAAATGTTGTGCTTTGGACATCATGCAGTGAAAGTGAAGCAATGTCATGAGGGACTTAGAGCTTAYTGATAAAGTCTCTAACTAGATAAAATCATAATAGTCTCCAGGTTAATGTATACACTACTCATTTCCTCCTGAAGTACTGGCAGGTGGGAGGCCAGCTCAAAACTGAGAAAGGAGGAGGAGTGCTCCTTCTGGAAACCTGTGAGAGAGGTGCAGAAACTTGGGATGGGCTGTGGCCCTGTGGCCATGGATTTCTGTATTGTGCAGCCAGAGCATGGTCTCTGAGATCACATCAAAAGGGACTTTGGATTGTTTCAGCTGGAATCTTCCTGAAACCCTTTCTTCCCCCCCCTCTTCCCACCATGCCCGCAGTGAATTCTTACAGAGGACTTTGGGGGGCACGTGTCCACCTCCACAGCATCCTGACCATGTTCTGTTCTTCTCTTTGCAGCATGTAGTCCTGCCCGAAGACGAGCCAAAGCTTCACAGCACATCCTTGCTAAGAGTGTAAGAAAAATCTCCTTTCCTCTCCCTGTTTYATTTTGTTCACATTCTACTTGGCTGTGCATACCCTCAAAAGTGCTGTGGGTAAATGGGAAGCAGATCTTCCAGGGTAAAGAAGTGCATCCATGTCTGATGCAGGGAATGGGGTAGGAAACAGAAGGGGAAGTTTCTGTAAAGCTGCAGTTCATTTACAGAAGTGATTTGAAACAAAATAAAACAAAATTTAAAAAAACCCACCAAAAACAACCAACAACAACAAAAAAGGTCTTGCCATGCAGAGCCAGTCAAAATGAGCATAGTGGCTTAACAACACTGGCCATCTGAGGGAAACACAGACTTCATTACTGTCCATAGAGCCTTCACAGTAAGTCCAGAGATATATGCAGGAGTGAAAAGTAAGCAAATCACACCAAATCCCATCAGTGTTAATCAAGTAATAATAATAATAATCATGTTTGTCCCCTGGTCCCAGCAGTGCTTGCCTGCCCTTGCCTCAGTCTCGATGCAAAAGGCACAGAGGACTCCCCCAGATTAAAATAACTGAGCATTTTTCATGCTCTGAGTAAATGTCYTGCAAGTTCAGCTGCTTTCGCACATGGGTGTGAGGCTTCTTGTCTTCAGAGACAGTTTTCCCTCCTGAAATCCACCTGACCCATTCACAACCCCTTGCACAATCCTTTTAGCTGATTTGCAGGAATGACAGTCTCTTCTGCATATCAAAGCACTTCTTACAAGTTTGAGACTCTTCTGCCAAAGCATTTCTTYTCACCACAGACTTGTCTCTTATCTAAGCACTTTGCTGAAGTATTTTGCTCCATGGCCTTCCCTTTTTCCATGCCCTTTCCTGCTTCCCAGACCCATCCTCATTTTCCAAGAGCCTTTTCTTTGTATTCCTGATTCCCTGATCTCCCCACAGAACTGTAGGTCCTCCTGCTTACCRCACTTACCTGTGCACTGGGAAAAAAACCTCCTCACATTCACTCCCACCCTCTCTCTTGGTTATTAAAGCAGATCACAGGATCCCAGTCCATCACAGGACACCTGAAGTGGTCCCCAGGAAGAGTCAGAAACATGTCTGTCATTTTTTGGGTAGAAACTCTGCATGTGTTATGTTTTCCCAAATTGTGACAGTCTTGGTTTGGTTGGTCTTATCCCATAGCTCAGGCTGAGATTTCAAAATTACTCTTCATTCCAAAAGAAAGATGAGTCAGACTGCTGGAGTGTTACTCAAAATAAGCCATATTGAGATACCCCAGTTTTATTTGTTATGCCTTTGGTATATTTTGTTTTCCATGCAATATAGAAACAGAAAAGCCCAAACCAAAAGTGAACTATTCTGAATTAATGAAGCAAAATACTTGGGTAATTTACCTTTTTTTTTTTACATTATTGACAATATTTCTCATAGAACTATTCAGCTGAAAAAATTCAGCTGGCTTACATCAAAATCAAAGGAAATTCTATGTCTGTTATCTTGTCCCAAATCTCAGAAGACAGTTGTTTCTACTAAATGGAAGCACCTAATATTTAATTTGGATTGGATCAGCTGCTGTGGCAGCACTGTACTCATAAAAGCCTAAGAAAATAAGATAAGAAAGTCCCAGTTYTGTTGCTATATTTTAAGAGGATTGGGGTTTTTTTCCTTTGGGGCTTTCCTGACCCCAATTAAGGATGTCCTTTGATTGGCTCTTAGTCATGATGCAGGCAGCATCATATTAGCAGTGGGAACACCAAGCCTGAGGAATGGTCTGCAGCTCCAGCTATGAAAACRAGGATGGCTCCCAAACCAAAGTGTTTGACTGAGCATAGCCAACTCTTAGACATTCCTCTTGTTCAGTGGGATGCAGCTGCTTGCAGCTGGTAAGCAAGCATTGAAGGAAATTGCACATACTGGAATAGACGTGCCTGTGAGGAAGCCGTGACTGCCAATTTCTGGACCCACAGARAAGTCGCAGAATGATTGTTTGTTTTTCACTTTTACATCTGCACCTGCAGTCAGAGCTGTAGAAATGCCTCAGCTAACATGAAATCTTCTGCTCTGGTGATTGCAGTGGATGCACAACTTTAATCCTCAGCAAGGACAAAAATAGCAACCAACGTGGACATCTGCCAGACCTTTTTTTTGCAGCAGAAATACTCAAGCAGTGTAGCATTAAGTGATTTAACATTCAAATTACTGACTGTGGGGGGTAGCTTCCATCACATACAAGAACTCATCCCAAAAGCATGATAATGACTGTGGAAGGGTGACAGAAAGGAGGAAGYACCTTTCATTTTTTACAGCTGAGTGTTTCACCAATATGTATATTTGCAGTTCCTATTGCCCTATTAAGAGTTATTTCYAGTGGTAGTAGATCCTTCCCTTCTCTTCTTCTTCTAGCCCCAAAATCCCCTGGGTAGAACTGTCTGGACACCAGTACCTGTCTACTTTGCAAGAAAGTAGAACATACCCCTGTGCATGCTAGAGCTGCCACATTAAAAATCAGCTCAGCATTAGGCCATCAAAATAACTCTACAAATCTGGAATTTTCCCCACTAACAAGCACATTGTTGTTCAGACACTAAGTTTCAAAATTTTATCCAAAGCCAGATATTTAATTGTCACCTTTTCTGTACGGTTGTTGGTTGGCAGTGGGATTTTAAGTCCAGGATCAGGATGGTTGGAAGACCCTCTCTGTGACTGCCCTGTGTCCTCTGTGCCCCTTTCCTCTGAACACAGCTAATTCCAGCAGGGGGTATGCCAGGCCTCAGTGCTCTCATGTGCATGGCAAAGTCCAGAAAAAGAGTTTGCTGGGCTCTGATTTCAGAGTCAGAGTCCTGCAAACAGACTGGGCCAGCCAAAGGATTTACAGGTCCTAAAACCAGTAGGTTTTTAGAGAGCAGTTTRCTATTTCTGCATAGTTTGGCTGACTCTGCCATTTGCACAGATTTAAACTTCCTGGTACGTCTAGAAAAGAAAAGTGACTCCCAGCTGATCCTTCTRCTTTACCCTAGGTACCCTAAAGAAATGTCAGCTCCACTTTAGATCAAAACCAAGCTACAGCAGGTTTAGTTTCCTGACCTAGATAAGTCTTTACATATTACAGCAATGAGTGAGGTAGCCAAAGTCACTGTGAAATCTTGAATTAGGAGATAAGGAACTCCCAAAATGTGCTACAACCATGCAAAAAATGATGCAAAAAAAAAAAAACCAACTGCTGAAAATATGTTATAGACATTGCACTGTTGTCCCCAGCTRTAATAGAAAATGGCACTGTTACTTATTTATACAGGTTCTGCTGTTTGAAAGTGTTTTGGCATTACTGATATCATATGTAACAAGGAATCTCARAAACACAGACAATGTGCCTAAATAATTCTTGCTGTTAATTGAGATAAAACCCCTCTTCTCTTCCCCGAACTGTGCAACACATGGGCAGAATGTTAAGTTTCAAGTCCATGGTGGTTTACACTGATCAAATAAGCCACTTTCAGGATTAGAGGTGACTGCAGCCAGCATCCTACTTACCAAAAATGCTCTTTCCATGACAATGCAAAATAAGTGACTGCAGCTGTCTCAGGAGCAGAGGGTTGATGACATTTTCTGTCACACACCTGCAAAGACTAAGTGTGACCAAGAGCACTGGACACTTTTCCAGAGATGCTGGGAAAATCTGAGCGTTGTGGCATTCCTTGAAAGCTGGAAGAGCTCGGTTCACATGAGGCAGACTCCAAGGGCTGTCATTAGAGACCCCTGCCAGCCACAGTGCATCATCTTAGTCCTGAGGATGGGAGTCTCCACTGGTGTCCCCGTGGTGAAGGGGGTGATGCCCTGGTGAGCAGCTTGTAAGGTTTGTGTGGTCGGGGTGTGTGTGGACACAGGAGCTGCAGCCTGAAGGAGCTGCTGCAGAGGGATGGGGAGGTGCTGGAGCTGCTCCAGGGGCAGCAGGGAGGGAGCCCGTGCCAACAGCTTAAGCAGCAACAGGAGGCCTCTCACAACCAGCAACACCCTTGTTCTGAAGCCCTGGAGCAATGCTGAGGCTCAGCTCTGTTGGCAGCTCCAAATTTGAGATGAGTGGAGCTGGGAGCCAGCTGCAGCCTCCCTTAGCATGTGCTTGTCTTCAAGGACACCAGTCGTCCCTTTAACTGAACACTGGGCATGTCTTTAAGTAATTTACAGCACATGGAGCATGATAGGCTGTGTGTCAAAATCCACAGAAATTGGGGGAAACCCCTATCCAGCTGTGGATTAGGCTTTGGTTGCCTTACCTGCCTTTTCGAGAAGTATTTTTGCCTGTTGTTGGGCAGTTTCTGCTCCTCATCCTACTAGTCAGTAGGATTTAGGTAATGTAGGATTTAGGTAATGTAGGCTTGTCCAGACTCCTGAGGGTACATGGAGACAAAAGAATTAAAAGTGGTTAGGTTGGGATTTTTCTTCTTTCCTGTTTTGGAAAACGTGGGTTTGCATATGTTGTTATGTCTGTGTAAAAAGTCATATACACAGAACATTGCAGATTAATGGCAAATTGAATTAAAACTTAATTAGAGGAAATGGACAATTTGGTGTGAGGGGACATGCTTGAATAGGGTCTTGATTTATCTTGAGTGTGTGTTAGAAGGCAGAGCAATAGACAGAATTAAGGGTTTTACTATGTCAATAGTGAGCTGGCCAGTTTTTGGTCTCARTCTTGAGGAAAAATAACTATATCTATATCTAAAACACGTAGACAGCAGTTGCCAGTCATCAGCTAGATGCAACTAACTGCTTTTYTCATGGTCTTCCAACATAAGTTAGTCTAATAGGAAATAGTCTGAACAGTTGCCACATGTCTTGTTTCCTGGCTGGTTTGGATCTTCACCCTGTTTAAGTGGCTCTCTGTATGACAGCAGCACATTCTTCCTTAGGGAAGAATAAAAAAAAACCCAACAAAGTATGAAACACTCTGTCCCTGCTGTTGGAACTTTGATCTTCTTGAGAAAACTCTTTCCAGACCATCCTGGAGAACAGTCCTGACCAATCCACTTCTTTGAGGTGTATTCCTGTTTTTCCAAACTCACATTAGCTCTGGCATCCCCAGCTGCCTGTGGCAGGACAGTGAGTGCCATGGCTTAGTCTAAATTGGTTAGAAAAGAACTTGATTTTGTTCATGCTTGTTTTCAGGGACTGTGGGAGATGGAGGGGGCGGRGGTGATGCTCATAAAAAGTTGCAGCTGTCAGTGAATTTTGTCTGTGTGAGCCAATATTTGTGAAAATTAATCTCTAGGAGCACAATTCCTCTCTGCCTTGTATTCTCTGTAGTTATTTATCAGGTACAATATGTAAGTAAGTTGAAAAATAGGAGAGACCATAACGAAACAGCATTTGTAGTTTGCATTGCATAAATTTGACTGGTTGCCCAAGATGTGATGCAATAAGAAAATGAATCTGGGCTGTATCAGAGGCATATCCTATTCAGTAGATCTTGGAAAGGAGCACATTTCAGCCTCCTGAGGAGAATACAGAAAGGTGCAACTAAGTAGCTGGGTCCCAGAAAGACCCAGCAGGATTTTCCCATATGTCTATACACAGCACAGAAGCTGGAGCCAAACAAAATCCCACAAATCCCACAGTCCTCACCTGACAAAATSCCCTTTGGATGACAGCAAAGCAGCAAGAAGAACAAGCAGCTTTTCAGCTCCCCCATGATCTCGAGAAAGCACCTGTTAGGAAAATTAATCCACAAACACCAGAGGTTTATGGCCAAAAAGGAGACAGAGGAGTCCTTTCTGGCTTTCTTYAAATAAAGGGAGAGGCCATGGGGYGTTCCCCTGGGATCTCTCTACATTTTTGGAGGATGCAGCCTCCTTTTTATCCCAATTTCCTGGCTGCATCACCCTTCTCTCTTTCCCCATTGGCTGAGGTGCTTGAGAGGTACAGACTCCCTGACACACCTGATACCAAAGATTTTCCTCTAATGTGTAACCCTCTCTTTTCATTTTTTATTCATATGGAATATAGGGGKTTTTCTTCCCYGTTGTTTCTTTCATCCCTCAATGTCTAATTTTGTTTATCAGCAAACCTAGTTTATTTGTAAAAGCAAGTATCTTTTCTCATTCATCTATCAGTGGAATCCTTCCCATTGTTTCTTTTATCTCCTAGAGCTAGTTTTACCTACCAGCAGACCTGCAGCTTGTTTGTAAAGCCAAATCTACCATTCCTGTCACACCTGATCCCCAGGGCTAGGTGTGACAGGGTGTTTGCCTATCCCCTGCAGGTGGTGGCCATACCGGAGCACCGGTCCCACCAGGACCATCTCCTGCGAGTGCTGTACGAGGAGGAGGCACCACGGGGCAGCCCAGGGCAGCGCAGAGCCGGCCCCAGCAAGGGCGCTGCCCAGCACCCTGGTGAGTCCACAACTGCTGTAGGGCACTAAATCGTTTATCCAGTCGTTGTTTCACACTGTGTGATTGGGGATTTGCACTGAGTAGTCTTTACATTGCACTGAATAGTTTATGTTATATCACATGGTTTGTTCTTCCCCTCTCTTATCACACGGTTTTTCCCTCACCCCATGTTGTCATCTTATTGCAGGGGTTCCACACTGTTATCTCCTTATATACTGCAGAGGGGTTCCATACTGTTATCGCCTTATTGCAAAAGTTCCATGCCTTCTTGGTGTTTTCTTGTGGGCAGCTCCTCAGAGCACTAACTCCTCCTTCTTCACAAAGTAGCCAAGTGACTCCAGTTCCCTTTTCAACCAGCCAACCCACTCTTTTAGAGCACTCTTCTTCTCATTGGCTACAGCTGTGGCCTGTTAAAGTCAGGCCTGTTCCTAATCTTTGATAATTGGCCCAGCTGCAACTCCTTAGGGGTAAGATTACTTTCTACACTATCTTTATTTTCTTATACTCTATCCCCCTACAACCCCAGTACCCTCGGGGCTGTCTCTCCCCTGGACATTCCCTCCTCTCAGCCCTCCTCACTTGTATCCCATTGGATGTGGTTCCCTGTCTCCACCCCCCATTCCCCAGGTATAAAAGTCCCCCACAGGAAGGGGATGGGCTCTTTCCCACCTTGGAAATAAATGTGGGRTGTTGGTCCCCATGTGGAGAAGAGCCCTTCTGGTCTTTTGCCTTTGTCCRTGTAAGATTGTGTGGGCTGGAGTTCATGGCTAGCCAGACTGGACCTGAACAGCCCATCCACACACGGACTCTTACAGCTGGAGCCCAGAACCAAAGCCCTTYGTTCCTCCCTGGCCCCAGAACATTTTCGGATATCGCAGTCTGSCACTTGTGCAGACTGCAGGCTCTTTATTAAGTACCTGGTGGATGATTCYGGGCTGACGTGAAAAATGCCAATCACTCATTTTTAAAATTTTARAAGTTCTATAGTAATTATAATTACTATAAAAATAGTAATATAATTAGGGCAATAAAAATTTGGACAATTAGGATTTAGGACAATTAAAACAGTTATGGACAGTCCAGGTACCTCTTTCTGGGCAAAATAAGCCCAAAAACTTATTTTTTTGGACCCACGTTAACAGAGGATTAACCCTTAAAAGCAATAGTCTGTTGCATATTCATACACCTCATACATGATGCATAAATTCCACTCAAACAACGATCCTGTCTGGTCAGTGTCAACATCTTCCTATTAATCCTGACGGCRTCTTCATGGCTGAGGGAGCTGGAAGGAAGTTAGTTTCTTCTGATAATGGAGCAATAAATTAATTTTCTCTGAAAGATTTAGGTGTCCTGTGGCTGCTGTCTTGGTGTGAGTCCTCTAAAAAAAATCTTCCACAGCACAGTTTCTATTTTAACATTATATTAYAACCTAAAWCTATAWTTAGCACACTACTTAAGAGAATTAATACAGCGTAACTTTCTAACATAACACATATAACATTCATTTTAATATTTGCGAAAAGCMAATCATAAAATACACCTTTTTCACACTTAAAATATCCAGTGGAATGAATGAGATAATGACCATGGCATTGCTCAATTTATTCAGTCATCAACTCACTTTATTCAGAGTCATAAACGCTCCCTGACGATATTTTAGAGATGATAAATTGTAAATTACTGAGTTTGCCTGAATCATCTTATTATACAAGATCCCTGTTCAGTTGCTTAGAATCAGCTAGAAGATAATCAACAGGGATGGATTTTCAGATGCTGGATGTCAGCCACAGATCTGATTTTTTGGCAGTCAAAGCTTGTTCAGCATATTTGTGAGAAACCGTGAAGGAAAAATAGAGCTTGCCAGTACAAAACCAAGGAGATGAGTAAACACAAACAGTGGCAATTTAGCTCCTCCAACACTGGTGTGTTATGTTTGGAAAACTGAAGCTGGAGCAGGGCTGTGCAGTTTCACATGGGATGGCCTTCTAACCAAAAACATCTTTTGCTCTCCTTTGAAAAATCACCCAGATGCAGTCAAGTTGTATTTCTTTAAAGAAAGCCCACATGGCATATTTTTCCAAGATAAATTGGACATTTGGATGTTAAAAGGCGCTAAATCTCTAAAGCMGGTCCACGAAGGTGCATGCTCCTCACATCACAGGTCTGCAACCACATTGCACATAAACCATCCCATTAAGAARCAAACCAGACAAGAGTGGGGCCTGGGAAACTGGAAAGGAAGAAACTGAGCCTGGGACCACAGGAAAAGATCTCAAAATTATCTCAGGACCAGAGCCAAGATGTGGCTGAAAAAAAGAACAGGAGCTTCAGGRCTGGAGCAGGGACAGGAGAAGGAGTGGCTCAGACTGGCTACAGGGTAAAGGGTGGCAGAGAGCCAGAAAGGAGGGAGTGCTTTTCTCTGCTGTTAAGGGAGATGAGAGGTAATGGATGACAGATAGGTGCAAGCAAAAGAAAAGCTGTAGGAATCTAAAAAGAAGAGCAGAAAAAAGGGGAAACAGGTCTCATAGAGGGAGAAAGGGAAATGAGTAGGCAGAACTTAGAAATTAAGTTTAAATTAGAACCAATGATAAACAAACAAACAAAAGAACACAGATGAGGCCATTAGCGTGTTTATTGCTACCATCAGAAATCCTGCACAAACAGCAAAGCAGAAGTACAGTCCATTCCAGCATTCTGGAAGTGGAATTCACACTGCATCCAGCCACCATTGTCCTGAGGGGAGCAACTACAAACCTTGAAGCCATGAGGACTTTCTTTTGCTTAGATGCTTTGCTAAAAGTTTGCAAGAGCATTTTCTGTATCTAGTAAGGGGGATGGGCTGAAGGGAAGAATCAGACAAAGTAAGAGARAACAAGTAAGAGAAAACAAAACCGAATAAAAAGAAAAAACATGGGCATGAGCTGAAGCRCTGCTGATCCACTTGCTGGGTACTGTCAGTACCTAATATGCATGATGAGAGGAGGTAATTGCATTAACTTTGACGTGAGGGATACAGTAAGGTACCTAATGGAATTACTGGAGGGGGGTGGAGCAGGAAGAAGGAAGCTGGTTAGGATATTCATCACAGGCAAATATTGCCCCCAGAAGGAGGAGACAGTTCCAGTTGCTAAGTCATGCTGGAGACAGCACCGTAAGCAGCACCCTGGCTACTTCCAAATTTGCTGTCATTATTTATATTCCATTGGTCAAAGCAGTAGAGAGGTCCACATTCCCACAGCCAAATAGGAGGATTTGGCCACGTGAAAAAATCTGGCATCCCTCACTCATATATTCCTTGGCACAGTGGGCAGGAATGTCAGTGGGCATTTATCCATGGATAAGTTATTGGATGAGCAATTACTTGACACTGAAGGGTAACCTTCAGAGCTGAGGACAGCAGAGARAGAGATGTCACTCAGCCACAGGCAGAAAGGTGGAAATCCCTCCCTGTGACAGGGGAGACATAGTACACATCTCTGCCCAGGTTAAAATAACTCCCCAGAGCAATAGAGAAAGGAGAGAATGATCTCCTATGCAGGACAAAGCTGCAGTGGGGGCTGAAGAGCAGCATCTGGGCTCTTTGCCTGTAGAAATACGTGAGTGTTTGCAGAGGGGGAAAGGGCTCCCACTTAGCTTGGTCTGCTAAGGGCAGCTCCTCATGTCATTTGAAAAGTCCAGGAGCAAGCTGAGACTTTCCAGAATGACTTAAGCAGCTCCACAATCACTTATTTTTGACATCACAATAGATGGTCACTCTGCTCTTTCAGCTATAATCAGATCCAGTGGGACTGTAACCTGTATCTGGGCTCTGTCCATATCTGGGTTTCACTGCACAGAAGGAGGATTTTCATACAAGCTGTGCCAATGGGATAATTGCACCTCATATCATGTTTCTTATGCTTTACAGGGGGAATTACTGAACAAGAGTCATCCAAGCCCTATAATCACCTGTTGGATGGAAAATCTTTGGTAAGCAAATAGAGCAAGACCAGCTACCAGTGCATCTTAAAACCTTGTACCCATCAGTGTGTCCCACAGTAACAGCACATCGGTCTGCTGCAGCACCTGCAGATTCCACAACCCTTGTCAAAGCTTGAAACATGATTTGTACCAGAGGATCCCTTAGCTGGGAGCAGAGACTGGYACAGGACAGAGAACTGCCCCTCAGGAACCAGGAAGAGTGATGGGATGGAAACAGGCAGGCTCCTGCTCTGGATGCTCAGCCACCTGCAAGAGCTGGGAGAAATTAGCCTCTCGTCTCTCAGGGAATTGCACAGATTGGGAAAAAATTTCTTAAGTGGAACAAGCATCAAATAATTTGTTATCTCCACAATGCCATCCTGACACAATAATCTCCAAAGTCAGAAATATAAATAAAGAGTTGATGGGAAAACTATCATACAAACCCCCAAATTGTGTTCTCTAATAGACAGAAAAAAATATTTTGGTTAAAAATTACTCACCTTTACTAAAATGTTCTCCCTCACTTCTTTGTCTTACAGTGCCCCCCTAATTTTCATAGTCCCTACATTTAATAAAAACTAAATTTTTCAAAGAAAAAAATTTTGAATAGTTTCTGGCCAACACCAGACCATGGTGTTGAAACTTTGTGGTTTCAGAGGCCCTTTTGGATGGCTGAAGCATGCTTGCTAGCTGATAGCTGGGCTACASCTAAGATAAACGACAGTACAATGCTTAAGGATGGTTAAAACTAATGTATTCAGTGTAACAAATCTAATTGAACCTACTAATAATTAACTTAGCTAAATTTCAAAGGATGCTTGCAAAAGTGATTTCAAACATTCCTAAGTCTTAGGATACTTGAAAAACACACTTAACTGTACCCAGTCTCAGATTAATCCTAAAAGTAATAGCCCTAGAAAGCTTAAGACCAGTTATGGTAGTGACAATAATATGAACTTTTTTTTCAGGATTGCCAGTAAAATCGSTAAGTGTGCTTATTGCTTGAAATAATGAGATCACCTCACAAACTTGGACTTTTTTCTTTTTATTTCTGGGCAACTCACACTTAAACTTACCATCTTGGAGGATATGCTGTTCTCAGAGACCTGTTTATGGGAAAACGTGACTCAGCTCTGGTGGGCAATTTATGATCAAGTCAGACAAGGAGGAAGTGGATGATTAGACACTTGTGGGGCCGTGGCAGAACTGGACCATAACCAGGGTGGCCCCACACCACAGAGCAGCACACAACAAAACRGGGAAACTCTGAATGCTGAAGGAGCTGTGACAGCTGAGACATCTGCTTYCCAGGCAGCTCTGGAGGTGGGGAGCAGCAAGAGGCAGGCTGCTCACTCTGCACAAAACCTCACTGCCTCAGGAAGCTAAACACAAAAACTAGGGAATAAAAAGTCCTGTAAATGTTCCTTCTTTGGTGGGAGGTGTAACTGTGGCTCACTCAAGTCCTGTGCTGAGCTCAGTGAGAATATTCACGTGAGCAACTGGCARTTGTGTGGGTGAGAGTCAGGCCGTCAAATCCTTAACCTGCTTTCTCTTGTTAAGAGACTTACAGCATTTATTGGTTTTCTTAAAACAGCCTCTTTCCTCAGATGAACTGCTGTCCCCACTCATCAGTGGCATTTCCTAATKATGTGCTCTGTCCTCCCCCAGATTCCTCCATCTCCAGTTGCCCATATCACGGTGAAAGCTGTGGCTGTCGCGGGCTCACCCACACGCGACCGCGCTTCTACGGAAGAGTAAGTGCCTTCTGTTGGGAAAATGAATCCACAAACACCAGAGGTTTATGGCCAAAAAGGAGACAGAGGAGTCCTTTCTGGCTTTCTTCGAATAAAGGGAGAGGCCATGGGGCATTCCCCTGGGATCTCTCATGTTTTTGGAGGACACAGCCTCCCTTTTTATCCCAATTTCCCAGTCGCATTTCCCTCCTCTCTTTCCCCATTGGCTCAGGTACTTGAGAGGTACAGACTTCCCAATATGCCTCATAYCAGAGATTTCCCTCTAATGTACAACCCTCCCTTTTAATTTTTAATTCTTACAGAATTTAGGGGTTTTTCTTCCCCRTTGTTTCTTTCATCTCTCAATGTCTAATTTCATTTATCAGCAAACCTAAAGTTTATTTGAAAAAGCAAATATCTTTTTTCATTCATCAATCAATGAAATCCTTTCCATTGTTTCTTTTATCTCCCAGTGCTAGTTTTATCTACCAGCAAACCCACAGCTTGTTTGTAAAGACAAATCTGCCATCCCTCTCACTTCCCACCCTCCAGACATGCCTCTTGCTTCCCAAAGGCAGGGACAGATTGCTAAAGGTTATGCTGATTTTATTATCAGCCATGGCCATTTATACAGCTATCTCTGTGCCCATTACAGCTCTACTTTATCACTAGAAAAAAAATCATCATAATTCAAAGTACAAGTATTTTCCCCCTAAGAAGTCTGTTATAGTTGCCCTAAAAYGTGATTAGAAAATGTAATTAATTGAAGAAAAAAAACTAGGTCTTAAAGGCTAATTAAGGAACAGCTTGACCATAGTATAAATGCACTCATCACCAGGCAGTTAACCCAGACATGGATCTGGGTGAGATGTGAGATGCCACCATTATCATCTGAGGGACAGTAACTACTCATTGTCACAGTGTTCTCACACTCCATACACAGAGATGGAAGTCCTCCTCAGCYAGTGGAGGTCATCACTGCCATGTGGTCCCTGGGCTTTGGTGGAAGGGCCCAGCTCTCTCCTTGGGCAATCCCCCTGCTCCTCTTTGGGTGGCARATGCTAGAGGGGATGCACTTGGAGTGGTCCCACTTGTAGCCTGTCCCCTTGTGTCAGTGTCCCCTCTGATAGCGAGGGAACAARGGCACCAAGCTGAGTGTGGCAGCTGCAGCATCCCAGCCCCTGGCCCATAGGGCCCCTGCTCATTCCAGACCTGCCAGTCCCAGGGGTGGGCCAGGCATGGGCACACATTTCAGCCAGGCACGGGTGTTGTCATTATAGTGCAAGAGTTCTATTGTCAYTWCATTGCAAGGGCTCCACATTGCTAGAGTTTCACACYTCCTTGATRTTTCTCATAGGCAGCTCCTCYRGGCACTGACTCTYCCTTGTCCTCACAGSAGYCACYRACTCCAGYTMCCCTCAACCAACCAATCCACTCTTTTATARCACTCTTCTGATTGGCTACAGCTRCAACCTGTTAACATCAGGCCTGCTCCTAATCTTTGATAATTAACSCAGCTGTAACTCTTTAGGGGATAAGATTACTTTCTATACTACCTTTATTTACCTATATTCTATTCCCCTACACACGGGCACACCTTTTCAGCCAGGAGCCCTTGGTTCTGAGGGGCTGGTTGCCATAAGCAGGGAGGAAGGGCCAGGGAGAAGCACTCTGCACACACCTTGTGTTTTATTTGTTAGCCACAGGCACCGCTGGAGGAAGACAACAGAGTATGACCTGTCCCTGCCACCAGGAGCAGAAGCTTCCCTGCCACTGACAGGAGGCAACCTGTGTGGGACACCCAGCCTCCTGAGGAAGATGTGGATGAAGCACAAGAAGAAGTCAGAGTACCTGGGGGCAACAAACAGTGCCTTTGAGGCGGACTGATAAGGCTCAGCATCCCTTGGAAAGGCAGAAGGTCCTTTAGCAGGACAAGGTGCTTTAGGATCGATGAGGGAACAGACACAGCACAGCTCATCCAGGAAAATTATATCCTTTTTTATTACTTGATACCATTGCCTCAGAACAGTGGGAGAAAGGCTAACAAAGGTAAAAATGGTGAACATAATGCAACTCAATGGCCTTTCCTTGTTGCATTACACTAAAATCCCAGCTATCCCACTAGATTTACCTCTTGACTCAATGCTGAGACTACTGCTGACCCACTCACCATTTCCCATGCCCTGTCTGAATGAGCTTGGACTTGCAACAAGAGAAGCCTACGAAGCAGTTTGTGCATTCCTGCAAGGCAGCAGACTGATTACAGAGTGCCATTAAATCCCAGGATCTGCWTGTGCACCACTGCCTGTCRTCCTTCCCCTCTCATATCATGAGAYCAAAACCTCATCTTGCRATATGCTTGGCTGAATGACACATGCTAAACATCTCTTTTCCTTCAGTTTTGATGTTGCAAGGCAGGAGTAAAAGATGCAAAAATTCCAAAACAATGGGCCAGAACAGAGCAAGTTTGCAAATATATGTACCAAACTTTGCTATGTGACAAATKATTTGTGTTTCAAGTTGTCCTACCAGATCAAACTATGAGCAACAGGATACCCTCAAGGGATACTTKTTGCCATAGAACCTGCTTATAAGTGAAATAGTAATCAGCAATTTACACTCCACCCATGTGGTAAAGGATATTACATTAATAAGTGCACAAAATACTAGGAGGAAGGAAAGTATGTAAATGGTGCAACTAAGTGACTAGGTATAAGATATTTGCATGTAAGAGACCTGTGCTTATGAATAGATGGATTTAATGGGATTTGCTTTAAAATTTTTTTCTCTCTTTTTTTTTACTTTAGAAATTGCTGGTCAGGTCCTCTTCAGTTTTTCTCTCAAAAAGGAACAAAACAGTTTTATAAAAAAGTTTTCACCACTGTTATAGACAATATTATGCTAGTCACGAGGAGTACTTGCCTTCTGTGAGTGCTCTCCTAGTTATTATAAATAACCACTAAATAACCACTGGTTTCCCTAAATACAGAACTTTATATTTAAAGTCAGAGGAGGCGTATCTCCTGTTGTTTGTAGTAATGATCACCTCTGATTTAACCGCCCATGCACTGAGGCATAAATTAAAAATCAAGGTCTGACTCTGTGACAGCAGCAGAGGGAAGGAGCTCCCATCTGCACCTTGCCTGCCTGCAGCCAGTGCAGTGAAATGCACTGAGATCCATCGCAGACAATGCCATGGTAGTGAGGGACAGCTGGCCCTGGTCAGGGTCACCACCTCAGAAGTACCAGGGGACCACCTGGATGGGAGGGAAAGACAGCCAGGACTTGTGGCTTTGGGTGGAGCAGCACACAGGAGAGGTTTGCAGCTTGACAGCCTGAGCAACCAAAGTTCATGGAATGGGAAAACAAATGGAGCGGGCCAGTAGCTTTACAGAGCATATGGTCCTGATGGCTGCAAGGAGGGCAACAGCAAAAACCTATTTAGGGCTGGACATGGTGGAAGTGGTAGTAGGATGGGGATGGAAGTTCTTACTTAAAAAGGTACTGTGGCTTTTCATAGTGCTAGAGCMAAGTCAGTCCAGAGATGCCAAGGAGAGAAAGGCATGAGAGCTTCATGAAACACCTCTGCTAGCCCTCCTGTTCAGCTCTCTGTCACTGCTCCAGTCACAGGCTCCTCCACAAGAGGTGCTTAACTGGGCAGAGGAAAACTTTGCACCTCAAAACCACACACCCTCCTCATTACCAAAGGTAAAAGTCCTTCTCTGGCCCAGCAGCCCAAGACAGGGATGATCTGCTCTCCAGCTTTTATTTCTTGCTCCTGGCAAAGAGGGAGAACAGAATTCCTTGTGAACCCTGTGCTGGCAGTGGTGACCCAGTGTCAGCCATGTGTTCTGTGCCCTGGCATGGGAGAGCAATGCTGACACCCACTGAAGGCTGCTCACCTGAACAGGGCCCTGTGAGACAATTAGGGCCTGGCACACTGATCCTGTGCAAAAGTCTGAGCACCCTGACCCTGCCAACATCAGGTCCTCTATGACTGAGCCAAGCTGGAGCCATGGTCAAGATTTTCCTTAAACACTTTTTACAAATATCACTAACCACAGTTCAGCCCCCTCCTCAGCCCACAGAACTCCTGCCAGAAACCCATATATGTATTTTTGCACACATAGGTAAACCTAGTAAATTCAGTGGGACTGCTCCCCTGCATTGCAGTACATACATTCAAAGAGTTGGGAGAACACCAATCACTGCTTTCCTTTTTTTGGTCTCATTTTCTAAACAAAGGAAAAATAAGGGAGATGGACAGACACTGGGAAAAGTCCATTTACTGAATTAGGTGTTATTAAGAGAGTGAACACTTGTGGTACCTGCCCTTGTAGTTAACATGGCCCAAAAAGTACTCAAACACAGTCCAGGGCAGCAAGAGTTYGCTTGTTGACAAAGTTGCATTGTAGAAGTAGTATTTAATTTATTAATTAATAGCTTTGAGCAGTATGAGGATGGAGGTGGAGATTATTAATATTTCTTCTTAATAATTGCTGTATCTTGACATGTGCATTTATGCTTTTCTTATTTATTTATTTATAATTTGGATCCACAAGAAAAGGAGCTATTTACAAGAAGCATATTTAATTTCCTTTTATTCCAGGAACTGCTGTGGAAATTATTTTGTATTGTAGTATTTATTGATTTAAAACTATGTTCTATTCTTAAAAAAAACAAACAAACAACAAAATAAACAAGTAGCATGTGGTTACATATGGATCTCAGAGACTTAGGAGTTTTTGGGAAGCATTTAGTGGCGAGTAAAAGAGGGTATATGGTACTGAAAAAGGGTGAATCTCTGATAGCAAAGAATATGAAGTTTGTTCTCCAGAGCCTGGAAGTGTATTTGTGAGCAGCTCCAGTATTGTACAGGTGATAGAACCATTTTGTTATCAGATGTGCAGAGAAAAGCCCAGGCACTGTCAGCAGCTAGGAATCAGATACACCTTTACACAACCTGACCTCAAGCACATCCCAGACACAACATTTGTGTTACCTCCCTCCCTTCAAATAAAAATGCCAAGACAGAGACTCSTGAAAGGGATTTAAGGCTCTGGTAGAGAATAAAGCCAACGGAGTTGTAAACAAAGTCACTGAACTTACCTCAAACACAACCCTGGCTTTGGAGAGCCCCTGCTGACCCACAGCCCAGCCTGAGGTGGATGGCACAGGACCACAGGAGCCCAGCCCAGGGAAGGTGACTCAGGACTGCAAGTGGAAAGAATTCAGGACACAAGGAGAAAAGCTTTTGGTGTGGGCTTGGTCCATCAATGCAGACCTCACAGCTCTCCATTAGAGGGTGACTTATTCCCTGCCTGCCACACYGCCCATAGGCACACAGCTCTGGTGAAAAGCTCCCACATTTCTGGCTCTTCCATTGCAGACTATGTTTAGTATGAGCAGCCAGGGAGTGTCCTCTTGGTGAGTGTCCACACCACAGGAGCTGCCACAGATTTTTTCCAGGACCTGGTCTCTGCTGGGAAYTTGTCTGGGAATACCTGATCTTTAGCTGGGCATTAAAAATACCAGCATGAGTATGGAARAGGATGTGGATGTGCAACATATTTTCCAGATGAAATTGTACAGAAAGCTGCATTAGGTTGACTCCAGCACTTCATCAGAAAAATGTGAAAGAGGGATTAAAAAAAAAGTGAACTTTACCATTTTTCCACCAAAGACACAAGCTGTTAACTGTGCAGCCAAAGGCATTGCCTCTGGCACTACCAGACACAAGCCTGTTGTCATAATTTATAACATCTGTGAGAAGTTGCATTTTTCAGGCCTGTTTCATGTCAATTTATAATTTTGTGTTCCCCAAACTAGAGACTGACTAGGGCAYTGATCTGAAAGAAAGAGACTGCATGATGGCAGCCCATCCCATTTACAGCCATTTATAATTCATTTCCCCCCAAAAAAAGATTTCTAATTTCTCCCCACCATTTCAAAACCATCTTTGTGACAGAGCTACTCACTAAAAGATGCATAATTACTTTGCATACCACTTTATTTAAATAAACTGTAGTGAATTTAGGTTGGGCTAATATATAAAATAATTCCTACTGATGCATGACAAAATCACCTCAGTTATGCCTTACTTGCCTTTCTTCCCCTTTTGCTCTCATTTTACATGTCCTGTAGCAAGCAGGGTTGCCAGAAGAGTCAATCACAGACACATCACTATTTGAGGGAATACCACACACTTCATACAGAAAATATTTAAACTCAACCATTGACATCAGCAGTAGGTTACCCAGTCAGAAAAGTTGCAATGTCAGAACTTGCACACACAAAAATTGAAACAAGTCAGATTTCTCAGATGAGACCCCTGATAAGAAACTCTACAAACAATACAGATGTCAAATAGACACTATTATCTATGCAAAGTTTTCAGAACCTCAGCATTAACTCTAGAGATGATTCACAAGTGAGCAGCTATACCCTAAACCTTCGAGGTGAGTAATGATGTTATTCTGGGTAGTCCCAGTCTCCTACTTATGATTACCTCCTGTCAGTATATCATCAGTGTCCTGGTAAACTTTCACTCCACCGGTATCTTTTCCAATATTTTTGCCAGCACACGGTGAGCCAAGGTGGGTGAATGCTTGTAGCCCTGAGGAAGCCCTGTGAAGGTACATGGTTGCCCCCATACACAAAGGCAGACTGATGTTGGTCCCCTTGCTGCCATGGCACCATACAAAACATGTCTTTAATATCAGCAGTGGTCATGAGCCTGTGTGCCTGCTCCTGGATGGGGGCTGTGAGCTCAGTGCTGCTTGGTATGGCTGCTGCTAAGGGGTCTGTGTCAGCACTGAGCTGGCAGCAGTCTGCAGTTAATCTCCACTTATTCCATTTGGTTTTCACTGGCCATACCGGGAACTGGAAGCAGAGTGAGTGGAGATAACAATTTCCCCATTTTTTCACTCTCTCCAGGACTGGGACAATTCCCTCCCAGGCCCCCAAGGGCAGTCATTAGGGTTTGACATTTGTCAATTTTGAAGGGGGAAGATTTGGGGCCATCTGCACAGTCTAACTTGATGGTTGGTGGTTCCAAAGGACCACTGGCGCCCCACATTGTCATGCCAAGCTCTCCCTTCCAAAACATCCAGTCCCAGTAAACTTAAAAGAAAGTCCTCTATTGCCATGGCAACAGTTATGGCAGCTTCTTCTCCCAGTAACATCAGAATAACTGCAGTGGTCGTTACTGGTTGTGACACCCCAACACATTCACTACAGGCAAGGGTGGGGCAGCCCCTCAGGTGGTGACATTTAGTCAGGGCTGACAGCTGAGCCCCAGTGTCCACTAAAAATGTCCACTTTGCTTTGGGGTCCAGGAGCCACCATCAATAGATGTCTCAGTTTCCATTACCAGGGAGCTGTCCAACATAAATCAACACAGCTGCTACTCCCCTGCACACCTCAAGGGAAAGGAGCTTCCAGTTTCCTTATTTTCTTTAGCACACTTTCTTCCCTGCCTATGTTGATTAAAGGGGTGTGCTCAGGCTCATATTACATTTCTCTGCCCTTGGCTTCTCAGACATTTTGTCCAGCCATTGTGATATCACCTCTTCCAACTTGTCCAGGGGCAGCCATCCATTACTCTTTAGGGATTCCCTTCTGCCAGCCTTGTGACCAAATTGCCTCTCGTGAGTGGACACTCCCACCCAACCTGATTGGCACGGGGAAGAATCCTMTGGGAAATCCTAAGAATAAATCAGGTGGCCCAGATTGGAAAGAAATATGAGCAGCCTGACCCTGAGCCAGAGGTCCTCACTGCCATGGGTGGCACAGATCAAAGACTGTGGAGCTGGCGATGGTGGCACCCTGCCGTGGTGCCCTTGTCATGCCTTTTTCAGTGTCAGTGTCCCTGAAGGTGCAGGCTCTGTAGATCTCTCAAGCCTAAACCTAACCCTCAGGGCATCTTGTCACAGGGACTGAGGTCCCCATCCCCATGGGTGCTCCAGATGAGAAAGAAGTAGGAGCAGCAATACTGGGGTCCTGCTGGGATCACCTTGACATGCCTTTTCCACCCCAGTGCTCCTGGAGCTGTAGGCTCTTTGACTCTCTCRACCCTATCCCTAAACTATGGGGTATTCAAAACTTTTTTTAAGTGGCAGAACTCTTTATTTAAATATATCAGCACACATATCACTAATATAAAAACTGAAGTATTTAGAAGGATAAAAAAAGAGTTTAAAATTCAATTCAGTGAGATGAAGGCCCAGAAAACCCCAGGAATTTAGATCAAAGGGGGACAATTCAGGATGAAATGGAAGCAGTGTGAATGATGCCATCAGGTTGGGGTCCCTACTAGAAGAGACATCATATTTTACAGCCTTTAATTAATAAGCTCTGTGGAGTAGTACAGGGCCTCAGAGCCTTTCTAAAGGAGGTAGATCAGTGCAGACACTTGCTGGCAGCCCCCAGTCCCAGCCAGGTGTTTCACCACATCAGACCTGCTGTCCTGCAGATTCACCTGCCAAACATCTGACTCTGCTTTATTTTAGATGGTATTTCCCTACTGAGCCGTCACGTTTTGCATAGCAGTGAAACAGCAAGAGGTGGCACACAATCTGCCTGTCTGATGCTCCCTTCTTGGGGAGGATGGGGTTCACTGGACCATAAAGCAGAAGAGACATGCAAAGGCCCCTGCAGCATGCAGAGTTCTTCACCCCTGTGTCTGACAAGGCACTTTTGGGTGCAGTGAGCCCCGGGGCAGCCCTGTCGGGAGCTGACGCTGTGAAACCAGACACTGCCTGTGCTGAGCCAGCACCAGCAAAGGTGGGGCTCAGCAAACAAGTCTCCTCACCAAAGGTGTGTCCTTAGTAGCAAGGACCACAGTAAACATAGCAAAAGCTTCRGCAATTACAGCCCACTTSGGCAGTSACCTTAAAGATCMTCTAGTTCCAAGYCYCTGTTATCGCCAGGGCCACTTTCCACTAGACCAGCTTGCTAAAAACCAGCCTGACTTTGAACTCTTCCAGGGATGGGGCMTCCACAACCTCTCTGGGCAACCTGTTCACKGCCTCACTACCCCRCAGCRAAGAATTTCTTCCTAATATCTTATCTAAGCCTAGCCTATTTCAGTTTAAAGTMATTCCCCATTGTGCTATCTGTACATACCCTTGACAAAAGCGCCTCTCCAGCTCYCTTGTAGCTCCCTTTAAGAACTGGAATGCTGCTCTAAGGTTTCCCAGGAGCCTTCTCTTCTCTAGGCTGAGCAGCCCCAAATCTCTCAGCCTCTCTCCATAGGAGAGGTGCTCCAGCCCTCTGAGCATCTTCATGACCCTCCTCTGGACTTGCTCCAGCACATCCAAATCTTCCTTATGTTGCAGGCCCCAGAACTGGTCACTCTAGTCCAGACTGGGTTTCACATTACTTCTCTATAATGAACTCCTATAAATGGTGTTCATCAGCATTCAGACTCCTACAGTGTCTACTCATTTAGTCTCAATTGCAATGTATTGAAAAATCCAAGCCAGGATAAAAACTTTTAAGAATAATTTACAGATAGAAGCACCAAGTTATTTAGCTGACAACAACATACTGGAAGTGGGTCATCCCATTAGCTGAAGAGACACAAATATTCTAAGGGAGAAAAAAGGAATAAGAAATAAGCCTCAATAATTTTCCTCCATGGACAAACCCTTTGACATGGACATTCCCAGCAGCTGACACGCTGGGTTTTGTGCCTCAGTGCACCAGCCACAYGCAGCACAGACAAAGGTCTGTGCAAAGCTGATGTGGGGCAGGCAAAGCTGTGAAGGAAGGTTGCTGTGAGCCCTCATGCAGGGCTGCAAGGGGACATTTGTTTGTGATGCTGCACACACTCAGCTGACACCTGACTGATGCACAGCTCTGGCTGTGAGGTTGATTTGGAGCCAGGCACAAGGCTCTCCCCAGACACAGGGTGTCCCTGTGGAAAGCAGAGATGCTCCATGGCTGTGCAGTGCCTCAGGCAATGCCCTTCCTTCCCTGCCCTTCRCCACCTAAAGAAACGAGACAGTGTGACAGAGGAGCCACCCCAGCTGTGCAAAACAGCCACGCTCTGGTTGCCAGCACCCCAGCACCCACCCTGCTCACATCAGCCCTCCCTGTGGGTGAGGAGTGGGAATCAGCCATGCAGTCCCTGCCTAGGGACCCCATGGAGCAGCAGGACTTGGCCCATTGTGCCTTCCTCTGTGGCTCATGGCATTCCCAGCCATGTCACTGCCAGCCCCCCACATCTCCTCAGGCCAGGGAGGRCAGGTCAATGCTTGCACAAATGTTGTAGCAAACATGTGGAGCAGGTTCTGGCCCCATTTGCACATCAGCCACAGCAGCTGGACACATCAGGGGCCTGTCTGCAGCCCATGCCCTCAGCTTGAGCTCCCAGGCTTACAAACACCTTCCTGCTGCTGGGCCAGAAAGACTTGCACAAGGAAAGCTTAACCAGCATGATCAGTTGAAAGACCATGTCTCAGAAGGAACAGGGATACAGCAACTCTTTTTGACTTGGCCCAATGGAGAATTTCTGCATCACAATTTGGGTCTAAATTGTCAACTCTTCTCTTTTGAATTTCGCTGACCGAATTGTTCTGTCAAATCCATTCACCCATCATGGTTTGGGTGGGTGCCATCAGGGACAGCCACCCTATGGTACATGGCCCTCCTAAAAGCCAAGAAGGGATTCCTGCCCATGCCTGATCCCCACAAATTAAAAACAAACCTTTAGGGAGGTTTTTGGAATGTGAATGGTACAGATTATCTGCCATGACATGGCTTAAARCCTCACACCACCTTCTGGCAGTGAATTCCTCTCRATATTGTATGATGTTSTTGAAAGGTTTGGTGTTGGAAAGTGGGATAAAGATGAAGTGTAGGCAGTATGGTGYAGGGGAGGAGCCCAACAGCTCTAACTCTTGGGGCTCCTGAGCAGCTCTGGGTCACTCTGGCAGCCACTCTTCTATGGGGTTCCTAATCATTACAGCCCACCTCTGGCGGATACAGAGGGGTTGTGTGGGATGTGATTTGGGTCTTGGGTCAGGCATAGGTGTGTCAGTGCAATACAGCAATCAGTGAAGGTGGAAACACTGAATCCAAGCATTGTGGGGGTCAGCAGCCTCGGCCCCATCAACACATTCCTCACCCAGTCCACTTGCTAAAGCTGGCACCAGCAGCTCTGTACAGATAGCAAGGTAAAGAGGAAGATTGCACATTCCAGCTGATAACAACTCTTGTGCAACAGCAAGAGAAATGTCTTATTGACACAATGCTGTTTTTAGCCCTGAACAGCTGGCTTACAGCAGCCTTGCCACTACACCAGCATTGTCCTGACATAGAGCACAGCTCTGACACCAAGACAGCTTCACAGATTTTTCTCACCCTTCAGGTCCCCCCACTGGGTTGTCCAGGTCCATAACCAGGTTTTGGGAGTGCCTCACCCTTCAGAAACCCTGCAGGGATGTGGGAGGGTGGTGGATGCTCTTCCCAGAGGGTGGGAAATCCCTGCCCTTCCTTTCTGGGTATCCTCTAATGGAAAAGAGAGGCAGGCAAGCAGCAGGTGTGCAGAGGTAAATGCTGCTTTGCTTAGCCACAGGCTCCATCTTCACATCTCTCCCTATATCAACAGCTAACCTGGCTGGCACCATTATCTTCTGACTCAYAGGTGCCTGCAGTTCTCTCAGGAGAATGTTGGTATTAACAAGCTTGCAAATTGCTGTTCTGCAAAACATTTAAAGCCTCAGTAAAAGCAGACATCAACAAAATAAAAATCTACTCCAGCTAATCCAGGTGCCTAAAAATAGGGTACAAAACTGCTCTGCTGTGATAAACCTACATGTATTTATAAAGCCACAGAATTGCATCACAGCCCCTGAGCTGAAAACTTCAACAATAACTGTTAATATAAGATGGGGAAAAGTAAGTTTCAAAACTCAGACAGAACAAGCATAAAGCACACAGCTCCTGACAGCCCATGGACTGCTCAGTTCCCAGTAGTTCACCTGAAACACAAAGCCAGCACATGATGCAGTCATCAAAATGCTGAAGGAGGCTCTGAGCAGCCCTAACCTCTGGGACTGTGCCCTGCTGCCATGGAAGCCCTCTCCACAGGCTCCAGAGGAGGGGGCTCTCTTCATGCCAGAGGAGAGCAYTTGCCCTCACAAGAGGGACCCAGCAGTGCAAGCTTCAGCACAGTCTGGGTTTAGTTGCTCACAGTTTTGGACCTGATACTTTCCACGAGGAGCAATATTTTTGCAAAGAACTCAAGGAAATTGGAACACTTCCTTTTCCCAGGATCTGACAAATGCTAAAAAGCCCTCTGTCCCTTAATCTCTTTTTTGATGCGCCATAACAGACTATTCAACAGATGTTTAGGGTGAAGTTAGAGATAAATGAGATTATGGAGCCAGTTTTATGCAACGGTCAGGTCACCCAGTTACAGCGATCACTTTTGTCCCTAGAAATCATCAGGTCAGCACCAAAACCCTTTTAGTAGTTCTGCCACAGAACCCACAACAGAAGGAAAACTCCCAAGTCACCTCCTCAGCATCTAGTTGTGCTCCCAGCTGGAGAGCTGTTAGTTTAAGCAGATTATTTCAGAGAGAAAGTAGCACATGCCTGAGCCCTGCAACAGCCCTCTGTGGCGCAGGACACAACAGCTGCCTTACAGAGAAGCACCTCACATGATCCAGGAGTTCTGGCCTCACACTTGCTGCACASAGGTGGGTGTTGTACACAACCACCCTGTGACACACACGCACACTTTCCCTGTGGCTCAGCTCCCAAATGACAGCGTAGCAGTGTCCTGATGGGGCACCGAGCCAGGGGACATCTGGCTTCACCCTCTCCCGGCCAGCAACTCTACCACAGACCCCCATCACCCACTGCAGAAGCGCTGCTTTATTTCCTTTCATTTCCCATGAGGAAATAGCACCAAGTCCATCTAATCAGGGCAAACGCACACGGCTTTATCCAGGTTGCTGCATCTTGATAGCCAGCACAGGCACGGAGTCCTGGCTGCTGTCACACACTGGGAAACCAAAGGACCCCCATTAAATGTTGGAAACAGTTATGTAGTTATTCTATTGCTGTTCCATAAGCATCCAGGATAGCTGTACACCTTGGGCTGCACCCGGCTGAGGAGGAGGCTGCCTGTCACCAGGGGCCCAGGCTGGTTGTGCACTGTGACCCACAGGCAGCACTGCACCTCAGGACACCGGGGCTGCTTGTGCACCTCATGCTGCAAGGCAGGGACAGCTTGCCACAAACAGCCCTTGTGTCTGTACCCTCGTGAACAGCCAGCTCTGAGTCTCTGATTAGCTTTTATTTAGGTGCCACAAACCTCAGCTGRTTCTCAGTGCATGGTCCAGTAACTAAAGTTCCTCACGGAAAACATTTCACACAGGACTAAGAATGTGCTAAGAAAAATATTCCTGCAAATGCATCAATATCTTCCAGGTGTGGATTTAAGCCACTTTTAAAAGTAAAAACTAAATGTTTCGAGTTTCCCCCTGCACAGGCTCCAGGCCAGGTCTGCCAGAGCACCTGTGTGCCCCTGAGCACTGCAGGGACAGACTGAKCAGCACAGAGTCAGGGCAGTGCCTGTGTCCCTCACCTCCCTGCTCATTTCAAACCTTCACCAGACTTTCAGAACCAAAACCCCTCCTTTCTCACTCAAACCCAGAGTTTTTAGCATCACTGGCTGGTGCTGCTGGGTATGAGGTCASAGCCAGGAAACAAGTCCAGCAGCTAACGGAGCAAATGAAGGTCACTGCTGCAGAGTAAATCTATTGAGGTGTCTGAAGTTCTTTCTTCCCTCCAAGATCTGTGTTCTGCCTGCTTTGCAGCTGTCATATTGCTTAAGTAAATCAGTAGCTAATAGCTTCATTCATGCTCTGTAAAGAGCCAGAAAGGCTTTTTGTTCTGGGTTATGCGCAGAAGAAAAACCGTGGTCCATAAGTATTATGCTACAATGTAGTCATTTCTATCCTGCCATCACACTCCTTGTGAGACAAAAAATTGCAAAAAACTCTGCCTGAAAATATTCTGTCCCCAGTCACCACACATAAGAACATCTCTCAAATTATTTCTCTGATTTTAAATTTAAAATTAAATAAAATTTTWAAAATTAAATTTAAAAATAAAAATAATGCCTAAGAGGAAAAAAAAGTTACCAGGGTACAACAACAAGTGCTCTTGTCCAGCCACCACCTGAACTGTAGCAGTGTGTGCCTGTGGGTTCAGCTCCAAATTTCATGACCCCTAATATCAACACTCAGTAGACCCACAACTGTGCCAGCACCTGAGCTGGTCTGGCTTGCTTAGCTCTACAGATTTTACCTAAATCAGCATTATCTTTTTCTCTCATCCTGCCATAGTCAGACCTTGCAGAATTRTGGTGAATTTTTTCAACATTTTTAATTATTTGCATTTTTGACTGTTTTAGCAGAGCTGGCTCCAAGCACATTTGCAGAGCATGCCTTTGCTATGAATGCAAGCAGCATCTAGCACTAGGGTTTAAAGAATGTAGAAGGATGAGGTAGACAAGGACTGCTGCTGACAGCCAGATCCAGTGCTTGTCCAGCTGCAGAGCTGAGCTGCTGTGGGGCAGGGAGCTGGGCTGGAACTGGGGTGCTCACACCTCCCTTGTCACAGAACCTGGCACCAAACCTTGGGAAAGATGAAGAGGATTAGATGCCGCAGGTGCTTCTTCCCTGAAATTGTGCTTGCAACCACTGATTCTCTTCAGAGCAATATTTCTCTTCTTACCTTGCTGTAGCCTGCTCATTTAAACCTGGAGAGGAGAGAAACCTGCATGCTTACCCCTGCCTTCCCCAAGGGCAAGGAACACAATGCTGACCCACTCAGGGCCAGGCTGGGTTATGAACACAGACCCTGATGACTCCTGGGCAAATGTTTACCAGCAGGAAACATTACAGAGTCACAGAATATGCTGAGTTGAAAGGGTCCCACAAGGATCATTAATTCCAACTTTCAGCCCTGCACAGGACCATCCATAAAACTGCTGACAGGGTCTGTCATGAGCTGAACTGGGGCTCCAGACCTCAAAGTTCTAMGGAACAGGATTTCCAGAGGATTCGAATTCTGCAGCTATTTACAGACACATGACTGGGAGCCATTCACTGTATGCATGAKATGGGAGAACTTCAGGTGAGGAGAAACTCCCCCTGACATGTTGTGAACACCCATGTTTGCTCCTGAGCCATTGCTGAGGGAGGGAGTCAGATGCCACACGTTGTCACCAAGCTCCTCAGGAGCTTTGTGGGGAGAGAGGCATCTGCTGCCAGCCAGCCACGGCTCTCTCTCCTCTCCAGGGCCAGGACCAATGGAGCCCCTGTGCCTGCTCGCACTTTTGCTGCCTCCACCGCGCCCTCAGAAGGGTGACCTCGGGTGACCCAGGGCATGTTTGCCATTTTTCCCCAGCCAGACAGACAAAAGCAATGGAAGATGTAATGTGYTTTGCACATTTGCCCAATGCAATTAGCAACAGGCTCTTAGCCGAGGGGCTGCATTGTCACACTCAGCTGGAGCCAGCTAAGCTGATTTGTCCGTGTTCGCAGAACTCCCCTTTCACAGGCCACTGGCTATGGTCAAAGGACAAACTGATGAGGTCCCATGTTGGCCCCAGCTGCCAAAAGGTCCACCCCCTCCACCTGGCCCTACAGGGAGATTGAAATTTCTCTCTCGCTGTTGGACAACCAGGTCCACGCTGCAGGAACTTCCAGGCTCCCTCATTCTCCTGTTCTGCGCTGGAACTCTTCTGCCCCATCTTGGCTGGCCAAGTGGCTAAAACACCCGTGCCAGCACTGCAGGCCAGTATTWACAAACTGCACAATGTACAAACACAAGCATAACCATCGCTTACTTGGCCCAGGGGAAAATGCTTGCACTCCAGAGTGCTCTCCACAAGGCACAAAAGGAGCATCAGCTCAGTAAACACAGGATGCTCCACACCAGTGGCTGAAAGTTTGCTAAAGGAGATGCTGTATTACCAACAACAACAAAAAGAAAAA
>JACDOX010000001.1:12621946-12779110 GCA_014549065.1 Cardinalis cardinalis
CCGCCGTCCGGCCGCGGGGAGCCGCGGACCGACCGCGCACCCGCCGTGCGCGGCGAGGGGAGGCGGCGCTTCCAACCCCCGGCGGCTGCTGGGCGGCCGCGCTGAGCGCCGGGCACCGCACGGCCCGGGGCGAGCTCCCGGGCGCTGCCCCTCCGTGACCGGCCAGCGGTGAGGGACTGGCGGGTGCCTCCCACCGGGAAACACACCCTCTGCACCGAGCGCTCGGAAAGAACTCTGTCCTGCGAAAAGTCCGTGTCGATGGTGTTTTCTGAAATTTTTATCTGCAGTCACAAACCGTGTTTTTGCTAGAGATTTAGCGTTTTCTTACAGCGATGCACTTGCAGGGATTTGTAGATACAGAGATGTGCATATTTTACTATTTCAGTACATAAGCTGTGAATACTTAGAATTTGAAAGGGTGCTAGAGCAATCGTGATTATTACCATTTTATCATCCTGTTTCTCATGCAGTTTTTAACATCAAAATGCACATATATTATGCACTGCACTCTGGCAGTATTATCACAAGGCACAAATCTCCTTTTTTCAGTATTTAACTTGTTCTCGATGCTGGTGGGGTGGACACCTCGTCTTCAGTGTATATTTTACCACCCTCCATGAGAAAGGTTCAAATTTTGTTAGAAAATTGTTCGCTAATGGTCTGTTTTTATATTTTTTGTGTGCATAGGCTGTTGAAATAGACTGTGCTGGTTCAGTGCTAGTGGTATTAGATGTTTTTATTTTGCAATAAATAAAGCCACATTTGATGGAACAGTAACTGGGTACTAGGGAATAGCAGGTGATTTTTCTAGTTAAGAAAYTGAATAAAAATGGAAACATTTGTGTGGTTCAATTCCTGAATAAAATTCTSTTCAATCAGCTGTGTTGCTAGGTAAGTACGTTTCTGACTCTTGTTTATTTCAAAGGGAATTCAGTGCTTTAGGGTTGTTCAAGGGATAGGCCCTTGACAGCTCTCATTTTCTTCTAAATTTCTTTAACCCATAGGTTTACACATTAAAATTCAAGCGAACCACTTGGCATCTCTGTTCTGAGTCACTAGGTTTTAACCTAGTTTCTCCATAGCATGAGAWGCTTGTCTCTGTTTGGGTTCTTGTAGGATGTTTCAGTTATCAATAGTGGAGAGAAAGATTAAGAAGTTGTGTTTGTTTCAGCATTTCACATATCACCACATATTTCATTAATCTTTGTTATGTAGGGATTTCATTGTGATAGAAAGAACCTGTGAAAGGCTCTTTGCATAACTGTACAGGCTGTCTACAGGTTCTTGGTGCACTCCTGTATACCAGGAAGACTTTTTGGTGTGAAATCTACTTACACCTGAATACTAGTGACTGGTTTTACGATCTAGGGGTATAACATTCCTGCAGCTGTTTACAGCTATTTTAATCCATTACACTGGGAAGAAGAAGATCATGATTCTTATCTTCTCTACGTCCTGACTGGCCATTTAAAATCTACTTGCATATTTAATTTTTTGATGTGTTTTTTGTTCTCAACAGTTTATTGAAGATCTGCAGCCTGCGCTTGATCTTGTAGTCCTTAGAAAAAGAAAGACAGGTATTTGAAGTTGATGGGAATTGATCAAATACTATGCATGGATGAATCTTGCACTCTACCCTAGAATTACTATTAGGTGTGCTTTGTGGTGTTTCAAGAATGCCATGTGTTCACAGGCATATATAGTCACTAACACATCAGTTTTTCACGTGTCTACAAGTTCTGACATGTTGCAAAATGAGACCTGTGCTTGGTCTTTCATCCAGGAACAGCTAGCATTTTCTTCTACTGCTTCTGGTTTGGATGCTAATTAACTGTCACTTGTCATGAATGACAGCCATCTTTTTTTTTTCATGGATTACTAATTTTCTAATAGCAACTCAGAACAGAGTGGACTTGGATTCAGTTTTCTCCAGTGTTATCTGCTGAGCAGGTTGTGACTGTAATTGCTCAATATATGCTTCAAGTCAACGTTTTAGCGAGTGCATGAAATAAAGGTGGGTAGCTGAGGTCAGTCACAGGAAAGAAGGGCAGGGAGAGGAGACCTGGGAGCTTTCTGGGATGAGGGCAGAGATAGTGATGCATAAACAGATTGTATTTCATACTTGCGTAATGAATAATCACTGATCAGAGGGACTTTACACCATTGATTTTATTTTATTGACAATTTATTTATTTATTTATTTGTTTATTTGATTTATTTATTTTAATTTATTTATTTAATTAATTTATTTTAATTGACAATTACAAAGGCACAGAATGCTAAGGGGTGGAACAGTTGGYGCTGTACTGAAGGTGAAGCACAATTACACTGCATTACAGTTAAGAGCAGTAAGTGCTCTTGCTAGTAGGTCATTGTGTTCCAGTATCCTGGTTGTGTCTCTTTTCTCTATGCTGTCCTGTATTGGTGACCTTCTGTTACAGTGGTTAGGGGTTTTGTACTTCATTAACCAGCAGTACCTATTTAAGAACATCTTTGCTGAAGTTTTGTGTGGTTTGACACTTGAATTATATTCCTAATTTGTGTGAAAGAGAAGTGTTYCAGTGAAGTGCTGACACATGAGATGCAGGAAGACCTTAGTTGTTTCCTTCTCTGTAAAGAAATGTGAGGAGTAACCTCCTGGAGAAAGAATTAATGAGCTTAAGCTGACTCAGCAGGCATTGGTCTTCTACTGACTACCCGTATCTGTTAACACATGGTAGGAAACCCTGTCCGCTCAGCTATGAATGTTTACTCAGCCCAGATTGACTTGATTCCAAACATTTTTACAAGGTAGATTCTTACTATGGGTTAGAGGTGGGAAGGAAGGTGGGCGGGAATTACTGTGTACACCTGAGACTCTGTCAATTTTGAGATTTGAGACAGGTTGAAAAACAACATCCATGCTGCAGCCTCATTTTCCYTTTTGAATGTAGGTCCCCAAGTCATGACTTTTCAGAGCTGTTACTTCTATACCATCTCATCTTTCAGGTGTCCAGGATTTTTGCAGGTAAGATTGCTGTGAACCYATAATGCAGCTTCTGAATGCCCCAGGGCATGCAGGTCTTGTTGGTGCTGACAGTAAGGTCTTAAGTTGACCCCTCTTATTCTGTCAGGCTTCRTGAGCATCCTTATCCTGTTTTGTGTAGTTTTTGTGTGTTGTGGGTTTCTTTTGCTTTTTTTTTTGGTTGTGAAAGCTTAGACGTCTTTCTGTAAGAGATTGTTGGCATCTGAGAATACTGCGGTTAGACGACGAGTTTAGATTTGAGGAATGCCCTTTAGAAATGCCTCCTTTCTGGGATTTTCATGGTAACACATACCATGGCACTACCTGATTTTTTTTAGATTCTTTTTTTTTTTCCACACTGACTTGGAATGTAACAAGAATTCTAAATATGAATTATTTCTGCGATGAAGCTTCGTTGTTTTTTTTTATTTCATCTTTCTAAAATGTGAACAGGAGGTATGTGCCTAAAATTGGCTAGGACAGAGTATTCAGAATCACAGAATCAGCACCCACTCATTTCTGTCTGAGTGAAGTATTGACCCACTTTGCATTTCAAGCATCCAATCCAACAAGTTCTTTTTGTGTGCTAATAATCTCAATGAGTAATCCTGCTGCCTGTATCCATACATCTATTCTTCTCTACAAGTGTATCTCTTTAGCATCCAGTTGTGCTCTCATTTGGGCAACCTGACACTTAGTTTTTGTGAATTTGAAAGCTGGATAAGCACTCTTGAGAACAGATTGCAATAAATCTTCAAGAGCTCTGAGATAAATTTAGTGTTTTGGAATTTCTTTATTTCTAGAACTGCAGCTAAAAAGCATCCAGCAGGTACATTGTTGTTATGCAAACACGAGAACTGTAATTTCTTTGAGTTATAAAAAGCCAAAATAATTCTTCTCAAAGTAAACATGCCAAACTCCTGTTACCTAAGATTTTTTTTCTCCAAGTAATGTGGGGTTAGAACTGTAATTTTTATTTCAAACAACATAAAGGTTTCACAATACCTCCCTTAGCTTTTTCTTTCTTTCTTTAGGAGACATAATTACTAAAGCAAATACAATGGGAAGCTGTTTGTTTGTTTTTTTTTTAATCTATGATGGTTTTTCTTTCCCTAAATGAAATAGCATTATTGGTGTAGATTATGCAGTGATGTCAATTATTTAAATAAAATAACTACACTTTACTACACTTTTCACTTAAACCTTAGCCTATTTGGTGATGAACACTATCTATAGTGCATCTTATGACTGACTTAGTCAAAGTTTGGTGATGAATTTTGGAGTTTTGGACTGTCTTCTGAAGCATTGTTTACCCTTGGTTCTYAAATACACAAAGGTAGATACTGTCAACTTGAATGTCTAATTAACCAGTTCACAATTTCTCASAGTATAACATTATGTTTCAAATTGCAGTATCTGCAATTTGAATGATAGGGGTGAGCTTAAAGAATTGTTTTCTTTTGAGGTTGCTCAAAACTTCAACATTTTGGGTATTTTGGTATTATACTTAATGGGTTAGATTCTGTTGCTAGTGTGAAAGGGTCTGTATTATGGGTTACARAAATGTATTTAGTAAAGCATTTGATTTCAAGCAGCTAGATGGAGCCTTTGAAAGGCTGAGTTTTTCAGTATGTAGACATCACAAGGATTATTTTGGGCACTAACTGATTAGCCAGTGACATTGTTTCAGCCTGGCAGTTCCTGTTGCAGGGAAGCCAGTATTAGCTGTTTTTCAAATAATGTGTGGAAACCAACAGTGATCTAGAAATGCTGCAGTCTTACACAGTAGGAGGGTAGGGAATCACAATCAAGTTCTAATTTTTATTTTTGTTGGTGCCTGTTACAGTAAGGTGTTATTATAGCCTTAATGTGCACTGAAGTAAAAGACCTATTTAAGGGGAATGTAAGTCAAAAGGGAAAATAGTGTAGAGATGTCCTTTGCATTTTTGGCAATTCATCATATATTCTCATRGCTGCCTTAGATAACTTTAAGGACAAACAAATGAAAGACCCTAATTAACACTACAGACACAACCTTTTCAATTAACAAACAGTTCCATAAGCAATGACTTTATGCCCATTACTTAGCTTTTGTGGTGACCAACAGGATGCAAATGTCAGAAATTTCCCTATGGTTGAGGCAGTAATAATTCTACTTTCCCATGTAATCTAAGATTAAGAAAAAAAATGTTTCTGAAWGAGGAAAATTACACTATCTTGCTACCTGACTAGTTAATCTCAGCATTTAAAAGGAGTTGCATTTTTGTGATGTTTACTCCTCTGGGAATTTGTCTGAAGTTAGTTGAAGAATTTAAAAGTATATTGGAAAAAGACAGTGAAAGAGATCATAGATACAGGTATGCACTTGTGTGGCCAAGAATGTAGATAGCAATCACATAAACCTCATTTCCATAGTGGCAAAAATATTACTTGCTTGAAATGGAAAGGTGGGCTTTCTAATTGCTTTCTTAATTGTTTTTTTAAAAAAAATCTTTGGCAACAGACGCAGAAATAAATAAAAATCCAAGTAGAGTTAAATTGGAAGAATTGTATCTAAAATACGGAATGATAAGGTGAAAGTRCCATCATAGCATCCTATTGTTATGTCAACTTTTAATATTTTTAAACTCTCAAAATGACAATTACTTTGTTTCTTGAGAAGGGGAGCAGAAGGCATAAATATCTTGCATCAAAAAATACTTGGGACAATGAGAAGTACTTCTCAATTGAGTTGTTCTCATCATCATGTATCAGCAAATACATGATGGCTGCTCAATGGTAAGGTATAAAGCTAACAGATATGATATTGATTTTTTTCTGGTAACCTGTCTAATAATTAATCAGTCTGAATCAAAATAAGCCCATTACTACTGGTCTTATTTCTTTGTGTTTTATCACATTATGAAGTATCTTCAAAGTTTCAGATTACATTATCAGTATTGAAGTAAGTTCTTCAATTGTTTRTTTTGTTTCTTTTGATTAGTCCAGTCTTTTTGGTACAACAGATCAATGTTAAGTAGCAAATACAAAGTAAAATACTTTGATGGTTTTAACTMATCCTATAATTTTTTCTAACATGTTCTTTGCTGTTACTTTTCTATGCTTTTCCAAGTGGGCCAGATAGTATCCATACTGTAGAGTAAGCACAGTCTCAGCCTTCTGAGACTGTGTTTGGGAGCTTCTGGGAGGGAAGGGAACAGCGAGTACCTTAACCAGCATTTCTGCCACACGTGATGTCCTATTTTACTGTTCTGGAGCAAGTGGGTTTCCTACTTATCTGCTTTATCATGGCATCACTAAAAAGAAACACCTAGGCGTATGCCTGGTTTTGTGTTCCTTATTTTAAAAGTGTTACTTAGTAAATGGAAGCTAGAAACATAATATTTGGGTTAGAAACATAATATTTAAGAGTGTTTTAATATCATGTTCTTCTACGATTTGCCTCTTATTTTGAATGTCTTATCAATATTCTTTCCTTTTTTTCCCAATATCTTTTATTTTCACTTGTGTCTTTTTATTTGTCTTATTTATGCAAACACAGAAGTGGGGACTAATTTCTCATTTTCAATTGTCTAATGATTATTTGAGATTTTTTCATACAGTGATTTTTAATATATGATTTTAAATCTTGTGACATTTTATTTTTATGGGAAAGCATATGTGTTTTTGTATGAGTGAGGAAGGCTAGAGATACTTTTTTTACCTCTGGACTACAARAGGTGGCTGGAAGCATTTTTATGCTCACCAACTTTTGGAACAAATACTACCCAAACACTTTAGTGTCTGTAATTAATWACACAAAAACGAGGCATTCTTTCCTGTATTGGGTATTATCCCCCTTGCACAGATGCACACTTTTTCTCCTAAGAAATGTCATATAAGCTGTGAAGTATGACAGAAGGATAGGTTCTATGTTAAGTCTYCTCTGCCTGAAACCATAACCTAGATGTGGTTAAAAATGAGTGAAAGCAAGAGTATTTTCAAATGCAGTTGTTAGAAAAACCTTGTGCTCCTGACTAAAGCAGTGGGCTGTCTCACACATTACTAAAGGTGATGAAAAGCAGCACACAGTTGATAGGAGAAACAAGGATTACAGATTTTCATCCTTGGACACAGGTAAAGAGCATGATCACTTGAAATGCACACCTATGCCCTTGCCAAGACCACCCAACATCCAAATCTGCTCTTAGTAGAGAGGGTAAYATCCTTTAAAAAGGCTTGAAACAGACACATTTTTGATGGCCTTAACTTTTATGTCAGGTCCTGTATGCTGTGCTGTGTCAATTCTCCTTTTTCTACTCAGTTTCTCTGAATACTTATTTTTAGTTCCATCTATAAATGTTCAGGCAGAATCGTTTGGCTGTAGTTATGATGCCCCTCTGGTTTTGCTCTTCTGTTGATTTGGGCAGTTTTCTTCCCTTATTGACATAAAATTCAAATATTATCTTTGCCTTAAACATGGAGTTTCCAGTGAAACACCTCAGATTTTGGCATAWATATATCATATATAGCACTATGAGGAGATGTGTTACAATGATGAGAAGTGCACATACAAAATGAAGAATGCATGTGCATAAATAGAAGGCTATTTTACATTMGCCACCTCTTAAAAAAATTCTGTTCAGACAGAGAGTGGAAGCTTTTAATTGTGTATTTAAATGAAACATCCTTTCTCCTTCCTCATTTTCCAGCTCTCTGCAATATTCAATAAATGAAATCACTCTATTCCTAAATGATATTTCTCTGTAGTATCTKGTACAATATACTTACTATACAATAGCTCTTTTGTTGGCTTTTGTAGGAGCTGCTTTCTGGGGTAGGAATCATGAGAGTTTGTGTCTTTCAACTGTGTTGGAGCCTTTTTAATTGAATCTTTCCTCYTCTCATAGTTTGTTTTACTCCAGACACTTTGATGGTTTAGTATTCAGAATGATGTGCTATGAGGCTGATTTAATAGCCAGTTGTTGCAGGTCCTGTTCATTTCTGGCTGCACATTCCTGCTGTCCTTTTTCCAGAACTGGTGGTTGTGTCATGTTACAGTTACCCAATTTGGGAATATGAAATTGAAGAGAATGAAGTCTACAAAGAAGTGAAAATTGTTCAGTAGGCTGAGCTCAGTGGGTCACCACRTAGTCTGATGAGGAATGTGTCATTGACTTGGGAGGGAAAATGTAGGTGGCCTGAGGGTGAAGGAGGGAGGGAAGGGCAACTGCTTTTCTCCAGTAGCAAGCTACTAGGTGGGCATGAGAGATCTGCAAAGCTCGTGTGCTTGTTAGSTTTGTATGGATCTTGTCTTTTAAAGGTGCAGTTCCCCTTAGGTTGTGGGAGTGTCATGGAGCTCAGTTGATTCTGTGAAGGAGCAGAAGAGGGATTTGAATAATTAGGGAGGACGGCTGAACAAATTAGGAGGAAACAGACCATACGAATACACTGAGTGTGAGAGTGAGAAAGGATAGGAAATGGAAGGGGGTAGGATRAAAAAGATTAATGCTATATTGCCAGCATGTTCTTTTTCTTTTCTGTTTTATTTTTATAATCTAATCTTAATCTGTCAAATGGTTACTTGGAATCAGTACTTTCTTTTTTTAAAGATAGGTTCTAATGGTGGTGGTTGCTAAGAGTATAACCAAAGAGTGAGAAAGACAGGGAAAATATAACTTACTATATATAGGAGTATATATGTTTTGCAGTGTTTGACTCACACCTCTAGTACTTGATCCTGGATGTATTTCTTAGGTATGGATTTGCCAGAGAGTTAAAGTTGTCCTTAGCACCACTATTAATACTGGCTCCTGTACCATGAACTCCTTCATTAAGAAGGAGCTGCACTCCAGTTTGACAGGCATTGTGCCTCTGCTGACATTTGTATGAATGGAGAGGTAAACAGATTGTGATTGTGAAATATTCCTCTGGTCGGGTATCTCTATCAAAGAAAGAAATTTGGAATGAACATAAGTTCTACATTCCTTTTGGTGCGCTAGTGCAGGAAAACTGCTCCGTATTGTTAATAACAGAATTCATCCTATAAGCCTAAATAAGTGGAATCAGTCTCTTCTGGAGACATGMGAGATGGTTCATAGAACTGAAAAGGAAGGGTAGTTTCAGCTGTAGGTGACCTTTGAAGAGAACCTGTGGAAGCAATTATGCATAGGCCAGTTAGGAAGAGAAAAGGTTTGTGATGCAGACTCTGTGATAGTTTTGTAAAGATGGAACAGGGGGCTTTTGTGTAATTAAGGATATTATTTCATTTGAAGAAGAAGAAAAGAGAGATGGGATCATTTCCATGACTGAGTGTACTGAGATTTCTCAGACTGAAATGTGTGTGCATRTGCCTGCTCTATGAAATGCATACAGGCACTATGAAACATTGGCACAGGCCTGAGAATCCTGTGTGTGCTGGAGAGATCCCATATAAATGTGGCAGGTGTTGTGTGTTCCTGTTCAGACACATTGTGTTAATTGCAGTGTCCATTGCGTGTATGACACGCTCAATCCACCTGGTGCAACCTGAATGCTCATCCTCCTAAGGATTCTGAAGAGCCTTGTCCTTCCTATGTAGTGAGGACAAAGCAGAGATATCCAGGGAAATGCAAGTGGAGAAGAYCAATGTTTGCAGATGCAGAAATTCMTCTGGTGTGCCATATGAACCACCACCCATAATTGTACTGATTACACACTTTTGCATGATGTAGAAACACCAGTTAAAAAATTAAAAAAGGTGTTTCAGAGCTCCTCCTAAGTGTGTCATGGTTCAGAATAATGCCATTAGATAGTAATGCCTGTAGTCTAATACAAAGTGTAAGAGAGTGAAGCTATTTGGAGACAGAAGCTGGATGTAGACTTACCAATAAGGAACAATGCAGAGAGATMAACACAAAAAGAAAACTAAATTGCTAAAGTAACAGATTTAATCTTGATTTCTTATTCCCTGAAGGAGGAATACCTGAAAGAAAAAAGAAAAAGACAGCAGGGGAGAAAAAGAAACTCAAGAGAAATTATTTTATTCTATGTTTCCCTGTGATAGTAGAAAAAAGATTAGAAAAATGAAGTTGGCCAGAATGAAGATCCACTTAACATGTAAACATTGGAAAAAAAGTTAACTAGTAAGGAGAGGAAATAAAATATATAGTGGTTAGGATACTAAAATGATTGTCAGTTATGTGGCTACATTCCTTTTTTGCTGATGCTGTCCTGCTGCATTATTATGTATTATTTTGTGCTTGTGTTTCCCCTTTCTTTGTCTTGTTTGTCTGCATAGAGCCTGCAAACCCCACTGGCTCCTACAGTCTTTACATGGTTTAGGAGTTTTAGCAGCAAGGCTTATTATGGTCTTTCTGCATTCTCTTCTTTTTTTTTTTGTTGCCTCAGTGCCTGGTAGTGCTATTAATCCCATTAATTGGCACCACGCAACCAAGAAAAAATGGATTTCTCCCTCCTCCTCCACTGCTCAGTGTGGCAATTCAGAGCTCTGACAAGTCCCAAGGCTGCAGSGCAGTCCATGTGAGCACGCTGTATTCCCACAGGGAGCCCTGCTGCAGTTGGTGAGACCCTGATTTACAAGAGGAAGGCCTTCACTCATAACCTGGCAGATATAGCATAATGTTAAATAAAGAGCAATCAGATCATCAGGAAACTTTAAGTGGGCAATCGCTGTCAGGATTGGGAAGTTACTTTGCAGTCTCGGAAGCAAACAAAAATGTACACCAGTGACTCACAGGCATTGTTTTCTAAATAAAAAAAGCATTAGAAAATCAAATTAAGAATGCTTTGATTGTTATTAAAAATAGCTCAACAGCTTAAAAACCCTGTCATCATCTAAAATCACACAAATTTCAGCTTCTAGAAATTAAGTGATTTTTAGTTGCCTAAACCATTGCAGTCTTGATGGTAGAAGTGTCTGATGAGAAATGATGGGCCTAACTGCAGTTCTAGATAATTGAGTTATCTGTCCTTAATAATTGCTGTTGCTACCCAGAGAAAGACTCCAATTGCTAGTACAGTAGTACCTCTTAAAATATCCACCTAAGGCTCTAGCTTTCTTGTAAAATATAGACCTTTAGTCCTTTGTTTAAAAACCTGAGCTGGGGGACAGCTCTTGGATATTGCAGGTTATGTCCCTGGTAGGCTAGTGACATGGTGACTAAATCCATGTGACAGTTTATATGGAGGAGATAGTCAAAGTGCAAATGACACTTTCAAGAAACAAATCAGTTCTGTGTAAGTGTTGAAGTTGCCTTGTTTGGGCTAGAAGGTGACTAGTAAGTTGAGCCCTATGATATAATTATTAGTACTCAGATTTTTTTATGTCTTTAAAATAATTTTTTCTGCTACTTTTTCTTTCAGGAATAATATATTCATTAGCTTGTGTTATGGTACACAGAGACTGATGATAATTTTTTTCTTATTTCATAATTACACTTTGCATGAATGGCTTTAATATTGCCATCATATGTGTAGCTTAGCTAATCTGTAGTTTACAGAGTGGAAAGTGTATCCAGTTTATGTAAGCTAGTATTTATTTAGCTGTCCCCCTTATCTCAGACCTGTTTTATTTGTGGGCATGATAGAACTGTCAACCTTAAGCCTGTGCAGCCAATGCACTTGGCCTCAGAGGTCAAACAGTGGTGTCCAACATCCTCTCATTTCAGAGCCTTTTTTTTGCAGCTTGGTACTGACACAGTTCTCTATTTTCAATTGCTCTTTAGAGCTACTGTGAGTTCTTTCACATTACTTCCTGAGGTGAGGTTTTTTAAGGACTTGGGCATGCAAGTTAGTTCTAATGAAACRAATAATGGCATTAGACCTCTCTTCTGTTAAAGATGTGCCTGGATGTAATCCATGATGTATCTACTGTATGTGGTCAACGAAGTTTGGTATTTTTCTTCATACAGTTCAACTCTATGTTCACTTCAGCTCATCAGTTGTCTTTTGCTGAAGAATTCTTTTCTGGGCATGATTATAGAACATCCTTCCTCTAAGGAGGAGGTGTCTTGTCTGAAGGAAGTTTTCCAGTGACTGTTTCTGTATGGAGATGTTCTTCCTCATGGTACTTTGCAACGGGCAATACAACTGTGGAAAGCGGGAAGTAGAGTGAGAGGTGTTTGTCTCTTCTGATGGTGATCAGATCTCCATTTTGTGACATCTAAATGCACTTGTGCACTGGTTAAGGCTTTTTTTTTCCCTTTCTTTGTGACTTTAGGTGAAAAAAGAGCATTCAAGTAACAGTTCAACTGTTCCACACAGGATGATGTAGTTGTGTCTAGGCACAGGGAATTGATTTTTTGTTGTGGAAATAAGTTCATGCGGAACTGTTCTGATACACATGTTTAGATTGAATTTTTGACATTACATACTGCAGGATTAAAATAAAATATAGTATTTCTTAAATGAACAAAGCTAAATATTATTTAGGTATCTGTGCTGTTCTGAATATGACTACTGAATTATGCCTGTCACTTTGTTTTTCCATGCCTTCTGGGGAATATGGTTGTATCTTTTTTCAGGGTACATTTCAAGATGTTCRAACAGGATGTAAAATATTATCCTTCCAATATGTAGTTAAATCATCTGCTGCAAATCTGTATTATCTTAATATTGTATTTTCATCTTCTAGCTGTAGCAAGGAAAAGGTACCCTACCTATTGTGACAGAAATTCACCTGACATATTGCAAAAGAGACCTACCTGATGAGTTTTAAGTCTTCTTCCAAGGCAGCACACAGCCAGTAAATGAGGTGAAACAAGTAAATCTGAGGAGAGGACCTTGGACCAGGCATTTTCAGCAGGGTCATCTTGGTGCCTGCTTGACAAGCATAGGTTTTCTGCCATAGGAGCAGCCAGCTGGGCAGCGTGGTGTTCATCTCCAGTAGGTGGTGTCATCTCCTGGGCTCAGACCTCAGCCTTGCCAGGTATGTGTGTGTTTTGAAGCCCCGACCCTGAAGGGCCCCTTTTCTGGGGGAATCCCAGATAGCAGCCTGGGAGTGCTTCCCTAAATTGCAGCCATTTTTAGATGGAGACGGGCAGTGATTGTGTCTTCTCAGGGCTAAGGCAGAGCAATGAACCTGGTARTGCCAGTGGGCAGCAGTTTGGCAACCCTGGAAAGTGGCTGAAGGCATGTAGAGCATGGTACCTCTGCACTCAGTGTTAACATTTTGTTTTCTGTGTAATTTTGCCACTGTGTCTCTCCTGCCTGATTCTTCACAGTTCATACTGGATTCTAAACCTGTATACTTCAAGCCTGCTGCACTGTTTAGGTCAAAATGGACACCTGGACATCTTTTTCCCTATGTGTTTCTAATCTTCAATTTGGTTTTTTTTTTTTCAGTCTGACTGTGATTGGATCATCATTCTCAGAAGTTTCTTTGCCTTAAGTAGAAGAAATTTTAATTTGACTTGAAATAAAGAGATAATCCATGAAGGCAGAAAATGTTAGAAATCTGTCAGAACTTTGCAAAAAATGTTAGGCRAAAAAAAAATCCTTGAAGCAATTTCTTTGTCATCTCGGTAGCCTATGAGGAAAATCATAGAGACATTTTGCCTTAACTGTTGGATGATAAAAATCCATATGGAAGCTATCAGAGGTGGATTTTGCTTACAGTTGAACTGGAATTATTAAGGTGTCTTCCTGGTTGGGCTGAAGATAGATTCAGGTACACTGATATCTTTTAGAATTGAAATAGTTGCCAGTATCGTGTGGTAATATTTAATAGATGATAGTACACCAAATGGAGGAAGATCTCTAGAGTATAAAAACAATTCAGTCAATATTTTCTTTTTTATTAGTTGACATGGTTATTTAGATATTTACTAGAATATTATTAATTCATGCATTTAKAATCAAGTTTTGTTATATCTGTGGACTGATAGCTTCTGCATGGCAAAAGATTCTTGTATTCTTGCAATAAAGAGACAAATTATTTCTGATTTCATTGTGGTTTTTTTTCCAAATGGCAAAGTTGAAGTGTGTTAATTAAGCAAAAGCTTCGTCTATACTTAAGTGGACACTGGTTGAAATAATATAAAAGTGTTACATGTAAAAAGATTTTACAGTTGCAATTAGAGAAGCACTGAGTATAARCAGTGTTGAACCAAACTGAACTTGACTAAGTGTTCTCAAAAGATTTGAGAACTTGCAGAGAGTCTGCAGTGGTGGTTACCCTGACAAGATACTGCACATCTTCTGTTACCTGTGACAGGCAAATCAGTGTGACCTTTCCTGTGGGGGGAGAAATAGGATACAAGTAGTTTTAAGTGAATCAAGCAATTGCTTACRTGTGAAATAATAATCTCTTTGTCTTCTTAAAATGCTATGTAAAAAACACTTATTATTATTTAAGGAGTTCCAGGCGCAATTGCAGTATATAAATTCTACAAATATAAAAAAAACCTCTTTGTATTTTGCTGTGGTGAAAATTAATTTCCAGATTTTTCCATGGCAATAAATTCTGACCTTTCCAGTTGAGAAATCTCTGTTGTATTKTTGCATATTAAACATTTAGAGCTATTTTAAAAGCTGATTACAACATTGGTATGAAGTCTTATGAGACCAAGTCAATCTCTCACAGGTAAATAACCAGAAATGAAGATGTGTATCTGAATAGATATTAATCTATTCAAAGTGTATGAATAAAACTTGTAATTATACTGCATATTGCTCACAGTTGTTTAGTTGCTGTACTAAAAGAAGATTTCCAAATGACAGGATTTAAGTAATTTCTAACAATCAGGGAGCATGTAGTAACTTCTTTGACATTTGTTTAGTGAACATTTCTGGAGCAAACTTAGCATTAATTTATGTAGGCAGATAAAGTCAAGGTAATTAAATCTGTGTAAGAACTTCCCCACCCTGGACTCTGGTAACTCACATTCTCCATTTTGTGTCTCTGTAATTGCTGGTTAWTATTTGAAGTTCCATGTGAATAGTTTAAAAATTCTTGGTCAAGATTAAAAAAAAATGAAAGCAATTTTTATAGTAACTTTAATGCATAGAAGTTACACAGAATATTTAATAACTTTAACTATACACACTGGGCATCTCACATTTATTTTTCTGTATAACTTGAATAAATCTAATGGTGTAGTAATGCAAAGTTACTGGAGGAGTGTTTGGGAGGAGAAAGAAAAGCACCTGGGAAGTGTGGTGGTTGCTGCACACATTTTTAAAATATGTTACTATCAAAGTTTTCCATGGTATGCAATTGAAAGGATTTCCATCAATCTTCAAAACATTAATTTATCTTTTTTTTTTTTGTTGGCTTCCAGAAAGAAGGAAGGAAGTGTTTGTAATTCTAAAGTCCCAGAGCAGTGATCTAATTCATCAAAACATTTTAGGCATGTGCATAGCTTTGTAATTATTTACTTCTCAGGCATAAAGAATATCTAAGCTTTTGCTGAGTCAACTCCTTAATATACCAATTGTTTTTTTCATATATGGACTTCTCCTAATCACCACTCAGAAACCCTTGATWACCCTTTCTATAGTGGTACTGGACTGGGTCTAACAGGAACTGGATTTTCTTCACACCAGGCCTGTATGTTGATGTATTTCAAATYTGTCACTGAAAGAGTGTTGGTACACCAGCCTTTTAGCAACGATTGCACAGGCTCAAGGCTTTCTCTGTTCTCCTCTCTGCCCACCAGCAAGCAGGCCCGGGGGGGATGGGTTTGGCRGGGACACACCTTGAAGAGCTGACCCAACCTGAGCAAAGAGACATTCCTTACCAYATAGTTTCATGCTCTCTAGTTAAACCTGGGGAGTAAATGTTCTGAAATAGCTGTTGYTTGCAGACTGGCAAGTGGGAGGTGGTGAGTGATTGCCTTGGTGTCACTTGTTCTTTGGTTTTGGTTTTTTTCCACCTCTCTTACCTGTGGTTATTAAACTGTCTTTATCTTGAGCCAATAATTTTTCTTGGTTTTATTATTTTCATTTTTTTCCCCATCCCACTGAGGGTGGGAATGAGTAAGTGGCTGGCGTGTGCTTGGCTGCTGGTTGGGGTCAGCCTACCAGAGGTAGCCACAAAAATACCTGCTACTTCAGTGTCTAGCATTRCCCTTTCTCAAAAACATGTCAGACAAGTTGAAGCTAAGTCAGTGAAGCTCAAACTGGAAATATGATGTGATTTTTTTTTAACAGTTGCAGTAATGACTCATTGCACATGGTGGAACAAGTGATTTCAACTTAGACCTTGAAATTGAAAGGAGATTACTTTAGCTGATCAGAGAAAGATCAGCTCCAGCCTATTGAGTTAACTTTTAGGTAAGGCAGTGATGTGCAGTCAATGTTGTTTTATGCTTGTAATTTAAGTTCAGGTCGTAATAGTCTTTCCTAGTCTTTATCTATGAGTATTTCTTTTGATGTAAATCCTATAGACCTTTCAGAAAACCAGCAGTTTTCATTTTCTTTGGCTGAACTGTGAAGTGCATGCCTTGAGGGCAGAATTTCAGTGGTTGATAGAGTGGATGGAAACTGAGGAAGGCTTCTGAATTACGCTTCAGGGAAACCTAACAGTGTTTCTGCAATAACATGAACTACCCTTATTTGATAAATCCTTGCTGAGTTAAGATAATGATATGGTAGGCATAATTCCACAAGAGTGATATTGTCATGCAGAGATACAGAGTTGCAGAAAGAAGTAAAAGCTATCATAGGAAATCTTTGTGATTTGAAAACTAAACCATGGGAGAAAACATAACTGTTGCCATGATTGGCATCTCTGAGAGCATGTCTTTAACCTTTTCCTCTTCTACAGAGAATTATTTAATGTTTTAGAGTAACCTAGTAGCAGTGACTTCTCTCTTGACAGCACTCTTGGAATGCTTAAATAGGAGAAAGGAAATATTTCAATAAAGCCACAGATTGAAGGTGTTTGAAGCTATTTTGTGAATTCAGAAGTGGTAAAATAGATTAGGGACAATGATATTTGAAATACTAAGATTAGGAGAGGAAGAAACCTCAAAGGATAAATAAGTGAAAAGGTGCAGCAAGAGGTTCAGATAGATATTGCATGTTATAATGTGTGTGGTAGAGTTTGATAAAGTGTCATGACCTTACTCAGTGAAACTTTGAAATTGTCCACCAGACCCCATGCACTCCTCAGTAAGATCAATGATGCATATTTTATCAAGTATTATATGCATGAGTTGGATTGTTTCAGATAGAGGTAGTTCATCTGAGTCAGGGAACTGGTAATATGATCTGCAAAGGATTTATTGTGGAACAAGTCTGCTGTTTCCATTCTGCTCTCCAGAGTCCCCCTAAAAACATGGTTGGTAACATAGCCCCCAAAATTGGTCTTTTCTTATTGAATTGGTACAGATATTTAGTAGATGAAGACTTAAGAAAGACAGCTATTCAATGATGTTTGTTTCCAGATTTCCTCCTGTTATTCTCACTCTATGAAATGTGATCTGTGCCACTAGTGCCATACCTTAGATTTCCACAACAATGCACCTTTAGGGGAATTTTCTTTGCACCAAAGCATCAGAGCCACCATATCAGCTTTGTACTTTCGTTTTACTTCTATGTCCAAAGTAATTTCTCTGTAGGTTGTACTACAGTCTTGTGATACTAAATTTAACTGCACAGCTGTCTGAAATGRTATCAGTGAGGTTTTGAAGAAAGAATGTGTTAATTGAAAAATTTTTAGTCAGTTCCAGATAAAAGTTTGAATATTTTCATGAGCAAGCTGAATAGGACTACTATTTGTTCTCAACCGTTAGTCTGCTATGATTTGTTTGAAGTAAATAGTATGGTACAGACATAKGAATTTTATTTATGTGGAAATTTGTGTAGGATTGAATACTTTATTTTATAGGGAGATGTGATGATCATTTAATGAACATAAAATACGTTGAAGTCCATTACGTTCATAGTTTATAATGTGATTCTACTAATTTTAATTAAAAGTTGCTCAAGAATATTTTGAGCCGGGCTATTTTCCAAAAGAAGAATGCTGATATTTTTCATTAATTTCCATAGAAAATAATCTTTTTTTGGTAGAAACAGTCATTTAAGCAGTCATTTCTGCTCTCATTTAAGARTTTCAGACTCTTAATGTAGTCAGTAAGAATGTTAAAATATACTTTAAAACAATTATTTGTTTTTGTTTCCTTGCTTTGTTTCTGCAATAATCAGAATGGAATTCTAACAAAGAAGTGTCAGTCATTAAAAAGTTTCTTAAACCTACTGTCCTTCCACAAATTTTCCTTCAATTTTGTTTCTTCTTTGTTTACTTACAGCCTGTATGAAGGGTTAGAAAGTCTAAATTTAGATGTCCAAGTGTCCAAGCTTCACTGTAGTCAATGCATATATCTCCAATAACTCAGTGAAGTCAGGAAAGCAATTCTTCTTCTCCTAAGTGGACATACTCTGGCTGGTCAGGTGGGAGACATCCAGCCCCTCATGACTTCTTTATTGACAAAGTCACTACTGACATCACTGTGGAGACTTGCAGTATTTAATTGTATTTAAACTTCTAATTTAATCCATGAAAGAAAGAGTGTAACCCAGCCAGAATCTGTGAATGCTGTGCCAGAGTCTATAAAGTCTGTACAGTTAAAACGTGATTGTTGTGTAGTTACCATTACCAGTTACAGGGCAAGATAGAATGTCTCTTAATTAACTTAATTAACTGATAGGTACATTTAGACAGGGCTAATTAGGACTTTCTTGTAATTTGGCTTATGATTAATAGACTGTGAAGACTATTTCATTTGTATTAAATGCCYGGAAAGTTACAAGGAAATAAAAATTTGAGCCTTCATTGAAAAAGTAATAGAGGACCTCAGGATAGGAAAATAGTGAAAGATATAAAGAATTCTTTATAAATGATTCCTTATAAATTCTGTRTATTCTTTATAAATAATTAATATATTAAACCACTACTTTAGACCTGGTGTTTTTTCAAGATCTTTTGCAGCCTCATTACACGTGCATGAATCTCTCTTGGAAATATCCACAAATTAACTTATACAAGTTAAGTTTTTTTTAAACARTTTTAGTAACATAGTTGAATAAAACTAGTGAATGTAGGAGCATATGAAGATACCTTTACAAGGTATGAAGAAAAAGAACTGATTTGAACAGTGCTAGGTAAAATCCATGRAGCAGTTAACTGAAAGAGCTTATATCATCCTGTTCTTTCTCATTCTGCCTTTARACGAGGCAGAGCCTAATTTGGGGCAATATAATTGGGAAGCAGCAGAAACTGATGTATTAATCTGAGTGCTTTAGTCTGTAGTAACCATGGAAGTTTCCTTTGGCCCCTTTTCTGTGCTCCAGTGTGTCTCAAGGGTGCACAGAAATTCATAATTACTGACTTCTGAACAGCTTCTTCACTTGTTACACAGCTGGGAGGAAGAGACTGTGTGGAGTCCACTGATAGAAAAGACGAAGGGACGTAGAGTGAAAGGAAGACATGGGAGTAGAAAGGAAATAGGATGGGAGAGATTATGAGTAGTAAGCAGTACATTTGGCATGGAGACCCAATGGGAGAGATTATGAGTAATAAGCAGTACATTTGGCATGGAGACCCAATCTGCCATTGCTTTTTATTTGTTGTTATAAGGCATGTTGTGCACAGAACAACAGATTCACCTTATTTCAATTGCAGAAAACTTAGAAATTTGAGCTAGAAATGTGAAAAGTATAATTAATATTTTTAGGAGACTTATCTTTAGGTGTCTTGCRTTTTTGTCTTCATGAAGAGTTGAAAATTACCTGATGATATGTTAATGAAAAAATGAATTTCAGTTTCAATGATCTTGTGCCATTTTTGTTCTGCTTTTAATGCAGAGGCGTCTTCAGTGAGACTAGTTGGTCTTTTCCCTTTTCTTTTTCTTGTGAAACCTTGCCTACTTAGCACATTGTGAGTCAGATCAGACTGCTGCTAACCAAAAAGGAATATTATTTTTGTACCTTGGATGCTTTAGTTTTTTCTTATTTAATACTTTCTTTTTTTAGACATTTCAAACATGTGAAAGTATATTTAGAGTGCCATGTAGTATGTTAAGATGTCACCTGAGCAACAGATGAGGTCATTAAATAAGCTTTTGATCATTTAATCAGAAGTTTAAGTTAGTTTTGCTAGAGAATGGTGCTAGAATGAGAATAYCCTTTACTTGACATTCCTAATCTGTAATATCTTTTCACCTCCACAGAAGTATGTGTTTTTACTTAAAAATTAGGTGAGCGCTCACTATGTGCAGTTAATGTTGGTGAAGCTTTGTGCTTGTTTCTTGTTGGGTTGCTTGGGTTTGGCTTTATTTTTGTTTTTCTTGCCCCTCCAACCCTCTCACCCAAGTCATGGCATAGCCAAGCAACTGAATGCAGGCAGCGAGCATATTTCCATGTAATTGCCAATTTGCTGGGGATGAAAAAAATCTCAAAGGAAACGTGAACTTGAAGAGGACAGGTTGAGAGGTGAGCAGATAGAGTTGTATCCCTTGATGAAACTGGTAGAAACTGGATGAAAATGGTAATTGTGTCCCTTTGCAGAAACTGGTAGAAGGGCAAAGGCAGTGAGAGTCATGGAACTGTGATCCTATTTCTGGGATGTCTGGCAGTGTGTGAGGCAGAAGGATATGGAAGAGAGATGACACCTTCAGCATGTGAATGTGAATTTCCGCAGAGTATATGTCTGAAGCTATTGTTCTTGGAGTGGAGGTGTTCTTTGCACTTTGTCCAGAGTTCAGGAACTCCATGGAAAGTGGTAAATTGGAGACCACTTCCAAACCATGCTTGAAGCAGCTTGAGAAGTAGATTCCTAACAGTTTCTTTTCTCCCCATTTGCAGTGGAATACTTGTAGTAAAGAGTTTTGCCTTCCCTAAATGGCAGATTTTATAACCTGAGTTGCCTTTGTGTTCATTTTAAGTTGCATTTACTTTTAATGACATTTCTGAGAGTGCTTGAGGCAAATCAGTTTGAGGCTTATTACACAAATAAGTAGGTTTTTTTCTGAACTTCACACTCTTCAGTTTATGAGGATTTCAGCAATGCTATATATATGTTTTTTTTCACTTTAGGTGTACAGGATTGGTACAACACATTTGTTATTCCAGATAAAAGTAGTGTCTATCTGCAGTTCTTTATAATTTTCTAACTGCTGTGTCAGAATGGGACTGGTTATTCTCTGGGACAGCACGGATCTCTATATGACTYGGGTCTTATTATCAATATAACAGTAGGTACAAAAAGTGGCCCTTTTTAATAGAATCTAGTTTCACATCACCTTGATCTTTAGGTTTTTTGTACATCTCAGAAGAGGTAAGGAATCCTATAATCAGTTTTATTTTATTAGATGCATTTCTGTTACTTAAAGACCACTTCTTCCTGCTACAAGCAAATCAGTTATGGCAACAATCAAGTAGCATTTGTCTTACATTGGTATGTGAGCATTCTAAAATTTCTCATTTTTCTGTATTACATTTTCAATACTATGTTAATACTGCAATGTATTACTAATCTAAGACAAAAATAATTTTCAAACCATGATTCTGAGAAATTATTTAAATTACAAGTCACCTGTAACAGATTGGCACTTTTCTTTGGTAATAGAATCCTCTGCAGTGGAATTACTACAGCTATTGTGGTCCATTACAAGCATTAGATTACGTCTTCCCATTGTCACTAATTCTGCATTTTGGCAGGGAAAAGAATAAAGGTTTGCTGTTAGTGTTGCCAAGCAACTAAAATATTAATTACTGCAATTTCAGAATTTTTCTTGTATGATGTATATCGAAGAGTTTCTCCTACCTTGGTAAGAGGCAGTCCAGATGAAGTTACACTCCATAGCTCCAACAATTCTAAGATTAGTAAGTAGCTTAATTTCTCCCTGTGGAGTTCCAGTTCAAAACCAGAGATAGCCAGGGATTTTTCATTTCACTGAGGATAAGTATCAAAAATGGCATCACAGAAGATTGTTTCTTAAGAAGAAATGTGGGCAGATGGGGCATATTTTCTCCTTTTTGTGGACAAAGAGAACTTGCTATGCCTTAGTAATCCTCTGTGCAGTTATTCATGTTTTCTGCTATTTGGTATACTTCTCTGAAGTACCTTTTCCCCAACACACTTAATTGYTGGTAATGCTAAATAACTACTGACATTTGAAAAAAAAATTATTACATGAAAGTGTGTGGAAAAGATGAAGTGGGGATAGAATTAAGTGCATGTAAGTTGTGTTAAGGTTTATACTTGGGAATAGGTGAAGAGAGAATACATGCTCTGAATAACTTCGCTTAGTTGTTCTGGTTTTTTTTCTCTTTTTTGTTGTTTGTTAGTTTATTTTTATTTTGTTCTCATTTTGTTGTACATTCCTGTAATTTTTTACTTCTGTGGAGCTTTTTCATTTTGCAGCAGCGGCCACAGGTCTCCTGTAGAACTAAATGGGTTTCAGGGTCACCTCACCTGCCCTGAGTCATTAATTTCCTCTCAGAGCACATGCGCACAGCACAGCCACAGCTTCTTTCTGGATTCCTAATGTGTTTTATGCCTAGGAAGCCAGAAAAAACCCCAGCAGCGATAATGGAGTGTGTTTCTTTTTCTGCAGCYCTACACAGCCAAGGTGCAGAACAGCAGTTGGGTAGCACCAATGCATGGCATAGAAGATGCTTTCCTGTTGACATTGGCTTTATATCTGTGTCTGCAACAGTGTAATAAAATTCTTTATGTCTATACTATAGTATTTTTGAGGACTTGCTTTAAAAATCATCTACCTGTTTGATCAGACCTTGGAGTTCCCAGATATGAGTGCATATTTGAGCCAGAAAATTGTTCTATGTTTGGATGAGATGARAATTCACTAATATTCCTGACACTCCAGTTTCCMATGAGAAGAGGCTTGGACATAGTGGTCAGCAAAGAGCTGCTTGCAGCTCTAGAGAGGTGCTGGTTCTGAGTGGTTAAATGGACAGCATTACTGGTTGGGATAAGTCTGAAYAGGTAGCAGGGATTGGCTTTTTTAACCTATGTTCCAGTGGATAAGAGACTGCATAGGCTGAGAACACTTCAGATGTGAGCACTTTATAGGACCAAGCTAGCAGTAGTTTGAGGAGGTGGATGTTCCAGCTGTTTTCTTCAAATTTGAAAACAAACCTTTCCTTTATATATGCTCATTTTCTTTTGGCAAATACAGCATTAGTTTGGGTGCAATATGTCACTAATTTTTTGTTTTGGCTTAATTTTCTAAAGGAGTTGATGACCAAGCTGATAACGGAGACACCTGACCAGCCAATCCCATTTCTAATTGATCATCTTCAGTCCAAGCAGGGAAGCCGTGGTCAGCTTCAGAGAACATTGTCTGGCTCTGCTGCCCTCTGGGCAGAGAGTGAAACATCAGGTACGTTCTGTGTGCTGGAAAGGACTGGTCTCCAGTGTAACCTTCCCACACTTGTGTCCATGATTCCTGGATGCCCATGTACSTACTGAACAGGTACTGCTTAATGGTGTTGAGCAGAATAAATCCTGTTTATCCAGCAGATACTGAATTTAATATACATTGCTGTSTGTCAGCTCAGCCTAGGTATGTATCTTGTGAATATGCATCAGTTACAGAATGGAAACAGTCCCAGTCTCGATGAGAGAGGTTCTCTTGCTGTCCTCTTTGTCTTCTTTTTCCCTCCCATGGTATAATTGTGCTTGAGATCAAACTGTATTGAGGTATTTTCTTTAAAAATACATGTTTTTATATACCTATCATCCCAACCCTTAATGAGGAGCTGCTATGCTACTTTATAAACTCCAGTATGAATAATTTATGATTGTAAATCTTCAGCAGCATTAAAATAATATTCTGAAGTAGTATCTGCTTTGATTGTAAAATAGAAGTCTTGGTTTTCATCTTCTGGTACAATCTACTATTACAATATTAGTTTTGTGTTTAAAAATTGGCTRATGATCTGTTTCAGACTATAGAGCTTAAATAGTTGCTGTTAGCCAAAGTGTAAATTTACTGACAAATCAACCATTTCTATCAAATACACAGTTTTAACRTAGGCAGTAAAACATGTACATAAAATTGACATTAAGTACTTTTTCATAACAAAAAATAGACCTTTTTAATGGAAAACATATTAATTTCWAAATTTTGATATTTAAAAAGTGGAATAAATATAATAAATATAAAAGCCATCAGAAATAGGAGAAAAAAAGAGCTGTCTTTAATTTYGATTTATATACCTTGGGGGTTTTTTGATTATTATTTGTTATGTCTTTGAAAAATGACCCTACAAATGTTATGATTATCTAATCTGATTCTTTTAACAGAAAATAAAGGAACAAGAAGAGATTTTAGAAATTATGATAAGCCTTGGCAGGTAAATGCAAAAAAGCCTAAAAAGTCAAAGAGCGACCTTGCTGTGTCCAACATTTCTCCACCATCACCGGAGTCCAAGTCATGTAAGAAAGCTTCACTACATTAATAATTTGTGCATAAGGTTTAAAATGGAAAGCAAACTGTAAGCAGATGAAATGCCTATATATATATATGTTAGAAGAGTTTCATTCTTGCCTTGATCTCACTTGAATTATAAATATTTTATAATGCCCTATGTTGTCATCTGTAGATATAAAAGAATTCTGGATAGATTGATTAAAAACCAGACTAATATCTGGTTGTCGTGGTCTATATTTAATCATAATCAGTTTGGATACTGATTATGATTTGATGTTTTGGCTTGCATTGCCATTTTGTATGTGTAAAATCTGTTCTGTTGATATTGGTCCTAACAGACTTTTTTTCTCTGTGTCMGGGAATTCAAAACTATGACTTAGGAACAGATACTGTTCAAGGTGTGGAAGTAGGGTCAGCAGAACAGGTGTACTGTTCTGAGAGTTGCTGAAGGAATCTAAATGTACACTGAAAGAAAAGGCAGAGTAGAAATAGAGCAGCTGAGAATATTGTCAGCTACCTGTAAAAAAATAGTGAAAATGAAGACAACAGGCCTTAATGAAATATGCTTCCTGTGTACTGGCTATTGAAGAAATCTAATTTTTAACTTGATTCCTTATGTTGGGGTTTTTTCACAAATAAATATATTTACAATATGCATACATATATAAATGTAGTTACACAACCAGGGAATTGTTTATATAAGAATTTTCTCCAAAATAAATTGAAAAGTTRGATTTTCTTCTGTTCACTCTTGTAGCTTTTTGATATTTTTAMAACAGCCAGATTTTATAATGCTGAGTGTGACTAGGTGTATCAGATGAGAACAGAGATATACTATGGTGCAGTAGAAAATTTGCTGTCTTTCCTCTTAAGCAATATTGGTAAGTCTAGACTTAGGAGTCAAAGAAAATTGCCCAGTGACTTCACTAGGTCAAAATAGTACAYGGCAGTGGCTAAAGTAAATTATTATAATTTATGCAATAGAAATAATGTGCTTTGAGTGATTAATAGTCTTGTATGATTATGAAACATTTTTTACTGAGAATAAATAACTGCAACAAGTACAAGTAGCTGTTACAGGTAGCTGTGTCCTATTGTACAGGATTTTCTCAGGATTATTTTTTCTAAAAATTGAGCATTTGTCTCTTTTTCTTCTTCATGAAGCACATTGCCTGTTTCAAAAACACTCAAATTTGATCATCAATTCCATTGTGCCTCTCAATGGGCACATGAATTTTTAAGTCTGTTCAAAAGAAGCATGTGYATTTTAATTTATTTTCAAGAATAAATAGAGGCATTCAAATAAATGCTTATAGTCACTCAGTCTGTGTCTTATCTAAGAGATTTGCTAGAAACAGCAATTTATGGAGATCCACTGTTAGAAACAGTGGCCAAAAGGTATTGTGAGCGGTTCCTGTGATCGTACTGTGTTCCTTCCTTCTGCCCTGTGCTTGCTTGTCTGACTCTGTGGTATGCATCAAATAACTTTCATGCCATCTCCCAAAGATCTCGAGTTCTCTGCCTTTATCCCAGATGGGGGGTGTGACGTCACATACCTCCCCTCAAACATGTGCCTACTACAAGATTTGTGCTTGTTAGTCCTTAGGTTGTCCCATTAAAGGGACAAAGAGGAGCCTGGGCATTCTAAACTATCAGGTCTCATGTCAAGCAAAGAAATTTTTTATACATCTGTAAAACAACTGGTCAAGGATCTGTCTTTGTGGACTGAAGGAAACTTATTAATACTCTTCAGTTGGTAAGACTTACTCTCAAGCTACCCAGGTCTAGAAACAGCAYGTGGGAATGCAGCTTTGCCTACAAAGGACGTAGAATTAGGGTGTGCTTAGTGCAGCTGACATTCATAAATACATGTCACAACATGGRATTGATTCTAAGCATGCTGAAAGAGGAGACTAATATCATTCCAAGGCCATTCTGTCATCTTTGAAAGGTCATAGTTATTGTGGATGTTCCTGATGATTAGAAAAATGCAAATATCTCATTGATTTTGTGGAAGGGCAAACCTCACCCTCTGCAAGGAATATTGAGCAAACTTTCCTGAAAGGTGTTCCTAGTCACAAGGAAGAAAATGTGATTTGGAACATCAAGCATGGGCTTATGAGACCATATATGTCTGATCAGATCAACACAGTTGCCCTCTTTGGTGAAATAACTGGCCCTGTAACCAAAGAAACAGTGATGAATATTTCATACCATTACTTTAGCAAAACCCTTGTCAGCTTCCAGTTATCCTTATAACTCAGTTGATAAGATATGGACTCAATAAGTGGGCAAGATGATGCATGGAAAGTTGACTCAGCTTGTGGGTTCAAGGGATTGTGACTAGCCAAAAGGTATTGCGAACTGTTCCTGTCATCATACTGTGTTCCTTCCGTCCTCCAAAGTCTAATAGGAAAGTAAATCTCTAATGGCATGCTCAAGGGATTGGTACTGAGATTGATGCCGCTTGAAAGAATTTCCTAATGCCTTGGATGATGGGATAGGATTTCTCTTAGGCTTGTGGTTAGGCCAAATTGTGGGAAGTGGTTGGTATTCTGGGTAGTAGGAGTACTATTCAGAGGGGTAGGACCAAGGAATGGGCTGAGAGGAAACCTCTTGAAGTTCGACACAGGCAAATTCAAAGTTCTACATCTTGGATAGAATGAGCCTGAGCAGTAGTGTAAACTGGGATATGTGYGTCTAAAAGTAGCTTCGCAGAAAAAGATGTGGGATGCTGATGGACATGGACTTGGAATATGACTGGGCTGTTGCTGTGTGCTCATGCAGGGCTGAAGGTGACCTGCATGCCAGGCTGCAGTAGCAAGAGTAGAGCCAGCAGTGTTTGTTTTTGAGGTGGCATGTGGAGTCCATTGTGAGAAAAAGTAATGTAATGAAGCAAGTCCTGTGGAGGTTCACCAAGATGATGACAGGGTTGGAACACATGATGGACACGAAAAAGCTGAAATAAATTGGTTTGGTCGTACTGAAGAAATGAAAGCTCAGGGGAGATTTCATTGTTACCATCAAATAGTAGGCTGGAGGATGGACGAGAAGGCATTTGTCTTCTCAAGAGTGTTTAGTGAAAGGACCAGAGGAAATGAAAATTATACTGCACAGGTAGTCAAACACAGGAACAGGTTGTCCAGAGAGGCTTTGGAATTGCTATCATGGGGTGTATTTAAAACTGAACTGAATATTCTGACCAATCTGCCTTCAGTRGACTAGTCTAGAGCACCAGGTTGGGCTAGAAAATTTCCAGAGGACCTTCCAGCCTAATTATCTTCTGCTTCCATGCTTTGCTGTTTATGCATTTCTATTTTTTTTCCATAACACTGATTTATTTAAACCTTAATTAGTCCTATTGTTTTCATTACTTACCCCTGCAATTAGTTGTGTCTGTAACTTTTTGAAAATAGTTTGTATATTTGAACTACATTTTCTTTTAGTTGCTATTGGTTTCAGAAAAGTGCCTTTTTGCCATATCTTGTTTCTCTTATTTTCTGCCAAATGGATTAAATTCTTATATTAATCTATATATATATTTAATCTGTATATATAGATTAATATTCTAGATGTGTTTTTGACCCTTCTTTCTGGTTTATGCCAAAATCAGCAGGTACCATGTACCCCTTCAACTACACAGATCAGCAAGTAAGTGTGTTTAGAAGGAATTCTGTCGTAATGTGCACACCATATTCCATTTTTTTTGTCTTCAGCTACCATTTGTCTTCTACCATTTGTACAAGCTTCTACCTCTTGTACTTTTTTTCCCAAAGCATCTCCAAAGAGGTAGTAAGGACTCATCTGAGAAAAAGAAAGTTTTGGACCTGTGGAGACCTAAAGATTTACTCTCAGATTTATATTTAAAAGAAAAGAACAAATCCCCACACCCAAGAGTCTAAAAAGCACACCCCCAAACTGCYAAAACAAACGCAAAATTTTAATAGAGTCCATCAACTCTATTATGTTCTGTTTCAGAGTTTTTGTCTTGTGACTGTCTGGTTCAAATGATCACAAAATTGTACATTTATTCAGAGCTGTCGTTTCATAGGAATATTTGGGAACATGAGAATATTTGATTTATTTAATTAGGAAATATTTTTTTTCCTTCAGCAGAGTGACGTTGACTGCAGTGTGCGTGTTATTGCTGCACAAATGTCTCTTCCTTACGCTTTCAACTTTTTACTAGAAAAATACCTCCACTCCCTCCTGCCTGTTACGATCTCAGGTGTACATGAACACACAAACATTTGTTAATATCTAAGCCATCTGACCACTTGTTTGGTGCGTGCAAAACCACAGTTAACCAGAAGCTGCTGCTGTTGTCTGGCAAGGAAGAAGCTTGGAGCTAGGGGTGTTTGTGTGTATATAAATGAAATGTTTAAATGATCACGTTCTGTATCTGAAGAAAAACAAATKTGGAAGTTTCGAACTAGTTTTTAAAACAGACTTTTTGTTTCCCAGCAAACTATTTTTGGGCTAAGTAGGTTGATCTCTTCACCMCCTCCATATTAAATCAGATCACAGATCATCCTTTCATGCTGCTTCAGTTCAGCATTCTCACCACATCCCATATGCAAGTACAGTGTTGCATGATTCTAGTTGCCCTCAATCAGTCTAGGGCTGTAGGCCATCATTCTTTTAGCCTTTTAATTTCCAGATACTATGTAAACCAGTTTGGGTTTRTTATCAAAGAACTCCAACCTGAATGCTATTACAAGACTTAAATACATGAGTAATTTTATGCTTAATTWTATGATACGTATTTTTGTTCTTTGAGATGTAAGATGGCTATTCAATGCATTAATGAAATGTTGGATTTAATGAGCAATTGGTCTGATTCTGTCTGCAGACCATGCATTGAAAAGACTTGTATGGGTAGATAAGACCAGTACTGATCTTGTACCATCATCCAGTAGAAAATAAAGGTGTGCTGATTTGTGGCAGAATTTATAACACAATTCTAAGTGAATCTAATATGGGTCAGGGTACACCACCAGAAAATCATTTAGGGTCAGGGTACACCACCAGAAAATCAGAAATACTAGTAAGTGTGTCTGTCCAGTCTCCTAAGATGAGATGGTGAAATCTCTGCTCCCTGAAGGGAAACTCTACGTCTTTCAATACAAATGCTGCAATGTAGATGTAATAAATCTTCTGAATTGTAGACAAATAATTTCAAAAGGCAATGTATATAATACATAAATCTCTCAAATAACAAAGATGATGTTGAAGTGTGTAATGTGATGAGAGATTTGAAATTACTGATATGATTTTGTGGAATAATTGGGCCTAATAAAGAAAGATGAAGGTAAGAGTATAATGAAAGGATTTTGCTAAGTGTGTAGTGACACTTACACATAAACGATTAGTGATGGACTTTGTGCATACACAGGAGGATCACATATTTTAGAAGATTCCTAAGAAAGGTCATATGGTGTTTGTACAGTTCTGAATGCTTCCAACAAAGACATTCATTTGAAAATTACCAGTGCTTGTTGATCCTACAGCTGAGAAGAGAAGGGTTTATGTTTTGAAAAAATCTGYAAGCAAGAAGGAAATGAACTTGAAAGAACAAACATGTGCCACATTATTCTACTWAATAGATGTTGTTTTGATATCCATTCATTGTTTGAGAGACTAGGTAAATAGGAAGAACTATGTCTTCTCTAGAAGTAATAAAAAATTAAGTCAGTTCTAATTCTGTTTAACTTCTCTGTTTTGATTTCTCAGAATGAGCCAAATCATTGTTGAAACAAATTGTGTTGAAGCATAGAAATAATTCATGACAGCATATCTATTTTGGTACCTTTTCACTGAAGTACAAAATGGCTCRGTAAAACACAGCTGATTGTCCACCAGCATTCAAAGCAAATTTCCACCATGGTTTTGACTGATTTCTTACTATGGATCTAGTGAGCTGCAGTCTAAGCTTCCTGTGTTTGTGAGACATTTCTCCAGAATGAGCAACCAGGGCACTGTCTTGAGCAAGTGTCTGGAMTTTTCAAGAACAAGAGTCTTGAGACTTTCTTTTTCCTCATGTCACTTGGTCCATATACTTGGCAGCTGCTGATCCTGAAAACTTCAAAGCTGTCAAGTAGCTTATGTCCCATGATAAATTATCATGCTTATCCTTATCCAGTTTATGTCCTATGATAAATTTTGCTTCACAAGCATATGGTTTCTCAAAAATCCTTTTCTATTTTGAAAAAATGTGGTTTTTTTTAAACTGACATGGTATAAAATTCTAGTTTGTGGAAATTTTCTGCAACCTGGAAGCTCCAAGGTTTGGTCATTTTTTATGTGGTTTTACTGTATTAAATTGTTGCCTGTTGGTATTCTGGTGGTACTGTGGGAATTTTTTGATGTGACAAGTTCAGCATAAACATAGAAAGTCTGTCATACTGCTAATAAGTGATTGCTGTGTAATATAGTGTTGGCACACAGAAGGATGATGGTAAGATGACTGMAAAAAGACTCAGAAAGGGAGAGAACTCTTTATAGAATTTCTTTTCTAGTTTATTAAAAATTTATATCTACAGTTAGTAATAATTTTGAAAAAATACTAGGTGGAACATTTTGTTTTCTGTAAATAAGCAAAAAAAAGATGAGTAGTGCTGAAGTTGTGCTGTTTAATTTGTATATGCTACTGTCTTTGAATGGAGTCAACTTTTGTTACATAAGAATTTATGTAACTTTTAATTGACCTAGAAGTTCTTAAAACRGGGAATTATAAAGTAGTGTTTGAAATTTGTAAGTATCAGCAAAAAATTACAAGCTGCTCATCTGAGTAGAGACTATTGRTACTCTAATACCTTAAAGTCTATATGTATTTACTGGGAACCACTATAGCTCATTATTTCCATTATCCTCAGAAGGAAATACATTACTTGCCTTTTTGGAGCACAGAGCAGAACAAGACTGACRCTTCAACTTGCTCCTCTATTCTTTTCTCCTTATTGAGAGTTCTTATGTCCCTGTCCTTCTATTCTTATCACTGTAGGTCTTTTAAAATGTCTCTTTTGTCTCTGTCTTTGAGAATGTCTGTAATTGCAGTCTAATACATTAACTTCCCTAATAGCCAGGTTCCTGAGTGGGTATTACAGATCAGGATATACTCCGGGTTGTCAGACTCTCCATAGATGTCTGTTTTGAAGATGAGTTGGTTTATGTCTACAGGAGGTAAAATCATGTTATTTGTGAAGGAAGGACTTCAGCATAACTTTGTCCCATTTYTTTACTTGGAAAAGGTGACTATTGACTTAACTCCACAAGGGAAGGTTGAAGTTGATCCAAAGTGGAGCAGATTATGTATTTACAAGAAGAAAGTCAGCATTAAGGCAAATTTCAATACCATGTTATTTAACACATTTTGTAATAGCTACCAGACTTGATGTCTGAGCATGATTTCCCCATACCGTCATAAAAGCAGTCTGAAGTTCCAAATTATCATTATCACCTTTTTAGCACAATCTGTAGGAGTCTGTAAGTTGCCTTCCTAGCACGTTGTGAAAATTATGTTTACAAACATAGATTAGTTGACAGCTGTCAAATTAGTAAACAAAAATTTTGAAGCTGGCCAGGATATATTGGATATTTTAGGCTTTTCTTTGAAGTTATTTTTAAGTGAATGGTCAGCAACTAGTAAATGATTGTTGGTAAAAATGCAACTGGTCCTTTCTGGTGGAAAGGTGGACTAGACATCATCATCTTCACACCAGCATCATAATGCTGTGTTTGGAGACAACCCAACTGTTGCATTTCTTGGCAAAAGCAGCAGGTCACTTAACTCTGAACCCTGGCAAAAAGAACATGTTAAACTGCAGTTCCAGAAACGGCATTGTTTTTGTTTTCATTTCTACAAATTGTTCAAAATGTTCACATTGTTAAAAGAAGCTCTGTTCATTGTATGTCCTACATATCTCAGACACTCCTCTTCGTTGTAGGTAAACTTAGCTCAGCAGTTGAGATACTGTTACTTTAAAATTAAAGGCTTTGGGAATAGATAATGAGCAGCAGATTGTAAGCTCAGGTCTGTGTTTCTGAAAGGCTGAGTTTAAGTAGTATAATGAAGATTAGAGGCTGTACAACATGAATGATAAGGACTTTCTTTTTTTCACTGTTTTTTGTGAACTTTATGATTTTTGAAAAAGAAAAAAGTTGTTTTAAAATCTATATCTAAAATATTTTTTTTTTATAAAATAACAAACAAAGTCAAAAGTTACTCATTTTTCTTTCAACATTCTTTCTTATTGATCCCTAGGCCACACAATTCTTTTTTGTTGYAAATTAGATACCATCATGTACAATATTTTAAATACATTTTTTATACGTTAGTTTTATTGTTTTCAATTATGAATGTTAATTATCCTGTTTACCAATTAATTAGTTGCAATAATAATTCAGGTATGCGTTTTGTTCACAGATGTTTTTACTTCACATTAACCAAAGAAAGTATTTCCAGCAATTAAAATAAAGGGATAGTTAAGTAATTTCCACCCAAGATACTTGGGCTTGTAAACTCACTGTGCAGATTTTTTTCTACTGTAGGAGTCTGAACTACCAAATCTAAACTTCMTCTATATATCTGTGTATATTTAGTGCCAAGGTCAATAGAGCATCCTAAATGGGATTGGAAGACAAAACCGGAGAACCATGATTTTGATGAACTAAATCATATTCTTCAAGAGAGCAAAAAGCTTGGAAAAGCCCTTGAGAATCTGTCTCGCAGTAAGTTGATTGATTTTAGTTTTTTAATGTAACCATGCAGCCTGATTTGTAATTTAGAAGTATGCATCAGGAAGGTGGTCTTCTATTCAATGAAGACCAAGGTCATTGACATCAGCACTTAAATTCCTTTTAAGGTTTACAGATTGTCTGAGATAATTCAGGAGCTCTCCTGGAAACTGAAACTACTACCCCTGCACCACCTTTTTTTTTTCATTTTAGTTTTCTGCCAGTTTAGTGAGCTGAATTAGCTCATAAGGAGGTCAATGCGAGAGGCTGGTTTATTGAAAATGGTGGGAACATGCAGCAGGAAGATTGGTCCTTTGTGTGGTAGTTAAATGGATTGACCTTTGCAAAACCTTAGCCTCATTGATGGMGTTCAAACCTGTTACTGAAAAACATTTAGCTATTTTGTATCCTTGATTTCATTGACCTTCTAGTTTTCAAAAGAAATTACAATATTTTAAAGCATCTCAAATAAATACTCAGAAACATGAAATACCGTTACTTCATAATAAACCCCATGTATTATCCCTTAAACACTTGTGTAATGAGCAGCTCTTAGGCTCATTGGATATGATCAGGAATAGCTGCTCTTTTTTTTTTCTTTTTCTTTTGCTTTCTTTCCTGTAGAAGAGAATTCTGAAATASATTTGTGGTAGCAAATACTGCTAACAATTTTTAAAATATGAAATGATGACTCTTTGCCATGCTACATGAAAACTAGGTGTGACATGATCTGGGCGATATTTGTGTGAGAAACATTTATTTCTTCTCTCGTTAAATTTTATCTCTGGAAGTTCTTGATTCACTGGGGAATTTACAGATAGTGAGGTCAGAGTGAGCTGAATGAGGAACAGAAGATTTGTTTTGCAATAATTTTGAGATTCAGCATTTTTTCATATTATGCCAAATACCCAAAACTAGTTTTCCCAAATCACACTCTCCCAAATGTTTTAGGTTGATCATGACAGTTATATTCTGAGCAATTTTCAAACTTGTACTATAGCTACAGAGCTTTTTTTGAAATACTTTTCTAGTTRATTGGTCTATCTGCCTGTAAGGAGCTCTAAACCAACTCTGGTCAGCGTCTCTGATTTGCAACCTCACTGTTGCCTGACTGTGATGGATGTGGGTGTYGTTTTCAAGCTTTTCTCCTTCAGAGACTTGAAGCCAAGCTATGCACAGATACAGAAACAAAATTTTGAATTTCAGAAAGGGTTATTTATTCAGTCTCTGGAGATACAAACCAATCAGATGTGAGAGTTCAGTAATTAATGCCTAAATTCACTCTTCAATCTTACATCTTTATCTTTCCTTCAGAACATTGTGAAGTTTCCACTTTTACCTAGAACTATGCTTATACTTCCTTATACTTGAAATAGATTTTGTAGCATTCTGTACCTCTCCTTGCCCCACAGTTTTCTAACTGGAGTGTTAAACTGCAGCTTTGCTGGGTCCTACACTTGGACTGGGTGAATGTACCTGGTCACCATTGTAGGAGTCTGTTTTTCATAGTTATTTCACAAATGAAACATTCACTGTTTCTTGCTAGTACTTGATGCTTTCTGGTGGTTTGTCAAGATAATATGGGAGTTGAATCCCATCCCCCAGAGTGCTTTAAATCACTCACAGCCTGTAAATAAGTTCACTTTCATGAATGTGCTCTCTATTTCTTCATCCAGATCCTTAATGGAAATATTGTCAGACCTCTTCATGATCCCATTTCAGATCTGACAACCAGCCCTTGAAAGCTACTCAGTAAGTGTGTTTTTTCCCACCAGATGTTTTTCTACCTTGCAGTGTTTTCACGTAGATTGTAATTCTCATTTTTTTACTGAAGTATCATCTAGGATAGTAAACAGAGTCTTATAGCTGCAGTATTTTGCATCTGCTTCTTTTTCTTATCCACTASGCAAGTTTCCCAGTTGAGAATGCAATTAGAATAATTTATTGTGATTCATTCTTGATAAATTCATGTCAGCTCATTCTTATCGCCTTTCTATTCCATTAGATGTTGCTACATTATTTATTTGACAGCTTTGTCTATGATTCTTGATGTTGTCTGATTTAGGCTTGGTAGTTAGTAGTTACCCACATCTTCCCTTTTTCTTTTTCAAAGATATGTATTTGCCCTTCTCTGGCCTCTCTGTTCCTGAAAGACAGTTGCTGATGGATTAGGGGTTTCTTCAGTTGGTTAGTTAAATGCTCTAAAATGAATTTCACAAGTGTCTTCTAATTTGAATGTATCTAAATCTCCAGCATATATTTCAGCTTCCCTTGTCTGGCTTGCAGTTTTTCCTTCTTAAAACCACTACTGTTAAGCATCTGGCTGCAACTGATTTTTTTTTTTTTGGTAAAGACTGGAGCAGAGAAAGTATTGAACACTGGGAATTCTTTGTATCATCTCTTATTTGCTTTCCTTCTCTTTAATGTAATAGTTCTGTATTTTAATTTGTTCTCCTTTTCTAGTGTATTTTTTTATAGTATCTTTTCCTATGACTTTTTATGTTCTTTTATAGTTATTAGTTACTCTGCACTTTAACCTTTTTTCTTGTTGCTGTAATTTAAATACTTGCATCAGATTAATTGTAAGRTTTATCTCCTTGTTTCCAGGGTTGGTTCTTCTGATTTTCACTTCATTTCAAGAAATAAAAAAATCTTTGCTATTATTTCTTACCTGTCAGCATGATATTGAAAAATCAAAATGAAAAATGTGAACATTTTGTAAATAGAGAAAAGGTGGAATTTTGAAAAGGAATTACTTTTACTGTCCTCGCAGAGATACAACGTAGATTGCACATAGGAAATCTTAGGGGGCTTCAATGAATAGTAGGTCGAGGACTTTAAAAGTATAAGGTGCATGAAACTCATTCTGTGCTATACCCAAACAAACATCCCATGTGGTGAATTTTAAAAAAGCCATCACAAGATCCCACATCTACCTCTCTTGAAGCTTGTTTCGGACAGGCTAGTTAGTGCTTTTGTTTCTACAAGCATGCCATGCGTTTAGTGCTGCATTTGGTACTAATCTTATTTTGAAGTGGTATGGGACAGACACTGGGCTCAACAGCTGAGTACACAAATGATCAAAATGTACTATTAATGGCTTTTTACAGCACCTTCTCTTTTTTCCTTCAGTATTTCAACAGTGAAGACTGACACATGAAATGAAATGTTTGAAGTTAAATGAATTTTCCATCAAGTCCCGGAATTTATTTACATTTTAAAGATAAGCTTTGGATCTTTTAGTGAGTTTCCTTGACTTTGTTGCCTGTTAGGCAGCTGACATAGCCTGTGAATGAAATTCCAGTTTCTATTGCTTCATTTACTATGCAGTCTAGATACCTGCTTTGAGACAAACTTGTGCACTTCATGTAAAATTAGAACTGCCTGTAAGATTTGAAAGGTGAGACTTGAGCACAGAGATGTCTGGTCTCTTCTATATTCATCTCTAGTGATTAAAACTAAGGATGGTTGAACTTGCTTTTATTTGGRCCATTTCTCCCAGTCCCTGTCAAGAGTGAGTAATTCTGTGCTTTAGCGGGTCTGAAAAACCAGCAAGTGACTTCACACTCAGAGTTGAAAGTATCCTAGGAGTTTTGAGAGTCTGGAGAAGATTATTTTTGTAATTATGGTCCAAGTGTGGTGGAGCTTGCTGATTTAAGTGTACAATTTTTCAGAGGCTTACCCACATGGGAGAGCTGGGTTTGCTTCTTCAATCAGCTGTATGTCATTGAACTGGATTTGGAATTATCAAGTTATCTATTTAGGGAAGATTTTGGTTTGTAAAGCAATTTACAGGAATATACTGTGTTTCCCTTGTGCATGTTTAATTTTCTTTTATTGCAAGGTCTCCTACCTTTATTGTTGTCATCCTTCTTCCTGTGCTGATCATAAGGAAGGAAAGTTCATCCTGTTTCAAATATATGCCCTTGTATTTCACCTTCTGGCCTGTTTGCCTTTAAACAGAATTAAAATCTGTAAAGCTAAGGATCTTGCTAATGAATGTCTTTGATCTTGCCTTTGTCTTTTCCCTATTTTCTGAGGGTGGAAAAATAGATAACAAGATATGGAAACCAGTGAATTATGAGAGTTTTGAGTAGGGGAAAGCTGAGGGCTAAATCAGTGAAATCATGCTGGAGTGTGGTGGGAAGTTTGCATACTTGATGAACAACTTTGCATCTTTTATACATACAGTTAAGGATTGGGGTGCATATTGAAAATGTGTGCATATTGGTAACTGCATTTGATGAAAAAAATATCTTCTGCTGTGAGATAGGTACTCTTTCATAGTCACAAATAGCCTTTTAGTGAAGGTAACTGACAGTTTGTTAGTAGTGTTTAAATGCTTGCTCAGGCCAGATGTACACTTCAGATCAGAGGGGAAGAAACAAATTTGTCATGCTTTGAATTCAGTTGATATTCTAAGGTAAAAAATGGTTAATAAGTTAACATTAACCAAAACTGTGAATCCAAGTCAGTTTCAGGGAACCCCAGAAAGAATGGTATCTATGTATAACCAACAGGAGAAAAATCCTCTTTTGTTTCTTAATTTTGAAGGGGAGTAATCAGTAAACAATCAGTAAATGAGAAAACCATGGTTTTCCATGTAGTAGGAAATACTGCTGGAAATAATAAGGAATTATAGAATCACAGAATGGTTAATGTTGGAAGGGACCTCCAGAAAAGGCAAGCATGATCTTACCTCTTTAAGAAAAGTATAAAATAGTAAAACGTAAAAGCGTATGTTCTGTTTATATTTCACAAAGAAGAAGACAAGCAGCAAGAGTAAAAATCTCATAGCTAGAAGGGTAGAACAAGTTCTAAACAAAATCACAATATGTTAACAAACTGCTAAAATGATGTCCTCAGTTTAGTGGATGAACCTGTGAGTATGTGGGATGTGAGAAGATTTATATATACATCATGAACTACTTGAATGTATTTAGCAGTCTCTGACAAACACATTAGAATGAGGTTTCATTTAGAAGCTTCTACACTGTAGGAAACTATTAATGATTTACATTCCACTTATAGAAAATGAACTTTATTTGAATGACACTAACATTTATTGAAGCCAGACATTTCTGATGGTGGTGATCATGATGATATAGCTTATATAATACAGATCTTCAGGACACGTAACTAGTCTTTTGTCAATTGCCTTATGAGGGGCATTGCTTTAGGACATAACATGTTAGTATTTTTTTCAATTATATATAGTTGATTATCTGAAATTAATGTAGAGTCTATAAAGATGACTTCCCTCATATCAGTTGATCATCTAGCCCTAAATGTGTTCTGCTAACTGATCCACAAGACTAGTCATCATGTAGATAATTTTTCACTACTTCTCTTCAGCCTGAACTTTAAAATCATGTTATTCTTGCATGAGATCAATGCTTGTGATTTATTTTGAGATCAACATTTTTAGATAAGCTCAATCAAACCTTTAAGGAAGATAATTTTATCTCAGTGCTACAGCTGTTATCTGATACTGTCTTTGCCCATAAAATCCACTTGCTTTTAGTGTGATGCATGAATAATAATACATACTGGCTACTGAGTGCTGTGTATTACCCACCTTAATCCACCTATTGCAGTGTACACCTTCCGCTAAAGAGTTCTGCAGTTTTGATTATTCTCTTCTGAGATGACCTCGGCCTAGGAGAGTTTCTGGGACATAATATTTGTTGGATACTTTGCATTTTATCTCTCTGTGTTTGCAAAATTCATTAGCCACTAAACCTAATCCTGAAACATGTATTCTCCATTGGAGCCGTTTAGAAATTTGGATATAGGTATTCTACAAGTCTAAAGCAAAGATTATTTTGCTAGGGATTAGTTCTTTTTATCTTTTTTTAAAGCCAATATGAGGAGGAGGGATTAAATCTATGTTTTCTAGATAGTCGCTGTAAGATGTATATTGTGCTCCTATGTTGATGTGTGGTACCTTGAAGATGACAGTTTCTCTCGTTTTAGTATGGCCAAGTGTTGGGAAGAATATTATCCTTGTTCAAGATGGATACCACTACAAAAAGTTTAAAGTTGCTTAATAATGAGGACATACACCTCTCATTGGTAAAAACTCTGAGGTTTCATTTCAATATGCCTTCACAGAAAATCTCTGAGTTACTACTGGAGCAAAGTGGTAAAATGACTCTCTGTAGGTAAAGGAATATTATAAGAATGTCTATTATGACTGTCAATGACAAACATATTTTAAAGTTCCTACACAGAAATGAGTGAGATTTTTAGGTTTTTGTGTACTTTTTCGGGGAGAGGAATACTTTGTTTGATGGAACCAGAGCAACTATTTTATGTCCTTCATAATCCAAGAATGGTGTGAAAGAGTTTCAGTTTTCCTTGTTTTCAATACATGTTTCATAGAGGCGCAGGGACTAGAACATACACTGCTGCCTGCTGCAGTATGGCACGAGATTTTGCCATGGGAAATGCAAGTATATCTAAGATTGCCTGTCCCACCTGTAAGAAGAACATAAGCTTCCTCTGAGAATTTGGAGTTGGAGAATGCATGGGGCGATGAACTGCTGGACGGTTGATACATGATACAATATTTCTGTGTTTGTGCTCAAAACTGCAGGATTAGTAATGGTAGAATAAGAATGCTATTTCTGTCCTGGAGTTTGTTACAGAACCTGTGATATGCACTATGAGGTTGACAGTCCAGCCATCCAGAAGTTCCCTGGCCTGGACTGATCCTGAGAATGAATTTTGTCAAGTTAGTCAGAGTTGCATTGAAGTTGTCTCAGTATGTCTGAACTTTGAATGTCAAAAGCCATGTGTCAAATCCAGAAAGCTTTGTTTGGCAGGTAGGAAAACTGGCTATTGGGAGCTCTGTGGCCATCTTCTGGATGTTTAGGAAAATGCATAAATATTTCCTTGAATATTGAGTTAAATAATGGTAGTCTGGCACATTTTAAAGTAGTAGCATTTTATTTTCTTATGATTGGGTGCACATAAGTCTTCTCAAGTGTACATTGTGTGTTTAGAAAAATGCAAGTCTTAAAAAATCCCCTCAACAAATTTTTATTATGTGTTATTTCTCCCTGTAATTATTTAAGGACCACAAATAAAAGCAAAAATAGTAGATATCTCTGATGTTCCAAAACTTTCATTCTTACCATAACTCCAGATCTGTAATTTCAGGTGTGTATAGCATATGAAAATACTGTCACATTTTAACCTGCTGTAAAGGTGATCAGGAATAATACAGCAGTAAGGCATTTTATACCTTGCCATTTTGTAGAATCATAGAATGGTTTGAGTTGGAAGGGACCTTGAAGTTAATTTAGTTCCACCCCTTTCCATGACCTGGAACACTTTTCACTAGATCAAGTTGCTCCAGGCCCCACATAACCTGGGAACACTTCCAGCGATGGGATATCCACAACTTCTCTGGGCAACCTGTTACAGTGTTTTCCACCCTCACAGTAAAGAATTTCTTCCTAATATCTAATCTAAACACAGCCTCATTTAGTTTGAAGCTGTTCTATCACTACGTGCCCTTGTAAAAAGTCCCTCTACAGCTTTCTGTAGCCCCTTTTTAGGTACTGGAAGGTGCTATGAGGTCTCCCCAGAGCCTTCTCTTCTCCAGGCTGAACAAGCCCAACTCTCTCAGGCTGTCTTCATAGGGGAGGTGCTCCAGCCCTCTGAGCATTTTCATGACCCTCCTTTAGACTTGCTCCAGCAGGTCCATGCCCTTGTTTTTTGGGTGGCTCCAGAGCTGGACGCTCTCCAGGCGGGGTCTCACAAGAGTGGAGTAGAGGCAGAGAACACCTCCCTTGCCCTGCTGGTGACACTGCAGCCCAAGGTGGGGTTGGCTTTCTGGCTGGCACCTTTCAGGTGTACATTGCAGAGTAACATCAATCTACAAGTCTAAAGCAAAGATTATTTTGCTAGGGATTAGTTCTTTTTATCTTTTTTTAAAGCCAATATGAGGAGGAGGGATTCTTGTTTTCTGACACTCAGAAGTCCCTCTACTGGGGGCTGCTCTCAGTCCATTCTGTGCCCAGCCTGTACTTGTGTTAGGAGTGCTCTGACCCAGGTGTAGGACCTTGCTTWTGAGCATGTTGAACTTCCATGAAGCTGGAACAGCCATCTCACCTCTCAGGCCTGCCAAGGTCACACTGGATGGCGTTCCTTCCCTCCAGCTTGTCAACTGCGCCACACAGCTTGATGTCATCAACAAACATGCTGAGGGTGCACCCGACCTCGCTGTCCATGTTACAGCACCCATCCCAATACCATCCCCTGAGAAATGTCACTCACYACTAGTTTCCACTTTGACACTGAGCTGTTGGCCACTGTTCTTTGGAGTGTGGCCATCCAGCAGTGACCCTCTGACTGATCCACCCATTAAAGCCATGTCTCTCCAGATTACAGACCAGAATTTTGTATGGAACAGTGTCAAATGCCATGCACAAGTCCATGTAGATGAAGTCAGTTGCTCTTTTTCAAAAAGACCTGAACTTGTGTGGTGCCTTTTGTTTTGAAAATTGATTTTATGCTGTTGAATTGAGAACATCAAAGTCTAAAAATCACTTTTCAAAGAGAAATAATATCACCAAGTGGAGAAATTAGGTATTGGACAAATAAAGCTCTTCTGCTAAGAAGCATATGCAAAAGCTAGGCATTTTAAGGACACATGGAATTGTTAACAATGTTCAGTTTTCTTTGGAAAGAAAGTTAATTTCTTGGTAAGCTAGAAATGAAGCAGAATGTCCTAAGCAGAAAACCTGTACTGTGGAAGATACTCATTCTAGACTCAGAAGAATTTTATTTTATTAAAATATAATGCCAAGTTTTTGAGAGGTGGCTTTTACATCAGAGAAGAGGCTGTGACACTGTATTGATTTACATCTTTATTTTTCCATACTTACCATTGTGCTGCTGCAGATTGTCAAAGGGATAGAAGACTGGGAACAGAAATCCAGGATAGCCATGTAAAAAATTGTTTTAATAATCCATGCTAATTTTAAGAGACAGGACAAACAACTGATTTAGTGTTTTAAATATTAAAAATGTGTAAGGTAAATGGCTAATACAGCATGAGATACACTTTTTAGGCAATCTACTTAAAGTAGACATTATAATAGTAATTAAAAGATAAGTTACAGGTTGTAAGTTATAAATTAATAAGTATAAGTTACAAGTTATAAGTTAATAAATTACATTGTTATTACATTGTTTGTTAGATATGTTTCATTTAATCGTAGCATGCCAAACCTTTCTTGCAATCACAGTACATTGTTCTTCCAGTCCTCTTCAGAAACCAAGCTAATGACGGAATGAGTGTTCCAGCTGAGTGAGGCTGTGCTAGCATTAACAGCTCCTCTCCAGATTTGCTGCTGATCAGACATGGCAGTAGTTGTGGCTGTGGAAAATTTCTGAAGGACTGTGGCAGCGTGTTCATACCAATTATTTCATTGTTCAGCACCCTTACAGCATAGAGTGTTGKTACCATCCTAAAAACAAGTGCCCTGAATTTGTCTTTGTAATTCACCACACAACTGAGTTGGCTGGATACTTGTGATGCCTGATCAAATTTCAGCACCAGTAATTACTTGTAAAAGGGAGGATTTTTTAAAAGACATTAAATTGGCAGCTAGTTACCTAAATAATTACCATGTTAAACCTTGCCCATGAGCCTTAGCTGATGCTGAGAAGCAAACTTCTCACCCCTTTATTTCCAATGGTTAGTAAGAGTGGTTGATCTGTTATATAGTTGTCAGTCACATTATGATATAAAACTATGGCAAACGTCTGTGAGAAACAGCTGCTATAAGAGAAAAGGTAAAGCACACTCCTTTATTTCTGGAGGATTTGCTTTTGACATCAGAAGACGTTTCCCAACAAAGGCAGGAGAGCAGTTTTAATAGTCCGCTTCCTATCTGCTGCTCAGTATCTTGCAGCAGGGCAATGAGATGCTGCTTTCTATTTTCTACATTCATCATCATGCAGAGTCAGTCTTCAAAGGATCTAAGCTGGGGGAAGTCATAAATAGTAACTTTTTCCTATTTTTTGTATTTTTTCTCTTACTACTAAAAAGTAACATAGTAACTTTTATTCTAACAAAGCCATAGTGTTGAAGGTTGAATAAACTAGATGTGTCAGTTTTTCTAGTGTTTAGAGATTTTTTGTGATTAGGATTAAGTTTTGATGGAAAAGGTTACAGTTTGAAGAAGTGACTAAATTGTCAGATTGAAAGTTTTTAGTGTATGGGAATTTTGGCTATACCTATGAATGTTTTACTTAAAATTGCAATGTTGTTTCCATTTAGTGTTTTCATGGAATGGGCTTTCCCTTTACCTCTAGTGTTCTGTGATTTTATAACGCTGTTTTCCTATTTAGAATRTGTAAGAGGTAAATAAGAACAATTATAGAAAGTGCAGAGAGTATAATCAATTACTTTTTGTCACCTATACAAAGACATGACAAAAGGGTTTACTTTTTGAAAAATGCTGATGGTGATACTAGCAATTACATGAACCAGAGATAGCAACCATTGTTACAATTTCTTTATAGAAATTCAACTATTTTAAATTGTCAGTGTATTATTTGAAAATAAAGTAACTGACAGGAACCTATTTGACTGCTGAAATGTCATGAGTCTGCTAAGGGTTAAGAAATTAACAGGAATGCTAAATACTCCTGTACAATAATGGTAACTATCTCTAGTTTTGTTCTCAGGATTCAGAATTAAGGTTTCTTGTCACGTTTTTTTGGGTTTTTTTAATGTTGTGGTAAATATACAAGAGTTTCAATTTTTTGAGGGATTATTTTGTGAAAACTGGAGTACATATTATTCCACCTGCCACCTGCACCCAAAAAATGATGTTGCTGTTGGGATTTTCTGTCTATTGCACATAGGGTGCAAATCCTGCTCCTCTGTCAGCCAAGACATTCTGTGAGTTTGGCAATTGCAAAGAAACTTGTTAAGAGTTGAGTACACACTAACTGTGGTGCAGTAGTGTCTTGGAAYGAAAGAAGTGTTTTTACATCCAGCGCTTTTTGGGGTTATTTATCCTAGTCTCTGCTAATGGAGTTGTGTTATCAGTGACTAAAAGAGTACTGTTAATATTAATGAAGCTCAAGACAACAAAAAGGTCTGTGTGACTGACGTGGTAAATACCACCTCCAAAAGAATCACTGTGCTGAGATTGCTGCAACAAGCTCCTTAAAAAGTTTCTTCCACAGAATCCTTTTTCTTTTCTCTTGGTGCCATATGAGAGAGAGAGAGCTAAAAAGAGTTTGCAGGTTTAATTCTGTGATTACAAAGATCAAAGATTTCTAAATTTGTAAAATTTTATTTTGGCAGTGTGTCCTCAGAAGCTGCTAATTCTCTACGTGCTTGTCTAAAAGATACAGTTCATTTTAGTGTCTTGCTACTGTTTCCAAATTAGTAAAGAAGAAATTTGAGGCATTCTGGGTGATTCAATTACCCACTTCAGTGTCTTCTCTAAATTCAGAATAAGTTCTAGGGAGCAATAGGACTTACACAAAGCATTTTACTAGAAGCACATTCATTTAGATTATGGATGTTTTAAAATTTTATGTCTTATATGTAATGTAATCAGAGAGGTTAGTAGAGCTTTTTGAGTGAGACATATAGTAGTGCGTACTGTTTTTTCCATACTGCTTTTGCTACTTTGTTCTTTTAGTACCRATCTTTGATAGGCAACATAGGCAGTTGGGTAGTGAAAAACATTTGGCATTTTTTGGAACAGATTTTTGGAAATTATTGGATTACCTTTTATATTTTCTTTTGCCATACTTGAAAATAAAAATATTTTAAGGGGTGAGTAACACAGGATAAAATTGCCCTTCTGTCTACTCCCAAGTTACAAATGTCCATTCACAGGGATATGTGAAAGTAGAAGAAAAGGGTCCCAATCTTCAATATGAGGAAATAAGCCTGTATCAAAACCAAATGAAGTATATTGACATTATGGGAAATTGCTAAGAAAAATTAATTTGACTGTTATAGAGAATATGTGTTTGTAGAATGGATTGACCTTGGTTATGCAAAATGCAAGCATGTGATGGAGAGCTGGCTGATGGTAGCCAGGTTTTCAAAGATGAGGTGAAAAGAAACTTGAATTAGGTTTTTACTGCCTCCAAGAGTGAAATTATCTTCTCTCTAGAAGATGTCTATTTGGGATTGAAGAAATTCATAGCACCTTTAAGTCTGGTTGATGCAACCTGGCTATTATACTCTATGGGCATTAGTATTGTGTCTGGGCTAAATAATAATCTGAAGTTATTAAAAACTGGCTAATTGCAGTGAAGGATAGAAGGATTTGTCAAAAAAGATCTTTTTCAATTTGATCCACTTTAGTACTATTGAATTATAGTAAATATTTATTTAACTCCTGCCATATTTCTTAGATGTTGATGAGGTCTTTAAATTATAATTGCAGTTCTCTTAGAACTTGGTTCCTTTAAAAGGAGAAATTCCTGTAAGGAATTCATTGAAACTGAGAGTTAACCAAATAGAGTTAATGATGAAAAGCACAGTAAAAACCCCCAAAGAATTAATGTAGTTATGATATATCAAATAGTATAGACTTATATATGTACAAACTTAATATATTAGCTTATACTGCTGCACTCTTTAGTGTGATTTTAGAAAGAGTAAAATCAGCTCACTACTCAGCTGATAATACATAKTTTGCAATATGATCTCTTGCATTTTGTCAAAGAAGGTATCTTGATAACATGATATGATTTAGAAAACAATTTTCAAGTGGGTGTTCTTCTTATGTATTTCACTTATTTTCACCACCAGGAGAAACTTTTCTGTGGTTTTGAAGTTCTAATCTGGAAATATTTCTTATCAAATCTCATAAGAATCTAAGACATGCTTGCTTCCAAGCTATCAGAATTTTCAACATGATAGGATTATATATATGATGACTTAAGCACTCCTTGTGATATACTGATGTTTGTAAAAACTTAAAAGTTCTGAGACCAACTCTGCATATTTATTGTGCTGCAGAATAGAAATAATTGAAGCATGAGATGATGGAAGCAAGCATAGGGAAACCTTGGGCAGTCATCTCCAGAAAAGATGAGCAACTTCTTGTTCAGAGGATTTAGTTCTTGTTCACAAGTTCTTGTTCAGAGGATTTAGGAAATAATTTGCATTCTATTGAGACATATTACTTTATTCTCTGAAGTTCCACCTGGTTTTATAGGATCATTTCCACTTTGTATTGTGAAGAAAGAGATAAGAGAAATGTCCATATTGCCCTGTAATTGCAGCATAATGTGTTATGCATGCTGGTCAGGATGAGATTTGCATAATAAGGTGTCCATTGGTTAATCTGATATTGCTGATTTAATTTTAGAGAGCAGATAGATGTGTGCTTAAATTTGTTGTCACTTTACTGGCACATCTGCCATTTTCATTTTCATAGTCTTTTGAAAAGACATTTTGATAATATTGCAGCTGAGGCAAATGAAGAGTGTATTGTTTCCAGGCAATTTCACTAATGGAATAAAATATGATACACTGTATGGTACACCAGCATGCAAAGAACAGTATGTATAGTTTTCAAATTTAACCTTACTTTTACTTACTGTACTAAAAGATGTGTAGAAAGCATTTTCCTGAATTTTTTTTTCAATCTGTTTTGTTTTCAGGCATTGCTATTTCTGATGAACTCGATAAGGTAAGTCTGATAAAAGATGTCTAATGAGCAATACAAAGAGACAGATGATTATGATAAGGCACATGCCACTGTCCTGGCATACACATGTCTCTTTTGTTAGGTTCAGAAGAAGTTTGGGTATGGAAAACTGTATGGGTAAGTATATGTGGATACATTAAGATCTTGACCAAGGATGAGCTGTCAAGTGTGGAAAAAAAAAAGTGACTGAGTTTAAGAGACTGCTAGTGAGACCATGGAAATACTTTTGATCTTGACACCGTTTTTGCTTAATATAGTCTGTTGGATTACTTTGCGTACTTTTGGAAACATTTACCCTTGAATACCTTTTATTAATGAAATTAAATTCTGCATTTCCAAATATGATTTGTGAGAATACTTAGAAATTATTTTTACCACCCAGTTTTACTCAGGAATGCACAAGGCATAAGGATCAGTTTTACCTCCTTGCTGAATGCAAAAATAGTGTCTTCAGTTCTGGCCATTTTTGGTACCTTACACAGTTAACATGAATTTTAAGTCAAGATGTAATAAATTCTACATGGAAAGAGTAGTCAAGCTAGGTTTATTTAAGTACTTATGGAAACAGAACCAATTTTTTTTCCCTATTCTCAGCAGTGAACAGCAGTGTGCCTCTTGTGCCAAGGAACTTGCATTGTGTTCTTGGTGTCAGAAACCTTTGCTGTCAGGACAATGAGTTCAAAAGGTACATAAGACGCAGGAATAATGCCTAATATAGAGCACTTTGTTTTTTTTTAATGACTTTTGTTTCTGCTGGTGAAATGAGGACAAATCCTTCTGACACAAGTCGTATAAAATACCTTCACTGTGTTCTCCAAGGAAGGCCAGTTAGGTAAGACTGATAAATGTTACCATGCAATCAGGTGCATCTGTGGCTGCCATTTCCAGACTATGGCCTAAGTCTTCCCACTGTTTCCATAACTGGGCTCGGAAGTGTTGGTAAACACAATTAGAAAGTCCTTCCATTAGAACCCTCACCTCTAAGAATATTTAAGAACTCAATTTGTTATGGTTTTGTTGTTGGAAAAACCCTAAAAGATACTCTTTGAGGGAGGAAGAAGACAATTTAGGCTAGAGCCTGGTATCACACACTTTTTACATACATGTTTTAGCAAATAATTTCTGGTTGGTTTGGTTTTTATAAAACTATGATATCTTATTGTTCAGAAACATTAATGTTTTTTAAATTTAGTTATTTAATGTGAAAWCTGGGTTGGAGAACATAATTGGGGAATTTCCACAGGATGCAGTTTGAGTGAAGAGTCAGGGTTTTTTTGTTGCTATATACTTTATTTTCTATAATTTAAAACTGGAGGGTGGTAGGCTTTTTAAAAAAAACCTTGGAATTAGGTTATACACATTCAATTAATGCACTGAATGTTCTTGAAGTCAAAAGCTATCTCTACAAAAACCCCAAAAAATTAAACTCTCCAACATGCACCAGTTGTGCAGTACAGCTCAACAGGCTTTCACCATAGATTTAGAGAAGAGTAATTTTTTTACCTCCATGATCTTCAGTGAACTTCATTTTTATTTCTTGTTTGACCCTTTAAGGATTTTTAATTAATGTAAAATCTAGTCTGTTTTAAGAATTGAAGCATGGCCAGGACCATTCTGTGGAATTCTGCCTCCTAGGAATGATCCCATACACAAGCTAATTCCTGAAATGTTCCTGTGACTTGTTTCTTCATGTATTATTTGTCTTGGGCCAAAATCAGCTAAAGACAACCTGATAACTTGTTTTAACATTAAAGAGGATTGGTTCTATTACGCTTGAATGTGTTCACAGGTGATGTTTATTTTTCAGGTATAAATGCAGTCAAGTTTTAAATTTTTAATACATGCTGATCTAGATCTTCCTTATCTAAACTGTAGCAGCACTGAATAATTTTTGAAATCACATTTGTCTATGGTTTGGATGAGTAATTTAACTCATCAAGTGCATGTCTTTGGACTAGAACTGCATGGCCAAACTTGGCATTGGATTCTAGTAAAACATCAGCATTGCAGAGATGTTATGAGAGACATATAAAACCCTTCTGTGTGCTCTTCCTTGCTTTACTGTCTTCATGGACGGGAATATTTTGGGGARCTAAGACTATGACAGAGCTCATAATTATGCTGTTTTATCTGTGGTTTAGATTATGAATCTAGAGAAAACAGAAAATGCATGTGTATGTTTCTTTATTTTTGATTCTTTATCTTTGTTTCTGATTGTCTTTTTTAAAAAAAAAAAACCCTTTCTGGGTTCAGTAGCCTCTAGCTGCCTTTGTAAGCAGAGAACTTAATCAGCATTTTTGGCTGATGTAACTCCCCCTCCAAGTAATCCAGTTAATTTTTTAGTTGCTTAGTTACTCTAGCATTTGGATTTGGATAACCAGTTTGCTCTGAATCACTTTTGTGAAAGTGTTTCATTTAAATGTATTCTTGCCAAATATCTCCCAGTATTTTTGTCAATGCTTAGAGCTTTTGTCCAAGACAGTAATAGAGAAAATACAGGCACACAAAGTGAGTCTTTCAGTCAATGTGGAATTTTCCAGTTTGACATAATCTGCTAAAATTTCTGAGTTCACTGGTAACCTTGCAATAAAAGCCAAAAAAATCCTAAAATTACTGCAATTAAAATAGGTTTATTGTAGCGATTACCTTTTCTTCATTTACTTCAGGCTTGCAGAGGTGTTCTGTCTCTCGATGATTCAGCCGCTGTCTCTAGGCTGTGGAGGCTATGTAAAGTCAGAAACTGGCACTGCAAGTACACTGTGTAAGGAAAGGAAATAAGAAGGGATGCCTTGTCAGTCACATATTTTAAAATGCAGATTTAATATAATACATATTTCTGAACTGACTCACCCTAATTTCCACTGAACAGAAACTATTGAAGTATTTTAGGAAACTGCATACTTTCATGCATAATGTCAAGGGTTTAGTGTAAACAAGGAAGAGCTAGGATGTTCACCTTTTTTTTGATATTCACAGAGTTCTAGGCTAAAAAAAAAACTCTAGAGGAAAACACTGAAGAGAGAAACGTGTCATAAGATTGTGACATTTGTCTGAAATTCCCAGTGATATCTTTCAGTCACTTCAAACACTAATAATGGGAGATACTTAAGTTTTAGAGATCCAAAGTTAGACCCAAGTAAAGATCTAAAAATGAATAGTAAATTTTGACCTTTGATGTTAATATTATTTTTTTTTCTATGCTGTCTTCTTATATGTAGTATTCTAAAATGAAAACAGGTTGCAATTAATAAAATACAGCAACAAACTGTTCTTAAGTCATAAAAATAAACAAATTTCTTCTCATCCCGAAGTATTTCTCACTTTGGAGATTCCCTTAAAATCCATATCAGACAATAGGAATACTAAGCTTTTTAAGTGATGTGTAAATAAATGGATATACAAATGCTGTCCTCTCAGGTAGAGGTTGCATCCAGCAGCCACATCTCAGCCCAGTGTGAAGAGCAGAATCAGCTATCAGTCTTTCCTTTCTTCTCCTTTTCTCCACATAAAGGAAGCTTGAGTGTGTCAATTTGGTAGCCACTGATGTGGATAAGTGGATGACACCTGGACTGCACCATGAAATACTCCTCTTTGTTTTAGTGTAGATTTAAATGCCTACCTATACTGAAAATATTTCTGTGCACACTAATGTCACTGTCAATATCTTCTGTTATTTATGGATTAATGTAAATTGGAAATCAATTAAGATTCTAAAGATTATATGAAAAAAAAAAAGCAACCAAAACTATAACATCTTGCTTGAGAACAGAATACTTTCGTCTCAGTATTTTGCAGCCTTTGAAATAGACTGCCAAATGAACATCCTGGTGTTCTTAATAGAGCTGTCTCTGCTTCTCCATTTGGTGCTTTCACTGAGGCTGCTTATGTAGTTGAAAGGAGGACAACAAATTAGGTCACTGAAACCACAGTGTACTCAACTAACACAATTCAAAAAAGAAGGCAAGGTGATAAAGTGAGGCAAAGCATGACTATGTAATGTAAATTACATTTCTGTTGAGTTGAGTATGAAAGTGCTACTTTATCCCTAAAATGCTTACGAAAGAAATTAGCATAGTGAGGACAGTCACAGAATGCATGTTCTACTTATTTATATGTTGATTTTTCAGTGCACAGTGTCAGGAAAAACTCACGGGCAAATTTTTTGGTGCTTTGCATTTTCATTTAAGGGACTGAAAGCTTTTAGCAAGATTGACAGTGCAAGTTTTTCTAACTAACTCGTTCCAGGAACAATTTTTATTAATTATTAKAAATTATCCTAAGGAGAAAGGGACAAGATAAAACATCTAGAATAACAGTAATAAACCTCAGAAGGGGCCAGATGGTTAATTWACTAATGTAAGCACCTTGTGTAATGAAGGCATTATGAGCAGCGAAACAATCTTTTTTCTAAGCTCACAAGAATTGTTACACTTGTGACAATTTGCACTTGTCAAGTGCTCAGAGGTGACTATCATCTAGTCTACATTACTTGACTATGTCACAGCTCCAAATAGACGCACAAAACGTGTATTTGTAAGTACATTAAAAAAACTCCCAACTCTAGTGGTTAAGTATCCTAAAACATCTGAAGCCATGGATTCAATTTTCAGTGGTCCTTGCAGAAAAAAAAACCTTGTGTAAAATTGAATCAACAGTCAAGTGATGGACAAATATGGACAGAGATATGGGGAGTGGGGTGTGGAAAAGCAATCACAGGCATGTTGAAGAAAGCAAGACAAAAGAAAAAGGGTGAGTGAGTCAGATCCAGGGCCTGGGTTACATTTGACTCTCAAAATAGAGGTTCTTGTGCTCAGCAAAATTGTAGCATCTAGCCAGAGTGTAAATATATTCATATTGAAAGAACTTTGCTGCACTTTTTTTTGTTTTTTTTCTTGTTTGTTACTTTCATTTCAATAGAGGCCTCTACTTCAAACTGCTTTTACTGTATCTGTTTCAATTAGGAGGAGATTTTAAAAGTGGTTTGTTTTTACTAAGGAGATAAAATTTGGTGTCTAGGCTACCTATTCAGTGTGCTGTACTTCTTCCAGATKCTTTTTGTTTGAAAAGCATTCTTCTATGGCAAGAATATTTATTGAGGCACTAAGTTAGGTAACAGCCAAGGATTTGCTTTCCTGTAATTTTCACTCATTAAATGATAGAAATATATCTCTCCTAATTAGGCACGCTGTKTTTGAAATATCTTTAGCAGCCTATAAACAGTTTAATTGAAGAAAAATAATTATTTCTATCCCATAATTTCATATCCTTTTTTTTCTGGTATACAGGTGTGTTTTTTAGTTTGACTATGCTGTTCTAAATGATCCTTTACCTACAACCATTCTAGTATAATTGAAAATAGAGGTACTTACTACATCAGAATGCTTTTTCATACAATTTAAGGACARCTTGTTACTTTAATCTAAGATGGTGCAAGTTATTGCTATTGTTTTGAATATGTCAGTTATATTTTGCTTGCTTCTTGTAATCCTGTCCAGTTTATTGTCCTCCAGTAAGTGGTTAAAAATAGTTTCAGAAATGCTTTTTGTTTGAATGTTAATAMCATTTTCAGAATAGAAAGATACATTATGTCAAGCCCAGCAGGGTTATTTTTAAAATGCAAAATGCAGATGTARTTATTAGTTTTGCATTAAAAATAAGAGTGATACTAATAATCTACAATAGTCTTTTGGTTGAGTTTTTTAGTACTAGTGGCCTTGTGTTGCTTAGCAGAACAGATACACTGAAGGTTTTAAGAGCTGTGCATTTATTTAAAAAAGTGATTTTTCTACAGTTGCAATTAAAAAAAAATATGAGTGATTTGAGGCATCAGGGCATCAGGGTACACAATTATTTCTTGGAATTTTGTTAAGGGAGAACTTTTCCTTAGTTCATCATTGTTTCTGGGTATTTTGTAGCCCTCTGAAATGGTAATACAATGTATTGGTTTTGTACTTCTAAAATTTTTTTCTTTTTTTTTTCTCTGTTTACATCTATGGTTGAGAACAAACAGTGCATTGTTATTTTTTGTTATTTTTATTTCTCTTCAGGACACAGCAGGTTTTAACACCCCCCTTCTCAGACCTCGTGTTATTGGAGAATGGATTGGYCGTGAAGAGAATGATGCAGACCCTCTGGCTGCTGAGATGCTGCAGCCACCAATACCAAGAAATAAAAATGAGCAGTGGGACAGCGAGGATAGCAGCAGCCCTGGAGGAAGGTATGTTTTTGATCTGGCCTAGAAACTTTATATTTTTTGAAACAGAGGTGTCTTTGTTACAAAAATTCAATTTCTGAGGGCAGAGTGCAGGGGTTTTGAATTCTCATGCTATAGTGTGGGTACATGCAGAATGAGTAGAAGTCATTATTATGTGACTTTTTTCTTCTCATGCTTTTCTAAATGATTRACTTAATACCCATGTGCAATCCTATGGATTTATTCCCATGAGGAGAGCTAAGTGTATTTTGAAATGGTTGGGGTCCCTTGTATAATAATGTTGTGATGTGATGCTTCATTCAGATACTTCATACCCTTCCATCTTTCCTGGGCTGGTAGTAGCTATTTATTAATCTTCTTGACACTTCAGGGATAAATCTGGTTTTCTCATTTAAAGGAGAGATAGGCAAGGGAAGCAGTATCTCTGTTATTTTTAACAGGACTTCCTAAATTCRTTTTCATTTCGCATCTTAGCTTTTTTGGTGTTAATAACAAGTCTTTCTTGAAGAGAAATTTTGTTCTCTGCAGTAAATAATTTCTGAAGATTTATTGTGCTTGACTGAAAGAGTTTGTGCTTCAGCTACGTGGGAGAGATTATTATAATACGAAGARTCAATTTTCCATGATTTAAAGATATGTTTGTCACAGAAGGTTAAATACTCACAGCCTTACTTTAAAAGGGATAAATCTTCTGCCCTGCCTCTGTTAATTGACTTAAGCATCTATGTTTCTCCCTTAGCCTTGGAACATGTCTCCTGGGTTATAACTAGTACTTTGATTGGAGCAGACATCTTTTTCTTCCTTTTTTTAGAAGGCAGAAGCTCTCTGCTTTCCCTTTGAAAAGGTCTGAGGTATTCCTTCAGTTCACATTCTTCCATGTACCTTCTACATTGGAATTCAACTCTGYGTCACACTGAAACTAATGTGTCACTAGCTGCGCACTTACAGACTGCATTCATTAGCTTTCCTCACATCTTGGGAATATTTGTTATCCATGAGTACTTTGTTTAATTAGATTATCGTGGGGGTAGCTGTGAGTACTACTGTTTCAAAGAAGTAGCAGCGTGTAGTAATGATCCCGCAGCCAGCTCTTGGACAGGAACCAACACAACTCAGACTCTGGGTCCCTTCAGTGCAGTTCCTGGGAAAATAATGGAGTCAGCAACTGGCACTGCAGCTTGATTGTGCAGGCCTGGATTTCTTTTTCCTTATTCAGCAGTTCAGTAAAGGCATTGAATAAAGATCTGTTCCATGTTTCAGAGCAAATTGAGGATATTGTATCCCTTCTGTCAATAGAAAGGAGAAGGAATAAGCATCTCTGCCTAATTTCCAGAAAGGAGTAAAGAGGTCTAGTTCTGAGCAACAGACATGATTCAAAGCAGCACATATTTCTCTTTGTAGAGGGTGGTACAAGCTGAGAGAAACCTCACARCTAATGCTATACTTAAGTATGTGATTAATGGATTTGAGTATAGTATTTGAGAAATCATGTCAAGTATCATGACAAAATCAGGTTTTCTGGTGTGTGAATGAGGGGAATATTGGGAACTTGGTGCCAGGAAAGACTCATGGGATACTGATGTCTCTGTTTGTAGGTGTAGTAAGTGCTGAAGGCCTACTGAAAAATATGTATTGCTAAGTGGGAGTACTGATTTTCAGTGGAAATGAATAACTACTAAATTACATGCAGCATATGGATTTACATTTGGATGACTGATTTTATGTCTGGGATAATTCTTTGCTTCATTAGCATTTCATCAGCTTTTGTATGGCATTTATAAAAATCATGTTTGCAGTCTTGCAAAGGAATCATAAAGTTGCAGAACTTCAAGATAGTTGTGATACTAAAATTGATGTCGACAATATATGGAGATTTTAAAGACCCAYGTTGATCAGGGTTAATCTGAATATTTAATAATAGTTCACTAATAACCGGCAGTTTCTTCATGGTCTGATTTAGTGTTACTGTGAATTAAAGTGCTATTAGCAGAATTTTGGAAATGACCACACACCAAATGCATGAGACAAGTAATAAKAACTTAGTTTTAATGTAGCAAATAACTAGTACATCTAAAAATAGTGGGAAGGGTGTGTTTTTCTCTCAAAAGAGTGACTTTATCAGTTGTAAAGAAAGTTCTTCTATGTCATCCGTATTTCAGTAATCTATTTCATAGTTAATGTAGCCTTAAGTAGTTAAGTTACCTTTTGTAAAAATAAGTTTCATTTTGGAAAATGAAAGAGAGGGCAATTTGGAATATCCRCATTCAGTGTTTCCAATTTTATCTTGTTAAATTTTATTTAGTAACACTTTTAATAAAAAGTGATAGGTTGTTTATCACCATTTATCGGGATTTTTGGCATGAGCCAGCAAACTCTTAGAACTAATTATAATACTCAGTTAAAATACAAGAATGGGAAARTCAAAACTGTAATCATTCCATTATTTCCAGGTCGTATGTTTTGTTTCACCTGTCACTAAACATAAGGAAATGGTACATATATGAAACACTGTGTAAATATCCAAAGGATTAGACACTGACAAATCACTGGTAGAGTRAGTGCTGTCAGTGTGGTGTGACGGAATCACCRTTTCCTCCTGAAAAACAYRAATTCCTGTGATGATGACCAACAGAAGCAGATGTGTCATATATTGGAAAGCTTGGCCCAGTAACTCAAAAGGAAAAAAAAAGAGCAACTGAAAGGACCGGTGTCATTACTGCTCTGACTGGGAAGGAGAATGTAGCCAGTCTGAGATAGCTCTGTTAGAGATATCTTGTCAAATGGATCAAGGGTCACTTTTTTGTCCTTAATGTTCTGGATTGCTACAGAGGRAAGATTGTGTTTGTCACTAGTTTTGCACTGCTCTCTGTTGCTGCTGTAAGGAAGAAAGGCAAGGTATTAATAAGTGATAAGAGACCAYAGAAAAATGCTGAAGGCAATCTTGCTGGTACTGAGCTCATCTTTCAGAAATTTGAACTCCATGAAAATAGGATTAAACTCATTTCCAAGTCACTGTTAGTAGTTTTCTCCATGAAAAATTTCTTGGAGGAATTCTGAGAAGATGCAAGGCTCTTGGGAATCTTCCTCCAGGGATAATGTATGTACACAATGGGGAATTTGAGTGATTTTTATTAGATACTCTTGTCTCTTAAAGCATGAAATGAACTAGAGCTTGCAGAGGCCCCATCCATAACCTGGTGTCCTAAACTCAAAGCCTGTTCTTCATCTCCAAGGTGCACTTTGTCTTATTTTTGCTGGAGAAATGAAAAATTGCTGATTATATTAAAAATCATACATTTGCAAAAATTCTGCCTTCCTGCAACAGACTGTAAGGACAGTCTGAAGTGTTGGTGGTATGCTCATGAGGTGCCCCTCATGYGGGGTACCAAACTTCTGTCTGTTTTGTATTTATACTGGAAGGAATGACAAACTGTAGCAAGTCCTACCTTAGACCTTTCTAACTAACATCTGCACAATTCCAGTTGTCTCTTACTTAGGTCAGAGGCACAACTCAACAAATCAGGAAAAGTGTTATAATCCTGTGGGGTAATGGTATCAAAACCACTCTAGAGAGCAGTTCTTTGTTGTCAACTTCTTGCTATGCTTATCAATATCAATGGCTTATCAATAGCTTAGCAATACTGATTACTAATTGGCATCCTGTTGTTCTATATGTGTAGCTTGTTTAGACTTGATTAGTGCACATAAAAATTAATGGGAAATTTCCCAAATTCAATCAAAACTTTAAGTAGAAACTGAAAATACAAAATGTCTTAGAACATCCAATGATTAGGGCATGAATGGTGTATTTTGAAGAGGGCACCAGTAAGAGAAAGTTGTGCTTTCCTCCCTCACAGCTTAAAAATGGAGCCAAAGACCAAAGGATTAAAACATCAACAGCAGCAACATAAGAAACTGCTGGCTGCCATGCTTTCTCAGGACTCCTTTGATTCTGCTCAGAGCACAGCTCCATCTGTAACTGAAGAAGACATTGACAATGAAGATGATGCAATGGAACTACTGGGTAACTGCAAAAAATTATGTGTATTTTCTGAATTTTTTTATTATAAAAAATCAAACAGAGATTAGTCAGAAACTGCTCCCTATGCTTGAAGCTAAAGTATTTAGCAGCTGTGTGAAAGTTCATTGGGATTTAATGTGAAACTTTCAGGAGAAATGTAAGGAGGACCATAAATGTGTGTGAATAAACTCCCAGCTGCATCCAAATTCCCTGAAATCAAATGCTTCAGGTGCTTAAAGTAATTAATTTGGTTTCCTACATAAATCCCTTCCACGTTTTACTTGCAGAATGTATTTCTCTGCAAGGAACAGAATCAGCTTCACTGTCTTTCATCTGGTTCTACTTTTTCTTAGCTCCATCACAGTTTTAACCAGTAGATTTTTTTTTTACTTACTAGCTACATAAAGCTTATGTAATGTGAGTTTGTAACCTCTTCAGAGGATCTGATTGTAATTTTCCACTAGACTGTATTGTATCTTAAATCTTAAATTGCTYTCCAGAAGACTTCATGCTCGTTGCTGCCTCCCTTTCCCAGAATTACTAATTGTATTTAATTATTAATGGTTCTAATTGTACTTAATAATTTCTTTTCTGCTATTTTTCAGATTTTCAGTGTATGATGTTTAAAAGGCAGTAATGGATTTCATTRTTTGTTAACAGTTTATGTTCAATGGAATATTATGTGGGATCAAAGCATGGGAAATTCACAATCTCAGAATAACTGAAGTTTCTTGAGTTCATKAATTCTGGCATGATTTTTCTTTTTTAGGTTGGACCTTAATCTAAAAATCAGGAAAATACATGCTGCTCATTTTACTTTCTATATTTCTTTTGCATCCTTTCTATAGTCTTCAAAGAAACACAATATAGTTGAGGTTGGAGGGGACTGCTGGAGCTATCTAGCACAACTCATTATTTGTCACATACAGGATAGATWTCTTGTTAATTTTTGTACAGATAGTGAGCAAAATGTATCCAATAGATGTACAGGTTTTTTCTTCCAGACACTTGAATCCCTGAAGGTATCTGGAACCAAGAAGGCAGTATAAAGGAATTTTCTAGTGTCTTGACATTTGGGTAGAAAATTATCTAYGTACAAACTAGTGTTTTGGGGTTTTTTTTAAGTACTTGATTGTAAGAATTCATTCTAGTTTTGTGCCATGCAAAACTTGGAATATTTTTCTATCCTGCAGTTCATCAAAACTGGCTAATTTTATACAAAACCAACTTAAAACTGAGAAAGTTCATGAACAGGACCTCCAGTTGGAGTATGGTGTTATATAAATGAATGTAAGATTCTGAGGCAAAATCCTGACATATTTGAGGAGTAGCCATGCTTGTAGTGATTATAATATTGCCATGTAATAGTAACAACCACTGAGAGTTCAATATACACTGAGCTCTCAGTGGTATTTAAAGTACTGTGCTTCKGAAAAACTGACTCTTATTTTAATTCTCATTTTGCAATTTGCTGACAGTATGTGTTATATTCGGTGTAATGGTTACGCTACATTCCCCAGAAATGCTTAAAATTTGAGAATATCACTGTGTTACTTGGGAAGGATGTTTTAGTTTTCCTTTGAAGGTAACAAAAAGAAATTCAGTTCCTGTCAGCAAATATGGGTATTTTTCATTGCTGTATTTTCCAGGTTAGTAACTGATACTGTGATTGGTTTTTTGTTTTTGTTTTTTTTTTTTTGTTTTTTTATTTTGTACCACATTAGTCTATTAACTGCTTTGTTGCTTTTTACACAACCTATATGCAGTATAACTAATTTCAAGTCATGGCTTTCTGCCATCATTGAATTGCAGGGCATTGTTGCATAAAGCTCTTTGATTTGTTCTCTTCAGAATTCAGTATTCTTTGTTTATTCAACCTTTTCTTAAAAAATTACARAACTTCATGCTTCTAAGTCAGGATTCTGGGAAAACTGTTCTAAATTTATAGCAGATAATTTAAAGCCTACACTACATTTAAAATGCAGAACACAAACATCCATCTTTAGGTGTGTTCAAGAGAATCTTTTTCAGATTTTGGTTGATTTATTTAGATATTAAAAGCATGAAGCTGACTTTATGCATATTTTCTTTAAAAAACTCCATCGCCTATGTGGGTCAATGAAGGTTTTAGCTAGAATTCTTTTATATTCCAAATAAAAGAAACAATTACATTGTTATCCATTTCAAAAGAAATGTATGTGCAAAGAAGAAAAAGAATGTTGCAGAGCTATATTTTGATTTCAGTTATCACTTTTTATATGTAAGATAAGATGCATAGGAGGGCTTTTCCTATGCTGGTGACTTTCTAAGTGTGTTCAGTTAAGCAGGTGACTGAAATACATTAGTGGCTGATAACATCATAGTGGGAAGGATCTTCTTGACTTCAAAAAGCTGAGAACTGTAACTGTCAATTCACATGGGTTTGTAAATGTTTAAGGGTTTGGGATGTCTGGGACAAAATTATATCAAGGGGCTAATTTTTTACACATCACAATGCCAAGTATTGTATTTTGTAAATCTAACTGGGAGCTGACGTAATTATTTGAGAAATTCTGCAGCCCTTTTTGGAATTCCAAGACTTTTGGGCTTAAGCTGTCTCTCACATTTGGGTGAAGTCCACTGAGACTTAGAAATTATGTTACTCTCTCAGTATCTCACTGATGTGCAGTGGAGAGGGCTGAACTGTTATTTTCCCTGAAATTGCTGTGAATATTGATTATACAGTCACCAAAGCATGACTCATTTGGTTTTAAAAAATCAATTGACTAAATATAAAAATCTAATTGCTTATGTGTATTGCTGTGCATAAACATACACATTGTAAAAATACAAGGATTTCTGTAGCACACTTGTATACTATAATGTATACTTAAATATACATTCTTAAAATTTTTGCAAGTTAAGGAAGATGAGAAAGACATTCTGTGTTGTTTTACGCAATTGTGGCATAGAGAACAAGTCCTGTGAGGAGCAGCTCAGGGAACGAGGGTGGTTTAGTCTGGAGAAAAGGAGGCTCAGAGGAAACCTTATTACATTCTCCATCTTTCTGAAACACTGGCCAGGTGGAGTTTTCTGTCTTCTCCCATGTAACAAGTGATAGGACAAGGCCACAGGTCATGCCAGGGGAGATTAAGGTTAAATATTGGGAAAAGTTTTTTCATGGAAGGGTTTGTCAAGTATTTTAACAGGCTGCCCAAGGAAATGGCTGAGCCATTAACCCTGGAGGGATTTAAAAGATGTGTAGATGTGACACTTAAGGACATGGTTTAGTGGTGGACTTGGCAATGCTAGGGCAATGGTTGAACTTGATGATCTTAATGGTCTTTTCCAGCCTAAATGATTCTATGATTCCGTGATATTTAGTCATAATACTCAAGCAGCAATTTCTTGGTTTTGCCCWATCTCTCTGTGTGCTCACAGTGCTAAAAGTGTTGCCATGTGTTAACAGATGCTGTGCAGTAGTTTACTCTATAGCATCTCTGCAAAGGGGACTCAGAAGTTCACTCATACAACTGTGGTTGAAGTTGAAGCCAAATTCCTGCAATTGATGCATATGCCAGTCTGTTTGATTCTGAAGAGCCTCTCTGATTTCAATGCAAATAATCTTAATCTGAGCTGAATTTAATTGTTTGGAGCATCGGGACTTGAAAAACTTCTTTTCTTTGGAGCTGGTTTCACAAAAATGATGGTTTTTTTCCATAATGTATAAATTTGAAGTGAAAGTTCAGTGATTGTTTGCCTCTGTTTATTATGTGTAATTCCTTCTATAGAGTAATAAACCAGAATATTTAAAGATAGAAATGCACTTCAATTAGTAATAAACTTTGCAATTWTTGCTTTGGGAGATACCTGATGTGTTGTTTTTACTTTAATAACTCTTCTTCTAATCTTTAGAATTTCTTTTTTCTCTTCAAGAGCTTTCAAATGTTAATTATTTAATTATTTTAACACCCTTGAAAGGTTGTCTGGTGATATATTTACATTTTATAACAAGAGAAGATAAATAGAATATAGTGGAGATAGCATTTGCATGAAGGATGAGACTGTAGCTCAGTGTCTGGTAGTTTACCCCTGAAATATCTATACTGCTTTTTTAATGAGCCTCTGAGTCATTAATGAAAGGGTGTGCGATCTGCAGTGTTTTCAGTGCATTTCCTCTGATTTAACGGACGTTTTCCTTGGTTTCTAAAGGTCTTTGACAACATGCAGGAAACTGACTCTAGGCAYGATAAATTATACTAATACTAGCAGCAGGTTGTTGCTTTTTGTTGACTTTCCCAGATGAACAAAACCTTCTCCATTATGTGACTAGAAGACAGAATTTTCAGAAAAGAGACCACAAAGCCCTGGGAAAGATGATGTGAGTTGTACTACATCTTCAGAACAGTGTTCTGGCCTGTAGCCCGTTTTTTTGTGATTTAAGTAGGGTGACTGTTTGAGAGCAAGATGTGTGAATTGCTCCTAATGTTCCTTTTCACTGAGAATTRTGTTTTTGGAAGCTATTGGGAAATCGGCAAAACTACCAGTGGGCATGTGCTGTGTAGGGCAGGAACAGAGAATGACACCCCTGGGAGACAGGAGGCYTCCTCTGCATGCAGAGACTGGCTATGCTGTACACTGCAAAGTTTTCAGTGGCAGATACAGTGCACTGGTGTGTGTGTAACAGATGTCCTCTAGAAGAGCACTCAGGCTCTATCAGGTGTGGGTTTAAATATCTTTTTTGAGGTAAAAGTTCCACAAATAGCATATTCAGTTTTTCTAGTTTTTCTGGAAATATATAAAGTCACAGAGCAAGAGAAATGTGCAGGTCTGTTTAATGTCATTCATGGAGTTGATTGATTTCACTTCATCTTGTGGCCTTTTGCTAAGAGACAGAARCATCTGTGAGGATATTTTAGTTCATCTGAGAATAAGCAAAGCTTTAACTTGTTTTCAAAGGAGAGAGATTTGGTGTTTAAAGTCCTAATAGAATCCTGCTCTTGCATTTCACTGTGCTTAATATTAGAGGTATTTGATGTTTAAATAGAATTTTTAGACTGACAATAAATTTCAGTAAGCTRAGTTCGTTTGGTTAAGAGTGTGTTTGTAATGTTAGAATAAATTATTAAATTAATTAGTCACATATTGCAACACTTGTTACAACTGCTGGTTAGATAAACATAAAATGGATTGAAAGTGAGGCTGATTGTGCTTCATATTGCTGTAGGGAAAGTAGAGAGAGAAAACCAATTATAGCTAGAGATACTAGGTTCTCTTGAGTTGAAACAAGTTACATGAGCTAATAAAAAAGCTTCAAAAGAATGATTAATTATCAAGAAATAGATGTGTACTGAATATAATGATATGCAGAAGCCTAAAATGTCATTCATTTAGAGTTTGTAAAAGAAAACAGTTTATTTTAAACCTGTACCTAAAMAAGAGTGGAGAAAGTGTATGTCCACTACTAAAAATGTCCTGTGCACCACATCTACACATCTCAAACCACTTCCCTGGGCATCACCTGGCATGACTTGGATCCTCGTGCTGTSACTTGCTACATGGGAGAAGAGCCTGACCTCCACCTGGCTACAATGTCCTTTCAGGGAGTTGAAGAGATAAAGTCACCCCTGARCCTCCTTTTCTCCAGGCTAAAGACCCCCATCTCCCTCAACTGCTCCTCATTAGACTTGTGCCCCAGACCCTTCACCAGTTGCCCTTCTYGGGATATGTTCCAGCACTTCAATGTCTTTCTTTTAGTGGGGGGTCCTAAACTGAACACAGGATTTGAGGTTGGCCTCATCAGTGCTGAGTACTGAGGGACAATGACTGCACTGGTCGTGCTGTTCTTGATCCAAGCCAGGATGCCATTGGCCTTCTTGGGCACATGACTGTTTCATGTTGTCATCTATCACCAGCACTCCCATGCCCTTTTTCTCTGGGAAACTTTCCAACCACACTGCTCCACCTTGTAGCACTGAGTGGGGTTGTTGAGACCCAAGGGCAGCAGCCACCCCTTTGCCTTGTTGAGTCCCAGAAGTACCATTGGCCTTGGCCCATCAATCCAGCCTGTCCAGATCCCTCTGCAGAGCCTTCCTTTGGCAGATCAACACTCCTGCCCAATTTGGTGTCATCTGCAAACTGACTCAGGGTGCCCTTGATCTCTTCATCCAGATTATTGCTAAAGATATTAAACATGGCTGCCCTCAATACTGAGCCATGGGGAACACCACTGRTGACCAGRCACGAGCTGGATGTAACTCTATTCCCCACCTTTCCGGACAGTTTTTCATTCAATAAACAAGTGCASTTTTCCAAATTGTCAGCAACCAGTTTCTTCAGGAGAATACTGAGGAAATGGTGTCARTTACTGACATCCAGGGGGACACCATGCACAGCATTTCTGTTGTTCAGTAAGCAGGTCACCTTGTTGTGGAAAGACATCATGTTGGTCAAACAGACACTGCCTTTCRTAAACCCATACTGGGCGAGCCTGATCCCCATGGACATGAGGTTTTCCTTCATGTGGTGGCTCTTGAGATGAGCTGCTCCATGACCTTCCCTGGCACTGAGGTCAGGCTAATGGATCTGTACTTCACCAGATCCTTCTAGCTGCYCTTCTAGATGGGTGTCACATTTGCTAACCTCTCATATTTGCATGTTGATTAAGTATCTTTATGTACTTGCCCTGATCTTGTATTATCCCTAGAAATGGGATATTCCTAGAATGTTGGCTAAATTGATGTCCAAAATACTTTGTACTTTGTTTAGATATGCTGGGGAAATCATTCTGTGGCAATATCAAAGGAAATCCAGCAGTGAATGTAATTACTTTTGTGACTGGATGTGTTTTAGTCAGGATGCTGAGTCTCCAGTATTAGTAATTGGCACTTGCATCCTCATATATTCTGCATGTATTCTTTAGCTTACACTGGAGCTCAAAATGAGAATGTTGGAGTTCACAAGCTGGTTGGGGAGATCTGGCCCATTTGATTGACTAGTCTGTGTGCTAAACTTGCTGCCAGCTCCTGAGCAATCGCATTCTCTTTTTGAAGCATGCAGGGAAAGAAAGTAGGAAAAAAGTCAGTTAAAACAGTCAAACTTGTAATTTAGTAAGAAATTATAGGATTTCTTCACTTGGAGATTCAGAAGAGAGCAGGGGAGCCTTGTGAGCTCTGGTGAGGGTTCTTTCCCATTCAGTTGAAGGCATTTGAAATCACTGTTTTTGTGCTAGGAGGACAGTATTGACCTAGAACTATCCAGAAAATTCAGAGAGGTGATAGCAGAGTGAGAGTTACTATGATTACTGGATTTTGAGTATCACAACCCCATAGAGCTAGTGTTTGAACTGCTTTGTAGAATTCCTTTCCTTTGGGGCTCTTTTCAGCTACAGAGGAGAGATTGTTCATCCAAGAACAATCTCCCTCCATAGATAGGGAGAAAGATTCAAGGAGACATTTATGAATTTAGTTCATATTGTGAGGCAAGGGTGTGAAGGCAAGAAACTATATCCAAACACAGCAGAGCTTAGAGGTATTTTTCTTGTTAATATGTGGCTTGTTAATTAGTCTCATGTTTTTCTGAATTGCTAAAATATCAACTTCTATGAATAAATTGTCCTTTATTTTATGTACAGATGATTTGCTCACAATAAGATAATTACTGCCAGCAAGAACATTCAGTGAARTATAAATTTAGTGGGGTTTTGATGGTTGGCCATAAAGATCTACYTATATATATAAAGTCACACATATAAGTTCTAAAAAAACCCAAATAAAATATATTTTTTGCAAGAGTATTTCTTAGGTTTTGCATGCTGAATCATAGTGCTGTTTATAATAATGGACAGAATTTGGCATGTATGACAGTACAAAGTAAAAATTGAAACAAAATGAACCAAGGCGAAACTATTATGACATAYTTAAAACATGCTTTTCTGTTTGTCTTCCTAAACTAGAATTTATTGAGAGGAAGATGTTGGAAATCCATGTAGAAAAACTGATTCCATTGCCATGTGCTGCAGAACACCATACTAACTTTTTCAAAAACTTGCATTAGGTTTTCCTGATGCATTAATTGCTTGGTGAAGCCTTTACAATTGTTGAAACTGTAATTTAATGCCATTTGCAGAAAACAAYGGTTTATTTATATTTCCTGAATATAGTTGTTTCTGGTACAGTTACGGGAAAGTGTATGGCATTTCTGAAAAAGACTATTGAATCTGATGCACCCAAAMCTTAAGACAGTTCTGTTGAAATACTATGGATATCTTGTCTACTTATGTAAGTATTATAATTCAAAGCTTGTTATGTACTGTTTTCCAGTATTTTCTACTGTATTTGCTTTTTTTTTTCTGTTTTATTTGGTTTTGGTAGTTGAGTTTGGCACTCCAGATTTGTTTGAGACATAGATTATTTGTGGTTTGTTCCTAACTAGTATATTAAAGTACATTTTTATTACTGCTTTTCTGCAGATGTTAATTTTCATTAGTGGCTTCTATTAAGAGTAGATTTAACTGTTTAGTCTGTTTCCAGAACTGATTAGTCTGTTTCCAGAACTGATAATGGATGCCATGCAAAATGATCACCAGAAAGCTTTAATAATCAAAATACATAATTTTTGCTGCTTCCTAACATTAGAACCCTAATTTGACATGATTTAGTGGAATTGTGTTGGCTCTTGTCAAGACATGAGCTTATATGCTTCTTATGTGGAGCACAGTGACTAAGGAAAATTTTGGAGGAAACTAAAAATTATATATTAAACTGTGGGCTCATGATGCTCCTTYTCTGCCGTTAAAGAAAAGTAGAAAGAGAGGAGAAGGTCTATTCATGTTACATCTCAGTGTAGATAGATAATGTTGCATCTCAATGTAGATAGGTATCATTTATATGAGAACTTCAGCTACCATGTATGAATAGATTCTGGAAGGGAACAAAAGAATGTTTTGAGAAATTACATCCTTCAGTTGTTACAGAAATTGAGAATCACAGAACTGTGTCCTAGTCTCAAAGAAAAGTCATCATTTAGGTGGTAAACCCTGTAAAAGGCTCAATCTGCTTGAATCTTTTACTTAAAAGTGAAAGCTAAATTATGAAAGCTAGATGCGTGGTTCAAATACATAGCTATACTCAAAATAGTGCAAGGCCCAAGCAGCTCAGAACACTCAGTGGCGGTAGAATCTCTTCTTCATACTTTGGTTTAACTGTTTTCTACATCTTTCTGTGTCTCAGAAAGGTCAGTTAAATTTGTTTCACTTTCAGGTGGAGTATGTAATGGAGCTGATCCCAAATGTGCTAGTGCTAGAATGAGGCTGTGGGTAGGTTTTTTGCATACCATCACAGTAAGGAGAAATCAGGTGTCTAAAGCATTGCTGTCATCTCTCTCTCCTTCTCTCAAAAAAATGTTTTTTGATGTGGAATGTAGCATTTGATTGCTATGTACTCGGCACATTTTAGGGTCTTCATACAAAGTAGTTTTAGGTAGTTTGACTTGAATCAGTAAGTATTTCTCCTGTTGTTTGAAGTTAGGTTAAGTGTTTTCWATAATTACTGTTTAGGTGATACCCTTAGCATACCTCTTTGCCCCTACATCACTCATGAGTTCATTCTTGTATTAATTATTCCTGTTCTGCCAATAGTATGGGAAAGTCACACAAAGCTAAATTAAAATTTGTTCCCTGAGGACTGATTCCTTGTCTCCTTTCATTAAATGAATACACGAAATATTTTTGGCTTTTCTCTGGGCAGGAAAGCTATTGTTTCTTGCTCATTCCAACAGGCTGTGCATTTGGATTTGGGATTTCCTACCTCATCTACCCCAAATACTTCCAGTTAAAGGTAAGGTGATGTAAAGATTGTGTGCTACTCCATTTTTTTTTGGTGGGGCTTTCTGTTGTTACAAGGCAATGCTTTGTGATGTTAAAATTAACTTGCATCCACAGGGTAGTTGTTTGCTGTGTGGCAGGATAACACAGCAGCTGATGTTACCTCTTCCAAGATGTATAGACAGGAAATCATATGATAAAATAATACTGTTACCATCAAAACCTGTAGCAAAAATCAGTAGCCCAATAAATATTAGTGGGTTATCAGGGAGAAAAACCCAAACTTAAACAGTATCTATACAGCCAGTTACTAAAAGCCTTTTAATTTTGGCTTATAAGGTTAGTATGTGCTGAGACTTGACATCCAGTTCAGCAACTGGTGTAATTCACAATAGTCACTATGGTTTATTGATGCAGAATTAATAGAAATACTATTCAAAAAATATTGATAAACTCTGACAAGTTTCTGAATCATAAAAAAAAAGTAGGGAGTGCTGACTGTGAGTTTGTTACTTTGGAAGTCAGACTTAATTGTCTATATTACATTGGACTATCCCAATGTTAATAACTCCAGAAGATTGATCACTTAGTTGTTAATGTGTAGTTAAATATTTGGGTTTAGATTCACAGATTTGCCAAGTGGATTTGTAAGTATGAGAAAGAGACTGAGAATTAGGTGTATGATTTTATTGAGAAGAAATAATTGGATTGTAAGGTAAAACAGATTGACTGTAAAACTGCCATTTTTTAGTGTGAAACCTAACAAAATGCAATTGGAGTTGACAAGTACTGTAACAGGGTGGGGGAATAATATTATAGCTTTAGTAACACATTCTTCTCTACAAGTGGGATATTTCAAAATAACTAATATTCCCAACAGAAACAACAATGAACTAGTACATCTGATATCTCGTGTATGTGTGATATTGTCTACTAAGAGTAAAATAATGAAACGAGAGGAAATGATTTAGAGAAGAAGTGATAGTACAGTTAGGAGGACTAATAGAAAAATAGAGCCTTATCTTCCTTTTTCTTTTTAAAAATGGCAAAATAATGAACAGAAATGTGGGTCAGATGGGAAGCTCAGGTTTTCTGAAGCTTTAACTGCTGCAACAGATCTATGTACTTTTATGTGATGGGATATAAGAGTTTTAAGGTAAAAAGATAGTAAAGAAGTAGAAGTGCTGCCTTTTCCATGCCTTTCACATTCACTTACAGCTTGTGTTTTCTTACAGTCCTTTAAGAAATGAAAAGAAAAAAAAAATTAAATGCAGGGAGTAGTATACAGGATATATGTTGTGATAGCAAAGAGATTGAGTAAGTTATGCTGCAGCAAGTCTAGCAGCTAGAAGAAGGAGACATCCCTTTTAAGACTGCCCAGTATTTATAAAGCAGTCCTATCTMTGGGTTGAAGCTGAGGGAACTCAGCCTCCCAGAGCTGAAGTGGAGGTTCCTGAGAGGAGCCAACCCCTTTACTGAGGTGCACAGCAGGAGGGTGACTGATGCTGGGCAGAAGTTAATACAGGCAAAATTCTCATTAAATATAAAGGGGAAAAAAATCAGTGTATGGATTATTAACTGCTGAAACAGGTTTCTCAGGGAGGTTGTGGRGTCACTGGCCTTGGATATTTTCAAGACTCAGTTGTGTAAAACACTAAGCTTCTTGGATGATGCTACTTTGAGCAGGGCAGTGAGCCTTAGACATCCTGAAGTCCCTCTGAGCCTGAATGATTCAGTGAATTGCCAGTGTAGAGAGGGMCATGACATGTAATTTTGCTGTACTCTGCTTGTAATATACTCAAATTGAGATCATTAGAAACTCAGTGTTGATCTATAGCTGAGTAAACTACTGTGCAAATAAATATTTTACCAAACAAAACATACAGGCTGAGGCAAAGGGCTTAGATCTAGACTTCAGAGAGAAAGTAAGATAATTAAATAGGATGCTTTCTATGTAGTTAGAGGACATGCAGAGGGGTTTAAAATATTAGATGGTTTAGATAACCTCTTTAAGAATTGTGTCTGTCATGCACACATGCATGAATGATTGCTGTATTTCCTTATTCCTCTCACATCTATATTACTTAACATAAAAATTCACTTTCAAATATGGTAACAAGTATTAGGGGTACAAGCTGCACTTCTGACTAGCCACTAGCTGATTACCAGTTCAGTCATCTAGGATGGACATTCATTTACTGATGACAATTGTATGAGCCCTCTAGTATTGCTGAAATTCTGTCAAACCTCATGGTTATCTCCAGAACCATGGGRGTAAAAAAGAAGCTGCAGGCTGATTCAAAACCAAAATGTTGATTTTGCTTAGGAAGAAAATCAGGTAAGAGGGTTGAAGGGTATTGTCCAGCTAAACTCTCAGAAATAAAGATATTTTTGTGCCACATTTTAGAAGCTGATAGACCAAAGTAGTTAATAGTAAAATTGTACAGATAGAAAGTTAAATATGAAATGACCTAGACAAGTAATTACAGTCCATTACATTTGTTTACCTTTCCTGAGCCTTTGAAGTGGACTGAAATGCCTCCCTGAAATTATCTAAATAAATGGTAGTGGATGGCTTCCAATTTTTGCTTTCTCTTCAGAACAAGTAATTTAAAAAAATGGTTGCAGGCTTTAAAGATTGATAAGTAGCTTAGTAGCTGTGAGGGTGGTAACAGGAATTTAAAATGAGGAGGTGAAATGCTATGACTAAAAGTTAGTAGAAGTAATAAATTTTGCCCATTTAGCTCTGAATRAACACCTAAGTGATAGTTTTTTGGTGGAATAGGAAGATGAGAAGATAGATGGAAAAATGGGCCCTCCAAGCACAAAGCTGGAGGCATCCCAGACTGTGTGATAGAGAGCTATATTTAGATAGAAGAAAGAAACAGTTCTTACGGGATAGATGAAAGTTTAGTCTTAAACAATGGGCTCCAGATAGAGCAATCCTAATGGAAAATGAAAAAAAAAAAATCAGTTAAAAGTCAATAGAGACTGTATGAATTTATTTAGGTACAACTGGAGACTTTATCTGGTGGAATATGAGGTGATAAAATATGCATATATTTGGTGCAAGGAAGCATCAGAGAGTTACACATGAAGGCAGATAGAATTTCTACAGACAATTAGCAGCAYCCTCATGTCTCAAAAATCCTTCACAGAGACAATGATAGTTCATTTAACCACGGCACAGGTGAGGAGGCCATGTTATTTAAAATGCAATGAATGTAATAATTCAGAATGAGGTCTTATGATGGCCCACACAAAGCAGTCCTGGTTATTGAGCAGGTGAGAGATGAGGTCTTAGTGGTATCTTACAGAGAGATGCAGAGTCACACTGCTCACTGCTGCAGTCTGCAGAGAAACTACAGCATTCACATCTTGTGAAGTGAGAGGAAGCTACAGAGCTAGGTAAGACTAGTGCTAGGAAAAGCAYAGCCTGGGAGCCTGAGGCATAAACATCTAGTCCCTTTCCACAGCCTGGTCTGGATACTTTGGAGCCTCTACCTCAGTTTGTGTTGTCTTCAAAATTCATTATTGTTATTCTAATATTTCTAGGACTTATATTCACTTATTTGTATTCTTTTTAAAAATGGAAACAGAGTTTGCAATATTCATTTTTTTCTTCAAATTTGATGAGACTAATAGTGCTTAAGAAAATAAATAATGCAAAGGYGAAAGAAACCTCTGATGGATAAGCAATATTTTCATTTAAGTCAGTGATGTAAAAATAGAGAACAATAAAGGAATATTCTATTTCAGTATTGGCCAAATCTTAAGATTTTTGCTTGCTTTATACTGATTTCTTACTAAAACAAGCCCCCATTAATTTCATACTGTTCCATGAATTCAGTGAAACCTTGTTTAAAAGTTTTTGTTTGGATGCAAGGTTACCTCATATCCTGTGTATCACTCTAGCACAATTGTTTGGACATAGACAAAATGAGTTGCTCGGAAAGTCATGGTTTTTGCTGAGAATGACTGGGATAGGTGTCATATTCTGCAGTACTCTTCAGCACCCACTCAGTCTAATGCCTCTGCCACTTGTGACAGCCTGATGGAGTTTCTTCCAGTTTCCAGAAAGGAAATGTTTCCTGTAGTACACTGGAAATAGTAGGTACAATGATCTGGCATGTGCCTCAATGAAAACCCTGAGATATGACCTCAGACACTTTCTGCCTACGGAGATGAACACAATTCCAGAAGCGGACTGAGAGGCTCCTGAGTTACCTGATATTGGCACATTGGTTTCAAATACTGCTCTGCATTTGGGACTTTGTTTCTCATTGKTGCTGCAATGATGTCTCTATTTTGCACCAAAGATTAATACTCTGAAGACTTTATAACTGGGACATGTGATTGCTGTTTACCCTGAAATTGCAATTATATGATGGAAATTATGTTCAGGTGGGACTTCTGTCGGATAAATTTAGACTTTATAGGAATCTGCAACGTTAAACACTGCAAAACTGTGAGTGGCACTGGGATAGTACTTAGACTTCTCAATGCAAGCAGCCTCACTAAAACAAAGATACTGTTCCTTAGGGCATCTTTACTGGTGTACATTGATTATATGCTCTCATATGTCTGTTTGCACTAGGATTGGACCATTCAAGTTCAGCCTGTCATTATTGTGTTCTACAAGAGCTTTCAGTTTATTTAAAAATAACAAGCCAACATAATAAATGTGATTTACTAGTTCTAATTATTGTGTGAAATAAGCCACTAAAATAAGCATCATAGAGGTTATATGCCTCATAAACCTGTTTCCATGTATGTTATAGCAGAAATTCGGATACAAAAGTGAACGTTTTGGGTAAACGAGAGTCCTTCAGCAGTTTACAGGCCGAGTTCCGCAGCCTAGAGGACGATTAGAAAGTAMGAACGCGTAGCAAGACAATGAGATGTCGCTGTCGCTGAGCTGAGGTTGCGGAGTGACGCCGCTGTTGTCGGAGGGCAGCCGAGCCCACCAGGGGGCGCTGGCGCTTTTCCTTAGGGGTTGATTAATCTAAAACCAGATGAGATTTAATCTGTTTAWAGGGAGAACGAAGTGCTTCATGTTGCAGGAGAGAAATACCGTATGGGCAAGAAAACGGGGCGAGAAAAAGCACAATGTAAACCTCTAGTGTTATTTTTTCCATTCAAAAGTTATCAAAATAAAATAGGTGCTTTATTTTACTAAGAGTTTTATGGAAATTCATACTGAAGACTGCATGTGACTGTGAGAACTAATAAGGAATTTTTAATTAGTGTTCTGTGGTCCACAGAAACTTTTTTGTGGGTGTTTTTTTTTTGTTTTGTTTTGTGTTGTTTTTTTTTTTTTTTGCACTGATCATAGATTTTGAAATTATCATTATAGAAATATGCATCATATAAAAGTAATGAACAGAAGAAATGAGAATCAAGATTTAGTTTTTACTCCTTGAATTAAAAAGTAAAATTTTCGTAGGAGGAAGCATCTTACTCTTCTGTATAATCAATAACTGCTGAAAGGTGCAGCAAAAAATTAAGGCATTACGGACCTCCATTTGGCCTGCATTATAGTGGCTATTTGAAACTGCACAAATTTGTTCTTTTTAACAAAATGTGGGGGGAGTTTGCCCAATTTTCCAGTCTAGGTCAGTGGTGCTGTAAGCCTGTTGCATTATTCATCTAATGGTACAAATTTTGAATATCTGGTTTGTGTCATCTTGATTAATGTAGAAGCAAGTGAACTCAGAGAGCAACACTTGTCAAAATATGACAGAATCATATCAACAATTGTTGCTCATAAAGACTGCCACTGCAGTTCTCTTGTATATGTAATTTATCCCAATTTTTTGTAAATCTGCTGGCAAGGCAGTTATTTAGGTATGGGGAGGAATTAAATGTGTAGGAAAGAGAAGAACTGCTGATGTTCAGTTAAGGTTGCTGAGTTATATTTTTGCAAGAATAAACTTTGTTGCTGTGATGAATTTGCAATTAGTTTAATTTTATTACAGTTGTAATTAACTTAGCATGTAGTTAATTCTAGACTTATCAATGGTGACATTTAAAGAGTGCTGGAAAATGATTTATAGATGAAGAGCGTGACATAGTATATGATACAACGTCCTTAATCGAACACATGTACAAAACTACAGTTTCTTGTATGAGGCTAAAAGATCTAATTAGTGTGGAACAGAAGTTATGTGAAACCCATCAGCAAAATGGTCATCTTTCATTCACCCTTCTGCCACAAAATTAATAGAATTATTACTTGTTTTGTTGCAGTGATTATTGTACCCTTTTCCTCAGTATAACATTCATATTATTTCTGTGAAATGTTTATCACAAAATAAGGTTTAAAAATACCTTGTGTGGACAGATCAGAAAAATAAACTCTTAGAAAGAAAATGAAAATGYATAGAACCTAAAAAATAGGCTCAGTATCTACAGCTTCAGTTGTTTAAAAATTTAACCAATTTGATACTTTCTCTTTAAGATGAGTTTTGCTGTTCACATAACTTTTTCTCAGTTGGTGTGTTGAACAGACATTGCATTGGAATAATAGGGACAGTTTGATTGTTTTAAATTTTGATCAAAAGTACGCACAGTTTTTGCAATTAATTTATTAATTGTATGTGGACCATTATAGAAAATAAGAAGTTAGTGCTACAGCTGCTGTCAAAYCCCTCCTACTGAAGTTAAAACAGAATTAGTTTTGTTCTAAGTGGTTGTAGGTCAAATGGGTTTAAAGGGCTTCCTTCTCTCCAGCAAACAAAATTTTTCATTGTGTATGTATTGCTTTCTCTTTTCAGWCTGTAATTCATACTTTTAGTTTGTAGCACACCTTTTTTCTTTTTTAGAATCATGTGGGAAAATTGAATTTTAAATGGTTCTAATCCTGACACTATTTTTCTGGCAAGTTGTTTAATGTGTGACTATATTAGCGACTTGTATGTTTTAGTATTTGATTTGTTTATACAAAAGCCTATCTCAAATAGTTGACTGAGTTAAGTCTGTTGAAAGAAGGGGGAACTTGTGGTTTAAATAAAAGAAACCCTAATGCTTCTCTTTATCTTATAAGAGAAAAAATAGTCTGTTTTGCAAATTGTTTTGTAAAAGGAAGCAGAACTTTAGGATATAATCACCTACTTTTTAAGGGGTTCTTGCTATAAAATTTTAATAGAAGTCCTTGCTCTATGAAAATGAAAGGCTCAAAAGTCTGTAGGGTAAAAGACAGTGCTGATAGATTCTTYTTTTTTGTGTGTGTGTGAGTGATCACTTCCACATAGAAGACTAGGGATTAAAAAAAGCTAATGCTATTCAAAAGATGCTTTTAAATAATACCTATTTCTAGAGCATAGGCATTTCTCATACTTCCTTCAGAGAGATCATGTCTAATAAACTATGATGATCCTTATAAACAGATGTAAGCTTGCATAGATACTGCTACTGAAAACCATCACTAGCTTGACTTAAACTTTACTCTAGAGAGTATTTACCTGAATCTGTGATGCAATTCAACTGTAATTCCTGGGAGATAAGAGTGCAGAATGGAGAATAATGTGGATTACTTTGTTGGGGCATGTAATATATTAAATGAAGTGAGTTACAATGAGCAGGAAAAGAGTGCAAGATAAAAGAGTGGCATARTTGTAACTTAGCTGGCAAAAAAATAAAGTGAATTTATAGGGATTTACTTCATGACRAAACTACAACTCCRGAAGACTTTCAAGGAGCAGTCCCTTTGTAAGCTCTGTCTCCAGTAAGTGGTTATCAAACRTAGGACTAAATTCCTTTGTAAAACRTGAATAGATGAAAAATGGCAGGACWTTTAATCACAACTTGAGAAATACTAGACTTAGGCTTCTTTTGCATATGTCACTTGAACTCCTTGTTAGAATATATGCTTAGAATGTAGTTTTTTAATRTATGACTACATTTACTCTTGCTCTCTGTGCCTGTTTGCAGCCAAGTCCATCCTTCACTTTTCTCTCCATTTGCACTGTGTGCCATCAGTTGTGATGCTTGGTGAAACAATGCTGGCAAGTGTCCAGCAGAACAAACAATGAATAGCTGTCCAAACCTGGAGCCTTTGAAAAGAGTGCACAATGTAGAGGTAGGATATTCACCAGGTAGGATACCTCTGTCAGTATCCCTGTGTGGTAGGCAGAGTGAGCTGCKAGCCCTAAAAGCTTTTATTGAGTTTGGATAAATTTGTGGTTTTAAGGCTCTCACAAGGATGCCACATTGACTATGTTTTCCACARAAGTCTCAATAAGATGTCTGATAGTGATGAAGTTCTCATGACTTGCCACAAAATTTTGGGTTCCTGCTTTAGTGTCTAAAGTTTAAGAACTCCTTGGTAAAACAGATAATTATCTTAACATGAGCAGACATACTTTTGAATTCCTTACACTTAGAAATTATAAAACCATTTAACTTAGTAATATTTTCTTTGAGATCTTTTGAGAGATACAAGAAATAAGGAGAAGAAAAAGATAAAATTGCATATATTCATCATTATTATAAGAAAATGAAAAACAKTTATACTGTTTTTCAGGAGTTGAAGGTTTACTTCTCACAAGCATCTTTATCTTAAGTAACTTTTTCAGGATGATGGGTGAAATAAATCTGCAGAATCAGATTAAGTAATATGCAGAATCATGTTCCTTATTTTTTCAGAAAATGTCAGTTTTTGTACTTGAAGTTATATATATATTTATGTGAATGACTCCAGCAAAAGTCTGTGATGCACGTATATATGTATGTRTATATAATCATAGAATTATAAAATTATTTCAGTTGGAAGAGACCTTAAAGACCATTTAGTTCCAACCCCTATGCTGAAGCCAGGGGCAACTTTCACTAAACCAGATTTCTCAGAGCTCCATCCAGCCTGGCCTTGAACACTTCCAGGGATGRGGCAGCCACAGCTTCTCTGGGCAGCCTGTTCCAGTGCCTCACCATCCTCACAGTAAAGAATTTCTTCCTAATRCCTAATCTAAATCTACCCTGTTTCATTTTAAATCTATTTTCCCTTGTCCTGCCACTGCATGTTCTTGTAAATAGTCCCTCTCCTTCTTTCTTSTAGACTCMCTTCATGTATTTAGAACAATGCAGTTAGGTTGCCACCCCAAAGTCTTCTCTTTTCCTGACTGAACAATCCCAATTTTCTCAGCCTAATATTTGGGGTTTTTTTTCTGTGACTACAGGATTTTGCTTTTTTGTTATAAATAATAGGGTATTATTAATTCATTGCCAAGAAAGTGAATATTGTTGTAATTTTACAAATTTRAAGTAAAAAATTATAGTGTAAAAATGAATGTTGCAGCATTCTCATAGTTTGTTGCCAATAAAAGGGTAAGGCATTTCCTGTGAGAAGCRCTTACATCTTTCTCCTGTGTTTCCCTGCACCCTGGGGATCACTGAAGCTGGCAGAGTATTTTTTAATTGCAATTTAGGTTTGAGATTTTGACATTTATGAATCACATGCCTATTTAGACATGCCTCAAAGAAAAACTGCATATTAAGGTGGGATGAATAGCAGACATTGTTTTTATTATTTTCTTAAATGTTTTGTTCCAAGTAAGGAATTTGTAAATCTCTTTGTGTGAAGATGCCTGATTCCGCTGCTGCAGGCTGCTGAAAATGGCATTCTTGACAATTTCCCAGCTACTGTTAATGGTGGAAAAACAAGAACATCATTTTCACAGAGGAGCTGCTGGGACCTGCAAGATCTGTGCCTCTGGGGCAGCCCCTCTGTGGGTTGTGCAATTACAGGCCTGGGCCACCTCTCTTAGAATGGCTCAGAATTTACAAGTGTGCTTATTGTCCAAATCTGCAGTTAAGGGACAGGGTTACCATGCCATCTTGATTTYAGTGTGTAGTATGTAAACCTGATCTCTGGTTAGAGCTCTAGCTTCTTTAAACTGAAGCCTTCCAGCTCCTTGGAAATTCCCAACCCTTGAGCTCTGAGAGCAGATGCTGACTGCTGCCCAGTAGGCTTTCTGAGGCTGGGGTGATAGCAATAAGGAGGTTCCAGCAATAACATCTGTGAGGAATTCCTACCAAAATCATTGCTGCTGGGTAAAAAAACCTATGAATCTGTGCCTTATGTGGTAGAAATATAGCAAACCTGGTAATTTTTTGAATTAAATATGCTTAAACATAGTGATGTAGTAATTTTGAATATAGCAGAAACATGGACATCTGAACATCAGTCTTCCACTGTTAGTGTGAAGGCAGTTGCTGCTGAAATATATTTGATGTTCAGCTAGAACTAGCATGAATCATATTTGAAATACAGAGCAGGTAGCACTAAAGTCATCTTCGTCAGCTCAGAAATGTTTTTCTTAAAAGAAGGAATGAGCATCTGGAGTATTGTTGGTGATCATCAAAGTAGATTTCTGCTTTCAGTGGTCCAGAACAGTTGTGCAATTCTGAAAAAGCTTGTGGTCTTTTTACCTCTGAAAAGGCATTGCTTAACTAACAGTATGGCAAATACTTCTGTCTGTGGTTTTACATGTTTAACAAGATGGACTCTGAGCTATTGTCCTTTTGCATGCCTGGTTCATAAAATGAGCTRAAATTTAGAGAATAAATAGTGCTCGTACCCCCTAGGCATTGTATAGTTTCTTAAAGGCAGTCTGCCCAATATTGAATGAATGGCTCTTGGCTGTGAAATAGATAATGTTTTCTTGGTGTAGTCAGTCTGCATGCAAAGGAAAGCTGCCAGCATTTACAAAACCATTTAATGTAAGGAATGGATCTGACACAATTGTGAAGGCGAGGCATAATCACATTTTTTACTATAATTTTTGCCACAGCATAACAGTTCTGAGAGTTTAGATGTTATGCTTTGACACTCTTGGTGTAATGTTGCATTTATGGAGCATTTCAAGTAACTCCTCTCTGAAGATCAATTATAATCATGATTAGCAGAATTCAAGAACATACAGTCATGTTCAGTGTTTCATTGTAAAGAGTTCAAATCTATTTTTTGGTTTACTAAGCCCCCCTGATTAAAAAAATTCTCAGTGTGTATCAGAACCCTTCCTTTGCACCCTGCAATTCAAAGAATACTCAAGAAAGTGTTTTCTTCAGTGTTACTAGCATCCCTTTGGTCATAGGTAAAATAACAGTTTTTTGTCAGCTGGTATGCAATGTCCCAATGTCATTAATTCACACTGAATATCTTTGAACGAATAACTTTATTTGAAAAATTGTGGAGCCCAGTACTTGTTTATTAACCAGCATCTTGTGTAGTAAAACCAGAAAATATCATTTTTTAAAATAAGTGTTTATTTTGGTTTCATTAAAATGAAACCAGGTGAATTTATTTAAAAAGTTGTTTCACAGTATGACCAACTTTAAAAAATTGTTTTCAAGTTTTTGTATGCATTTATGCTTGCAGTCTGATGCGTTTTTAGTTAGCTGCTTACTAGGTTCAGTTCTGAGGAAGAAGACATCAGAAGTTTCCATATAAATATTTCAAAACTTCTCATAAGAAATACATTGTTAGGATGTGAGCTACAACATTGCTCTTGAGGCCAATATTGGTCTCAAACACTAATTATTTACTTATTGCTTCTCTTTCTCTCAATGTTTAGTAAACCAACCATTTGAGTATGAGGGATTTTTCTCTGCTTTTGAAAGATGTATGTTCATAGTAATGTCAAGTTAATTTTTCTCCTTAGGAAGCTTCAAAAAGGGAATGTTCCTAGTAACTAGGCTTGAGTACAAGTATATTTTCATTTTTGACTGTGTGTAGTTATGATTCATGAAGGTGTTGGCAAAATATTGGCTAGTAGGTACTAATAGGGATAACTTACTTAGACTTTTGTAATATCTTCTGCCAAAACCTCAAACAAAACCATACTAAAGAGGTAAAGTAGTCATAAGGTGAAAAATAAGGTGCTGTCATTGATTAATAACTGCCCATGTGGCAAAAAGTATTAATTAATAAATACATTAAGCATTATAATATTTATTATTTCAGCAATCCAGTAGCAGTGAGTACCTCTACTAGTGTTATCGTTTCATGGGGAGTAGGTGATAAGAAAAGTGAAATTTATAACATTACTCTAAAATATCCAAGATGGTCAGGGCCAAAAACAAGTGAAGAATTTTCTAAAAATTAACAATGTGATGTTACATGTCTTTTGTGGTTGAGAAATGTCCATGAACAGATTAGAAAGAATGATTTGTCCTACTGCTACATTCTTCAGGCAACTAAATTAAAATGAATGGTTGTGATGATATGTTTGCAGGSCCAAAACAGCTGTGAACATGAAAAGAGGCAGATACATTTGACCCATGCTATTAGGTCAAAATAATAACTTTGTCTGCACTGGATATCCTGCTTTCAATTGTCTTTCAGTTGTTCCTGTTTGTGCCCGTTTGGTATAGAGCCTTTCTGTTCTAGGCACCTTCATCTCAGAGCAGRTATAGCAGAAGGGAAGGACATTGGGAAATGACTGAAGACAGACAGAAGTTGAAGGGTTTTATGGATAGCAGTTTGGAGAAGGAAGGAAAAAGGGGCATGCAAAATCATTAGTGAGTATAAATTGTTTCTTGTCTGGCTTCTGACAAACTTGCCGCAGGAGATTGTTGGCTGTGGTTGCTGCCACCCTCAGCCATCTGCCTTGCCCTGAGCCTTTAATAGATATGGAAACCCTCAAGGCAGAGACATCTGATCTGCTTGTAAATCAGYTTGTGAATCACTGTTGTTTTCAGCCCAGTGCATTAAGAAAAGGTGTTTCTGCCTAGGAGAGTAGCACTGTCTGGCAGAGGAGGGAAAGATGGTTTCTGCTGGTGGCAACTTCAGGCTGGGTGAGTCTGCAAGAGACTTCATGTATTCGAAATTTCAAGGACTAAAGCTTATCACTAACTACTTGAAGCTTATAAAACAGATAATGTTTGTTTTACCTAGGGTATATTTCAGTGGGGAAATTGTTCACAGTAACACAAGTGATTTTAGCGCGATGTAACCCGATAGTGATATCCCCCGTACATCGTTTTTCTCCTGATAAGTTTTCAGCCCCTGTTTTCCAGTGAGGCTGTTTTTGTGTGGACTTAGTTCTAGCACATCTTAAAAATCATCTCTATCTTTGAGTTCTAGCCCTTTTAAATCTACTGTCAAATTTCAACTGGAACTGACAATTTTCTGATCCAGGAAATTTCATCCAATTCCCTGGAAATTGGTGTCTGGTTAGAAGCCAATCTCATTAGTACCATCYTGAAGCGTCAGTACAAGGTAAAGAGGTACCACTGCAGATTGATCACTATTATGGCTCTGAAACAAACAAAGCATCTGCTGATTTGCTGAAGCATTTTGGGACAAGCTGTTTGAGTTAATGGAGAGGACAAGAAGGTGGGYAGGATTACTGGAGAGAGGATACTCTAAGAAATAGGGAGGGAAGCAGCTGATATTAGCATGAGGGAATTATTGAGATGTAACACAAATCCCTGAGAATTCAAGATTCATTATGTTTGTGGCTTACAGAGTACCTAATTCTACCTTCATTCTGTGTTTTGATTTCTCAGCCAGGCTGATTTTTAATTTTATTATATATTGCAATGTTTGTGTTTTTTCCATTCAACATGATAACAAGTGCAAGCCTGAATTTAAAATTTAGATGATAAATGTAATTTTAAGTATTGCAAACAGCAAATAATATGCAAAGCCGTGAAGAACATGGCAGAATGCAAACTTTTTTATTAAATTACCTGTTCTTACTTGAAAACAGGATATTTAACTTAGACTAAAAATCTGTGGCTTGGCTGGACATTCTTTTATAGAGTATTGCATGTGAAGAACTTCTGAGAGTGTTCTATTTTATAAAACTRAATTGGAGTGTAATACTGGTTGTAATTGCTAAAATGAAAAAAGAGGACAGGAAGAATAAACATGGAGAAGAAAGAGAGTGAAGTAGGAGGTAATTTATAGCTAAGTACAAAAGGAATGAATGTGGGTTTTCAGAAGGGGAACTCTTCTGATATTTTCATAAGTCAAAATGCAATTTGAAAAGCCTTGATAAAAATTAGGAGAGTGAGTTTGAAAACAAAGTAAAACCTGAAGAATAACTACACTTCAACGCAGGTCTTCAGCCCACCCAAAATTGCAAGTGTTCCATTTGTCTGCTTTGATTGCTGTCTTAAGAAATTACTTCCTTTAGGTAAAATTAGGAGTGCTGCAGTAGAAGTTGTGGCTCCCCTGCAAAAAAAAAAGAGGATAGTTTCAAACACTCCAAGTCAGATACCACTACCACTGCCATCTTGTGTAAGTATGAACCATTTTGAGCAGGCCAAGAGTCTCATTCATTAGCCTTTGCTGTGGTTCCCAGGGTTGCTCTAGTACACAATACATTGGGTTTGGAAGTTCTCTGTAGTAACTGCACTGCACCTGCTAACATCAAAAGTAGYGCTGCTCCCAGTGCCTGTTCTTGCATTTTCTTTAATGACCCAGCATTCAKGAAGACATCATCGATTATTAGAGACCTTTTGACTATTAATATATCGATTATAAAGAAAGGCAAAATGTAGTGGAGACAAAAAGTATTCAGGACATGAGAAATTCACAAACAGAACAGTTGTTGAAGAGATAAATTGCGGTAATCATCACTTTATGTCATCACAAAATAGGAATGCTTGAAAGTAAATAAAAAATAACCTAAAGGAACATTTCAGGTRAAGGCTGTTGTCAGTTATCATAAATAGCTTCTGGATCCTCTGCATAATTAGTGACGACTGGAAGGGTGAGGGAGAGACAAGGACTGTAAGAATACACCAAATAACAAGTCTATTTAAAAAAAAAAGCATGGCCATGGATGCAAAGATGAGGCAAGAAAGAGGAAATATGCTAGATTTAAATATAAGCATCCAAGTTATTTTTGATATTAAATAATTTGAAGTCAATGGAGTTGTAAAAATTAAAAGTAGACGCTGAAATTGTTGTACATAATTTTTTATTTGAGGTCCTTTCCTTATTTCACTTTTTTTCCCCTGCAGTTGGGAGTATTGGTTGAATCTAAATATCAATTTTTGAAGCAAATTTATCTTCTAACCTTTTGCTTTGGAGTTGTGAAAGTTTTGACAATTTCTGTGTGTTTCTCTGAATTTTACTAGTGCAGTGATCTCAAGATAGTACATATAATATTTGTGCATAAACTAAATGCAAAGCAAGAGCTGTTAAAGTAAAATTWAAAAAATTAATTAAAATCCTAAWTTAAAACTAAGTCCTAAATTAATTTCTAATATATACCAAATATTTCCTCAAATTATAGGCTATAGGATTTCAGTTTTGTATTCCAAGGAAAATAAAAATGATATTTTAAGATGACTTAGTATTRCTCTTTTCTATATAGATGCTTCCTGGTGATGTCTTCTATTTAAACTTAAATAACAAGACATTACCCTTTTTTAATTTAACTGTTTTTATATCACAGACACTGAGTTAAAAACAAATACTAAGCTGTATTTTAAATTCAGATTTTCTGATTGCCTGTTTAAGAGTTCCATGTCTGAGCAAAAACCATCAGAGAAGAGACTGCTGATTCTGAGCTGGGCTCAAAATGAATGCAGCAAGAAAGAGAGAACCTTCAGAGAGATGAGCAGCTAAGCCCTGTTCCTTTTGGGCCACACAGGCTTGGCTGCTGGCATAAGGATGGACAAATTGGTCAGCTGGCATGTGGGACAAGCTGGTCTGACTCTTCCTGTGGCAGCACAGACTTTGTTTAGCTTAAACTGATTGTGAAACTGCTCCTGGAGTCATCGAGGTCTTTGAACAATAGGCAGCACAGGGAGCACACTTAGAAGAGTTAGGTGCCGCTCCACYGCAGTAAAATGTGAGTTTAGCCCTTGATGCATATAAAGCCAAGGTTTTGCTGTGAGGGAGTGTGATCATGGCAAGAAAGATGGTGAGTCACCTTTGGSAGAATATGTAAAAGTGAGGATGGAAATGGTTAGCAAAATGTTGAGATACTGAGCATCTGAAAAAGAAATTAAAATTTACTAGGTTTTGTGTGTATGCATGTGATGTAAATGCATAATGTTGGTACATTCCTGGACTAAACAGTAGAGGTTACAGTGTGCCTTTCTGACAGAAGGGGTTTTGAACACAAAGGTTTCATTTATTGGCTTACTGTTTTCTAGGTTACATTGATGTAGCCCAAATTTCTTCTCYGTAAAGAAATGATATGTCTTTGAAGTATCCAATAATGAAGGAACAAAATAGAAATGAAAAGAATTGTAGTTGTTCCATTGTTTTTAATTCTCCTCAGAGAAACTTTACGGTCCTGGGGATAATGAAATGTAAATAAATATGCAAATAATAGGATTTGTCAGTATTGATTTTTAACCAAATGCAAAGAGAGACAAATCTAATTGTGTCTTCAAAAAATTTCTCCCTTTATTTTATTAAAACCAAAAGTTACAAGGAGATTGTTTGATTTTCAATATGATGAGAATAAAAACTTGAAAAGGTGGTATAAATGAAACTATAAAAGAACAAAATTGTTCTTAAAGGCATAATTCATAATAAAACAAGTGATAGTCACATATTTGTCCTTTTTAACATATGTAAGAGCATACTTTCTGTTTGTCCAAAACATTCCTACATTATTGCAGAATTTTAAAATATTATTGACTTCAGTATTTTCCTATTTTTGAATCCATAAATGCTGACATTGAAGTATGAAAGTAATGTTGCATGTAATCCTTTCTTAGTTTTCCTTCAAGTTTCTTCTGATGAGTAATTTCAGCTTCAAGTTTGTTCAGACAATTAAAGTATTGTCCCGTAGGCTAAAAAAAATAATATTTGTATTATATAAAAATGCATTTATTGTTTTAAATCATTATTACAAATCATTGTGTACTGTTTATGTGAAATGCAAATGAAGGCTAACTAATTTTATTCTCATATGTAATCTTTTGCCTAACTAAACTGAAAACATGAAACTTTGAGATTGAGAAGATAAGCCATGCTTGCCATGCACATGTTTTAGAGTTTTTTCATGTAGAAATATTCCTCTTGTTGCGTGTAGATTTCAGAGCACCTCAAGGCAAATCAGCTGGTTTCATGGACACAAGAGAACTGGGTGTGTGTCCTGCACATACCTTACAGAGGTCTTGCCGTTCGCTRTGATAGTTCCCTGTTACAGTACAAAGAAGCAACATTTATCTCCTTCAAACGTTGAACTGTGAACCAAAGTCCTCATTTCTCTCCTACATGTGGAGAATACCATCAATCCTAATTAATGCTTACTTTAATGGAATTGTTTCCTCTTGCTCACCTGCCCCTTCTCTAAAAGATTATTTTAGCACATCACAGAAAAATGCTTTTTCTTGACATAGGGATTACGCCATTTTTATTTAGGATATTCAGAAGCTGAATGAATCTTTGTCATTTTATGTATACAAATGAACCTTATGTATAATTTAATTCCTGTTTCATACTCTCAGTCAGTTTCTTAGAGTATAAATTTCTAAAAGTAAATGTGAGTTAATGTCTGTGGAGAGGCAATTCCTCAAAACGTCCCAGATTTAATTATTCAATCACCATCACCAAACTGCAGAAGTACTCTAAGTAATGTTGGAGGTAGAGAAGACTTGTCAAGGTGTCTAACAATAGTTTCCAGACCTGTTTCTCCTTTTGGCTGTATGGGGAAATGTGTCCATGTGGGGGATTTTATGAAATGGTTTTCATGCTTACTTGGATGTCCTCAGAGGGAGAGAAAAATCTTTTGACATATTTGAATATTTCTGAGAGGAATTTGTGTTCCTGATGTCTTTCAGGAAATGGGTAGCAACTGGGTTATGTCAGTCACAAATAATTTGGCTGAATTTATCATTGTAGGGTTTTTTATGGATATTCACATAATGATTTGATAAAAMCAGTACTTTTTTGGGTGAAATTTGCTCTAAATATATGTCTGGTTACCAGGGCAAAATATTGTTAAGGTCTCACAAAGCAGTAGTTATTTTTTTGTCTTTGAATATTAATTTTCTGTTAATCTGTTCAAAAGCACTGGTAAAATGGCTTGAATAAGATATTTGCTTAAGGAACATAAAATTCTGAGTTAAAACTTCCAAATTCTATAAATATTGTAGTTATACCACCTGTGACTTGGGAATTATCTTTCTCATAGCCTGTTGTTTAGAATTTGCTCGGATTATATGGATTTGATTTCTTTATATTAGCCATAATTTATAGTTTGTAAATGAGGAACAGTTTGACAAGAATTCACATGACATTGAATCTTCAACAGGAGTAATGCTCCATAAGAAATAGAACATTAATCATATGGGGGACTTTCACTGGTGCGTTGGGAAGTTGTGTCAGCCTTCTGAGCTTCTTGAACTTCTTGTTTTGAAGTGCTCATCTGAGAAGGAACTTTGATTGTACCTAGATAATTGGAAAGGTCATTTGGGAGCTGAGGAAAGTATTTCTGTGGATATGCTGAAGTGCTCACTGTCAGATCTTATAAACTGCTTCTTGTGTTTTGAGAAATGTAAGGGATGTTGAATTTGGAGGAATGCAATTAAATTGATATGACATAATTTTATGAAGGATCATATGTGTACACTCGTTTCAGTATTATATTTGTATCTGTAATATGGAAATGGATAAATTACTAAGTTTTGAAAAATTTTTTGAGCCTATGGATCACCTTTCTAATTTATGTTAATTTTCAGAATATCAAGACTCRATTAGGTCTGCATGCATTTAAAAAACTGTATCATAATATCAGATATAATTTAATTTATGCACATTACCATATTTCAGGAATTTTAAAACAGATGAGGAAAAGGTGATAAGAAGGTAAGACACTGTATTGATAACAAGCCTGATTTTAGTCTGCTTCTCAAGTTCAAGCATATTTCCAAGTTAAATCGTAATAGATTTTATCAGCTTGGCAATGCTCAGTTAAATAAGAAAAAAATAAAAGGCAATGATACTTGCCATGTGTAATAGTTTTTTTAAAAAATGGAAAATTGTATCTTTAATGTGGTAACACATAATATTAAGAATCATATGTTGGTAATATATTAGGAATGTGTTTCTGAAGATGTGAATATTCTCATACAATCTCAGTTGTGAAAAACTTCTGTGTCTTGAGAGAAGCAAGAAGCAAAATTGCACTACATTTTAAGGTTGTTAAAGCAGCAGTGGTGAGTTGCAGATGAGGTATCATTCTATTATTGCGAAAAAGATATCTTGTTTTCTTTTATTACTGATGCTTTGATAAAGATGCTCGTATTCTGACTTGTTAGTGTTACTTAAATACCAGATGCTTTTACCCCTTAGGGTTATGGCTCTGGGAGAAGAGCTGAGCCTAACTGAATATGAAATCTTGTTTTTGTTGGAGAAGGTGATCCGACTTCCTCCTCTGTTTCTTCAGGCAGAGTTGTAGGCTCCTGTTGTTTCCTTTAGATGGATCTTAATGCTTGAACCTTCAGTGTGCCAAGGCAGCTCTACAACTCTACCAACACACATGCAGAAGATTCCACCTTAAATATAGTATTTTTCATATGCTGACCAGAGTCAGGTAAAAATCAAGCACTGATATCACTGGGAATGGTAGAAAGGGGTAAGAACACAGGAATAAATGGGACTTCRCCGCTGGAAACAAACCATTGGAATACAGAACTGCATCCTTAGTGGCTGCAGGTTGGCACCTTAGAGTTTGACCTCATTCGCCCACCATTTGAGCTAACAGTATTTCAGGGCTAATGAGGTTTGCTAATGTGCCGTGAATTACTTGGCCTTTTTGTGTTTACCTAACTTTCTTCTTGGTGCAGTGCTGCCTGTTTCCATTCGGCTTGAAATAGATCTTTCCTGCTGTTGGAGTTTTTTCTTCATTTTCTCTGTTCTTCCTGTTGATATAGTTTGTACTGTGGCTTTGTCTTTATTTCATTTTTAGGTTTTCTAACAGTCAAACTGTCTGCAGTCTAGAAAATTAGTACAGATGGCTTTTTTTTTGAGAAGGAAATACAATAAATTAGTAATTTATCTTCTGTGATACAATGTATTCTTTTCTGCTGCCTCCATCCAGCATATGATTGTGCTTCCTAATGTTTTGCGTTTCCTTCACCTTTTTTTCACAGCTCTTAGAGGAACATTTGATATCTGCCAGTCTAGAGTCTCTGACTCCCTCTTAGTCAGTGAGAGTGTTGATAGAGTGGTTAGCCTGTGGTTTTTATCCTCCACAGGAAAAGGGCATATAGTGACTGCCAGGGGATGTGGTTTACATTCTGTTCCACTGCTGTGGACTCCAAAGTTAAAGATATCTCAAGGTCTACCTGAGTTTCACAGCTATCATTTTAAGGAGCTAAAACYCAAAAGGCAGAAACTTGAAATACTTAAGATAAATTTTCATTCTGTGGAGTCGTGGAAAATTCCTCTTGAGTTCAATGGAGTCCTGATTAGTATTAGTGTGTCTTGAGAAGCAGAATTGTCAGATAAAATTTTCTGATTGATTTTCAAAATGGTTTTAGTCTTCTGAAGTGGGATATTCTGGAGAAATATGTCATTCATATCCAGAAGATAAAGTAGTGTTGAGTAAAAGCAAACGTGTCTCTATGATGTTTAAGATACTAGGCTTGAACTAACATTGYGTGACCTAACATGCTGTAATGCTTGATTTATTTTTAGGCAATAATCTTGTCCTGCAATATTCAATGAAAGTGTAGCAACCAAATGTATTATATGTACCACTAGGCCATTTTCCATTTCAGCCAGGTCTCTTTCTTGCATTGCAGAATGCTTGCACAAGCATTGCAGCAAAACCAAAAACCTAATTTTCTCCTTTCCAAACCAAAAGCATGAGGAAACATAAGACAGTGTTACATAGGTTACACAAAGCAATGTAACAGAATAWACAGCACCTTTACAACATCTCCAACTGCACATGTTTTTCTGTAACCTAAACTTTATTTTAAAAGCATTTAYTTCTCTTTATTAAAAAAGAAAAAAAGATATTGGAAAACTGTGTGGTATATTTGAAACCTTATTAAATGATTAATCTATTGGATGTGTGGAATGTTTTTGACATACCTGCTAGTTTATATGCTTGACCCAACTGGGGAGGTAAAATTATAAATTTTTTTTTTACCCTCTTTGGAAAAATGTCAGTGGTATGAATTTAATCAATGAGTGAGGAAGAGCATGTACTGTCAGCTGTGATGCCATTGGTATGCTGATGGTATCCAGCACAGTGTCTGCTTCTCRGAGTGTAGACAGTGCAGTCTTCCAGATGTCCCAGTGTCTGGCCAAAATAAGAATAGTGATACAAAACAGATGGTCTTGTCTCAGGACCAAGCAGAGTTGATGCAAGCTGATAGAGGGATGGGGCTGGAAGAAATGGCAGAGCCTTGGTCGTTGGATGCCATGCTATACTCATTCTCATCCTGGATTCACAGCAGAAGGAACAAGGAGGGCAGTTTTCCCTTTGCAGCTGGGCAGAAGTTGAAAAGCAGTAGAAAAGATCCACAGTATGTTTCTTCTTGCTTTTTTAGCCAAGAGCTTTGGTGATTATCATAGAATTGCTTATGTGGCTACTGTGTTAGTCAGGACTTTCATGAGCCTAGAGCTCACTAGGAACTTTCACATACAACATAGGAAATATCTGTTGCTRTATGTGCCTGTGCACACAGAGAGTTTAGAGATTTCATTGCTTTTTCCCTACCTGCCCAAAATGTCCAGTCTGAGATCACTCATCTATTAATCCCTAAATTAACTGTAACTTTTATAGCATAAAAGGTGCAATAGTGCCTGACTGAAAGACACTTTTTCTAAAATGGGAGATGTGCTAGTTTATCAGCAGAAAATTTAAGCTGTATAAGCATCAAGCTTCTTACTTATTGTGGTTCTCTTTCCTGAAGAAAATTCTCTAGAGGACCAGTAAAATGTTTTACTTAAATAATTTTAATTTTTTAAAAAATGTTGGGGAAATAGAGATATTTGAGCTATAGGAATTCTTGATGTGTGTAAGTTTATGAAAGAGAGCACACATACTGATGCTCCAAAAATCTTTGGACAAACAGTTTAAAAAAAAAAAAGCCCTGTTGGAAGATTCAGCATTACTGGAAAAATGTTTGGCATAAGATTWTTTGTAATTTTTATGCTTTGCCTCAACTTTCATTTTAATAAAAGGTGTTTGAATTTCCACTGGCCTCTCAACAACCTAGCTAAGATTAATCTAGCCAAGGGACTGGTAGAGTAACTTATGTGGCTGCAAAGAGATATGAATGCGGCGCTCAGTGTAAAAATAGATTCACAAAATGCTAAACAGGATAATATTTTGTTTGAATGGCTGAAAATGCACTGTAGTGGCTCTGTGTTTTGTGAGTAATACTGAACTAATGAATTACTCAGCTCATTTTTGTAAAACTTCATATAAACAGCTTAATTCAAAATAGACTTAATAAATAAAAATGTAAGCAATAATGTAATGTGAAATTCAGTATTACAGATATATATTGTAAGGCACATCTGTATTAAGTTAACCAAATGCACTTCAAAATATTACAGCTGTCTTCCCTTTGTTAAAAAATAAAAAACCAGAAAATGAAACCTTTTAAATATACATTAGTTTCTAATGCTTTGATATTTTTGTTATGATTGAAGAAAAACATRGGGATTTAAACATGGCTTTTTCTATTTTTATGAAAAAGCTTTTTTTGGTGGTTTTCTTTAAGAGCACAGAGTTGAACTGTGGCCCAAATTGCACACAACTATCATAGCTGCAGGAATGAGTGACATCAGAATTTGAGCTAATTAGAAATATTGATCAAAACTTGCTTTTAATTTTAAAAAGTTGMTTTACTTAAAATTTAAGTGGAAAAAAGAAAGAAAAAATTACCAAGGAAAAGCATTAAAAGTCATTCCTTTAGATGCCTTCTGAATTCCAGAATTTCAGATGGTCTTATGTATTATCTCATTATGACCTTTTTGAGATTCCATATTGTTAYGGTGCAAGCACTGGTATACAGTTACAGCAATTGCAGTAATGCATTGTAGAATGTGATGTAGCAAGTGAAATATTCTAAATTTTATTTTATTGGTAATGTAGAAATAATTAAAATGCTCCAAACAATACTAGATTCCCATTAATGTAAAAATAAAGGTTTTTTWAAATAATTCATTAACACTGATGAAACTTCTAGTTGATAGCTTAGACCAATGAGTTTGAAATCCCTACTGGTATGGAGCAGCAATAGTTATTTAGTCAGTTATTGTTGCTGAACTAATGGGTGAGCAGTGGTTATTTGGTGATACTAGAGCCTTGGATTACCAGTAGGGGAATGATAAGAGAGCACKATGCCAATTCTTTTCAACTGTGATTATAGACTTTCTCATGTAAATAAAATGAGACCATAATGTGCTGTGAAGCCCCTGCAATGCATTTAGACATGCTCTCATCTCCTAAGTCAGTGTTCCGTTAGTCTTGCCTACAAGTTATTTATTTTCMTTCAAAAATATCTATCACACCTTGTGGAAAAAGGGAGAATAAGCAGGAAGCCTGTGGGCCAGTTCTTCATGTAGTTTTCTAAGATACTGAAGTGTTTAATAAAACTAGAACATCTTCATCAGAAAAGGCTACTTCCTATGTTAATTCCAATCCCAGCTGGGGGAAAATAGGAAGAGGAAGATACTGAAGAAAGATTCCTTTCACTCTTGCTGATTAAAAGTGAGAACTCAAATCAGTGATTCATTCTATATTTCAGTAGCTGAAACAATGCTGCTCTCCCTACTCCCATGTTGGTTTTGTGGTTTTTGGACTATGGGGTGAGATTCTGCTAGGTTGGCTCTGAAAACTGATACAAATTGATATAAATGTGAAAACTCAAGGACTCAGCAGCATCATCTTTCAGTCGGCTTTCTGTGCAGCCATCAGGGAAAGCACAAATGTTTAGGGAATTTATTGTCAACTTGAGATGCTTCTTAAGAAAGATGTCTTTAGAACATTGTGTTCAAAAATCTTAGATACGCCTAAGGAGTGAGTCTGTTGATGTATTTATTTAGAATGATATTTGTATCAAAAGTCTATGGCACGAGTCTGAACTAGGAGAAATTCTGGTATTTGAAGATGGTTATGGAAAAACATTTTAAAACATATGTACCAGACTAATAGCAATGTCTTCTTCATGACATTGAAAAAACAAAATGAAGTGTCCTGCTGTTAGTGTACTGCAGAAGATAACTCCAGTTTTGCATCTATTAAAGCAAATATTKAAAATATCTTTTTCAAGAGTGGAGCATCAGATATTCTAAGTTCATTATTCTTCCTTGTCTGAAAGCCTACTTTGTGCTTACCCAATATTTCATTAGGAATGAATGTGGTCTTTTGTTGGAATCTCTTGGTATCTGGCAAAATAATTTATCTAAAACAAAGAGGATTGGTTAGCATATTAAGACACATAAAAATATGACATATAAAGCTGCTTAGATTCCACAAGCAGAACTTCTATTAGCRGTAGGATTTTTTTGATTTGAATTTTTTTGTTTGTTTCTTTGTTTGGTTTGTTGTTCTATTTTTGGCTTTTTTTTTGCTTGGTTTCAAATGAGATTAGTAGAGCATACTAAGAGTCTGTGCTTCAGCCAACAACGCCTTGACAAACTAATGCTGTATAGAAGGAATACATCAATGTCTACTACAATGTAAGAACACTACCCTGGGAATTCATTGCTTCAACAAATGAGACATTATTTTACTGATGCACCAGGATTTCCTGGTGGCATGCAAGAATATAAATCAGAATTCATTATCTGAATTTTTACTCTCACATGAAAACATTTAGTGCTTTTCTTAGTATTAGGCTGAACAGACAAACTGAGCTACCATAGACTTTTTCCTTATCGGCTTTGAACCTTATACTTCTTGAAGTACTCCTGGGAAATTACTGCATGTCTTATAATGGGGGTAGGAGACAAGAGTGACTGGATCATAGAAAACAATACAACATATCTGATTACATGAGCCTTCTGTGCAACTAAGCTTTTACTGTATTTTATAGGAGTTTTGCATAAGAGCTCTGTCCTTAAAGTGAATGGTGTGCTAGTCTTGTGCTTGTAAGTTGATTCCACAATCTGTCATCCCAAGACAATAAGCAATCTTGCACAGTTTCTGGAACACTTGGCACTAGTGAGTGCCCCTTCCCCTCTCCCCATCCCTTCCTTCAAAAAAGAAAGTAAGTAAATAATTGTGAACAATGTCCTATTTAAAAACTTGACCTTGTTATTGGGCTATATTCTTGTTTTGTTGAAGTAGGCAACATTTTTCCCCCCCCTTTTTGGTTAAAGTTTTCTGTAGAAAAAAATCACAAGGAATTAAGCTTAGCACAGCATTATTATTAATCTAGAAAACATCTGGTTCTCTCCTATGCTATATTACACTTGTGATCTTTATCTCACTTCCAAGTATTTTTGTGTATTGTTATGGCAAAGCATAAAGATTGCAGCTGTGTGAATTCCTTTTGGTAAATTGCTGATTTGAGGAAAATGTAAGGTTCTTTTTGCTTGGTTCACATGTAGTTTTTTAACACACAGAACATATTTAGTGGAAATTGCCGTAGGACTGAAGCTGGGTCTTCACATACCCTTTCTAGAGAATAGCAGACAGTGAACATTAAAGCACAAAAATACAGTGAACAATCACACATTAAATARCAAACTTTTATTAGCATAAATGAGATTGTTTCATTTATGTGAACATTCAGCCTATCACTATAAAAAGAGAGAGAACAATTTTCTAAGGATTTGAGAGGTTTCACTGTATTCTTGTCTTTCATGACCGAAGCAGTCACCAGCTTGGCTTTTCTTTCTCTCTTTTCTCTGCGAATTACCTCATTGCTGCTCAATAAAATTGTGGAGCCACTCAGCTGTATCATCACTGGTTGGTCTAGCAAAGAATACAAAGAAARAGAAAAGATTCAGTGTCCAGACCCTGCAACTGTATTGACTCTTTAATGAAATCCTATTTTGCTAGGACTGGTTCTTTCCAATAGAAGCATCTGAACCTTTGGAGCTCTTTTTTTTTAACTCTTAAAAAGCACTATTGCATTTACTGATTGTATATTTTTCTGCAAAGCACACATGAATTATTGAATAATATGCACATATACACTCAGAGTTTAGCACTAAAATTTCTATATGATTCATTATTTTACTGCTGCTATGTTTTGTTGTTTTGTTGGGGGTTTTTTTGGGGTTTTTTTTGTTTGTTTGTTTTTTTAAATTAAAAACCTTCAATAATGGATGGGGTTGATCTGGAAGATGGCATATAAACTTGCTTATCATCTCAAAATTTCCCATCCAAAGTTATGGGTATTACAAAACAGGCAGCTTCTCAAAGCCCAGTTGCTTTAGTGAGAAGATGTTCAGTATCTGTACTGTGAATCTGAGGTATCCAGAAGAAACTGAAATCATTCCATGTCAATGCAGAGGTGCAGTAATGAAATAAATCAAATRCTGCAGTTATTATTTGGATTTGGTACATGGAGTTACACTTCCCTGTTTACTTGTATTATTAACAGCTTTTTGTAGTTTGCCATGGACAAATTCCGTCCAGTGTTGAATTCAATCAACTAAAATTCCCTGAGAAAAWTAAGTTGTATATGATGTAGGTTTCTGGTATTATAAATCTTCATTTTGTATGCACAGTACTGCTGTTATTCTAACAGCATCTGACAATAAATCAATACTGCATACTATTCTGCCTACTTTTCTGTTGGCTACTACTACAGACAGCTCTTGAATCCACATTTCTTGCACAAAGTTTCACTTAATTTTCTTTTGAGAGTAAAAGGCTGATAGTTTACTAAAAATGGCAAAAAAGGCATGGGTTTGAAATCCAAATTCAAATATAAAAGGTATCATGGAGGGCAGCCTATATCATTGCTTTGTTGGAACACTTGGCATCAGAAAACCAAAAGGTAATCAAGCAGAAAACAGTTGAAAACCTTATTTAAAGAAATCACATCTGCTTAGTGGAAGAAAAACCTGAGGCATATGCTTCAATTTCTTTTAAGCAGTAATTCATCCAGTGGTTTACATCTGTAAAAAGTATGGAACTTTTCGCACCTCTTTAAAGCACAATTAAACTGTATTTATTTTAATACATAATATGTTCCAAATATGTAATACCTTTTCTGAAATGACTCATAGGTGGTTGATTTCATGGCTTTCTATCATATAACCTTCCAGGTCCTTTGAATTAGTTTGTGCATTAACCATACATGAAATTTAAAGGAAAAGGTGTTGAAATGGTGTAAAATGATGCCAGAAACTTCACTACACTTGTCAATTTATATCAAGGCAACAAATTGGCTGGSGGGGTGGTGGTGGGGAGGAAAGTTTTCTTAAGCAGTAAAATAAAACATTACAGAGAAGAAAATGTAGTTCAAGAACTTTGGTCACGAATTTTTCATGTGAGTTTAGCCTAGCTGTTATTGACTGTTGCTTATTAAAATCCATGTCTCCCCAAAAGAGTGTTGTTAACAGGACCTGGTTCTGATAATCTGACCACATTGCCCTGAGTTTAAAGCCCCATGGTAAGAGTAGGGTCTRTGAACTATAGAGGACAAACAGAAGTATTTTGGGTAGAGATTTGGGGGGTTGTATCTCATTTATTTGTGTATGAAAAGCAGCTTGGTTCTCCACTGTGAGTCTATAATGACTACTTGTGTATTTTAAATTCTAATTAATTCAATTAATTAGCCTTCTCTGATTTTAAAGTTCTCTATGACTTTTCTCCATCTGATATTGGGATTTAAAATCTTTTTGTACTTCCTGCTTCATTCAGATTCTTTAACATTAGGTTTCTTTTGTAAATGTAAATATATGAAAATTCATGTGTATGGAATATCTGAAAGACATTTTAATCAGATGATGACATACTGTGTACCATAAACCACATGCATCACTCAGCACATGGAATGGTTACATGGTCAGTATATGGTCATCTAATAGAAGCTAGCCAGTGCTTTGCTTGTTTACATTTCAGCTAGAGTCTAATCAAGATATAAACAACTGAAAATTGGGCTTTATGGATACATGAGGCATAGAGAACTTGTGTTAGCAAAAAATATTTTGTGTTTTGTGTTAGCAAAAAATATAGAGATTAATCTTGAAAGAATGGCCTGACTGTGAACCAAGAGAATTCATTTATAGTCTAGCTGAGCCGCACTATTCCAGTGTCATCTTAGGAAAAAAATTCTCTGAGACTCTCTTCTGTTTCCCTTCAAAATGTGAATGATTTTACAGTAATTGAAAATTTTTTTTGTGAGTTGCCCATATTACAGGAATATGGTAGATTTAAGTATGCACGTTATGGTCACTTTCAATGTGATATATATGTCCATTTCATATTTTGTGGGTTTAGCAGAACACTTATTTTAGCAATATTTTTTCACTGCTAAGTGAATAGATGATGAAAAAAACACAGAGAAATAGCGTACATTAAAAAAAAAAAATTGTCTTCAATATGTCCAGTGTCAAACAGAGCTATTGGACAGCATCTCTTGATGACAAGTTTTTTAAAAATGAACCAGATAAGTAAAGATTTTTAAAATATGCTGCATGGTTTGGTGTGGAAATGATGCTAAATATTTTTTAAGGAACCACTTATAAGGTAGTGATATTATATAACAAGTAAAAATGCTCTCAAATGTCTTTTCCTATTAGTATGCAAGTAACTGTTTTCTTCCCTATTTTTGATCAGTTCCATTTTTTAGTGATTCTACAGGTAAGGCTTCTTTATTGCTGCAAAATTTAATCATGTGTTCATCCCATTGTTCTGTCTTGTTCCAGAGGATCTTGATGATCTCAGAATGGAAGGAGTAACAAGTGTGGTGTCTTCTGGGAGCAAATTCAATCAGACACGAAGTGCTCATACGGCTGAGCCTCAAGCAAAGGTCACATTGAATATATGTGCAAGATGTGCCAGGTAAAATCAAAACAAAACCAGATCATGCTAACAAATACATTTTTTTCCTCCAGGTATTTGGCTGTGTTTCGTGCTTAAGGACCAGGTGATGACCTCTCCTGTGCTAAAAAAAAATAATTACTTAGCTACTGGCTACCCTATGACCTCTGGCATTTGAATTGTGCAACTTATGTTTATGCTTGATATGTTGCATCGACAGTGAATCAAAGAACATAGTYTTAGGCCTTGCTTCACAGCTTGAAACTATTTTGAGCCCTTCCGTGTCTGAATTTCATTAGTTATTTGAGCTTCTGTGGTTTTTCGGGGGATGAATCAGGGAATTTAAGGGTTCAAATCCAATTTGAAAAGCACCTGTATAAATGGAGATTTAGTTGCACAGGTGCAGTTCAGGATTTCAAATAGTTGCTTCTGAGCACTTTATAATCTCATCCTGTTTCACCTCTGAGAAATAATTTAGTCAGGTTGAACCCCTTTTGGTTTTGACAGCTGGCAATAATTTTTGCATTTACAGTATGAAGACGAAATAAACAGGTTAGTATTCCTGTAGCTTAGTCAACGGGAGAATGCAACACTAACAGAAACCCCTTAAATTTCCTGGATGAATTCTTCTATGTAGACAAAAGCTCATTTGGAGAAAGGATTTAAGCCTGTTTAAATGACAAAACTAGCCTTCTCACCCTTCTGTTAATGGTTCAGATTAGCAAGAACAATATAGAGGCATGCCAATTTTATCTGCCTGCCTTTGCCAGTGGCTGCTCTATTGTGTAGTTTGAGAGCGGATTAGCCGCTTGTAAATAAAAAGCAACCTGTGGTGAAATTAAGTCAAAAGTTTGGCCATATGCCACCCTACTTTTTTCTACTTTTTTCCCCATTTTGCTCATAAATTACTACTTTTCTAAAGCTCTTAGATAGGCATACTAGACATGCTTCAAGACATTTTCCGATGCTGTGGAAGCACAACTACAGGCAGAACTGAATCACTCGTGCAATAGCATCTCTAGTAGGGTTGTRGAGCCTCAGGGAACTTCACAGTACTGTCAGAGCAGCAGTGACTGGATGGCCTTGTAATTCTAGAGTTTTGCTTGTCAGCAGTGTGGTCTTATGCTTTAAGAAAAGAGCAAACATGCAAGTCATGAAATTCTTACCAATTCAAGCAAAAAAATTGCTTATGTTGTAGAATGTTTCCAAACAACTACCTACATGAAAGCATGGTACATTTTTTCACCTGGCATCCGTAGTCCAAGGATTAAGACGTAGAGAGGTAAGGAATATAGAAACCTTAAGTTCTCTAAATTCTGAAGTTCTGAACTTACATGACATCTTTTATGGATTACTATGAAGGTTAATTAAATTTTGAATTCCCTTAAGTAGCTGCTAACAGCAGGTGCCAAGATACTATATATTCTCTCAGTCCTGCACACCAGGGAACAAAGAGTTCAGATCTTGAGCCAAACCTAGCAACCTTGGCTATTGGTATTGTTCTTTAACTGCATGTAATGAACGATTCTGCCGTTTAAAATAAAATRAGCTGGGAGAGAAAGATCTCACAAAATCCCTTTTGTCACTTCACTTATCAGAGAATGCAAAACAATGCTTKATTTTGCCTGTGCATCTTCAATGATTTCCTTACTGTGTTTAAGGAAATTGGTGAGGAACTGGGTGATCCCTTCATGACTGTAATTCTTTTTACTCCTGTTGCAGTTTAGCAGTTTCTTAAAACTTTGGAGAAATTAAAAAAATACACCATCTCTTTAGGAGCAAGTGAAGTCAAAAGACACAAACTAGTATTTCTGTTGTGTTCAGTAGTGAGGAAGCTAGCACTTTTTTCTTCAGGATGATAAAGTCTATCCATTTTTTTGGAGCATTCTTTCCTTCTTACTGAGGACACCTTTCCTCTCGTCAAGACAGTTATTAGTGCTATTAGTTCTCTCTTCAGTACCTTCACAGGCGTTTAGTCTGGCACCTTCTTGCGGCAGATGAATTAGGGGGTACAGACAGTTGCATGAAACAAGTGGCTTCAAAGACATGAAGACAGTTTCTTCATGTTTGATTTCAAGAGCAATTAGATTGTCTGTTAGTCAATGAAATAGCCATTGAAAATAYTGTGCTATAAAATTAGATCATCTCACTGAATCAGTTTCTCAGTGTTGGCCTTTGTTTCTGTTATGACAAAGGCTAATATTTAATGTAAGGTCAAAATACAGAAYCTATTAGAGTATTAATTTGTTTTAGAAATTATATTTTTATATTTTCATATTCCATTTTCTAACTAGTCTTGTGTGCTGTACAGTGTATGTATAAATACTGTGTGATTTGATTGTAGACATGTTTGAATACAATTTAAAAAGAGTTCAATAAAAGCTGTTATGCATGCTTTTGGTTACAATTAAACAGGTTTATTTCCTCTTAATATTACTCATTTTTCAGTTGTACAAGGTGATTTGAAATTATTGGAGCTATTAATGGCAGTGGTTGTTGTATAGATAATAGGCCTTGTCAAGTCAGATTACCAGATTAAGTTTACTGAAGGTATTTTGGCTGTTGTTAGGAGAAATGYGACTTTTTACTTGAAATTTAATTGGCGAAGTTCCAAATATTAGGAAACGTGTCTTGGCTCATACAAAAAGTTKAATTTTACTCACGCATTTGCATAATTGGTTTCTTTCAACCTTGATGTATTTTTTTTTAAATGCTTTGCTCTCATTACTCACCACTCAATTTACTTTCCATGATACCTCCTTCAGAAGTTTTCCCACTTTCTWGGATATATTGGAGCTTTTCTGAGAGATGTTTATTTGAACAATTGAAGGAGTTTTTCAGTACTAGCTTTAAGTAATTTGGCTTAATATTTTGTATCTCACCTGGAAAGGACGAATATTTTTATTGAAGTTCCACCCTATTTCTTCATTAAAAGAGTGTGTTAGTTTCRGATGCTCTTGCTTCTAGGGTTACATTTTCTTGCCATAGATCATTAGCGCTCCCTCATTATTTGAGAATTAGAGTGGACAGGTCTCTGGCTATGTGTAGGTTACCTTAGCCTGAGAATAGTGCTGGTTTCATTTTGTATGCCCCRTAAAACCACCTGCAGTAGGGTGCAGCTATATATCTTATATTTCTGTGGCTTCTGGAGCTTCCTACAATGAGAGCAAKGACTTGTGAGAAGAATGGACTATACTAATGGTTTCCCTCCATGCTGRGATACTTGTGATCAGACTTCATTTAGTCTGTAAAGGAGCCAGTATAGCTTCTTCCCTTTGTACCACAAAAAAAGAATGCCAAATGGAAGTGACTATAGTTAGAGATAAAAACTAATTTTGTTGCAAGACAAACTAAATCCAGTTTATATTGTGGAGGAAACCTGCAATGATGTTTAGACACTACATTTGGGAAAATATTCTCACTTGGCCTAAGTCTCTTAGACGAAAGTACACACTTGTTTGTGAATCATAAGAAATGAGACTCAGAATTGACATTATTTGAACTAGAATAAAACTCCTGAACTTACAAATTTTTTTAGAAACTGTTATTTAACCATTAATCATAATAATTTCACCAATCATCTTCAAATAATAAACAGATAGATAGTTATCACAGACTGGGTCTGTAATTTTTAAAAAAGGTRAAGTTCTCCATCCAGACATCCAGGAAATAAAAATGGAGAATTCTTTCAAGATATCATACCAAATTGATTTTTACGGCTTATGATTTTAAAAACTAAAAAAATTTCCCCCAAAACTACCAAGATCCCAAAAACCCTTAGTAAAAAMGTCCCCAGAGGGCGATGTGAAATTAAAGGAAGGGTTAATTCTACTGGAGTATAAATTGGTTTCTAGTCTGGCATATAACTGTAAGAAACAGAGAGCTTACTGTTTTCTGTATAGATGTTTCACAGACGATGAGCGAAATGCAGATGGATAACAGCTTTAAGAGGTTTTTCAAATGGGGAAGTAGCTACCAGAACAATGTTATTCCCATAGCTGCTCTTGGACTACAGGGCAAGTTAAGTAGCATATTAAGTCATCTAAATAAAGGGGGTGACATCATTCACAAGGTGGAACAAAACAAGGTTTATAGATACAGAAAAAAGGCTACAGAAAACCCAAATCCTGTATTTGGAAGGTTTGCTTTTTTCTWTTTAGCCTGAAAAATTGGGAAGGACACTTCTACTAAAATGGATCTGGATTTTGATTATTTGAGTAAAATGTTTATAATAATTCTTTCTTTGTCCAAGGGCACAGTTGCTCTGAGTGGCTTATAAAATAGACTGACTCATTCTGTAACATGTTTTTGTGAATCCTTTCTCACATACAGGAAAAAAAAATGCATTTCGGGTTTGGCAAATGAATTATAAGACATTTTCACACATTAACAAAACTTGTATGGGTTAAATAGATATTTAAATGACAATCTGTAAAAGCCAAACACCACTTCCATAATTCTGATATGTATTGTGACTTGCACATTGAGCRTTTTGCAAGAATTTAATCAACCATAAGGTAAAAGATAATATTAATGTACTATTGAATGAATGATAGGGGGTTTTCTTTTTTCTTTTTTCTTTTTTTTTTAAGGACCACCCATTAGCCTTGTATGCCCACTGCCATGCTCAAAAGTTAAATCTTGTTCTTGTGGAGTCTTGCCAATGCATTCCTGAAAGTAAGAAGMTTTTTGTTTTTAATAGCGCAAGGGCTGCATTCATTCTTTTTAACATCAATAGAATACAAAAAAGGGGTTGCATGTGATTAAAAAAGAAATGGGATTATAGAAAACATACTGTGCCACAAGCTTGAAGGCTTCTGAACAGGAATGTTAGGAAGGAACGCTAGTCGCATACAAATGTAGGGTTGAGATGCAATGTTTTAGTTAATATTTTAAGATTAGCTAAAGCAAAAGGACAGTGTAGTGAAGTCTTTTAACATACTAGAAGAATCAAAAAATACAGATATAAACAAACAAAGTACATCTATATATTAAAAAATAAAATGGAGCTTTTCTTGCTCTCATCCTTGRGATGTGGAGTACAGTTCAAGTGTAGGAACTTGTATCCTTGAGCTGTTAATGTAGACTAAATGAGGTACTGTGTGCATGCTGCCAATATAGATATTTTTGGAAAACATTGTTTGAAGAAAGTACTCAAAAATTTTCATGCCAGTTTGCCTTGCTTATGAAACCTTACCCTGCTCATCATCTCTGACTTTTACACCTTTAAGATGTCTTGTCCTTCAGTCTTCAAGTTAGTTTGTTTATTTACCAATAACCTTTAACAATTTGGATTTTTTAAAGTTTGGTTTCCTACAATATAGTCTCCACTACATCGATGCCTGGGACATAATCATATAAACTATGTGGTGCTAAGTGAAATTTAGAATCACATATTAGTTCTCTGCAATACGTCAATGGAATTTGAGCAGATCTTCATGACATAGAGCCCTGACAACCAGGAACCTACAGAGGAGGACACAAAAGAAATGAAGGAGCCAGCTATAATTTGACAGAATTTCAGATTAATGGTGGAAACTATGGAACTGTTGTTTGAATTGCCCATCATATATCTCTAGAAAAGAACAGGAATTATTTGGTTGGCTGGGGAATTCCATGGTATTAATCTAGCTTCAACTGTTTTATAATCTTAGCATGTATATGGAAGTGCTTTATCTCAGTGCCACAAAGCTCTGACAATACTAATGAAACTTGAGGTCATAAAGAAGCATTTGGTGGAAAACTTGATAATGAGCTGTGAAGAAAATAGTCTAAAGCTTGACAAGTGAATCTAGTTTAACTATCAAAAGCAGAAAAGCTGATGACTGTAAAGAGGGAAAAAATTGCTGTTAAAAAGCTATTTTACCGCATACACTGTTCCCAGACAACACTCCTGAAACTTCAGACACCAAAGAAAAAACTTAATAAAATTAATTAYCTTTATGAGAAAATTCATAAATACTGATAAAAGTCTACATTTAAAAAACAGACAATGGTGATAGGCTTCTGGAAAAGAAAGTAAGTCTACTAAGCTTCCTCAACAACTTCATCAAGTCTACTTCCTCAAGAAAAGAAAGGAAGTCTACTAAGCTTCCTCAACTTCCACTTTGCACAAGATCCCTTCCTTCTTCTTTATGACAAGTCTGYTCTCAATGTCATTGTGTTCTCTGAACAGAAACCAGTGGTATGGCTGACTTGTGTTTTGAAATGAGATGGGTTCTCCTACCTTGCCCAGGCATGTAATCCCAAAATAACTCTAGAACTGGGGATGGAAAAGTGTCAGGGAATGGATACTGTACCATGCAACATTGGGATAGAGGCTGATTGGGTAGGGTGAAAAAGGGTCAACATCCGGCATCCTCTAGAGATGCCATAGGTCCTGGCAGAAGAAAGGATGTAATTTTTGCTACTGGTAAATTTTTTTGGCACTTGTTTTAGGTTTATGCTCTGCCAAATTAGATTAAGCCATCACAGTAGATGCTTCTGCTCKGTTTTTAGCAGACTGCTGCTGTTCAAGCCAGGCTGTAATATTTCTTTCTCAAACTGAGCATTCTGGTATCAGCCACCTCAGAGGGAGTAATACCATGAAAATGCATGCAGGACTAAATGRCACTGAAATTCCATGGATTGTTTTCCCCTTTTCCTGACCATATTGAACAGTGTGTGCTGTCTGGATGACATAACAAACAGCTATGTCTGCATTAAATTCTAGCAGGAAAAGTTCTGCATGTGCAAWTATTCCTTAGCTGCTGCATGAATTGTCAAAACTGCTCTGTGAAGGAAATCTGCAGATGCTAACTTAAAGGTGGTTCTGGTGTGTTTACATGAGCTRTAATCATCCCTTTAACTGCAGTGTTAAGAGGTGATGGAATTAGAACAAAACTTGATCACAGTGGATATAAAATAACTCCCTGTTTTTCTTTATAGACTCTAATATTATTAATCAATAGCACACAGGTGTTTCAGAAAGAATAACCTCTCAAGTGCTCCATATAATCCCTTATTTSACTCTATACATTGTGATGCAATACTGGGGAATGGGCACAGGTATATGTGTGGTTTGGTACATGTATTTGCATAAARAATAGTCTTTGTATGTCTGCCCAGTAGTGGTAAGGCCAGCTTAGTGAATCAGTTTCTGGCAGAAATTTCTGTTTTGTTAATTTTCCTGAAACCTGGGAACAAATTACTTCAAAGTACCAAGCAGGAAAAGTATTTCCAAACGGAGGTGGTTGGTACAGAATTAATGTTGGAGGGAAAATTCTGTGATTAGGGTTCATGTACAGACTTTGAGGAAGTTTATGTCTTCAAATCTAAATCAAAATTTTTKATTACATACATGTATTTTTTTCTTTTCTGTAATGCATTTCATACTACCTTTCTGACTGTGTACTATTTCTAAGTGGCTATTATTATAGGGCAGAAAGTACTAAACATTCCAGATGACTCATGTCACTATTTTATATTCTTTTTTCCTTTATCTATTTTTTTGTAACCTTAGTTTTATTGGACCTCTTGTTTAAAAGAGCTGAATTTTCCTCATGTTTGTTTGTGCCAGCTTCACAGACTTTGTCCTAAACAAAATGTTTTATTTGCATATTTTCCCTTTTAATAATGGCAAACAAGTAAATTAAACTCCATATGGTACTGCTTTATAACTTTTAAAAATCTCCTTTCACTTTGGAAAATTGAAAACAAACCCCATATTTTTCCTTTGGCTAGTTAAAACTTCTTATAAAGTAGAAAAATGAAAATAATTATGGGAAAAGGAAAAAGCTGTGGCAAAAAAATTAAAAAGTAAATATTCACTTTACTTTTTCGATGAGTTGCATTTGGGCAGTGGTTAATTTGCCCAGTTTTGATGCATAAATAGCCAAAATAGTGTATTCATTGTCTTTTGATTTTGTAAGTGCTAAGTACAGCAAAAATAAATCACTCTATCTTTCCTTCCCTGGAGTGGTGTACCACTTTGGTATCTTGTGCTTTCAAAACAAAAAAAAAACAATGAAGAAGAAATAATTCAGAAGATGTTKTTACTGGCACTCATGGTTATCAGAGTCAAAGACCATAAATAAATTTTTAAAGATTTCATAGACTGACTTGCTAAGTTTTAAGAGTAACMCACTGGCTTGCCTTTTCTTTCACTGTCTTGTGTTTCTTTGGARCATCTTACTGTGTGCAAAATAGAAAATATCTGTGTGATTTCAAATTATTTTTTGAGTCCATGGATCCAAGTTTGACCTCTGAAGTGCACAAGATAGTATAATTTTTAATCCTAAACCTCAATTAATTTCATGGAAAACTCCCAATGAATTRTGTTTTGGAAGAATGGCCAAAGTCTCTCTATTTTCAAAATCTTAACTGTGTCTTGGGGARGCAGCAATACAAGACAGGAGATTTCCATGAAGTGCTTAGACAGAAATCCCAGAAAGATCAGACTACTTTCGTCCCTCTTTTTTTTACATGTTTTTCCCTCTTGGTAAATTCACCAAGCAATAATTTCAGTCCTATCAGAAGTTCCACAAAATACTGTGATAATAAAAATATCATCTGTTATCAAAAATTATAATAAGCTATGAAGAGACCAGTGTTTTCAGATGATGTATTTCCCTCTGTGTTAGATTTAAGAGCTATTTTATTTCCTTATAGTATGCACATGTGAGGTAGACTTGKTTTTTTTTACTTAAAAAGCTGTCAGTCAGCTTAAAAGTAATGGAAGATTTCCATTTGTTTGAAGAAAGTGTTTACATGTTAGTGAAAATAGACTTGAAACATGAACACTAGGTACATTTGCATGTGAATTACATATTACACATACACCTTATCATGATACATCTGGTTTGGGTARCATGGCAGTGCACCAAGTTTATCAGCAGATAGCCCTACCATGACTTAACTGACAGGGTTTTAATATGTGGTTTTGGTTGTGCAGGAAGAGTGCAGCATAAGATGCTGTGAATTTGTGACATGTCACTAGACTATCTTTTGTAAGAACTATTGTTCAACAGTACCTGTTTTGTTTTGTTTTGTTTTGTTTTTTATTTCAGGCTGGTTGTTAAAGAGAGAACTGGTTTGAGCAGGTTGGTGCACTTGCAAACATTTGAAACTGCTGTGGAGAAATTCTAAGAATGGTAGATGTAAAGGTTTTTTTAGGCCTTTTTAATGTCCTAGTCTTGATTTATAAAAATAAAGGAATTAAGAACATACTATTTTGCTGGTCCTGAAAATTATTTTACTCTGTCTCAAAGTAATGGAGGGCAACATCCGATTCATTCTGTCCTTCATTTGCAGATCTTGTCAAGACATGTCTTTTTCTTTTCCCCTACAAAACCCATTTAACCTCCTCAATAATTTAAAAAGACAAGTGCTTTACCAAGCTTTTCTCCCTTCTTTTCCTTTGCTCTCTTTGATGTGTGCTTTGCAAGCTAATTCTCTATGGCAATGTTTCGAGATTCTTTCTGGGTTTTGTACAACAATGTGATGTATATTAGCCACAGAAGTTTCTTCTGGATTAAAAAGATACAGGGAGGAAGCCAGGAGATCATGAGCTTGAGGAAGCTTGTTGGTCATAATTTGAGGCTCTGGATAGCAGTTTAATATAGCTCTTAAAGACACAAATGCACACTCACACACAAAACTCTTTCACAAGTCCTAGGAAAAATGGTTCACAGGAGAAGAAAGAGTGTTAAGTCTGAAAAGACTGACAAAGACTGTAATTTTTCTCCTGTGAGATAATGGTTTGAAGCCAGAAGCAGATAAAAGATTGCTATAAGAATGGCCTAATTCCCCATCTTGTAAAAGGATTAGATAATTCAGTCTCTTTATGGATTCCTTAYTCCGGGAAATATATTTCCACTTTTGGTTCTCCTCAGAAATAACTGCAGAGTGTACTTATTTAAAGGCACAAAGACTTGCATTCAGACATTTTGGAAAGGCAAGCAGCACACAAAAAAGATTAATTTTCAGGCTGTGTCAATGTGTAGGTTTTGCGCAGCAAGTGTATATTCTTGTATTACCAGCTGAAAATATTATGCTGTGCATTAACTATTGATGATGTGGAAACTTTCCAAAAAAATCTCCAAGAGTGGCTGCAAAACAATGTGTTTAATTTGCAAAAGGAGAATGAATGTCAACCAAAATCCATTTTTAACTACTGGTTTTATGAATTTTCAAATAATTTTCTGTGTTCTCATGTTTAAGCACTGAGAGATAGTGTCCTTAAGAAAATGAGTTCAAAAGCAAGAAACAGATTGTGGTTTGAATGGTATTGGTGAAAATGAAGTTAGTTTATATTAGATGTATCTTAGATCAGGGTGAAACTCAAGTAATATAAATTCTGTATGTCTCACATTAATAGAATTGCTGGTAGTAACAACAAGGCCTGATGAACTTGCATCACTTCTTTAAAGTAGATTTAAAGGAATTATAAATGTCTTGGAAAGCATGCTGATTGTATCATTAAGCATGTAGTCCTACATTTTATTTAGAAATGGTACTAAATATTTGTATTTATTTGTGTGCTCTTATARTTTGATATTGGAAATGTCTGCCTTCCTAGGCAGTGTTCTGCAGAATAATCCAATAGTCCTCATGCTTTGTTTCTCGTCAACGCAGATGCTTCCTGTATTTTAGTGTAGAGTGAAAACAGAAACTATGGCACTGATTTATTAATRTAACAAGGTGACATACTGCAGAGCTTTTCTGTTGTTGCTTCAGCAGTGGCAGCCACTTTCATTGCTCACCAAATTCCCAGTCCTGTSTTAGAGGATCTAAGGCATTTTTCTTCTAGAGTTCAGTGATCTAAAAGTCATATAAACTTTTTAAAAAATCTAGTCTTCATTAAGAAGGTAGTGTGCGTAGCTAAAGCTGATAAGGAGTTTTACCAGATAAAGAGTACTTTTGCCTATATATTTTTAAATAATATTTCTTTAATATAATTTTACCATTATATTAACTGGTACAGTCTGTACTGGAAAACTGACATCTTTGTGTCTCTGTACCTGTGAATACAATAGGAATTTTTATGGCACAGTTTTAATATTTTTATATTTGTAAAAGACATTAGTAAAACAAATGGGGCAAGTCAGAAATTCCTGGCTTTATATTAAGGTGCTGAAAAAGCTTTGGATTTTACAGCAGTATAAGGGAGTGCAGAACTTATGGAGTCAGTAAGTCAAGGTACATGAGGTCAGAATTTGGATCGGTATGTTTGGGAACAAAGGATGAAGTAAACTCATTATTGTAGGCAAGTCAGGACAGATGATTATGAAGCTTGAAATACTCTTACTGGTGTTGAGGTTGCTAGGGGAAAGTGCAAGAAAACATTCAAAGTAACCTAAAAGTGTGTGGGGCCTTTCAGAGCTTTTGTTGTCTGATCTCTGTTGCTATAACTTCCCTGGAGTTATGTATTTGTCCTAGGAAAGTTATAACTCAGTATTCCAGCGCTATCAGAGAAAGCTAGATGTAGATGTGAAGTTTTAAATTACAGAAAGGAAATGGGTGATTTGGAGGAAAAAAAAAAKTCAAATAAGTCAAATTTTTCCTTCTTGTCATCTCTGATTAAAATTCCCTTTGGCTGACAAAGGAACATCATCATGTTATGTGTAGAATAAGGTTCTTTTGTTAATAAGTTCATGATATTCATTAATCTTATRAAATGTATATTAGAATTTTTGATCCAAAATAATAACTGCTTCATAAAGAAACTAACTATAAATCATGGAAGTATTTGGGTGGATTTTTTCAAGAGAATGGGTAACCTAGTTTGAAATACTTTAAGGAAAATAAGTGACTCAACAAGTCAAAATTTCATTAATTAAGATTCTAATTCAAACATGACACTGCCTCTGTTTTTCAGAGAACTTTGTTGTTGTGCCCTTAAAAGTAGGCACCTGTTTTGGCTGATCATGAAAACAACTTTACTGATCCTTTTGCTGAATGATTTAAGGATTCTTTACTGAACTTTCCACTGCTTCTCACCATATTCAGCTAAAAGAAGTCAACTGAGTCTTTAGCAATGGMGATCAGGGATTTTCCAATGATACGTGTGTTTTCAGGAATAATGTTTCATAGAAACCAAAATTTTTACAGTGTTTGTTCAGATTCAATAAAATTTAGCTGACACAGGGCAAAGCAGAGAGAATGGCTGGAGCTGCAGTGCTTAGACATGCAATTTYCCCCCTCCTCTTTGGAGAGTGCCCTTTACTGTCCTGGAACCCCTGAAGGAATTTTTCTTTACTACTAAAACATCAGCAGAAACATTTGTATTTTCTTGAAATAGCAGGTGTTCAGGATTTCTTCTCAAGTGGAGTTTCAGTTTCTGTTGTTCACCTCTAGGGAACATCAGAATTTGAACACCGTTATCCAGCTCTAGTTTGCTACGTTTAAAAATAAAAATAAGTCCTTGGTTGTGTACCAGAATTTGAAGGCCAACCACATGTGCATTAATTATATAACTCTTGCYTGTAGTTGTTTATTTGGGATTAAAGGAGATTTTGTCTAAAAATGATAACCCTTYTGCTGGTTCATTTTAGGAAGAAATAGAATGGGATTTTGGTTATTTAAGTGACATATTTCTGGAAGAATAGGTGAAAAGAGCATTAACCTAAATATAATCTAAATTTCTGTCTGTAAGTGACAATCACGCTCTGAATTTTATTTGGCACAGAAATTTCCTAAAGCCTCTGTTATAAACTAGCACAAGACAATTATTAATACACATACTTTGAAAAAGTAGTCTATGCAAAGAACCAATACTAGAGGGCACTATGAGGTATCCAAAGCATTTCCATTTCTTCATTTTCAAAATACTTTATGCCTTCTCCTTAGGCCCTGATTATAGAAAGTACCTATGTTTGTAATTATTTTTATGAATTTCATGTAGTCCTAAGATGTATTMTGTGAACTATGTTGGTATGTTTTAATTCTAGTATTCTGCTATAACAATAAATTTACTTTCGTTTCTCTAACTACTTATTTTAAGAATGTCATTGAACAACAGTGTTGACATAGAGGAGAATCATCATGTATGTCTACCTTTAGTGCACTGGAGGAGTTCCCAGGTACGAATTTGTTCTGCATCCAACCTTGACAGGTTGGAGAGAYGGGTAGAGAAGAGCCATATGAAATTCAAAAAAGGCAAATTCAGGGTCCTGTACCTGGGGAAGAATAATCCTCTGCACCARCACAGTSTGGGGACTGACCTGCTGGAAAGCAGCTCTGCAGAGAAGGAGCTGGAGGTCCTGGTGGACAACATCTGTCCCTRAGCCAGCAGTGTGTTCTTGTGGACAGGAAGGCCAATAGTGTCCTGCRGGTGTGTTAGGAAGAGCATTGCCAGTGGGTTGAGGGAGGTGATTCTAACCCTACTCAGCCCTGGTGAAGTCACATCTGGAGTGCTGTGTCCAGTTCTGGCCTCCTCAGGACAAGAGAGACATGGAGCTCATGGAGCAGGCCCAGTGAAGGGCTACAAAGGTGATGCAGGGACTGGAACATCTCTCCTGCGAGGAATGGCTGAGGGAGCCTGGCCTGTTCAGCCACGAGATGACTGAGAGGGAGCCTTACCAATGTTTACAACGGTCTGAAGGGAGAGTTTCAAGAGGGTAGATCCAGGCTCTTCTTGGTGATGCCAAGAAATAGAGTAAGGGGCAATAYGCAAAAACTGATGCACAGGAAGTTCCACCTGGASATGAGGAAGAAYTTCTTTCCTGTGCAGGTGACTGTGCACTGGAACATGTTGCCCRGAGAGGTTGTGGAGTCTCCCTCACTGGAAATACTCAAGAACCATCTGTACACAACCCTGTGCCATGTGCTCTAGGATGACCCTGGTCAAGCAGGGAGGTTGGACCAGATGGCCTACTGTGGTCTCTTCCAGTCTGACCCRTTCTTTGAATYATATTTTTAAGATCATACCAGCAGGMGAACTGTGATTCACACATCCACAAGCTTGCTTGTAGTGATAGACCCTGTGTAATGCTTYTGCACTAAATCTATAGAATTTATTCAGAATATCTTTGGTTCTGAAGTCCTTAACAGTTTTCTTGGAATGCATTTTGGGATCAAAGAAAATTGAAATATTTACCTGTAGGCTGTTTGCTTTTTAGCTCTTGAAGCTCCAACATGCAGCTGGTTACTATAACTGAAACAATGTCCTCTAAGCAAGAAATCCCACTAGAAACAGATATGGGAAAAATTCTGGCTATCAGGCATCAAATTTACACTCACATTAAAATAATTAATAGCTGAAAGAATGCTTTGGTTAAAAGCTGAAGTAGTCCATCAAGCATTAGTGAGATAGTAATTTTTAGGTAACTTCTAAACCTATATGTCTTTCTAATKAATGCTTCTTTCTGCTTAAGAGTTTTTAAGTGTTTTTTCATTTTACTGTGGAGATGTCTTATGAATAATACTACTTTTTGAAGAAGAAATTTTAATAGTCCAAGTACCAGAATTCTTTTGCAAGAAGTAGTGTTTGTGACTTTTTTGTTGCTTGAGATTCATGAGAATCTATWCTGATATGAATCTATTTGTAAGAAATACATAAATAAATTGAAAATTGGATGTTAAAATAAGGTATGGATATGTCAGACATCCTATTCATCCATCCACCCAGTATATTTCTTCCTACAAAGTAAAATCCTGTGAAATTGATTTTCTGATTAGATACATTGGAAAGGTTTTTTTGTGTGTACGTGTTCTTCATGAGGCAATGGACCACTGAARTATATCTAAATTCTAGAAAAAGATGAGCATAGTTCCAGTTATTCATGTCTGGYTTGGATTTATTGAAGCTCTGAATGGGAACATTGTAAAATCTTGAAAAATCTGATGGGACAAAAGAAGCAGCTCCACTTCTAGAGATAGTTTTTATATGACTGTAATGTAAGCAGAAAAGGTTGCAGTAATTATCCTTTCAGTTAAATATAAATGAACTACTGACATGGCTGGAGAAGGGTATCTCACTTCTGGTTCCTGCAATTTCAAGCATGTCTTTCTAAGACTGAATATGTGCTTGCAGTAAATGTGCATATGTATATAAWGAAGGAGGATGGGTGAATTGTACTGCAGTGGAAAATTACATGATTTTTTGATAGCTTCCTTTTTTTTGCATATTTATTTCATTTGCAATTTGTTTTCTCCCTAKTTGAATATCTTTAGGATACAAAGTAATTTGCTTCTGTTTGACAAGCTAGGCTTTAAAGAATTGGTAACTAGAGCATTAGAAGCCAGGTACAGAGCTATAAAAGATTCATAGAAGTAATTTTCAAAATTAGGTTTACAGCTTCTAACTTTTACATTTTGTTGAGTTTCATGTTCTATGGATCTACCACCTTAGATAAGAAATATTATGAATTTACGCTGATTCTAGGGGCAATTAAATGAGATAAAAGTAATTGGGGATGGGGTTATTGGGGAAATCGTTTTGAGGAGTACAAACAAATAGATGACTTTAAGATCCATCTATATTAGATAACTGTGAGAATCATAAAATGTGAAATTTAGATAGGGCAGATAAGGGGRTTCTACTTGGTTTCAAAGGTTATTTTCAAGCTTAGTATAAAGCAGCTGCAGAGAGTAAGAATACAGAGTGAAAAGAACTTTTTTTTCCTTCCAAGAGATAAGTTATTTCTTTCCCCAAGGTTTTACTTCAATGCATTTTTATGATTCCTGGGCTTTGCAAAATTGAATTGCATTTTTCTTATTCTTTTCATGTCTGAATAAACCCAAGGTAAGATAACCTTTATGTAAATGGCAGTTATATTGCATTTAGAGCTACAAAGCACTTCTCAGAGCAGAATTTGTACTCAGGATTCATAAGAGCCTGGAGARGGATGGTGGGACTCCTGGGATGCTCATTTGAAAAAACAGATACAAGCATTATTTGTATAAATTACTGTCAAGGCATTGCAGTCAGCTGGTGCAGCGGGAAAGCCTGAAGACAAAGTCTGCCATAATTACTGTATTTTCCTTTTAACACATAACAAAGGAGGAGGAAATCTTCTTGCATACATAACCCCTGTKGTGGGTTAACTTTGGCTAAGGGCCAGTTTCCTACCCAGTCAGCAGGATGACAGGAKAAAATAGGAAGTAAAAGCTTGTGGGTTAAGATGAAGACRGGGAGATTKTTTACAAGTTACTGTAATGGGCAAAGTAGACTTGACTTGGGGAAAATTAGTTAAATTTATTGCSAATTAAAGTAGGTTTATGTGATGAGAAACTAAAAAATAGACATTAAACCCACACTTTTCCTCCTCCCTTTCCTGGCCCAAGTTCACTCCGTCACTTCAGACTCCTCTCCCCACACCYTGAGCAGTGCAGGGGAGACAGGGASTGGAGTTTTGTGATCAGTCCATTAGAGGTCCTCTCTGCCCTTCCTTCCTCACCCCACTTTTCRCCTACTCCAGTGTGGGATTTCCATTGGCTACTGTCCATCTCCCAGACATACTCACCTGCGCTGGTGTTGGTTCTCCAGGGGCTGCATGGGATATTGCCTCTGGCGTTTCACCATGGGCTGTAGGCGAGTGTCTGCTCAGAGTATGGAGCACCATCTCCTTTGACTTTGGTGTGTCCTCTGCTGTTTCCCARTCTTCCTGTTCCCTGCTCTTCTGCCTATGTGGCATTGTGACTGGCTCTTCCTTAACTATGTTTCCTCCAAAGTGCCACCATTTTGGCTGAAGAGCTCAGCCCTGCCGTRCCGTGGTTCCCTGTGGTTCCTTTTGGAGCCAGATGGAACCACCTGTGACTGGCCCAGGGCAGCCCCAGCCTCTCCTCACCAAGGCCACTGCACTGCCAACACATTGGCTTGGCATCCACTATTCAATTAAAAAGTGGATGTCCATGCCATTAGTCCTATTCAATTAAAATATCTTTGAAGGTAGGGAAGGAAGCTTGCAGTCTCACATGCACACCTAACCTCCACTTTTGTAAAATGTGACTTAAAAAAATGCATAAGCTAGGATTCAGTTGGCTGTTCCTTGGAGGCTAGTTTTGGTTACTAGACAGTCCAGGTTATAACTGAACCATGAGTGTGGGCTTTTCAGCAAAGCTGCTCTTTTAATTAGGGCAATGTTGTGAGCAGGATATGTAGCCAAGGATAATCTTCTTCTGTGTCTTATCCATTGAATATGATTGCAAATGTTTTCATTGCATTTTTCCACCATTTAGATTGCAAGGGGATAATTTGGCAGAAAGGCCAGAAGATGTCTCCATGGTATCTCAGACATCTGAGCCAGCAGTGTCAGACTCTGATGGTAAGTTATATAAATATTTGCTGCTCATAAAAAAAAMCCCAAACATCAACATCTTGAATTTGAGAGTAGGGGTTATGTCTGTAAAAGATGAAACACTTCCAAGAGAGTGTTCCTGGGTATTTGAACTCAATCATTTGCACTTCAAATCTGTTCAAAGAACCACTAACATATCTTTTGTCATGGCCAATTAACACTCCAGAACAATTCCTAGGCTTATTTCGAGAGGTGCATTGGGCCAGAATTTGTTCTTATTAGACAGATTTTATGTTAGCACACTAACTTTTAAAACAACTTAATAGCATAGGCATGGGCTGTTAATTGCTGCTTTTATGCCAAAGAATGGTCTTTGAAATATTTAATTTATTACTACACATGCATCCAGATGATTCAAATGTTTTACAGTAGAAACAAAGAGTTTATAAAATAACTCTGAAAAACACTTTTTCCGCTCATACAAACATGTTCATATGTTGGGTTAATCTGCAGTCAGGACACTCAGACTTGTTTCAATTTCTTCTCAGGTTTTTGAACTGAGTAACACCTGAAATGTTGAAAAAGGCACTTCATAAGGGATATTTTTCCAGAGAATGCTCAGGTTTCCTATGAAAGATAAAATTGATGAAGGTTAACTTTATCTTAGCTGCTGCTGTAATGGAGAGGGAAACAAATACAGGTTTTGACAGTGAATCTGCAAAGATAAATCTATTTTTCAGTCCATTCCCTTACTGTTGAACCAGCCAAGTCTACAAATTGTATGTTTTGATTTGCAGTGTAGTCTTCAGCAGCCATGGACAAGTTAGCTATGATGATCAATTAACACAAAAAAACCCCCAAGATGTATTTTTTTTAAATTATCCTACTCTCTGTCTTCTATCTAATGTTATTGTATATATTATTAGATATCACAGCAACCTGAGCTTTCACTCATTTCTCTTGCCTCATTTGTAAACCAACCATTAGTAATTAATATGTCTTTAAAGATTAATTTTTCAAACTGGTTTTGTGAGAATGTGTGRTTTTATGCAGTCAAGGCATTGGCTTTTCCTTTTATCTGCCATTGATCATGTAATTGAACAAGGTAGTAGGACGCTCAGAATCTCAAAACATGATGTCCTTACAATCTTCATGAAGATTGTCAGCAAGAGATGCTCAGACTGGTGACTTCAATCAAGCCCTGTGAAAGGAAGTCAAAATTCTATTTTTGCGAGAGTGATTACCCAAAGGAAAGGTGGTGGTAGCTTCTTGGAAAGGGAGTATGAATGCATGGCATTATTGCAGCAAAAGCAAATAGATTGGTGAGACAGACATGTGGGAAAAAGCTCTACAGTTCACAAAATAATTTTTGAACAGATCTCACCCTTCCATATTCCTTCCTGTGTACCTTTGCTCCTGAAGTGAAGATATGCCCACTTTGCCATGTCGTGTTCTAAAATTGCAGGCTTCAATTGAATAGTAAGGTTTTGCTAAGTGGCTGTGATACCAGGAAGAAGGTGAAACTATCAGAAAGTACTGGATGCTGTGTAATATTGGAGCTGGATCTTTCATGGTCACAAAGTATGGAGCAAAAAAATGCTACAGCTGTTCTACCTTTGTGGCCACTTCCTGTGCTTCTGAATACTCTGCAGTCAATATGGCTACAGAGAAGATGGAAGACGCTTTCTTTAAAAAACACCACATTCAATAAGATACAGTAAAATTTAGATAGGAAGGTGAGGCACTGATATTCATGTTGTTATAAACATCTATCTGATGTCTATGAATATACATGGACTTGTTAGTCATGTAGCTAGAAAATAACAAGGCCTCTCGGGCGAAAAGACTGAGGTCAGTGGTAGGGTAATGCCAAATTTCTGTCAAGAGGTGCCCTCAGAAATGTTCAGTGTTTCGTAACATATGGTTGATTCTTTTTTTCCTAAAATGTTGGCTAGGGCTACACTTCAATTTAAAAAAAAAAAAACAACACAGCTGGATTTCACAAGTAGGTACAGACTATAAAGAGACACAGAACTCAGGCAACTGCCCATTCTATCAATCTTCCCTGTAAATGCAGCACAATATTTGCTCTCTTTGCATCTGATACTTATTTCCAATAAATATTATTATGTATGAGAGGATGATTAAAAAACCTCATAAAGATATTGTTAAAAAACCCTAAGTAACCAAGGCATTATTGCGGTGAATTTTTAGTTATGTCCTCTTACAGATGTATTACATCATGAAATAGTGACTAGCAGGCTTCACTTACCCGGTTTATTTGAATTTATGTTCTGCTATTTATCAGTACCAGTGACCTTAATGAGTGAAAAGTGCATTGGGAAGTGCTGATGCAAACCATTCGTTCAAGAATAAGCAAGCAAGGTGCTGATGCACAACAAAGTTGAGAATAGCTTTCTTTAGATAACGATCTGTTTCTGTTGTTAGATCTGGAACATCTCTCCTGCGGATTTCAGATGAACTAAGCTCAGAAGTAATTGGCAGAACATCTGATCTAACAGCCCTTATAAATAAGCCTCATTTTAAGCAATTCCACCTACTAAAGTCAATGCAGRAGCTTATGTGAGAAGATCATGTGCAGCATCAGACACTATACTGACTCTGCTGACAATCTGGATCTGGTTCTAATTAACCACTTCACTGATTTCCCTCCAGTATAACCCTGCTGAATTTGACAGACTTGTGTTTGATCTAAATAGTAAAAATGAGAGGTAGGAATCAGGTCTCAAGATAGAAAAACACAAGACACTTTAAAGCTGCAGTTTCTTTTCACTGTCCTAAACTATACCTCTCAAAAATGTTTCCCTTTTCCATTAGACCACTTCACAGTAAAGAACTAAGAAAACAATTTAATAAGTTCTTGATTTTGATCAGAAGCAGCTGCATAGATGACTGCACAGCAAACTTTYCCTGTAGATGCCAACCTTTTCTGGTTTATCTCTTTGGTCAGTTCTGCACTGAGCCTTGCTCTTGTTCTGTAGAGATAGATGGGAAGAATTGCTGAGGCTTCAAAAGATGCACATTACAACAGAATTGATCCAGAAAAATCTACATGCAACAACCCACAATGTGTTTTTCAGGTTGTTGGGATTGCAGAAGCAATTCACTTTGGTATTTTGGGGGGCTTTTAGATATGTAGAAATAGTATCACTTAGGGATAATTGTTCATTTATTCCCAATTTYCTGTAAGTACCATACAAACTTGTTTCACTTGTTTCATGCTCTTCTGCTGAAATGTGCCTTACCCTTTGAGTGAAGCCATGATAGGCAGGAAAAGAAGATGTTATTGCAAATACAGCCTTTGCAGTCTGTGCATCCTTGTAGAAGTAAGTTTAAAATGCAGTAATGTATTGGGGAGTAATCTCCTAATATAGGATAAATGAAAAGTATAAGACTTCTAAGCCACTCCTCAAATATCTGTAAAAAGCTGTTTATTATGTGAGTTTCTTTGCATGTTGTACAACTCCACATATTTCTGGGGTGTGGGCAAAGACTTGTTTCTTTTGTGACTCCCCTTGGAATAATATTGGACCAAAGATAATAGGCTCTGTGGTACTTATGCCACTGTGTAAATGTGCAGGTATTTCCTATTTTATTGTGCTGTTACATCCACAGCTCTATAGATTATATTGTGATACATAATATTTAGTTTGCTAAATAAATTTTGCTGGAGCAAATTTCTCATCAGTAGTTTATTCCCTATCAAACAGGAGTCACTTTTTTTTKGGGGTGTTTGTATTCTGGTTGGTTTGTTTGTTTTTGTTTGGGGTTTTTTTTCCTCTTTTAAGTGTCATTATAGTAGAATGTTCAAGAGACATTAGGACGTAGAGGAAAAGTTTGGAATTGGGGATGTTCAATAAAAACAGGAACATATGGAACACATATAGTGTTGTTCTTGGTGGAACTGCAGGACCAGGGTAAAAAATTAAGGATGCAAATATGTGGGAATTAAGATTAAGAACTAGATAAGGCAATGGCAAAAGTGTGGCATCGTCTCKCAAGTCCCACACAATTCCCTGACAACAACTTAGCGTTATCATCTCCTCTTTGCCCACCATATCAATTTGTGTTTACAATGAATTGGTAACCACAGTTGCCATGCTTCTCAGTAAGTTCTGCTTTCATAGTAAGAATAGCCTGAGATGTTTAACAAATTGGATTCTGGAAACGTAAGGACCTCCCTGCTAAGTGTCAGAATGACAGCAGAACAGAGGGAAGATCAGGATATCTTCTTTTGTTAGGCTGCTGATGCAGCATCTAAGTGCCTTAGAAGAGTGCTAGGCAAAGAGTGAAACTGCATAGAATGTTACTTGGAAATTTCTTTCTCTGACAGGATTGTATAAAATCTTATTTGGGTCATTATACATGCACCAAAGAGACTTTTTAGACTCTTCACAAAATTCTGTCATTTTAAAATGTGGCAATATGGGCAAAAATTATACTTTCAAGGTTTTTGAATGTTGTCTAAATTGACCAAATCCTTTTACTTCAAAAATTTTAACTGAATTAATTTAATATAGTTTTATTCATTTTATTAAAGCTGGAGATCCGCTACTCACTTGTGTAAAGGGTAAACACTATTTAGTTTAAATAGTAAAGTTAATAAAGAACCTAGAAGATACCTTGGCCACTGAAGGAAGCTTGCTTATCACTCTAGTCATCTTAGAGACACTGTTCCATGTTGCTAAAAGGTTATAAATTAAAATCAGACATAAATTATAATCCATTAACTGTAACTGAAAAGTAGTACATTTACAGTAGCCATGTTTACCTTCCCAGCAGTAAATTTTTAGGCATTACATTTTCAAAGTGGCCAACACTTACTTGATTAGAGTGATTTATATTTCTCTTGTACCTCTTTGGAACAGCTCAAGTACCTGGGGTTGAAACGCTCACAGAAGATATTAATGAGTTTCAGAGTTCTTCTCAAGTGACAGCATCTGTAAGTACCTTCCCTTATGGGTAATCCTGTAATTTTTAAAATTAGTTTAATAAAAAATAGATTTTGCATAGAGATAAGAGTTGTGTTTGCCAACACTGTCATCCAAGAGAGAAAAAAACCCCAAAATTTAYATAACTCTTCTGAATTTTCAGTTCTCTGCTTTATTTTTTTCATTCTACAAAAGGGGGTATTTTGAAATATGTTATTATAATCTACAAAACCACCTGTTGGGCTTGCCCATTGGAAGTGCAGTAATTTTMTACTTATTCTGTATGTTTCTAAATGCTAGTCAAATACTGACTTTGCCAGATAATATTCAGTTTTACAAATTGAAGAGAACAAAATAATTCAAACTCTAAATTTCATTCTGAAATATGACATTGTGATATCTCAACTATAATTTAGATTTCTGTTACCATTTGCTTGAGAACTAATAAGAGCAATTTAGTTAAAATGTGTAGCTAGTTTATTTGTATATTTTAAAAGAATGCAATATTGTGCTTGGTAATGTCTCCATCTGTTCTTTTCTTTTGAAAATTAAGAAAATCTCTGCAGATATGCAGTTGGTGGAATAAAAAATCAGCAGTAAAATAATTTTAAAGAATTAAATAATTGTAATTTTGGTGCTATYAGTATTGCACCAGGAGTTTGAATATAGSCTAAAAAAMGGATTGTGGTTTTTTTTTYYCCCTAAGGCAAATAAATTTACRATAGTTCTTCATTTTTGCAAAATTTTAGACAAGTGTAAGACGACACATTAATGTCTGTTCAGTCTGTTCAGCAATACTGCTTAATAGCGCACTTTAATGTTGATRTAGGAAAGGAAAGAAGGGCTTAGTATTTGTTAGCTAAGGAAAAAAGGGCAATATAAAGAAAGAAGAAAAATGGCAATGCAGATTGGTCTTGCAGTCTTTCAGGCAGCTGATGAAGCAGTGTGAATAAAGCTAGATAGTATTGAACATGAAGTATTTACAACCGGATTATTTATCAAGACAGTTGAGGGATATGGAGTTCCAGATCAATTCCTAAAGCTCTTTGAGAWCTTGGAGTGCAAGAACCTCGCAGAGCATTTGCTGATACTGGGCAAAAAGAGTAAAGAGCAGAATTTCAGTCGGCATTGCTTGGGGCTGCTTTTTCGAACCTCCTTTCTGCTTCCCACCAGCGAACAGAGGGGTAAAATAAAATTTGCAGCGGTTTCGGAACTCACATTTCCTTATTGATTTGGACTTGTAGCTACAAAGTTTGATTTAGTAATTCTGCAGACATGTAACATAGTGAGAGAGAAACAAATTAATTGAATTACATAGAAAAAATACAAAGAAAACAAAAGTTTATTATGCTTATTAGCAAAATCTTGTTACAGAAAAGTATATCCTTCAGCTGAACAGTTTTACATGTATGCTCTGTGTGTGCAGGCTTAGGAGCAAACAAACAATATGTATCTGTGTTCATTTCATGCTCGGGTAGTTCCAGGCTTATTTGAGGTTGCTGGGAGGATGGAACTGCCAGATGCAGTAGGATTCCCTGGGCTGAATCCCTGAAAGCTGGCTGGTGTTGTAATTACCAGGGCTGCAAAGAGAAGACAAGAGCAGTTGCAGCTCTTGCTCTGCCCGTCCATCCTCTCCTCAGGGCAAAGGCAGATAATTTCACATTCCCAACTCTTGAAAAACTACTTTGCCTAAGTTTCTAAGGAGCCAGTTAGGTTAGTTCATACTCTTTCATTTTATTTTTTTTTTTCTGGTGTATTGTGTCCTAGTGTTCCTGGTTAAGAAGTGTGTAGCTAGCTGATTGTGTACTTTTGTCTCTTTATAATGGCTTGATATCCAAAATTAAATTGAACTGTCCAATGCTTTCTCTGTAACTGTATCTCCTCAAAAAGAAACAAATGATCCAACTGTTCTCCTTGCCTTTCAGGGCTCCAAAGGAGAGATCTGTTCCATGCTCCCCTAATAATTGTCAGTGAGACTTATTCTTTGGCAATCTCRACATACAAAATATAGATATAAAACTGAGATGCCTCATAGAAAGGCTGTGTAGATAAATGTGATCTTGAAATGGATTTCCACAGTCTTTCAAAGCAGTAAGACATATACCTATTAACAGAATTGATACCAAAATGTATTCTCATGGCTTGAATAATTTTTAGATATTTTATGACATGCAAGATACGGGAAAAATAGAATACTATGTTGATTGGACTTTTCTCATAAATTTGACAAATTGATTCATGGTATTCCCTCAAATGTGCATATTACATGTAAAAAATCCTGACATGGGTCAAGGTGTGCAATGTTTAAAATTGATACTGCATTCCAATAGGCTAATTTGTGTTTGTGACTAGTTAAATAGATGATTGTATAAATTCTTCTCTGCTAATGTATATTTGACAAATTTTCCTCAAAAGTGCCTTGGCCTTCAGAGGATAAGTGTTGTGAGAAAAATCCTAGGACAAAAGAGCAGGAATTATGCATAAGGATTTTCAGAAAGAACCTTTGGGTTCTTTTTTTTTCATGTCCCATGTATGAATCCACATGTAAGATCTTTAATGTGGATACTAAAACAATCTGGATACTGGTCCTCAAAAGAGATATGCAACATCTATGTCTGTTACATGTTTCATGTAATTTAYACTATGGTTATATTATTATTTTCTTGCAACTTTGTATATTTTTACTGTGCTATTTCTGAAAACCCTGGTTTTTGTAGTYAGACCTTTTTATTTATACTTTTAAAAAAAGAATATTTTTCTATGCTGTATTTTTCATTAAAAGACTTAATGTTTAAAAAATTGAAAACTTAGATTTTAGTGGTTGCACAACCCCAAACAAGGCATTCTGGGCAAATAAGTGTGTAAAGCTGGCAAAAAGCTGGTTGAAGTATTTACAGGAATCAGCACTTTCCCCAAGTGTTTTGTAAGAATTCAAAGTAGAAACAACCATTCAAAACATCCTTAGAAATCCTAGTTTACTGCCTGGCAAATACTTTTGTGTAATGAAAAGTGCCAGGCAAAATGCACAATCTTTTTCTTGAGATTTTTCCACTATGGTGAACACAAAGTTTGATAGCCAAATGTTTAGAAATTTTCCAGAAACATAAAGTAAAATAAGATTTTAAGAAAATGCAGAAATTATACTAGGAAAAATTTAAATTGCCTGAAATTCTAGGCAAAATGGAAAAGCAGAGTTGCAGAGGAAGCTGCTAACTTTGCAGTGACTATGAGATAGAAACAGGGCACAGTCACTGAGCAGATCACATGGAACACCCTTTGCCTTCTCTCTGACTTGTTTCTTTTACCACCTGGAACTAACAGGACTTATGCTTATTTTTTGGGAGTTTTTATGTGAATCTTGCCTTGCACATGCACATAAAAAGGTATATTTTTCTTTGTAAATTATCCATGTAAGGCAAAGCAATCCAAATGCAGCAGAAACTGGAAGAAAAAGTTGTGCAACTGCAAAAAGCATTTCTGCATGAATGTGCCTTTGGTTTTTGCTCTTTATTACAAAAAATACTGTAATAAAGTGTTTYATAGAAGTGTTTTGTTAAAAATAAATTTTTTCATGTATTCCCTACTAYTTTGAAACATATTATTTGCTTTCATAGAAGAAATACAGACATGGGTTTTCTGTGATGAATGCATAAATTCTTTAATTCAGTTTGTAAAATTACTTTAAGCTTCATGTACAAGGAAAAACTAAGCCTTTATTCTTGCTGTCAATATATGTTGAATACAATAATATTACAGTGTTGCATGATTTCAGTTCTATTTCTTACAAATTTTCATAGCTTTTCCCATTTTTCCCCTAGAACAATAATATAAAGTAACTGAATTACTTGTTTGAGTATAATCAACAGAAATCATCCAAATTTCTGCATTTATCTAAATCTATAAATTAGTTACTGGATTGGGGTCACTGTTTGGCATTTAGCAGTTTATTAATTCATTTTAAGATAGCGCTACCACATCAGGAACAACAGCAGTGCACCTTTRTGGCAGTAGGAATTATAAGCATCATATTTGTATCATATTTATGTACACATTTATGTTCAAATTAGAGATTTATGAACATATTTATTTTCAAATTGGTGTGTTCCAATAYAAAAGCTTTCAGATCCAAGCTGTATTTTGTAATTATGTAGAAATTCAGGAGCTTAGAGGTGAAATTTCAGATTTTAACTTCAGAATTTAAATCTTCTATAAAAATAATAAGTTAATATCAGATTACTTCAGCTCTTCAGCTCTTCCCCAGGTAGTAAAAAAACCCTACACAAATGTGTATGTTTAACCACTCTTAGGCAATTTAACAATATAAGRTGGTTAGAGAAGCATAATATCAAAAGCTGATTGAATCTTCTTTCCTAAAAGAACCCCTTTAAGAGTTCTCTCCCTAATTTGCCCTGAACCAAGACACAAGGAAATAAGGGAAATTAGTGATTATTCCTGCAAGTAGTTAGGAAAGTAGCTTGAATTGCATATCCTGGACCAAATTTGGTTGAGACCTCCCTTATGTCAAACAAAATCCATAAACTAGACATAGATTTTTTATATACAGAAAAAAAAAATTCTTAGGTGAAAATAGTCTTATTAGAAAATATTTCATCCTCTGGACTATAATTCGAAATTGAAAGAATATTCTGAACTTTAGAAAAATATATGTAAGARAAGGAAATCAATTAATGCCTTGTTTTTACCTGTCTAAAATTTTTGYTCTTGGACATGACTAATTCAGAAATAGGAATCCAAATAACAGTAAATAGAACTGAAAATTAGAAAAAATTTTTCTGGTTGCATTTCAAAAACTGAAACAAATGTGATTCCTAGTTGACCAGATATTTTCTCCTTCCTGCTTTCCTGTAAACAGAAAAACTGTGTGTAAGTTAACTCAAAGTACTGGTTTTTTAGTGTCAGGTTTAGTGTAAAATGTGCTGCTGGCTGACTGCCATGGGAAGCCAAAAGCTTGTAATTTCAATTACACGGCATTTCAAGTAGAACAGACCCTAATGTGGAAGAGAGGATTAGAGGTGGCAGCTGATATTGTAGCAGAGCTCCAAGAAACCTTGTRTTTTTACAGTATCAGATGGTTTGCTCACCTTATGTCCTTGAACAGATTATGGGAGCTGAAACATCAAATATTGAGTGACTTCTTTATAGAAAGTGCAAGTTGAATAAAGMATCCTTAACATAATATTGTACAAAAAATATTTTTTWAATACTTCCTAGACTACAGATGAAATGTTTTGGTGGGGTAGTAATGTAAAATGTATTTCAGATAGACTGTCCAGAAATATTTAATTCTGTTGCAGAACATCTGTACTTGCCACATGCTTGGCCAGAGTGGGGGGACACTTGTAAACAAATGGTTCAATAAAGAAGTTTTGGGTTGTGGGGSTATTTTTGTTTGTTTTGTTTTAATTTAAAGGGATCTCTGTCAAATGTCTATTTAAGATATTTAAGTTATTCAGCAAAGAAAAGCTATGTTATCGTAGAAAGCTAAGCCCAGGTGTGTTCCTTAAACTTTTATCTCCTGAAGCTATCAATAAAATTTCCATTTGATTAGCAAAACCAAGTAGAATCTAAAGTACAGTAAAACCACTTTTCATATACTTACAAGTTTGCTAACTAATTTGGTTTCACATTTTACTCATTTCRTATTTATCATTCAGTTTAGGTAGTCTTCCACATCCACTGGGCACACACAAGAATACCTTTGTTTTACTCTGAAACAGACCAAAATGGCATAGAAATACGTGCTGAATAGTTTATTAACACCTTTTTTTTGGCCAGTAAGGAAGAATAATCTATTTTCTAACAAGTACTTGATTTTCAGGTGGTGTAAGCTAGAGTCCTAAATTTTGGTCTTAGCTATTCTGAAAAGCTGTACCTCTGTAGAACTCACCAGGTGTCACTGGGTATTGCATAGCCCAGGTCAATTCAGCTCAACAGTGAGATCAAAATATTCACATCTGCACAGGCTTTTTTTGAGGGTCAAAATGCTGTGTAGGATTGTGCTGCAGATTGAAGCACAGAGAGTGAGCTTGAAAAAACTTTTTTACTCTTACTCATGACCTCCTTAATTTTTTTTTCCTGTTCCACTGTGGTATTCCTGGTAAGTTATGGTATTTTCCAGAAGTTTGGGGAATCAGTGATGAGAGGGATTATTTCTGACCACATTGTGTGTAATTTTTTATTTTAGTGGTAATTTGGCCAAGGAATATAAGCAAGAAAAAAGCAATAATTAATGTATTGTATGTGAAAAAATGATGATGATATATAAAGAAAGTCACTTAAGAAATTGACACGGAGTTGACCTTCATTGTTGACAAATGTATCCCAAGTACTTTGAACATATTCTGTTGCAGAGCTCACTGCCTCACCTTCAAAGTTTGAAGGTGATGAACAGGACACAGAGCTGTTTCTGCAATTTAGAAAGACAAGAATGTAAAGACAACAATGACAATTCAGTAACATCCTCATACTTAGATGTCATTAATCCTGTTTATGCAAATAGGCCATTTATAAATTTTGTGCTAATATTTATAAAGCATAATGAATGAGCAAGGGCAGTGGGAGTTTGGAAGATGCTGAAATAATTGGAAGGATTCTATGCACATACTTCATACATACATGCTGTATTTTTCAACCACATTCAGTCTGCTGTGATTATCATTAAAGTCTAAGTTAACTGACATTAGTGTTTCATCTCCACAGTTCCTGGCCAGCAGACAAAGGATAAGTTTTGGTGAAGTGCAGTAAGAAAGTTTAAATAAATGGTTTGCAAGCCTGAATCTCTTTCTTAAGTGACATATTTAAACTGCTGCTATGTATCCACTGAGAGAAGGCACATCACGGAATTCTGCTAGAGCTGTACAAATTCATTTATCCTTGCATTTGAATTGACCTGCTTCCAAAGCCTTCTTGATAACATCCCCTACTTTCAGCTTGTGTTTATCTTCTAGGAATCAAAGGTCTGTTGCATAAATTGTTTGCTGGAGACGCTGAGGACCTCTGTCTGTGTTTATGCATTATGCACCTAGATGAACTCATAGTCTCAAAATGTTAAAAAATATTTTTTAATGCTAAGTGTTATTTAGAAATATATACAAAAATTACCTGGGCGTGCCTCCAAAAATGTTGTTGATTATAGCCGTGGAATATTTAGCTTCAGAGAAAGAACAAAAAATGTTTACAATACAGTTTTAATRAATTCTTATACCCTTTTTTTCCCAGATCATTTTAATTCTCTATTAGGTAAGCATTTAATTGAAAGTTACTATTATTATAAGCACACAATTTGTTATGAAATGAAATTGCTAATAATAAATATCTCATCTTCTATAGAAACTGTAGCAATACTGTTCTGATCTTTTGTGAAGCTATTGCCTGAAAAAAATGTTGAAAGCTTATGGTATTACATAAAATAGAAGATTCCCAGGAAGAGTTACAAAATTTGGGGGAAAATTCATCCAAAGTTGTCCTGGTTTCACCGAGTGTTGGAACTGTGTATCTGAAAGAGTTTGAATATGTGACAGTAGAGAGYTTCCTGTACTCAGTGACCTGTTCTGTGTGAGTCTTACATGACTACTGTGCATAAAGAGAAGAAGTACAGTAAAAGCAAAATCTACCAAAAACCAGCAGAGGTTTGTAGAAGAGAAAGATAACTCTATTTCCAGAAGCATTTCCAGGACATGGAAAGTGAAATCATCTCATCAGGCTAACCTTTGGAAGTATATTCTGAGGAGGTCAAGGAGTTACTGAAAGCTGATAATAATTTGCTATAATAAGCTTGAATAGTCCAATGTAAGAATATTAGAAGAGCAGTTTGGTTTTCAAGTATTTCCACAGACCACTGTGGCTATTTTTTATTCCATATTTAATCAAAGTTGTATTTATGAATGAAATTGTATATTCAAAAAAGGATTAATCCTTATTATATATATTATATCCTGGGCGGTTTTTTCCTTAKGCTTTTTCCCAGATATGAAAATATACCCTGTAAAATGCGAATAAAAATGTCCTTTTTCCACCATAAAAATTTGGGGACAGAAAATATCTAAAAATAGGTTGAAAAACAAAAAATTTGAGTTCTCTTACATGTCTTTTCCCCCTTCCCATCTCTTATTTAATTTCATTCATTTCAGAGGAACTGATCACGGAAAATKATATTCTTTAATTTRGAGATAGATATTGGATAATTAGTAYCCATTTGAAATAAGTATTTAGTAATGTAATTTAATAGCGATTAATATTCTGTAGTGAGCTCCACAATCTCAGTTGCTATTTGGATGGAGAATTCACAGTGAGGACCCAAGTCAAAAATGCTCAAAACCTCTTAGGGGAACTAGCAAATCAGGTCTAGTGATATGTCTGAAATAAAAATGTTTGAAGGTGCCTTCACTTCTGGGTAATTTACTGTTTTATTCAGCTATTCCTCTGTATTTGCATGGGATCAAATACAGGTAACTTTAACCAGGGAGGAATTAGCATTAAAAAAACATTTGGCAAATARAAAAAATGTTGTTACTGTTCTGAAAAATGTATGAATTAATAAGAGCAGAGTTATCTTCAGCTTCAAACTATTTTGTATGCTGGTAAATGTGACTGGGCTTTTTTGCATAGGCACAAACAGCATTACAGTATAGCTGTWGCTTTAAAAATATAAATCTGTGCTRTTTTATTTTAAAGATGCATGGTTCACAATGATCATTTGCATTCAAAGCAGTGTTTATTTGGAATGGATTAATAATGATGTAAAATAWATCCCATATTATCATTTTACTTCTGTAGAATTATGCCTACTTTTCTAAAAGGGAAAGCTCTACACTGTTTAAAGCTTTTTTTTTTTTCTGTGAATAGAGATGATATCAAACCTATATTTTCATGTTCATCCTTTGAACTGTRCTGCACCTTTCCCTGTGGGATAAGAGTCTGGCCAGGGAAGTGCCATCWCTCAGGGCAGTGATCCACAGCAGCCCCGTGTCAGCTCTGATGCAGCTCCAGACTGATGGACTGTGGAGTCCCGTGTGCCCTCTGTGAATGGGGCCACCAGTTTGGGTCTCCCTCCTCTGATCAATCATTCTTCTCCCTGAAATTACTTCAGCTTAATGTCTTTGAAACAGTGGCTTCTCTAAATTTGCTTGGCATTTAATGAAAAATTTAAGAATTAGTAAGAGGTGAATGAAAATTTGACCATTGCATAAGCCTTGTTTCTTTAGGAAATGAACAAAACTTTCTAGACTACAGATGRAATGTTTTTGTGACATTATAATGTAAAATTCATTTCAGATAGACTGTCAATAATTATTTAATTGATGTTTTTGTTTGTTGTTTTTATTTGGTTTTTTTTTTTATGAGCAAGTCTTGCACAATTGGTCATATGTTTTACTGTGCATTTCCCATACACATCTATCAAGTTTACCTCATAGTATGTATTACAAYAATTTCCTAAAACTATATTTAGTGGATTCCAGTAAAAGAAAATAATTTTGAATACCACAGTGTTCAATAAAAAGAGGCTGAGGGCAATGGTCKGTTTGCTGACTACCCTTTCAAACTGATATTGTGATTGATAACTCAAACCCTGATGATTTAGCTTTTTCTGAAAGGAATACTTCTTGCAGTGATAAAACAGTACTGGAAATTTTGATTAGGAAATTCTATGATATTCCCAGAAGTGCAGCTTTGCAGAGATGCTGAGCCAAATGTTGTGGTAATTTAAAAAAAGTGCTTACCAAATAATTGGAACTGCAGAGAATGTAAATCATTGAGGAATTTGTCCTGTTATGATGTCTCAGCATAGAGCAAGAGCTTATGTGAAGGTGTATATCTTAGTTATTGTAGAACTGCTTCTTTTAACTAATTCCTATTTATTTTATGCATTTTAAGAATTGAAATTTTGTAGTATTTTACATAAAATTTTGTATATTCTACATAATAAGCTCCAGATTCCTGATCTATATGGGGACAACACTCTTTTTATTGTTTCATATATAAATATGAAACTGGATTAAAAGCATTCAATTTTCTTTTTATCTGTGTAAGTCCCAGACAGTTTGGACCTTGGATGCTGTGAGTGTTAGACCTGGAGGTTCCCCAAGGCAGAAACTCCTAAAGGACTCCTTAGCAGCAAAAGAACTTCAGACCATGGAAAAACACCTAGCTGGTATGTATGGGATCAAGGAACCATAAAATGCCTAGAAGTACTTGCTCAGCTTGCTCTGCCAATATTTCAGATGAAGGAGAAAATTATCTAACTCACATGCTGGTGAAAACAGATGAAAACTTTATTTATTTTTTTTAATTGAAGAGAACACAATTAATGTTTTGTTTGTAGATGTAATGAACTTCACTGTAATCACAGTAAGTACACTATTTAAACAGTAATTAAACCATGTTAAATATGCTGTGGTCTGAAAGCAAAATAATGCACCTTTTTTTTGTTTTCATGTTTCACCCAGACTTATGCAATAAGGAGGTACTCATGTTTTACTTACTGTTAAATAGTCTTTAAAAGCAGGCTGCAGTGGATCTTTAACTGAAGAACAGATTGCTTTGCAGGAAAAACTCGCCTTGTTCATGAGAATTCTGGCTAAGTGAAATCTGTTAGTTTGTGTGTCTTGGAACATCTGCAATGTCTTTGATGGGTTAACCATTTCTGAAAAGTAAAAAAAAAAGTGTGAGGTTATTGGTAAAGAGATGTTTCAGAGCTTTATAAAAATTAATGAGGAATATTCTAAAATTTAGCTTGCAATTTGTTCTTCTTTGTAACCAATGTTTTCTATCTTCAGGTTTCATTAAAAGGCATGACATAGACCTATATTGTGGTAGTCCTACATTATGCATGCTATTTGTCATGTGGTGAAAGCTTCATAGGCTAATTCTATGAAGAGTAATGCTTCACTGGGATGTAAAGACTGTATATGTAAAATGAAGGTAGAAATGAAATTTATTTGATCATTCTTCTAAGTTACTTAGAGAGTGAGGTGGAGAACGCTTTTAGTGTGATATTTTAAAATACTTTGGATATTTATCTTGCCAATAACAATGGTGAGAAAGCCGTATCCTCTTTAGAAAGGGAGTGTTGCAGCTGAGGTCAAGGCAGATGACAAAGCTTAAGCACAGTGAGGGAAGCTTTTTAGGAACAGGTGTTGCTCATAATGGAGCATGAACTAAAAATTGCAATATATGCAAATGAAGCCTTTTTAGGTGGGTTTTGTGTCAGACAGTAGAGATGCTGTAATTAAATTTTTTTTTTATAGGTTCATAGAGCTAACAGCTATGAGAGCTGCAGCTGCAGCCACTGCCAAACTAGATTYAAAAATCCATGAGCCCTCTCTCTAAACTGAAACTCCCAGGAACATCTAGTGGGAATCAGGAGAACAGCAAAAATGGTTTCTGTAGCATAGCAGGGACCTGTGTACCCCAAGGGCCCTGCTACTGAGGTATCACTTGTTTTCCCTTATGTTGTCGCTCAGGAGGAGTTTGGTGAAGATCTGCCTACTTTGATTTATGTCCTAACTGGTCTCACTTCCATGGTCACACAAGCTGTTCTTGCATGTATTATGCTGTGGAAAATGCAGTCCCTTGGCAAAGCTGACAGTAATAACTACAATATTCAATAGAATATGCAATTTTAAATACTTAATTGACTGTAAAGTAACTAGGTRCCTTTACTTAATCTCTGAGATTCCTTCTGCAGCTGTGTGACCCACAAGATTTTCTCTCTCACATCAGTGGTGTTCCTGTCATTTGACTTTTGGCCTGATATWTCAGTAAAGCTGTTGTTACATGAGGTTCAGCCATTCTACTATTCAGTAATTTTTGTCTGACTGAGAACTTCACATGAAAACAGCCCAATTATTAAACATTGGACTATTGTATTCCAAATAATTCATGCCCTATTATAACACCAGTGGAGCTTGAGACAATTACTCCCCTCAAAGACAAGAATAACGTAATTTCTGTGAATAATCAGTTCAGAGTACCTCAGATAATAATGCTGTGGTTTGGCTTAGCCTCATTTATCTTATACATTTGCAAAAGTTCAAGTGTCTGTGGTGTCAGCAAGTCTTCTGTTTCAGTTCTCTTAGCAAGTGCAATGGAACCTATTAATTCCACGGAATGGCTGCCTATCTAGGCAGTAATTTAGATGCCTGAGCTATGACTTGGATTACCTGTGTAATGATGAAATATGGCCCCCTGTCTCACATGCACCTTCTTAAGGGGCCTGGCCTTCCCTTATGGACAATGTGCTGGATAAAAATCAGTCCTAACATAAGGCATAATTTGGTGCCTGTGCCTAAATTAGGAGCTAGCACCAATTGCCAGCAACTGCCTCAGTACCTTGACATTTGAAAGCAGCAGTTTTACAAAATCAGATACTGGAACAGTTTTCCTTCTCTATATATGGCTCATATCTTTTTTTGTCCAAAATCCAGGCTCTTATGTTATTATGGCTGCTTTATATCACGAGCAAATGGAGATCATTATTTTCTTGGTAGTTTATTCCATTATCTTGCCAGTTTGGTGTGTTGCACTGATTTTGTGGTCTTCGTATACTTCTGGAAAATATTTTATCACAAGAAGAACTGTTAAAAAATAAAMAGTTTGTAAGTGAATCATAACAGTTTGCATTTGAATCATATCCTTATTCTGGATATTTTTTTATTTGAAAGCAAGATGCCTTTGTGTTGCTCTGTTGCATTTTATTTTCCTTTAAATGACCACAACAAGGATTTTTAAAAATCCTAAGTCATAATTCAATTGTGTTATTTAATATGGATCAGATAATACTGCAAAACTGGGAATGTATGACTTTTTTTTCTTTCTCGTTGAAAAGCTTATATTAAAGCAAAATCAAACAGAACATGTGTAAATAAAACTGAGTAATTATGCTATGGAAACATGTTAATTATGTGTAGAGAAATTATTATAATTGGTTTATCTSCAGGCTTGATTGCTATATGAAATTAAGGAAACATGAGCCAGTATATAGTATTTATTTAACTCTATTAAATCATTCAATATTYGTACTATTTTTTAGCATACTGAATTGATTCTACAGGCAAGTTGGACGTCTGTAATTTTGCAAAGAAATAGACTAGGCTGGTTTTTTACAAGACCATATTCTTCATTTGGTTTAAATCAGTAGCCCACAGTATCATTTATTGGCCCCTAATTTTTTGCCAGGTGTCTTACACATTCTGCACCAGAAGAGGAGCAGGGAGCAGGTTAAGGGAGCTGCTTCTTCCCCCTCTAAGATCAGCTCAGTTGGTGAGATMCTGGTGCTAATAACACCAAGGTSATCATCAAGGTTTGATCCTCATATGGGCCAAACTGAAGAGTTTGACTTGATTATCCTTGTAGTTCCCTTGCAATTAAGAAGATTCTGTGATTCTGTGATTCACTACTCTGCACTCATGAGACCCCACCTGAGTGCTGCATTCAGCTCTGGGGCCCCCAAGGTAAAAAGGATATGGACTTCTTTGAGWGAGTCCAGAGGAGGCCATGAAGATGCTCAGGGGGCTGGAGCATCTCTCATAGCCTGAGAGATTTGGAGTTGTTTGGCCTGGAGAAGTGAAGGCTACAGGGACAGCTGTTGTGGCCTTCCAGTACCTAAAGRGGCCTGCAAGAGAGCTGGAGAGACACTTTTTATACGGGTATGTAGTGATAGGACAAGGAATAAAGGCTTTAAACTAAAAGAGGAGAGGTTTAGATTAAATGTTGAGAAGGCATTCTTGACTGTGTGGGYGGTGAGGCCCTGGAACAGGTTGCCCAGAGAAGCTGTGGTTGTCTTGTCCCTARCAGTGCTCAAGGCCWGGTGGGATGGAGCTCTGAGCAACATGATTTAGTGGAAGGCATTCCTGCCCATASCCAGTGGGTTTGGAACCAGGTGACCTTTAAGGTTTCTTCCAGTCAAACYATTCTCTGATTCTGTGAAGCTMCAAACTRAAAGCATAGTGGAAGAGTAGTTCAAGATGTAATAATTTTAAAATAGAAATACTTAATTGTAAGGACACAATTAGAAATATTCATAACTGTGTGCTAGAAATAWTGACTTTGTTTTGAAATTTGCTAACAGTAAAATATTTAATCTTTATAAAGTTGAGGGACACTTTTATCTGAGGCTTTCACAACTGTTTCAATTTTATTAGCTTTTCTAGTAATAGCCTTTGAATTGTGTGCAATAGGTTGTATAGACTAGTAACATGAAATTGGCATGGCTTATTTTCCTGTTTTCAAGATCTTATAAAAKACATTGATGTTAAAGGCAGCACATCTTTAATTATTTAACATACAACATTCCTTTTATACCTACTGGTAAACACAAGTGAAAAAWAATCTCATTTCCAATATGCAGTTTAGAATCTGTTTCTTTTAGGACATTTAGAACCTGAAATAATTGTTATTAAAAAATGCTTATTTTAGACAAGTTGACTTAATGGGTGTTTAAATCAGTAGAACCTTGCTACTTTACAGCTTCTGGGACTGTGACTTGTTAATGGGAAATGGCATTGCTATTTTAAAGATAATCAGCTGTGTCTATGAAAATCGAGTACAGTAGAGTACATGCCAGTGAAAGTGAAAATTCATAACAGTAGTGTAAGATAAAATTAACTTGATTAAACTGTTTCTTAAGCTCTACATTTGTACTTGCAAGGACTTTCAATATGTTATCAATGCTGACCTAAATTCCAGCTACCCTCGCCTGACTTTGATGGCTTTATTCTGATTTAATTCATTAGAAGCATTAATGTGATCTAAATTATTTCAGGAAGCACTTTTCATTCACTGTGCTTAACCTGCTGTGGTTTTAAAAGAGATCTTATGTCTTAAGGCTGTACACAAGGTGGGGTTGGACCACCCAATGGCTGTCACCTTTTCTCCTTGGGCTCTGGACATTGGCGACCCCATCACCTGCTGCGGCACTGGTTGCAGGCCAGAGCACGAGATTGAGGTTCAAACAGGATCCCAAATCCAGACATGCCAGAGTTCAATAGTTACTTTCCTCAGAGTTTTGGTTGTGCAGTGGACAGCAGGACCAGAAGCAAAASTTTTGCCTTGAGCCAGTTTTGGATTGCAGCTGAGAATGGCAGGTTTACATCACTACTCTATCTTGGTTTGCTACTAATCTTGATTTTTCAGTAACTGTGCAAAAGCCACAGAGACATAATTTTGATGACACAAGAGGAATTTTTATAGGTGTGTTGATATTCAATGAAGAGGTAATATTTCATTGCTGCAGGGTMGCTGTGTTTGCAGTGAACCAAATGTAAATAAATTTTAGGCAAATGCTTGCCAAACATTTGCACTGTTAATTCAGATGCCTTTTATTTTAAGCATGAATAGATTTTCTCTGCACAGCTTGAGGTTCTCACTTACATTGGAGAAAATCAATGAGGGTTTTAAACCAGAGAGAAACAGACAGTGAGTTTCTTTCTTTTTCATTTCTTCATGTGTGTGTGCACAGACATTGAGAAGGACCTCGCACTGTGGGAAGAAGCAAGGCTCTCAAGAAGCTCTGGTGTCCAGCATCCCAGTGTAGTTACCTCTGACCAGCAAGGCACTCTTCAAGCTGCACAGGGCCCAACCCCAAGGCCTCAGGTGCCAACTCCAACAGGGAAGAACGTTCAGCTACAAGGAAGCAAATCACCGCCGCTGCCCACTAACAGCAGAACACAGATCTCCAGTGTCACTAACAGCAGTGCACAAACCAAGAGGCCATCAGCTCCAGGGAGCAGACCCATGACCCCAAATAGCTTGTTGTCACGGCCTCTTACCCCTAGCAACCAAGGAAATAGGGAAGGCATTATTAGCATGCAAAGAAGCAGATCTTTGTCATCTAAGAGCCAAATGGGGAGGACCCTCAGTGCTGCTTCAGGGCTTTCTGTGCAAGTGAGTGGAGATGTTGTTGGAACTGTCACTACTCAGAGAAACAGTTTATCAGAAGTAAGATTTTCAATTTAATGTTTTTGCTATGTTTAATAATGCCAAGACTTGATTGCATTTTATGTTCAAGTAACATCAGTATACCTAATGTAACCTACTGTGCTGAAGAGAACTTGAAATAGAATGATCAGAAAATTAGCAAGGAAATACTGCTCAGCTTTGAGAGGTACTCATTAGAGAATGTCAGTATTATTACAGAAATCATACTGAAACACTTGTGTGCCCCAAATTTACCATGAGCTCGGTAGGGCTTTGCCTGTACAATGCATAGYAGTTTTATTAGCATTACAGTTTCTAACAGGTGCGTATCTATGGAATATTAAAAAAACCCCTTTATCTAATCTTTATGTTACATGATTTTTTTTTTTCCTGCTGCACTGGCAGTGCATGATATTTTCTTGATCTACTTTCTATTTCATATTTTTGGGCAATTGGAATGATTAGTTAGGCATCACTGAAAGGACAGTTTTTTCCAAAGCACCAAACTGAATTGCAAGAGAAAATGTCCAACATTGTTGAATCACTGTCTAATACTGTATGCATGGTAACTAGGCTAATTTACAGCATAAAAATTTCCTGTCACATATTATTGGCTTTTACTGGACTAGTCTTTGTTTAAAACATAACWAAAGAAAAAGTTAAAGTACCTTGTAAATTCTGAGTAGGATTCTCCTCTGCTAACCTTAGCTGCCTTAAAGATAACTTCAGTGTGTGGGCAGTGGAAATAAAAGCACCTGTGAAAGAAAACCCCTGCTGTCTATCTCTATACATGCCTTACAAAGGTGAGTCTTTTCTCAGGATATGCCCGTCCTTCTGTACTGACTTGAGAAGGAACTATGTGTCTAGACTGCTGATTTTTTAGTGGTGGAATATGTTGGTTCCTGCCATTATTACCAATCTCTTTGTAAACCATTTGTCAAAACTTGGAGACCTTGTTTCCAAGACTGAAAATAATATCATACCTTTAGATTGTTTCTGAGGAGTATCATCTGTTTTAATAATCTGTTGGGTGTGACACTTGATACGATATGTTATCAGTCTCATGACTTCTAAAGAAAATTTCAAATGTTGTTTATGATRGTGTTGCTTAGGGTTGCTTTTAGAAAAATTAGAGATTAAATACTCAGTATAACCCTTCATTTAATTATATGATGTCCATTATTTGTTGTGAAGGAAAGCAAAGGAGGCACAGATTATTCTAGAATTTGGGGAAGAAATCTTACTTCAATTTGGTGGTGAAATAAATACTCATTATTTTGGTGTTTGAATGACAGTGCACTAATCCCATCACTTGAGCTGTTTCTTCACTTAGAATTGAATATCCAGATTAAAGACATGAGGACTGAAGGTGACTACAGTTCTTCTGAAAGTGTTTTCACTGCCAGTTGATATATTTTCAAGCCACATTTCCCATTAAAAAGAAAAGAAAGACACTTAATTTTAACACTTTTTTTTGGACAAAAAAWAATCACTTTATGTCCTCTTTTGAAGTATGGGATGTGTTTGTGTGTTAGAATTTCCTCTCATACCAGAAAATGAGAATTGAAATTAATTTTTAACAAAAATAYGTTCAGAAGAAATGAAGGGTTTTATTGTCTCCAACTAGATTCTTCACCCCTCTTTTTCTTCTTTTAGGCAGTCTTGTTCTTAACTTATACACAGTCATGTGATGCCAAGTAAAATTATTGTATATGCTCCTGAAACTATGTGTATGTAATGTGTGAGAGATATCCAGTCTGCCCACCACTTTTGTTCTTTCCTGTAAAAAGGCAGACAATTAAAAATGCTTTCTTCCAGAGCCTTTCTATAGTTATGGTAATAATAAGAAAGAATCCCATTTAATTTGCTGTGTCTTGTTACTTCTGTTTGCTGAGAGCTCTCAGAGTAAATGGCCTGTTATACTTTTAATATATGTATATATTTGTCTGAAGAATTTTAGGAAGTGAGCAATATTATGATGCTATTTTCCAGTTAGAATAGCATGTCCAGATTCAGCCAGCAATCCACTGTAAAGCTGATGTTAAACCTCAGCATTTCTATGCAGGATCTTATCCTCTGTTAAAATCCCTTCTAGAAGTGACAAATTCTTTTCTTTCTCTTTGCTCACTGGGTACAATAGTACCTTGGCTGCTAGTGACCCAGCTCAGACCCTATTTATCCTTTCTGMCATGCACAAGTGACCTTTGACATTATGGAAACTCAGCTTGGGACTAGCTCTGCTTCCAAAGGGAAGCTGCTGGTACGACAYGTTCATAGTGATGACCTTCCTGTGCCAGGTTGTGAAGGCCCATGAATATCAGAAAGTAGCTGATGGAGAGCTGGCCAATCTGCCACTCCCAGCCTCATTTTGAGGTGTTATACTAGAAGCTTTCAAGCTGTCTTTTGCCCACTTGAGTTCCTGGTCACTTAGAGAAGTGGATTTAGACAGAACATACCCAGGAAATACGTCTGTTCTGTGACCCTTTTTGCCATGTTAGACATTTCCTCCCATTTGTGGCCATATGATTTCACTTTCTTGTGTCACAGCTTGTCTCCGACCATGGAGATGTATCTTAAAAAGGCAGAGATGGTTTGGGGTAGGAGAACAAGAGTCCTGCCTGTCTTTGTACTATTACAGATCACAAACATAKAAAACTCAAGGCTGATACTGTAATTTATTTTGCAACTTTCATTGTAGGTTTTGTATCCTCTTCCTGTATAAAACCAGTAAAATAAAAGAGGGGAAAYTGCCTTTATTCTTATTAGCCTTATGGTCTCAACTGGGAATTTCTACTGGATGTAAATACACTATGGTTATATTGCCAATTCTATGGAAGATGCTATGATAAGATTTTTTGCAAATAACTCTGCTTACTTACTTTTAGGTGATGTTAATGGAATTAATCAGTAGAATGTTGATATATATTTGATGAGAATAAGTCAGTTGAAAAGAATGTGACTACTGGGTGCCAGGAGCATGTTTTACCAAGGAGCTTGATATACTTATTTATTTACTTGCTTATTTGTTGGGAATTTTAACATATCTCTCAATGCCTTATGTATGCTTCCTAGATTGTAATGTGTTTCAAAGTAACATAACAAGTCTAAATAGAAAAATATTTCTAATAAATACAATTCAAAGTTCTTAAGCTTTTGTAAAAGTTCATGCTGCAGCATGGGTGGTTCAATCTTGTTATAGCACAGATCTTAAATAATTTGGCAAGTACTAAACATATCAGCTGTTAAGAATATTTTGGGTTTTTTTAATGCTCAAGACTTATAATGATCTGAGATTTTGTGGACAAGTTTCTGCCTCCTGGCACACATAATATTACTAAGTTCTAACAGGTGTGTTTTATTATCAGCTCTGTTCAAGGCTGAATTGAATTATAGCAAAGAAATGCTACCTAGAGAAATAGTTTTATTATCTCTATAAAGGTAATAAATCAGGGTTCCAAATCCTTTGGCAGAGATACTTTTATGCATGTTCCTAATCCTTTGGTGTTTTGTATAAATTGGCAAAGGAATGGTGAACCCTGCTTATTTCTTTAGGATGGATTCCATTAAAGTGACACAATTCTGTGATACTTGTCAATAGCTGTTGAGATGGAAATACCACTGACTCCCTGGTTTGCCATATCATTTTCTGAATTGAGGAAATTTTATGATAATTTAATTTATTCAGATAATTTAAGGTGGTATTCAGCAATCCTTATTAGTCTGTCATTGTTGAGAGCAGGAAACTGTCTTATTCGAATATAGCCTCGATTAACAAAATTTTTAATCCTATTTACTGGAGTATAGAGCATAACTTGTGATGAGGACTCTCTTTTTGGTCAGATACTCTCATTCTGTTCCACTGCCTGGCTCAGGTCTTTGCTCTATGTTTTTGGAAGATTAAAAAGTGTGTGGATCAGAGTGAGAGTCACTCATCCCTACTGCAAGAATCCTGTTCCTTGAACCAAAACACGTTCAGTGTTGTAGTCATTAACTTTCTCCAGCACAGCACATTGGAAATGACCATACATAAGTGAGGCCTGGGTCCTGCCTGAATTTACTGCTGGCCCATGGCAGCAGTCTTTGWGAATTTTTAACACATTACTGACAGAATTAATAATTTACTCCCAGCGAGCTAGATCTTGATTGAGCAGCCTTCAGTCTCCCAAAACTGATTTAAACAAGCCTGGATTCTGTATTTAAATCAGATAGCCTAAGAATAAAATTTATGTTGCAATACAATTTAACTTTAATATGTAGATTCTCATTTCAGCTGATGTTACACAAAACAGGGTTATTACCCCCCCCTTTTTTTTCAAGAACTTATAAAAGTCTGGCCAGTAATTTTATGATATCTGGCCAAGGTTAAAGTTTTCTTTTATAGACTAAACTTTCATGTTTGAGCTGCCTTTGAAAATAAAACTGTGCATTCCAGTCTCATCTCTCCCCACGAATATTTCAAAGGAATGTGTCAAAGTATTTTATATGTCTGTGTGTATACCTGTTCTCATGCATATGTGTGTAACTGCATGGAAAAATATTCTTATATGCGTACATGTATACATTACATTAAAAAGCCGGCAATTTTAAAACATTTTCAAAAGCATATATTCAGCTGCATATGCATTTTTAACCATGTAAAACATTTATATTTTGATGTTTTAATGGTATCTTTACAAAAGTTTCCATAACATTTTTCCTTCCTAAGCCTTCTCCTTATGCAGTGAAACCATAGGTTTTAAATCAGGTTTCAGGTTCTGGTACTTATTAGACTAGAAACAGTGAACATTTTGACAGATCAAATCCTCACTTAGGCAAATTGCATTTGAAATGTTTGTTCAGCCCAAAAACTGCAGGGTTAGATGTAATATCTGCAATTTTGTCTTGTCACTGCATTTCCAAGATGAGTATGTATGTGTCATACATATCTGTATTTATAATGGAGAGATAGTGAAATAAATCCCTTCATTTTGGTGTGTTTGGGTTTGATTTTTTTTGTTGTTGTTTCTTTGTTTTGTTTGGTTGGTTTTGGTTTTGTTTTGGTTTTTGGGGTTTTTGTGGATTTTTGTTTGTTTGGTTTTGGGTTTTTGTTTGTTTTGGGGAGTGGGGTTTTTTTTTGTCTCTTTTTTGTTTTACTAAATAGTTTAAAAAAAATTCCAAGGAGCCTGCACATCCTCTACATTTTGATTTTATTTCATGACAAGTTTTTTTTTTGTTTTTAAAGGCTTTCTCTAGTTAATTGAGGCTAGTGTTTGCTGCAGTCTTCATTTATACAGAACAATTACCTGTCATTTTATCTAAAATAGATCTGTTTGTGGCAGGAAGAATTCTTACAACAGCTTCAACTTGCTCATCAACCTTGGATACTGCCGAGTGACACAGAAAGTGAAGGAGTGGAAGCTGACCAAGACAAATGTAAGTATATGTGTGAAGGACCAGATAATATGTCAAAAACCCTCAACTTTTCTTCTGTTTTCCATATCATTAAATACTGTAGAGATGTCATGCCTGCTCTCAGGAGCTTTTCTCACAAGTACCAATAACTTATTTGTCTGAAGGCTGAACCTTCTAGGATTGATCTGCAGAAGCTTTCCTTTAGTCACTGAACAATGACAAAATGATGACAGAACACTGTTTACTTAAGCTAAGTGAAACAATTTGTCCTGATGTGTTAAAGGAGCTGTTCCAGAAAATAACATGAACTTGAAATAGATGATCTGTTTCATAAATCTGTATTCAACAACAACAAAAAAAGCAAAGTAAAAAACTCCAGGTCTAGAAAGTAGAGCCTCCCTCCTTAGGTATGACACTCCATTATCTCTATTTTGCTTACATTCTTTTTAATCCATTTGTATAAATAAAAAAGTTCTTAATCATACCAGTAATCCTTAATATCCTGCACTCTTCAAAGTATTTGTCTAATTTGTGGAAGTGAGGGACAGGATCAGAGGATCAGCAGGATCAGAAAGTAACAGGCTATAAATTGCAATATTTTCAAATTGTAGCACATTGTCCCTGCTACAAGGTACCTGTAAATGATCTTACTGTTTCACATTATCTCTTTTAATTCACAGTAGTTTTGTGATCTGTAAGAGTGAATATGCAAACTGCTTCCTAACATATTTTAGGTGATGTACTTGAAAAAGAACAGATGATTTAATCAGCATATTTAGAAAACTCAATACTCAATAACATATGAGAAAACTCAATAACATATGAAAAAGATGCTTTCTTTACAGAAAGGAATAGTTCTGTAAGGGATTAAGGATTCATAAGAAGCATGCCAGATAAACAGATTTTTTTTTAAATTATGCCACTTTAAATAATTGGTTTTTACTCATACATCAGTTTCATGAATTCATACATAGCCCAGAGTTTGACTAAAATTTAAATTTACACAGTGGGATCCTAAAGAGCATGTGCAGGTCTTTTTGAACACCATTAAAATGTCACAATGAGATTCTGTGCATCCATCTGATTTTAATCCAAGGCTGTAAGTCCAATTTGACTTGCACCAGAGTCTTTCAGTTACCTTTGAGCTGAAACTCACCTTAGGCGGCTCAGGAGAGACTCTGGGGCTGCCTTTTATGTGTTGCTATTTTTCTTCAGTATTTTCTGTAATGAATTTGCAGTCCCACAAACATTGGTAGGACTGGCTGTGCACACACAGACTGATGCTAATTATGTGACCAGGGAAACTGATGCTCCAGGACATATCAGATACACACCATGGTTTTGTATAGCTGCTGTACTGGAATTGTGTGGGTGTGAAGACTTGTGAGCACCCAAAATCCTGTCCTATAATATTCCAAGAATATTATAGGTCATTGTCATTGCCCAAAAAATAAAGTGGTGAGTTAAATATTAAAAGAATGTTGTTAAGGTCAGTGTCCAAATGCCTCTTCAATAGTGACAGACTTGAGCAATTGACCATCTCCCTCAGAAGCCTGTTCAGTCTTTCACCCTTTCAGTAAAGGAATGCTCCTGATGCCAGTCTGAATCTCWCCTGGCACAGCTTTGAGCCATTACTTTGTGTTCTGTCACTGAATACCAGGGAGAAGAGATCAGTGCCTCTCTCTCTACATGCCCTCCTCAGGAAGCTATGAAGTGAAGTCAGTCCTCAGCTTCGTTTTCTCCAAACTAGACAAGCCCAAAATCCTTAGCTGCCCCTCACAGATCATTCCTTCCAGCCCTTTCACCAGCTTTGTTGCTCTCATCTGGACCCACTCAAGGACCTTCACGTCCTTCTTAAATTGTGGTGCCCAGAACTGCACCCAGTGCTCCAGGTGAGGCTGCACCCGTGCTCTACACAGTGGGATAGTCACCTTTCTTGWGCAGCTGGTGATTCTGTATTTGATGCACCCCTGGATGGGGTTTGTCCTGTTGGCTTCCAGGACAAGCTGCTGATCCTTGCTGTACCTGCTGCCAACCAGCACCTCCAGATCCATTTCTGCAGAGAGGCTCTCCAGCCACTCCTCTCCCAGTTTATACTTTTGCTTGATACTAGTCTGTCCCAGCTGCAGAATCTGGGGTTTTGACTTGTTAAACTTTGTGCCATCAATCACTGTCCAGTGTTCCAGTCTGTGTAGATMCCTCTGCAGAGCCTCTTGTCCCTCCAAAGAGTCAGCAGTACCTCCCAGTTTGGGATCATCAGCAAATGTGCTAATGGTGGATTCAACCKCTGCCTGCGGGTTGTTGGTAAATGTATTGACCAGAACTGGCCCTAGAATTGATCCCTGGGCAACACCAGTGGTCCCCTTTGAGCTCTGCCCTTCAGCCGTTCTTCACCCAGCACAGCCTGCAGCCACTCATCCCACAGTTGTCATGAAGGATGCTGTGGGGGACAGAATCAAAAGCATTACTCAAATCCAGAAAAACCATGTCCATCAACTTCCCTTTATCCACTGGTGGGTGGCCTTATCATAGAAAGCTATCAAGTTAGTTAAGCAGGACTTTCCCTTTGTGAACCCATGTTGACCTCAGTGCAGTTAGGTGGTGCACCCTCTTATCACTGTTGCTACTACTATAACTAAAGAGATGGAACAAAAATATTTTATTAAAGTAATACTTCCTGTAACTGAAATCTAATAGTGAAAAATTTTATTAAAAGTAACTAAGGATGGTAACATCCCTGTCTGAGTTTTTTTGCTAGTGACATTGTCAAGAAAGTGGAGAACTGCCGCTGCTGACAAAGAGAAGCTGCCAATTCCTGGTTGTAAAGTGGAGTCAGCAAGGGGCTTTGGCASACTTGCTGATGCCACTGCTTGTAGGTAGACCAGCTGGCAAGATTACACATAATTTTTCACCCCAAAGTAATAAATCTGTGCGGGTATTTTTGGTGTGATTTAGTGTTGAGAAGGCCCAGGAGTCCATAATTTGTGAGTTTGAGCAGAAGAGCTGCAAAATTAATCTTTACAATAGCAACACCTGTTCTTTGACATAGTCTTTGATAAATTACATGTGGATAATATTTACCACATTCTTTGACTACTTTGAGATAATAGCAGCCAGGTGTAAAGCTAGTTTTTGGTAGTGGGAAAACAATGCAGAAAGAGAAACTGTGTGAGTCACCTTGAGTTCTCTAAAAGTAATATTGTCTGGTTAGAGTTTTAGAAGAAAAAGAATGAAAAAAATAAGAGGGGAACAGTTTCAAATGTATTCAGATGTAAAAGTTTAGAGAGACTATTTTCAAAGTAAGTGATAACTGAACAGAACTGGGTCACTTTGGAATCTCAGCATCTCTCAACAAACATCGTTAGCAAAACAGATACAACAGCGCGTATCTCGTCTTATGGAAATAAGATCTTGGTTCGCAGTTCTTGTACATCAGACTTTACGTTTTAAATTCTCCAGGCTCTCTGACAGCATTTTAAAAATTTATCCTTAGCAGCAAGTTCCAATGATAACTAGAAGTCAATAATTGTTAAACCTTCATACTAATTATGACAACATTTTAAATCAAATAGCTACTCACATAAAAGAGTTTAAATTATTCTAGSTTAAAAGATTTGTTATGTTAAAGAAGGAAAGAAAAATATTTTTAAGAAGCTTTGTTGGTTTTTTTAGCATACCATTTCCTTTTCTTTGTCACTTAATTAAGTTTGTGGCCATAGATCAGAGAAAGTGATAGTGTATAATTATTTGCTCTTGTAATGTACATTTTGTTATTAAAAATAGGAATTAAGACATGCATTTTAAGAGCTATTATAATTTAGAAGCAAAATCTCTTCTGCTTGCRAAATGTGTTTTCCTTTGAAACTCTCTACACGATGAGAGATGAAAATTGTCAAGGCGGTATGATCCAAAATCAAGGACATGTGGCATTCTTTTAGAGTGACTAAAAATGTCTCTGGACAGAACCTCATGTAATTCTTCCTCTGTGATTCTGGAGACAGTTCCCTATTATTATCTGCAGTAGTTTGCTTGTGTGCTGATTCTCTGTGAAGTTTTCAGAGAATGCATAGAGATCATTCTTGGAAAAAGGAGGGATCTGGAGAAAATATTTGCTACTTCATRATCCTTCAGTTTGATGAAAATTCTTTGAGCTGGCAAGAATAGATCTTCCTCTTTATGGGGTACTGATGCACAGAAACAGAAGAACTGCCAACAGAACATTTTTTTAGACAGCTTTTATGCAAAGAAATTCATCCTTTCAGGGGACTGATAAGAGTCAGCTTGAATTTTCCCTTGAGAAAAAGAGCTACAAGATTGAAGATTGGAAATTTCKAAGTATCACTAGCTTCCAAGAACCTTGAAAAGACAAAAGATAGGGATTTTGGTATGATTTGACCTGCCATCTGTAGTCTTGGCAAGAATTTGCTGCCCAAAACACTAAGCCTGCTTTCTTGGATGCCAAACTCAAGAAGTGACCCACGCAGCAGATCTCCCCAGGTCACACAGCCTTGGACATAAAGGATCCCTACCTTCAGTCAGTCCATCTAGCAGATGTACATGATAGGTGAATGAAGTAGACTCTTGAAATCTTGCTACTTGGTTAATCCATATTAAATATACCCACAGAACATTAAGGACTGGAAGGCATCCTTAAGGATCATCCATGTGAAAACATTCTTTTGTGCTAATCTGCTTAAGGCATGCCAGTTTCTGTAGTCGATGGCACACAAGGTTGTGTGGCTATTACTACTTCATTCCAACTTGCCAAAAGGAGCACTAGATGCTCATTTCTAGCTCAGYTGATCCAGGGCAAGTCTTGAACTATTGCCCTCTGACCTGTAGGAGGAAATTTAAATGTTTTGCTACTCTTCATCTGCAAACTCTTTGCTAAGGTTGACTGTGAAAGGTCTACTGCTGATAAATCAAATGGTCATTGGGAATAAGTGGGATTTCTACTCCATTCATTCTTGCATTGGTCTTGAAACTGCAGAGTTTCAAGACACTCGTGCTGCAGAGTTTCAAAGACARACTGCAGAGTTTCAAAGACACTCTGCTGATGACTTCAACAGTTGTTAAAGAAAACCTTCATTTTCCCATTTKCACATGTCTGCCTAAGGGAAAAACCCAAAAGAATGAAAGATTGGCTTTTTTGTAGCCTTGAGAAATTCAGACTGTGTTCTACTAAAATTCCAATCCATACACTATTTGTCCGTGGGTAAAGTTCCTTGCACTGAGTAAATTCACATGCCAAAACAGTYAATTTATCCTAGTTATGTAAATAAATTTTCCTAAGATTTGGAAGATTGCTTGGCCAGAGTTAACAATAAGGAGGAATCTACTGCTGGAATATGTTTTTGCTGTGAAAATTTGCTTTTGCTAGGGCCAGGTGCTCCTCAGTATGAGTAAGAATGACAGAATTGGGGTTAGAGGAGCAACTGTTCATTGCAAAYTTTATGACATCTACACAAACGCATTCAATTTCTGTCAAATTCAGTTTTTTGTATTTGTGCTCTGCTCTGATAGAGCATAGCTGTATTGRAAACATCTCTTCCAGTGGGTGTGAGTTTAGGGCAAGGCAAGATGTGGTTTCTCTAGAGAGTAAGGTGCTTATGAGGCATCACTCAAATATTATTCAATTATATGTCTGTTCAGTACAAACATAATTGTTGTAGTTGGCAGTTTTTCTCAGTGAATAATAAATTCACTATAAATACACACTTTTTTACTTTTTTTTTTTTTTTTTTTTGTCTCGCAAGTGAATCTGTCCCAAAAGTGAACTTTTGGGAGACTTTTATCCCGATTCATGAATCTTCTGGAGATATTGATGTCTTTCTTTCATTTAATATTTCAAGAGTGATAATACAAGCTGCAGTAAAAGATTCATATCTCTCCCTTCCATGTAATTTCTGCAAAGGGTGTCATAAAGCTTTTTGTCTGCTTGGGATATGAGTTATTTTCTAAATTTCTCCAGTATGCACTTATGATTATTAAAGAAAAATATGTTGTCTCTCATTCTGCCTGCCATTGGCTTGGCTACATATTTAGCTTGAGACAGTTCTATGTCCACTTCAGAAATAGGACACTAGAGAGGATTGTGCTCCTGTAAACAGAATTTCTCCAGGCCTATTGGATGGTCTTGGCTGGATGTCTTGTGACACTCGTGGCTGAAGCTKCATCACTTCATATAACTGCTTTTTGAGTCTGAAAGTAGATGAGAACAATTTTCTAGCATGGTAACCTGCCCACTTGGATTTAATTATTTATTGATGGTGAAACAAAAGTAGAGATTGACATTATTTCTACTAGAAGTCAGATATCTGAMTTTTGGACTGTGAGTGGTGAGTTCAAATGCAATTAGGGAAAGTTGAAGTCAGACTCAAGTTTCCTATTTTTTGAATGGATGTGCTTAAATCCAAAGCTRCTGTAATCTTCTTATATTATTAAGGCTTTAAGGCACATTGCTTTATTTATACTGACTAATATTTGGTTTTACTTTGGAAAAGTTCACATTGGACTAAATATTTAGTATGAGAAAGGAATTTTCCATTGCAGGGAGTAAAAACAAAAATTTCAAAACCTGTTTTAGTGCAGAAAGCTCTTTTCAGTAAAGCTTCCAAACCTACAGATATCTTTTTCTACAGCTTGCCTTATTATGCTAAACTTGGATCCCCCAATGACATTTAATGTAATAAAAAAYGACACTGTAATTTAAAAAATGGCCTAGAGAATTACCAGGACACACATTAGGTAAATTAAAAGCCGGCTCAATGAGGACTCAAAAACTAGAGTTTCTAATGGGAAGATGTAGATGAATGGGGCTCATTAGGGTCTGATAGGTTTGGATAATGRGTGGGAAGGACAAGTTGAAGTTATTAAATGATATGAATCCCCTAGTATAATGGCCAGATTCCAGTAAAATGCACTTTATTATAACCAGATGAAGTATATTTAAACCAAATGAAATATATCTGGCACCAGAGAAACATATCTGTCTCTGCTGCAGAATAATGAGGCTTTGTCCTGGAAAGCAGTGACCTAACGGATTTAGGATGGTCGTAGAAGATCATCTCAGTGTGAGCTCTCAGCATAATGCTATCACAAAGAAGGGTAGACCATGTCTTGAATGCCTTAGAAGTTAAGTAGCAAAGTAATTATTCCACATAATATCAGTAAAAAACCCATGGGTTAGGTGTCTTTCCATTAAGACAGATTGGGATTGCTCAATGGATTTCAGAAGGTGATTAAAAATGACCAGCATTTGGGAAACCTTGTTACGAATTTGCCTCACTCACATAAAGGCATTCAACCAGGAACTTCAGAGATAACATGATATCTGTAGATAGATGTTTAAGTAAAAAAGATTCAACTCATCAAACTGTGACAAAGGAAATTAAATGCTCTGTCCTAGCAAGCAGGAGCTTCAAATGTTATAAGCAAAGAATAAGGGGCGTGATGAACTCAAAGCCATTAGCATGTGGTTAACTTCTTAAATTAATTTCTCCAGATAAGACCAGTCCCTGAGTCTTCTGTGGGTAACAGTCGCAAGAAGAATCTCCAAGTCATACACGCTCACACATATTTGCTTTTCTTTATCCCACCATAAGACAAGTCCATTACTTATAGATCAAACTGTGATAGAGCTTGAATATCTGCTAAAAGAAGCACCTCCAAGGAAAACAGCTGAACATTAGGTATAAATGACAAAAAGCCCCTAGCCATATAAAGGTAATAAAGGATAAGAACTGTTGCTAAGGTTTCCTAGGCTTTTTGTCTTGTGTTTTGTTTGGTTCATTTGTGTTTGTTGTTGCAGAGRTTTTCATGGTATGTGCCTTGCTTTGTTGGTTATCAGTACAGAATCACATACCAAGTCCAGGCTTATCACCWGACAAAATGAAAATTATTCCAATTGTATTTAATTAATTAGCTGGAGATAATGGAAAGAGTTTGTTCCTGCCAATTTTCTTAAATCTCGCAGAGAGGGCTTGCATATTTAAATGCTCAAAAGGAGTGAAACTGCTGTGCCTGATTTCCTTCTGTGTTTAAAAAAGGCAAGGTGGAGTCTTCTCAGGAAACACACAGACCTTTGTGCATTCACCTGTACAATTAAATGAGGTTGTGGTGTTTATTTCTGGTTCATAACCTCGATTCTCTCACTGGATCTATGTAATAGGTCCAGTTACAGCATTATATTTTATACAAACAATGGAGAGGGCAGGTTGTGTTCCAGTCAGCAACATTTGCAAAACAGTCCATTGCAATATGCATCTGTAAATATTTTTAAAAGCTAAATTTCCATTTGCTTTGGGGAAGGTTTTCAACCTGAACACAAGCAGAAATTAAAACATCACTATCTCAGCTTATCTGATTCATCACAGGTGAATGTTCAATGTTTTCTGAAACATAGGCTACTTTTTGCAATCTATTACCATTACTGAAAAAGAAGTAGCAGAAAAAAAACCTCAAAACCACTGAATAATTTGAACAAATAGTGTAACTAAGGACAGTGTTGTTTGCTTCTGAATGTTTTAGAAACAGAAAAAAATAAGTGAGATTCMCTAACATACTGATCCACATTGCTTATTTAACTGTGAATTCAGCATAATAGAAAACTTAAAAAATGAAAACACAGTGAAGGATTAATTTTCCCTTTTCTCCTATTTTTGTGTACATTACATTTGAGCCCTAATTTCTGTGTTTTTCTGTTTGATTTCACAGGTTTGTGAAATCAGTGGAATTATTGAAGAACAATTTAATAAAAAACAAAAATATGGTGATCAAAACTAAACCTGAAAATTTGCTTTAGTTTATGCATAAAAAAATTAAATAAAGTTATTTTTCTAGTATCAGCAGCACATGAGTGAAACTGCTCTGATATGAGGATGCTGTAATGCACTTGAATGAGACTATTTACTATGGTACAGTGGCCTTAGGAAAGAAGGGCAATTGTCACCTTTTAGTAGAAATTTACTACAATATTTTTTTTAGTTTATACCCCTGTTGTTTTGGATTGACATTTGATAAGCTAAATTCTGCCTGACCAAAACAAACTTTGCCGAAAGATTGTATGTATTTTAACTTGTCTAAGGTTTTCTACTCCTGTTATTTTTGTAATCTTTGCTCCTTTTTAGATTAACAAACATTAAAGTATTTGCTGCATCTGCCCCTATGTGTGTCCCATTCAGGTCTCACAGAGAGCTGGCTGTTCACTCATAGTCACCTGCAGAGAGAGGTCAGACAGGGGAATGAGTGAAAGAGYGTGTGTGGGTAGCAGAAACAGGTGCTGCTCGTGCTGCATAGCTTTGTATTGAATTTATCTACTTTGATCTTTAAAACAAATAAAGACTCTGTTAAAAAGGGGGACATAATAAGGAGTGGTGCATGCGTGCAAAAATAAAGCACCTAAAAGGAATTTCATATATTATGATAAAGTGTTAGTTACCCATGTGAATTACTGAGACAAACTTGCTGTTTAAAATATTCTATCTGGTGTGTGCTGTATGCTTGGAACTTTAGAAGATGTGTTAGCACAGATGTCAAATGAAGRGAAAGTTGCATTTACTGATTTCATTTACCTGTTAATTCTGTCAAGTGTGTTCTCAGTTTCCTCTGTCTTCAATTATGTATGCTCAGGTCCTGTATCTTAGACAGTATGATATAATGAAATTGCTTGCAACTATTAAAAAATACAGTATTACAAAGCATCTTTTTGTTTAAGAAATAAAAATTAGTTGTCTGTCATAAGTGTTTCATAGTGTGTACTTTTTTCTGCTGTCTCACAAATGCAGAGTGCTAAATACACAGAAACTGTATGGTCTGTGTTAGTCATGAGCGAGTTAAATGGAAGTTAACATTGTGGTGAACAAGTAGTTGCTATATGTGTTATCATAGTGTACAGTTCCTCTATGTAAAATGTTTGGCATACTGAAACACCCTGGGGTAGTCCCTTTAAGTTCATTTCAAGAAGGTACTTTGTTAATTTGTCATCAGTAAAGAAAATCTGTAATGCTGTGTACATTTGCAATATACTTAAGGGCTCGTTTCCATATGGGGGGGTATATTGTTATCGATTAGTCAGTTGTGCTTAGGAAAGCTTTCTTGTGAAACTAATGTCTCCTTTTCATGAGTTTTATTCTTCCTTAGTAGCTCTCATTTCACATTTTACCTTGACATTACTGAAAAATATAAAATAGGATTGCCTTTTCTTCTTTCAGTTGCTTCACTAAACATCTGATAAGCTGCATGCTTTCTGCTTCATGTCATTACTGGGTGAAATTATGACTACATTTAGTCCTTGGGAAAAATCTCATTGACTTCAGGAGAACCAAGATTGCTCACAACAAGTTGAGGAAGAAATTGGAATTTGGCAGCATCTTAATTCTAGAAGTTCTGACACGTAGGAGAACTTGAAGACAGTTTTGGCCCAGCAGGGCAGAGATATTTGGTCAGGGATGTGTCTGGTTTGAAATTTTGTTTACCAGTGAAGAAATATAAGAGAGGCTTTATTCAGAAAGGCAGATTATCAATCATGTCCCTGGTATTCAGAGGGAAAAAGGCTTTTCAGTTACAGATATAGTGAGTGCGTCAAGAGCTGTTAGAGTGATTAAGAATTTAGCACATGCTAATTGTACACAAATATCTCAAGGTGTTATAGGATGGCTTGGATGGTCTCAGTTGTAAAAGCTGTGAAGCCCTGAGCTCCTGACAAATATGGGTTTTTGGGACTGGCCAGAACAATGGTATTTTTCTGGGACACTTTCTAAGCTAAAGGGCAGAGGATAAAACCATAGAAAATATGATTATTTTTCACACTAAAACATACAGAAAATCACATGTGTTTTTTGTTGTTGTTGTTGTTTTAGTTCTCACAATTTTGACATGGTTTCATGAATTTTTAACACTCATGGTTAGCACTACTCCCTCTAAAGCATATGGCAAACAATTTTGGCTTAGATATTAGTGCTCAGCCCAGCAACCAGAGCTGGCACTGCAGAGGAGAAGCAGCCACCTGGTGCCCTGACTGCAAACAAGCTGGCARTGGAGCGTAGCAAGTCAGGAGAGCTCCAAGGAGGAGTTGAGATGCGCTTAATAGGCAACAAGCAGCTGGGCTTAGGGGGCCAGGGAGCACAAGCAGCAGCTGGGCAGACCATGCAGAAGGCATGCATGATAAACGTGTTTTCACCTCCAAGCTGCTGGAAGCCTTACTCATTTTCTGTTTGACCTTCTTGGCTTTGGGAAGCAGTTTCTCAATTGCTTATGGAATAAACTGTGCCTACATGGTGTCTAATTGAATTCAGAGTCAGCTGTGGATGCTCTTGATGCTGCTCTAGTTAGTTTGGCAAGAATTTCAAGGTGGAGAGGTTTTTTTTGTTTGTTTTTGACTCTGCACCAGGCACTTCAAAGTCATCCAAATACAGCTATTGTAAAGCTGCATAGAAATGTGCTGCTGTCTAGTTGCATGGAACAGAACAGATTTAGCACTTTTCAGAAAGACGCTTTATGGGTCATTGCTGGTGCTATTCAGTTACTGCATTTTGGTGGAAAAAAGAGTCATGAGAAACAGATACATTTTTCCTAGCCATATGTTTGCAACTTAATTTTTTTAATCCTTTATGAATGCGGTGATGTAGGGATTCATGACTCTAAATAGCACTTGTTAATGAAAAAAACCAAATATGTCTCAGTTTATAAAAATGGATGTAGCTTTTCTAAAAAGCAGCTGTTTTTCTTTCAAAGCCCAATTTACCATAAAATAGGCTTTATTGCTGTATGAGTTACTGCTGCTTCCTTTTAAAGCTTTCACAACCTTAATACTTTATCTGGCTAATCTTAAAAACAACCTTAATGTATCTGCATTCATTTCAATAAAATGACATTATTAATGGATTTCTTTCTGTACTGCCCATATCAAGTAATTTCATCATTAGTCAGATTTTAAAGATGGCCTTCTTGCTACCCCAGTGTCTAGCTCTAGGATTTGTATGTATGACTGGGGGAAAACAGGGAAGAACTTTTACTTGCATAAAATTATAATAATTAAACAATTTCTCTTGAAATATCCAGTAGAAGGTTTCTATGAGCAAATCCTTCTCTTGAAAACTTCAGCAATAATTTAAAAACACTTATACAAAAATCAGTTGTACTCTGTATTAACTAACAAAATCTTCTGGCCCTGTGGGAATATGTTTCCTAAAAATGTGACCTTATTCACTGTTCAGGTGTCTTTCTTCTRAGTCAATACTTACAAAAGAGGGAGAAAAATAGTTTCCTGCTTCCTGAACTATTGCTTCAGGTATATCTACATTTCACTTAAAGAGGTAGCTAGATAAGTGCAGGGAAAGTCCTATAATTCAACAACTAAATTCAGAGAAATATATGAATTTGATGAAAGCCAACTCACATGCATGAATGTGATGCTATCATTTCATTGCTTTGGCTGTACATGGACATGCTTCACATTTAATCCAATAAACTATTCATGTAAAATACAGAAAAGCTCCCCTGGCTTAGATTTCAGCAGCCTGGACTGCTCTGCAGTAAGCATGCTGACCATAAAGTTACTGTTCTTTTACTAACTTTGTAGTACTAGCTCCAGGCAATTTCATGAGAAAAAAAGATGTGCAAAAAATATGTGTTCAGAGAATTTTATGGCCATTCAGTCTTCGCCTTGGTCGCTACTTTTTTATGGATCAGAGAGCAGATAGTTAGGCAATGCAACTAGTTTTGTAGATATTTTTGTGCTTTTCAGTTTTAGCTGAAATTGCAAAAGTTTGGGATTAATCCAAAGAAGTTTAAACAGACAACTGGTTTGACAGCATTTGCTTACTTCTTGCTATATTGCTGAATTTAATTGTATTTAATTATCAAGTTGCTGGTTAAAAGAAGATATATATTTTTAAGTTAAATTTCTGACACAACAGTTCATTAGAACTTTAGTTGCTGTTTTCTTTCTTGGCATGTTATATAAAACTAAAACATAATCAAATATGCTAAACTAAGGCATAATCAAATTATCAAATTTAGTTAAATGACGTACTTTTTTTTTTTTTTGATAGTACAGTCAGCTACTATTTTCTGTGGCTTGTCTGCCCTAGATATGCAGCAAATCTAATATGTACTGTCTGTAGAAGTTTCCTCTACATCAGCTTTAAATCTATCAAGGTRCATCTTCAAATGAAAACACTGCTCTGGACCATAGGTTCCGTTCAATTGGCAAAGCAGTCTAGTGATGTTTTCACTTACACAAACACAGTACAAAGGTAGAAACTACACTTTATTAAGAACTGAAATTTAATCTACGAAGCTCCAATCTTTGTAGATCTTTGTTGTTGGAAGATGGCAGGGCTTTAGTAACTAATATTACACCAGCTGCTATTCCAGAAGTTCTGCTGTAGAATTTGCTGCTCTCTCCAGCTCATGCATCTTTATTGTATGAGGAGTATCTGTGTTTCAACCTCACATTGTTTTTCTTTAATTATTATTAGCCCGTCCTGGAGAATGCTCCTAGTTCTAAAATGATTAGGTAAAATCACTGAACCGATGTCTTCTCTAGATCCCTGGACCCTCTTTTGAGAGCTTGTTGATAGGGTATTGTTCTAAATTGAGAGACAGAAGAGACCTTTTTGTCCACTAAAACCAGCTATGGCACAGCTCTGAAGAGACCCACAGGAGAGCAAACATAAATAGTTCCTCTTGTGAGTTCCTTGAATTCTGAGCTGCTGATGCTCACCAGGGACGTCCTCTCCCAGAAATGTACACATGATGCCTAGAGAGGGAGTGTGATAGGAAATGGGGCTGGGAAGGGCCCACAGATATCATTACTTGCTCTCCTGATGCAGCATCTCTGGAGGTGGAGAACCCCTCTCTTTATCTTTAAAAAAAAACATGTACCCAAGAGCTTGTATTTTGCATGACAGCTCTTTCTCAGAACAAAATCCTGTCTCCTTGAATACATTATGCCTTAATTATCTACATCTTGCTTCAGCTAAGATAACAATAAACTGAGATGCCACCCAAAGCAACAAAATGAATTAGTGGTCCTGTAAACCCTTTTGAATTTTTGCAGTGATGCAAATGTGGCCAGGATTTCATTCCAAGTTACAAGGAGTGCTGAAGTAGCATTTTTACAGCCCCACAGATTTGTCAGGAGCACACAGGGTAGACATGCTGCTGCTCTGAGAAACCCTGCTTTTGCACTAAAAGTGACATGAGATGAAACAGCAGAGAGTCCTTTGAGCATCCATGCTTCAGCCTTTGTTGCTGTCTCCGAAAGTGCATGAGGATTTCATGAGTGCATTTCAAAAACTTGCCAAAATACTCCCTGGGGCCTGATAAGTACAATAATTCAAAATCTCTCCTAAATGGCCCCAGAAATCATTGTCTTCCTCTTGATGTGTGTAATCCAACACCTACACACTCACARCCCCAGGTTTAATAAAGTCTGGGGCCCTTTAGCTGAGATTCCACAGCAACTTATACTTCCTATCCCCCCAGGTGAAGTTATATTTCTGTGTCCAGAATACATTATCTGTTATTGACTTTTCATCTGGACACAGATCTTGCAGAATTTAAAATATTTTGCTATGAGGATGTGTTGAAAACATCTGATGGGCTTGCCTGGGGTATTGTGATGCATAGGCCTTCTGGGAGAGACTGCATCAACCTCATCTGTAATTCTGTGTCTGCTCTATGCAAAGACAGGAAGCTCTTTAAAAAACAGAGCTAAAGTTCCTGATGTAAGAATAGCCAAAACTCCAAAGACAGATGTACGCTCACTATCTCTCTTTAAAGCAATTAATCCAAAGTGTGAATTAATGTTATCTTCTATCTTCTATCACTTTTTCTGCACACAGATGTTTGTAAGGAGTAATACTGTGTTCAAATGGTGGAACATTGATTTTTCAGCATTTAAAAATGTCAGAAGAAGGCTGACTTACTTAGGAAAACTAAATGTTGTACCCTGTAGATTTTAAAAGGGTGAGAGAATGAACCCAAGAGYGTAGGAATGTTTATTCCAGTATTGTGATTAAGTATCTATATTCAGATACTTTATTTGCCTAGCTTGAGGTAAAAACCATACAGTATGTCCTTCTCTGCTGCATTCAAATGGAACCACATCCAAGTACATAAGATAAACTTCAATAACCCTTCATAATACTTTTTATGTTACTTCTGTCTTCACTAGTGATTCAGAAATCTGAGAACATTGACAAGTGTCATGCAGAGGGGTCCTTAACTCTTCAGAGTGGTGCAATGAGATTACCAATACTGATAAATAATATCTACAGAGAGTGTTGATCTGTTTTTTGCTTGACTTTGACCTGTGATGGTCATGTGATGTCATGCTTTTGACTCAGCTGCTTACCTGACCCATGATAACTTTTCAGTTCCATGCCTAATGTAGTTATGAAATGCTATACACTGACATGCAATAACAGACAGTGAGATAAAGTTTTATCCTGTACTTACTAGTACAGAGGAAATATTGATGTTTGTGTATAAGGTTATCCCATCTGTGATGTGCCACATCCTTTAGAATGGTCTTCTCTTATTCACAGCATTAATAAATTCTGTGTTCAAGAAGCTGCACTCATTACTGAACAGGGAAAAGCATCATATCTAAATTGCCCTGCTGTCTCTTTAACCTGGTGTATTGTCTTCTTTGCAAGGCAAATTTGTCCTAGCAGAGAGCACCCTCCCAGAAGCTGCATCTTCTTGGTACCTGAAGGATCATTTGCACCATTATTGCGTTTCCAGCAGATTCTGTACTACACAGTGAAGTTCCAGCTCTTGTAGTCCTCATGTTTTATGAGCTTGGAAGACATCTAGTTTTATTACTGTACATTTTAAAAATATCATCTGAAGGTTTTCATCATTCTTTCTAAAGTATTTCTTTTGATTAGAGGTGAACTTTGACATAGATTAATTACAGGGCTACAATTTTTCCATTAGGAATATCTTTTCTCCTCCTTCTCTTTGCCTCCATATTAAATATTTTTTAAGTTCTTAATTGAGGTGGCTACTCTAATCCAAATATAGCATTTTTGAGTGATTCTGTGAAGCAATGATAATTTTTCTTCCTATTAATTTTAATTTACCACTACCATGGGATTTTGGGGAGAGAGGGTGATAACTGAGAGAGACTTGAATAAAAAACTTAATCTTTTAGCATGTTGAAGTTTTGAATTTTAAATTCTTTGTTTTGTTTTAATGCTCGTAAAAACTGCATTTTTCTGTTTGAAACACATTCATAAGATCTGCCAGTAAAAAAATCTCTCATTTCTCTGCTTAGTGTGCCAGTAATTGCCCTGCATTTTGATTTCATACCCTATGATATCATAGGAATCCTGTAGTGTTCTGATTTATGGCCTTCATGCTTCTTCAGTGTTGAAGAAGTTTGGTCATAGTTCAATTTAGGAAACTAACTAACCTCATAGCAAACTAACATTTATGGTTCTCACAGGCTTATGTGAATTTCTAGAGACTGTTCTCCATTCTTCAATAAAAAATTAGTTTTGACTTGTGTTTTAGTTTGTGTTAATTTGCATTTCTCAGTAGAAAAATACATGGCACCAGACAAGAGCAATTTTCTGGCATACTGTTTGTATAATTGCCATGGTTTGAAGCTGGCACAGTGCCAGTGCCCCCATGAAGATACCCTCCCCCTGGTGTCTGCTGTGAGATGTGACCAGGAATAAGCAAAGCAGGCTCTCACTTAGTGACAAAGAAAACTTTATTAACTACACTACAAAGAAAAAAACTAATCTACAAGAGAAAAAAGGAAAAAAAAAAACCACAAGGATAATGAAAACTGCACAGAAGCATTTTCCTCCTCCCCCCACCAAATTTCCAATACAATATGTCCYCCAAAACACCAACTCTCGATCCTGCACCACCCTTCAGAATACTCAATCTACAGTTCATCAAGAGAAGAAGGAGTCCTTCTTTGTGCCACAGTGACCTTTTCCTTTCATGTTCAGTGCTCTCAACACCGAACACGGACCAGGGCTGCTTCCAGGGTCATCTTTTAAGGGTGCCTTGTCCCRTTCCAAAAASAGCACAGTCTCACCTTTGGGACCTCAACACTGAAACTCTCTTGGTTCTGAGCCACTGCCCCCCCTGGACGCAGTCTCTGTGTCACAAGGAACATGGCTCTGTCCATGGCTACACAAAAGAGTCCAGCAAAAATGCCACTCCATCTTCTCCATTCCTCCAACATCTCTCTCTCTCCCTCTGGCACAGACCTTCATCTCGCTTACTCAGTTCCCTCTTCATCTTCTGCTCCATTGCAGGAAAGGTCAATGCTCTGCAGAATTTTCATTGTCCACGAAAGGGTTAAAACTCGGGCTCTGCCCGTCCGGAGAGAGTCCCACAAGCGGCCGGACACCTTCTCTCTGCATCTCCCCCCTTCTTCTCAGCCGTGCTGCTGGCACATGTTACCAAGTTTCAAGGTAACACAGTCACAAGCACAGGCTGTACTCTCTCTCTCTCTCTCTCTCTCTCTCTCCTGGGGGGGCTGCCCGATGCCTCCTGTTGCTGCTCCCACCCTTCCATGCCGGGGCCTCTTCACCTCCCATCTCTGTCCAAAGCCCCGGCCTACCTCACCCGGCCGCATGGCTTTCCCTCCCCTGCCCAGCAGCAGCAGCTGGACGGGGGAGAGATCCGAACTCTCTCCCCATCGGAACCCAAGAGAATTACCTGGGGGAGAGCCCTGCTTTAACCCTGTGTTCTCAGAGGTGGATCCAGTGTCCCAATGGCTGAATAAGCTGCCAATATTAAAATCTGAACATCCATTGGCTTGACCACAGGATCCCAGAAATCCTGTTTCCTGTCAAACCACCCCAGTGGTTATTTGCTTTTTAAAATGTAAACAGAATGGCGTTTAGCCACCCAGAATATGTACTGAGTG
>JACDOX010000001.1:12779940-12915836 GCA_014549065.1 Cardinalis cardinalis
CAATGAAGGACAGTTCTCTGAGGCAGAGTTCTGTTGTTGTGCATTCTATTCTATTCTATTCTTAGCTTAGCAGCCTCTGGGAGAAACCTTCTCCCCTTCTCCCTTCTCTTTCTAATATAATATAATATATACATATAATAAGATAATAAATCAAGCCATCTGATGGACAAGGCTCTCGTCTCTCTCTCATCCTCGAAACCCTCCTGAACACTACCACAGACACTGATGGTCCAGGAAATGTCCTGCTGCAGTCCTGTCTCAGGTTTGAGAATAAGCTCAGATCCACAAGTAAATGATGCAGTTATTATGCTTAAAATGATACAATTGTTCCTTGTTCTGCTGCCAAAAAGGATCTGGCTCTGGACAGCGTTGTAAGAGAGCATTTAAAAGTGCTTTTTGCAAACCCTCTATTTGATGCTGATGTGCTGAAACACTCCAGAAAGTGCTTCTCTCAGTCCCAGAACTTGACTTACAGATAGTATTTACTGCAATCCAGTTTTGACCTACAGAGCTTTCAAATCTTCCCTTTGCTTTGTACATTCCATACACAGAGGTACCAATTTCCTCTCTTATGAGGGAGAGAAAAGTTATTCATATGGTGATAGATCCTGTAACTTTACAGAATGAGAAAATTATTTTACTGCARGCAATGGAAAGCAATATTTATATCACAGAGAGAAGGTAGACTCTCCAATATATTTTACAGAATTCTAAATTTATTATACACTTTCAATTTTTCCATTCAAAAAGATTCCTTTTTGATAAGATTTAAGGTTTCTGTGGTGAAATATTTGAAAATTGAGACTTTTTTTATTGCTTGTATTGCCTTGAAGTTGAAATTGATCATGTAATAAAATATACTTTTTCTTTACGTATGATTGTGAAGCTTTCTTCTCTACAGAATAATTTTGAATTACTATTCTACTGACATATTTCAGAGGAACAAGATTGAGTTAGGGCTAACTTATAGGAGGCAGGTAATGTAAGCAGCTACAAAGTTTAATCTACCAGTATATACCTAAGTGTCTTTTTTGTGGGAGGATTAGAAAATTAGTTTTTGAGCTGTAGCCCCGTGTAAACCCTAAACAAATAGCAGGGCTTGACTCTTTTGGAAAGTGATTGTGTATTTCCAGTGATGGCAGGCAGCATCACTCTTTGATTTATAGCAGAACAACTTTCACTTAATATTGACCATATGGCAATTTTCACCACCTACATTGTGTAGGACCTGTGTCAGGAGCACACAAAGCAATGGACCTTATTCCCAGGAAATGTGACTACGATAGATGATGTTGCATTGTGACATATTGATTGATTGATAGCACAAACCAGTCATAATTAGATATCTCTTAATCCTTTGTAAACATGTGGCAGGCTTTTGAACCTCATTGCATTATTTGGACATTATTGAATAATCAAGTATGCCAGCTTGTTTTCAAATTGTAAGTTTGAAGCAGATTACAACAAAAAGGTGTCATGAAACTAGTTTATTTAATATAATCCACAGTCCTATTTTATACATAATCTATATTAATCGATAATTTTAATGCCAGAAATGGGAAGGGAGGGATATTATTGGGAGTACTTGACCTTCATAGACTCATAGAATGGTTTGGGTTGGAAGGGACCTTAAAAATCATCTAGTTCCAAATCCCCTGCCATGGGCAGAGACACCTTGCACTAGACCAGGTTGCTCAGAGCCCCATCCAACCTAGACTTGAACATTTCCAGGGATTGGGCATCCACAGCTTTGGTGGGTAATCTGTTCCAGTGCCTCACCCCCCTCACAGTGAAGAATTTCTTCCTATATCAAATCTAAACCTACAGTCTTTCAGTTTGAATCCATTTTCCCTTCTCTTGTCACTACATGCTCTTGTAAATAGTCCCTCTCCATCTTTCTTTCTTTCTTGTGGGCTTCCTTCAGGTACTGGAAGGATGAGAATATTGCAGATCTTTTACAATGAAATTTTCCCTCCTGGCAGTTTTTTATCGTTCTAATTGTCGTACTGCATATTGGAACAAAACTGGAAGCAGGAACACTTAACATATATTTGGAGGGAAAACAATCTTTTTTCACTACTTATGGAAGTATCCATTACTGAAATTCTCTGATGGCAGTGACTTGGCTGATATGCAGGACTGTAGGAGGGTGTTGTTGATACAAGTGAAGAGAACTTGACTTGGTACCTCACTGTACCCACATTATTTATGCACTGGCTATGTGTGGCCAGTTGGAAAGGGAATTTCTTTGGTCTGTCTAGCAACAGTGCCACCAGACATGCCAAACATCATTATGTAGGGCATGCTGCTCAAAATATTAGCTCCCATTTGGCAACATGTCTTGCCAAAGGTCTATGTAGAGCTCTGCCCTTCAGTTGACTGATATTGGGTAATTTATTGAATACCTAAAGATTTGTGAGCTAGACATAACAATTTCACTGAGGCTGGATATCATCTGGCTCTGTAGTTGGACTGCCTAGGGGCCAGTATGCGCCTCCTCAAGCCATCAGGGCCTGAGACTACAGCAGTTATTGCAGAGAAACTTCCCCTTTCCTTATGCCAGGGCTTATGTGTTGCTGGCTGTGTGATGACCTGAAAATGAACCACTTTCTTTTGTCAATCACTTTCAGCCAGATTATTTCCCAAAGCACTAAAGTACTAAGCCTAAAGACTAAAACCATATCTTGGGTCAAAGATGGAGCTGAGGTTTACAGAAAGCTGTAGCTAGTTGAAATGCAAATAGCAGTAGATCTAGGACACAATGGGATTGTACTATAAGCATACGAAGTTGGGTCTGAAGAATGGGAGGTGAGGGCTGGGAGGGAAAAATTCTGATCCACTATAAACAGTAAAATCACATGTGGAACAGCATGGTCAGTATGCATTATCTACAACTACAATTTCTCACCCAATGCCAGATCCTTTTGCAATCAATTATGAACTATTGACTTTACTAGGACTTTACATTATTTTCTCTCATGTGCTTTCTGATACTATAATTGCTTTTATAATGGAAAATGGAATTAAGTGATAAGAGACAGAGAGAGAGCTCAAAACAGATTTACTGTATCTGTGGTGAGAATGAATTGCTGTGATGATAAAGTAAGAGTAAAAGTAAGGTCTGGGAAAGACAAGAGTGGTAATTTTTGTAGTCAAGGAGAAGAAAAATAACCTGATAGAAAAAAATTATGATATCAAACTCCTTCTGCCTCAATAATGCTAATAAAGATTGGCTGGAAACCACTTAGCTGTCAGAGACACTCACTCTGTCCTTTCAGGCTTTCAGTTGTTTGCAGGTCCTGCACACCATGTTGTCTATCAATGTATGTTCAAGGAACCAGCACTTGGGTTTGGTTAACAATCTTTCCTGATGGGTCTTACCAAAACCTGCTGCATATCCCTCCATAGGTCTCCAGAACACTTACGTGTCTAACTTCAACAAATCAATCTTCCTGATGTTTTTATTTTCTTTTATTTTTTAATAGAATGAGACACACCCATGGTTTGCATACTCATTTTAGCCACATGAAATCACAGTGATTTTCTGTAGTATTATCTGCAGTCGTAAACATTTACTAAATTTATAAGAATGGACCACTTTCATTAAAAGTACCTCTGTCCTGTCATGGACTTGTCCATATCCTTAGGCCCTAAATATATGGCTTGTAAATGTGTAATGTTTRAAGTGCTACTTATGTTTTGTTTCATATTAATATATGTGATAACAGACTTCTAAAGAATTCTGCCCACATTTTGGGATGTTGGATTATGTGTGCATTTCTTGAGTCTTTACATTAAAAGAAATAAGAGCCACGTTTGGTAGAAGTCAGTGCAGCTACAAGAGATTTATCACTGGCAACCCCTTTACTTTTATATGGTTTACTTTTATGATTTGTCATGATGGAAAAATGTTCCTGTTGCTAATGATGATAGTGTTGAATATAATGTTTCTTTAGCAGAATTCTGATGGGAATTCATTGTTCTTGCCTGACACATGCTTTTTCAGAAAAAGATATTTTATTTTTGGAAAAGGAATTTTGAGTTCTACCCAAAGTATGCCAAATATGTCTATATAAATATAACATATACTGACTGCCCCTATATTAAACATCAGTGTTTACTAGCAGCCAAAACAAACAATACTGCAATAAAAGTAAACAAATAAAGAAACTTGGTTTTTATTTCTAGTTTTTTGCCATCCAATCAGGTAGGACCAGTTTTTACTGCCTTTGATGAAAACAGAGTACAAAGAGAACTTGACTGATTAGAGAAGTACAGTTCTTAGACTGAAATGATGAAAAACTTCAAACTATAGGCTGTGGACCAGCACCAGGAAAATTTAGGAGCTTTGATACTGATTTTCCAGCAGTGGGATTTCACACCTTTTACTTTCAGATTTCATTAGTGGTCTGAGACTAAATTAAAAGGGAGAGGCTTCTCTTAGATGCCAGGAGAGTTGACCATCCCTCAAACTTAGTAATTGTGCTGCAGCAATTAAAATGATACCAACAGCATTCTGGTGTCTCTTTTTAGCAGATTAAGAATTCTGGTCCTTATTTACTTAAAAACAGCTTTAAACTGAATATCTGAAGTCAAATAGGTTGCATGTTTCCCTGAACATTTACAGACTTCCCAAAATTGTTTGACCCTTCCAGAAAGGAAGAGAGAAGTTACTTTACCTACTGCCAATGAGCTGAGTAACCTAGCTTGGAAGATTAAATAAAAGGGTCTCTGGAAAATTGTCAGGCTTCTTTTAAGACTAATGCCATCTATTTTTAATGAATGTTGATATGGCACTATCTTCTATACAATTAACAAGCAGGTTAATTGTCCTTCCCTCATGTGATGCAGTCCCTGATCCCTTTCAGCTGCCAGTTTGCTGTTACTAGAAGAGGTTGTAAATAAGAAGTTTTCTGAGTGGCTTGATAGAGGGATGTCTTGTGTTACATGCAAAGGGCTTCCCCATACTTTACGAGTTGTGATGGTAGAATAGGAATTCACCATTTTCAAAATTAATTCCTAATATGCTGTCTATGGTGGAAAGGATGCAAAAATAAGGCAAAGAAGAAGTCACTTGAGTTATTTCCTTTCCCCATAAAGCATGCATTATGACTACATTCACCGTCATACCTTTGGGTCCACTTCCATTTCTGTGTCCTGTAACTCTGCACGCAAGCTTCTGGGTTTTTTCAGCTATTCTTCCTTATTAGTTTGCCAAGTGTCCTTTAATGTCCCTGTTCAAGGACATACTTTCCTTGCTCATGCCTGTAATTGAATTGAAATCAAAGAGAATTCAGAATTTGATGTGATAAATGGGCTCTGTCCTCCAGACACACTTAGAACATACTTTTCTTGTATGTGAAAGCATTAAGTTGCTAAGTGCACTGTGTCCCATGTTTTCAAGTAATCCCTCAGGTCTTGGGAACTGAAGTCAATAAGCCCTGATCTGATAAGATTACTTTTTATCAGGGACCCAGTAGTAACATCATTCACCCTGATAGGTACCCCTTGTAGTGTCTCCCTCATATTTATTTGTAAACTCTTTGCCTTTGAGTAGAATCAAATAAAATATGGAATGTAGCATGGCTTCAGTAATAATTAAGGWAGGATCTCAGCTGGACATACTGTTGCAATTCATAGTAGCTTCATTCATTGACCTCTTTCTCTATCAGCTGGAAAAAAAAATCCCTGTTGCATTTATGCATTGCTAAAAAGCACACACGAATGCATGCTGGAATGCAAATTTTTATACACATTTTAAAAATTTAAGCTGAACTTAACATTTAAAAACTTTTCCATGCTAAGCGCAATAATATTTCAAAAAGCTTCATCTTACTGTCCTGCTCTGGATGAATATGCATGTGAAAATTCTGAATTAAATTCTCTTAGAGATGATGATTAGATTTCAATATTTTTTGGTTTATATTTCAAGATTTTTGACTGGTCAAATCAGCCGATATGGTAAGTGCTGCTGGCTCAGGGAAAACTGTCATATCCAAGAGGGTAACCACTAGCTGCTATCTTAGTCCAAGACAATAACCTCTAGATGAATACCATGAGACCTAAGAATGCTGAATAGTTCCTAGTTTTAGCCTGACTCATTTGATAGTTCCCTCCATTTGATTACAGTGCCCTTGGGGCACACAGGATAACTACAAACAAAACTAGACTGTATTTTTGTAACCTATCCAAAAGATGACACTTGCAATTAGTTTGCTATACACTTGTGGTTATATTAAATCAGCATTGTAATAATGAGAAATCAGTCCATTCAAATGTCAAAATTCTAAAATATTTTAAAAATATTTTAGAAAAATATTTTAAAAATTAAATTTTTAAATTTAAAAAAAATTAATTTTTTTTATTTAAAAATATTTTAAAACATTTTTTCTGCTTGTTTTTAAAGAGGCTGTATAGACTATATGAAGTATACCATGCCTCACATTGTTAATATTAAACTATTTAGTGATTCGGCCTTTTATTAAAGAACAGTGTTTGAATAATGGACAATAGATGTGGAAAAACTGTTATTCTTTAGCTRAGTGAGCATAGTTAGAGTTTGTGGCCTCTCTGTTCTTTTTCATCTAGAAGATATGAAAAATAGCTATATTGTGAATCACTCTATGGAATACTTTAGAATACGATGTTATTGAATTCTCCATGAAACATGGCTAGATTACAACACTACTTCTTTTCCTATCCATTATCAGTAAAATCCCAAAGAGACTATAGTAGACTTAAAATGACCTTTGTTTCTAAAACCATCAAAACAGTATCTATACTAACTTGACAGCTAATTAAAAAAGGTTTGTCTCAGGTTTGATGTGGACATTGGTTAAATAGCCTCTTCCAGCCCCCTCATTCATACTTATACTGTATCATGAAATAGCAAAGTTTAATAGTTCAGACACTTTTCCTGTATGGAACACAGGCATTTTATCAAAACTAGAACATTAGAAACACAAACCAGCATTGAAACTGCTATTTCTCAATTTTGACATGAATACTAGCATTTGCCAAGTGAAATTGTAGTGATCACAGCAAAACTATTGCCCTTATTTCTGCTATGCTAATATCAAGTTTCATCTTTTGTCTTTTAAATCTCCACAGTAATATTCCTACATCGACAGAGAAAAATAAGAGATCTGGGTGTGGGATCAAAGTTTTTACAAGAAGATTTTTATGTACTGTTTCCCACAACCTCACAGTTTAGAGAAACCCACTCAGTCTTCTCTTTTGGTTGTCATTTGTTTCATTCTTGTTTTTTCAGGCAAAATGGAATAGACTGCTAGGTGAGTTTCTGACTACACATGGACACTGAAGCAACGAAATTCACAGAATGCATGATTCCTTTAATCGGGATGTCACTGTATGCATGTATGGATTATCTCAGAACTAAAAAAGTCTAATTTTCATATCCAAAACATACTGAGTTAATCAAACAGACCCCACTTTATTGACTCTGCACATAAATCTCAAATTTTATCAGCTCTGGTTATCAACTAACTTTAAATGTCCTGAAACTTTTCAGGCAGAAAACCAATGAATAGATTTTAGCATGGATAGGTTCTAAATACAGCAAGATCCTCAGCAGAAAATTATCTATCCTGTCTTTTAAAAGGCTGCAAATTCAGAAATTTTGCTAGTTCTCACTGAGCGCAAACCTTGGCCTTAAAAAAGGTAGAGAAATTTTCACCCTGTAGCGCACTCTGGTGTTTAGGGTTCTGCCCACAAAAAGCCAGTGGCATGGGATTGCTCTTCTTGAATCAGAAGAAAGCCTTGTTTATGGTTTTCCAATATCTTGAGTGCTCTAGACAGCAAGATGTATAACCCAGAACCTCTCTATTGTTTGTTTGGGTTTTTTTTGTTTGCTTGGGTTGTTTTATTTTTTTCAGATTGCTTCAGGCTTTTGAATACTGAAATGTGGAACTACTCTACCAGACAAAAGAGCAAGGTCAGAATAGTTAGTAGTCTAGTTGTGATGGCACGTGCTTGGATGAGTTCATGGCCTCTCCCTTTTGCATCTGATCTGTTGGAAAACACTGTGCATGTGCAGGAAGATTCTGTAAATATTTCCAACAATCAAATTTATTAGCGGAAGCTTTTGGTCCCTCTTTCTTTCTCTGTGCCTCCATGAAGCAGCTGATAAATTTTCTAGAATCTCTTTAGAACATTTTGTTTTCTGCTTAAAAATCAGAAAATAGCCCTGGTAGAAAAAAAATAGGTGCTTGAATGGTCATCTTTCTGCTTTATTCTCTACCACTAACCTCCTGCCATGTGTTTTCACTGAGCAAGAAAAATCTGTTTGATAGTGCCTAGACAATGCAAACTTGAGAAATTATTAGTGTAGACATTTCTAAATGACATTTCTACATCGTACCATTTTCCTTATCAATCAAAGCTACGGCTAATCATTTGGTGATGTGATAAATCATTTAGATTTCTCGATCATGCATTAATTCAAGGAAGTGCCATGGTGACCCGTTTAATCCACTGTAAAGCCAATCACTGCAATAAGGATATAATAACTATGAGGTGTTCTTTGGAAAGGCAATTTGGTTCTTCTGGTAAGGACTGCATATTTAGCTAAGTGCAGTATCGTACATCCTGTKCCTCGCATCACGTAGCATTGCATGGGTAGATGTGCATGCACAAACTTACCTGGGAACAAATCCAATACTGATTTGAAGACCCTTTTAATAAGTGGATGGAATGCCAGCTTCTGAAATCCTGCTTCTGTATCCAGAGCATGGAGTGAGCTTTGCACAATCTCCAGAGAGGGCAGAAAGACAGATGACATGTGATAAGATCCAGCACATCTAGAAAATKATGCAGAAAGCTACCAAAACAGAGTTAGGAAAAATGCAATAAGCGTGGCTCTGCACTCACTGTTTGGACTGGGATAGATTGGGATGGATTGGGAGAGGAAATTGCTGAAAGCAGCCTGGGGRTTCTGGTGGATGAAAGCTGGACGTGAGCTAACAGTGTGAGCTTGTTAGCCCGGACAGTGAGCTGCATCCTGGGCTGCATCAGAGGGGTGGCCAACAGATTGAGGAAGGTGATTCTGCCTCTCTACTCTGCCCTTATGATACCCCACCTTGAGTTCTGTGTCCAGGGCTCAAATCTTCGGCACAAGAAAGATGTGGACCCTTTAGAACAGTTCCATGTTCCATCCAGCCACAAGGATAATCAAATGGTTTGAGCACCTCTCCTATGAAAASAGGCTAAGAGAATTGGGATTGCTTAGTCTGGAGAAGGGTTCAGGAACACCTCATTGTGGCCTTCTAGTATCTAAAGAGTGTTTCTTAAAAATAACGAGGGTGACATTTTATGAGAGCGTGTAATGATAGGGTAAGGGGATAGGGATTTAAACAAAAAAAGGATAAATTTGGATTCTATGCTAGGAAGAAATTCTTCACTGTGAGAGTGGTGAAGTCCTGGAACAGGTTGCCTGAAGAATTTTTAGATTCCACGTCCTTGACAGTGCTCAAGGCAAGGTTGCATGGGCCTTTGGGCAACCTAGTCTAGTAGAAGGTATTGGGGGGGATTGGAAAGAGRTGATCTTTAGGAATCCTTCCAATCTGAACCAATCTATAATTGGCTTGTGAAGAGCTGTTTCAAGCCATCAAGATATTCAACTTGAAAGCAGCATTTGGAGGGGCTTACTAATGCCATCCTGAATAGTTGAACAAGTGTCTTTCTTTCTTTGGTTTCTTTTCTTAGGTTGGTTTGGTCTGGCTCTTTTAATAAATTAGCCATTTGGTTCCAGTTGGTCCTGCTTGTATTTGCTCCATACCATGTTGTGTGTATTAAAYAACCCCTGAGTTACTGATTACAATCAGTGATTGTCTCTTAAGACTGCCACAAAATCTATGGCAGAACTTCAGACACAGCAGAGGTTAAGTGTGTCTGTTCCTATCATAATTTAATCACAGGCCACTGGCTTTGTAGTCATTCAGGGCTTAGTTTGGTGAGCAGGCTCAATAGTTTCCAGTGCTGTGAAGGTTGGGTTATGCTGAAAATGTCCTTCTGGTTATTGTACATGGGTAGGTCAGAGGTCTTGTTACTAGGATGCATACTTGTCTGGGTTCAATGCCCTGATCTCCCCGTTGAATCAGTTTCAAGGGCAGATTTTTATTTTGCTATAAAATGTGATTGCTATTGTACAGGAATAAAAAATATTTCATTGGATTATTCAGTCATGATCAATTTYTTTATATAATAAAGGCAGTTTCTTGTGAACATATGGTTGCTGCAAGCCTGGTATTGTAGTCTCAGTAGCTGCAGAATAGATTTTTCTTTCCACCCACTTCCTGACAAARAATTACCAAAGAAATATCCCACCACGTCTTCTGTTTAAAATTCATTGCCAAGACCAGGTACTCCAAAAAGGGGAAATCAGTGGAGTTATCTTAATTTGTCCTCCTACATAAATAGACAGTGCTTTCATAAACAGGAAGAACTAAGCATCATTAGGAAGCACATTTGGCCTAAGTGCATTTTCTGGAAATATTTATGCTCTGCTCCTTGTTTTTTGATAGTCAGCCTACATAGCTGGGAGAAAGTGGTCCTRGGTCCTTTGCTTCATTACAGGCTGCAGGCTGATCTGTCACAACCCCAGATTTWTTCCTTAGATCCATTTTAATATTTCTGGGAGAGAAGTAATCTCCAGCTCTATGATGGTTGATTCCTTTACTTYTTGTATACCTCTAAGACATCCATTCAGTTTCAGGGGGATTCCASACTATGCAGCAATTCAGATGACTTTTGTGGATTACTTACTGTGTTTAGCATTGTGTGTATGGGAAACCTGTAATAAATCAGATCTGCCAGAAAGGGGATGTCAATGGAGCTAATTGCTTTAATGTAACTGTATTACATATTGGATATAATTGAGCTAATAAAATTACCCTTTTATGACAATTAAACACCTCAAATCTGATTTGCTACTTTTAGAGTAATATGCTTTGATTTAGTAAAATGCTGGGAAGGGCTGTAGTCATGTAGATCCATGAAAATACTTATATCTGGTGGTGACACTATGAGTGTAAACTTCTAAAATATATGTTTAATTTGTTATTGAATACATTTACATTTAAAAGCAGTTTTACTAAAAAACTGAGCTATRTTCAGGTAGAAAAGGCATTCAGCTGTTATATTTTAAATTTCTTTCAACTCAATGTCCTCCAAAGCATCTGCCAGTTATGATGGACTGCTCTAATGTTTGCAAGTTTCAACATCTGCTGGACTCCTTATTTTTCCTATATAATGCTGAAACTAAGCTCATTTCTGCTTGAGAATCAAAGCTCTCTCCATCATAGCAGTACAACCCCTTCAAACATTGCATGTATGGCAGTGACTTTGTAATCTTTTTATATAGTTTTGTAAGTGGTGAACAATACTCATTGGTTTGTTCTGAGTTTTGTTTTTCTTTTTCTATCCTATATTCTGCCTTCTTTGTCACACTTTCTAAATGTATTACATCTCTCTTGGTTTAGTCTGTGGTTTAGCATCATGAATACTTTTGTGTATGATAAAGACACATTCATAAACTAAAACCAAATAAGACCTTGAACAAAATGTCAGAGTCTTGCAAAATACCTGCCCAGGCCATCAAGGCAAACATCCTTTTGACTGCAAACCTCAGAAATTACTTTTTCCATCCCCATTTCCCTTCTTTGTCCCATTCTCTCTTCYCTTCTTAGTAGCTTTTATTAGGGAAACAGCTTTTGTTTTTCTAAAAACCTGAAGATTCCAGTCCTGCTCTCCTTAGCCCTGCTGTTGTCCATTACTCTGAAACATGCTGACATGGAGAGCATCCATCTCCCAGGCTCAGGAACCAGGACAGGAAAGAGAGCAAAAAGCAGTTATGAAGTTTGCTTGCTCCTCACAACAAGGCCTGGACCGGGAAGTGTCCACTCAAAGGAGAGGAGTAAATWACAGTAAACCTGGTACTCTGGCAGCAGTTACTAAGGATTTGTTGCTATGGAGAAAACTGTCCTTATTTGCATTCACAGGAGCTTAAACATCTCCAWACAAAATTAGTTAAGTAACATCTCATCAGTTTTTAATGGCTTTGCAATYTTAATTTTAAGAGGGCAAGAGTTACTGCATGTCTGTTGGAGTCTGCTGGTCATGAAGATCTGGTCTTAGAGCAAAGTTTTCTCAGGCTAATAGAGAGGCTTTTGGAGATCTTTTTGCTTTGGTCCAGTCCCTGCCCTTTGAATTGTTTAATGGAGGCAGGAGGTATTGGTTAAAACTTTGTCAGCTCTTTCATTTCCCAGCTAATTTGGAATCTGAATGCTAGCCCCAACTCCATTAACACTGAAATCATCAAATGTGTGTTATTCTGGACCAACTTAGTTTACATTAGTTCTGTTATCTAGTCTTGAAGCGCATGACCATTAAACTCAGCCATGTAATGGATCATGTAATAATGTTTGCACAGTTTATGTCTTATTACAACTGATTATGTACTTGGGCAATCAGTACTGTACGAGCAGTCCCAAGAGAGGACTATAATTCAGCAGTTCTTCTGAATGCCCTATGAACAAAAACATGCCCACATGCCTTCTCCATCTATACCCTGTCAACATGCCAGCACTGAAGGAATCAAAATTTGCTGCAGCTTCACTGCATTTTTGTGCTTTTTTTGGAGCCTGAGATGAACAGCCTGAAAAGTGGATATTTTTGTTATTTTTTGAGTTTTCTCAGGATGTAATTTGGATCAATCACCTCTTTGTTTTTTCAATGTAATTTGATTTCAAACCCCTATTTTTCCATTATATTGCTGAGCTAGCTTTTTGTTTTCACTAAGGATTGGAATAACCTCATATTGTCTCTCTGAACGTGACTGTTGACATCCTGAAATTATATATTTATGTATGTTAAACCACAATTAAAACACACTATGTTGCACTTTAAAAGCTGATCTCATCATCTTGAGTTTAGCTCATTTTTCTCTTTCTTCACCCATGCCCCCATTCCAATGGTGGATTGAAACCAGGCTTTCTGGCTGCAGCCTTTGAAATCTGAATTTCATCAGTGATAGAGCACTGGAATGTCTGATTTGAAGCAGAAAAGATTTATTGCAATCRATGTTAGTGTGCACAAAGTCACGCCATCCTGTTTTAAAAGTTACCTACTGCCTCTCTTCCCTCCAACCACTCCACCTGACTTAGACCTTACTGTAGATCAGTGTACTTGAAATCCCATCTCAGACAAGGGTGGGGTTTTCTAATGATTCATTCAAATATGTAATAATTATGATCAAAGCATATTTCACAAATTGAAATTAATCACATTTTTAGTGTTGGCCCATGAACAATAAACAATTTCTTGTAGGGGGCCCTATTAGAGATCAGTGAAAGTTCAGAACCTAATTTGTCTTTAGTGCATTTTTGGGGGGGTAGTAAATGATTTCATACAGACTTTCTGGCTCTATGTGAGCTTTCCTTTTGGCACAAGTTTACTTAAAAATAAAAAAAAGTAGAACAGACAGTAGCTGCATTTCATAAACCATTCTAATGTTTCAAGTTGATTTTTAATACTATATCTAAAAATTGACAGAAAGAAAAAACTTGGCAAGTGTGTTAGATCAATTATCTGTGATGCTTTGGTTTATAAGGGAGATTATGATTTTCTCCTAAGCACGAAGTCATGCTAGCAACTGGCAACTAAAAAACACATTTTCCTATAAACTGTACATGGAGTAAATGAAAAGTGTACAATCAGGGAGAAACCTTGTGGGACCTTTATTTTTCTTTTTGTAACGTTATATAAGTATAGGTAAATTTTAGACAACTGGGGGGACAGTGTGTTTATGTATCTGTTCAAAGTGCTTTTATACGTAGGGTTTATCTCACACACCGTGAGCCTATCTGGTTTTGCTGTCACAAGGATTCTTATGACATTCTCATACTGTAGAGATAAAATTAAGTTCCTTTCCTGAAATGTGGGAAAGATTCCACAAAATGTCTGTTGTTCACAATTGATACAGGAAGTAAATCAATTTACTGAGTTATAGATCTCTTCAGAAAGTGCCAAAAAAGCTATGAATTATTTGAGGGATGTGACCTTGCTGTCCTCTTATTGTCTCAGAGGATGACGAAAGGAGAGAGAGTTAATTTCACGTATATTCCTCATGTAGATATTTATCATCAGGACTGATACAATCTTAAATTTTCTTTAAACACCTCCAAGATGAGTATCTAGTGCTGGCCAAACATTCCAGATTAGTTCCAACAAAAGGGAAAACTTTTAGAAGTCTGAGAAAAAATATGCAGGATAGCTGTGAGGGAACATGTTAAGTTCTTCACTGGGTAAGGACATGACAGGACAGAGAAAAATATAGGGCACACTGGAGCACAAAGCAGAACAATTTTAAATTTTTTTTTTATGTCTTTTTTGAAGTCTCTTCATGAATGTTTTTGGGTAGGAGAATCAATAAGATGGGTCCAGTACAGCTGTCAGTGTGGCTGCATTTACTATGTAGTGAGGCTCTTAGTACAGTGAAGTCCCGGAAATTCCAGATGTTTTCAGGATACACTCACAAACCACATAGAAATGTAGTTATAGGCCATGTGGGTAGCCCAGGATCTCAGGGTTATTATAATTAAGCTTTGCCAAGATTTTTCACAAAGTATCCTGAAAGCTAGATTAAAAACAGGAATATGAATGATGGTTTCTACCAGCAGTGTGGGTCCACCTTTACAAGAAGTTCTGCTATGAACAGGCCTTTTCCAGTGAATTCTTATTCCTGTTTTCTTTATCTTAGTAAAAGCCCTGTTTTTTGGAGGAGTCCAGGGAATCTCTTTCCTTGTGCAGAAGTGGCAGTCCTGTCACTTTGTGTCCCAGAGACCCTGTAAAACGAAAGGATAAAGCCCCAGATTTGTGCGGGTCGATTTTGGAAGTAGAGGAGTACATAGACCTAACATCTCTCCCCACAACATTGAGCCATGAAGGTTAGGGCAGAATCTTTAATTGACAGTTTGATACTTTCAATACATGCAAAGCTGTAACCAAGCTAAGCTTGAGAACGAAGAGCCTAATCAGCTCCTACCAGTTTGCAAGTTTTCTGTTTAATTTACATGTAATTTACATGCTGTTTTCCCACAGCTTACACTGGAGAAAGTTTGCATATGTGGACACCCTTACCTATTGATACTGTATTTGACTCTAGGATTTATGAGTGAAGACTTTTCTGAATTTTGCACTTTAGTGTGTGTGTGATCTGCCATGGCAAAATCCACAGAATTAAAGGGCAGAACACTTTTGAGAAGATTTTAAATTGTAATCAGAAATCAAGTTAGGAGATAATTAGATGCCCATTCTTGTGGAATAAAATGGTGATCCTTTTGTGAAGACACTACTGTAATTGTTTTGCTAGCTTTGACTTAATGATTGTAGTGAAATGCTCAAGACTGGACTACTTTTACTTATTATTTGCTACTTGTTAACTAGTTATTAACTATTTCCTTATTTACTATTATTTACTTATTATTTACTACTATTTTACTTTACTTACYCACTTTACTTATTTTACCTGAGTGTTAGCTGTGTTTTAACAGAATGGGGAGGCACTTGCTGTAAGAGCTAATGCCACTACTAGTTTACAATCTGAAATTGTTTCTGTTTCTTTTCCTTTTAATTGATTTCAATGATGAAATCTGTGCAATTGCGTTTTGGTCTGTGTTTACTAACCTCAGTGCAATGCCTTAAAATCACAGTGCCTTTAATAGTGCATGCAATTCATAACCTTGTTTGGAGGTATCTTAGTTGTTTTACCTATTGTAGCTGTAAATTATACCTGCTATGATGAGAGAAGAAACACTGTTTAATCTGTTTCAGGTGGTTAATCTCAAAACATCACCTCTAGGATCCTCTTTCAGTTTTTCAATCTCCTTTCTTTCCACTTTTTGTTGATAAAGTCTATTGATTCCCATGGTGGACAAAACTTTCCACTTGCACCACTTATGCTCTGCTGGGCTGTCCTGTGTCTGACCTTAGTCTTGGCTAAGACAATCTTGCTGCCATCCTCAGTGGCCATCATCTGTTGTCTTTTACAGGCTTTTATGCATTCATGGGAAAACTCCAGCCAGGCTTCCATCTATTCTGTTTAAATCCCTGCTGCTCTGCTGCAGTGCTCTTTACTAAGCAAGACATCAGTCAAAGRCAGACTGTTCATCTAAACTCATCAGCTAGACAAGTTTCCAATTCATATTTATGGTCCATCTCTGTTTCTTCTTGCTGAGGAGCTGCCTTACCTTATTTCACTAGATGAAGTATCCCATTGTACCCCTTACTTATTAATATTTATTTGGACAGCAGAAGGGAAGATGACTAGGCAGTGCTTGCCTAGCCTGGCCCACTGGAAGGTACTGGTGAGTGGCTGGGACACAATGAAGGCCTATGGGTCTCTCCAGGCAAAAAGTCTGGGACTCTGTGCAGAGCTTGCTACAGTGAGGAGCCTTAGCCTTGTTTGAAAGACTTACATGCTTCTCCAATAGAGAAATAGTAGAAATAATAACACCTTGAACTTAGCTCTCATACTCCTCTGAGCTTTGTGTTTGTACTATATTAACACAGGCAGGCACTGATGAGTATTTTTTCCTCATTTTTTTTGCTGTGAAAATTAATCTGCAAAGTTTAATAAATTAATATTATGTATTTCTGAAGTATATCTAGTCAAGTAACCAAAATTCTTAATTATTTATGCAGAGACTAACTGGCAAACTGAAGGGCAAAGGCTGTGACTGAGGTAGTTGTGTGTATAAGGTACAAAAGTGCTTGGATCTTTCCATGAAGACAGAGACATGCACAGCTCAGCTCACTTACCTCTGACACACATGAGCCCAGGTGGACTTATTCTCCCAGTATGCATGCCTCTTATTAATGCTATTAAAAATTATTGCTCCAAACAAGATGAAAATACGCCCTTAAGCTAACAGTTTAACATTTATTTCCAATATTATATTTGCTTTTTTGGAAACATAGAAGAGAAATAGCCCTCATTTCCCAGGTGGAGTAAAGGGGAACAATATAAACTTTGTATTTTAGTGTGAAAAATGTAAACACAGATGAAATGTACTTCAGAACTCATTTTGCCAAAGCTTTTTTTGGATGATTTCCATCAGCATAGTTATTGTAATTATTTTCCAAATGTTTCCCATGTGATTCTCATTTGCTGCATGTTTAATTCCCTACCTTAAATGAGGGCACTCAGGTATGACTAAAGATGGCAGACATCTAAAGATTTGTAGGTTCAACCTGCATAATGGCCCCACAGTGCTCACATAGGTGCCCATGTGTTCTTATATGAAATACAAAAAGAACTGGTTAAAATTTTATGTGTGGATTCAGTCTTGTGCCTTTTGAAGATAAAAGCAGATGTTATCCGTGGCAAGATACTTCAGGTATAAAATTAATATTCAAAATTAATTTTTTAAATTTATTTCTGCTATTTGACATATAAAAGCCTTAGTTTCCCCATCAAAAGTAGCTAAACTAAGTAATTAAAAGCCAAAGCAGTTGCAGTAAAATTAGACCTACTATTGGATTACGTTATTCTCATCATTTACTTTTCTTATTCCTTCTCCTCTAGACACCAACAGCAGAAAAGTGCTGTGTCTCAAATGCAGGTTGGGTCAAAACTTGTCAGCTTAGATAATAGTTAATCAGCCAGCAATAAAACTTTTGGAGTTCAGGCTCCTTTCATTTATGCTTGTTCTATGGCTAAGTCACTTCAATGGATTTAATACTCCAAGCAGTAAAATGCAGACTCTGTCCATTAAAATTTTTCATCCTACATGAATGTGGCCTTTCTCCTCCTCCTTCACTTCTCTTAATTTAGAAATGTCTGGTTGGATCACAATGGTGTTGCCAGACTATCTAGGAGCTGGGGAAGCTGCAATGCTAACACCAAGGTGATTTTCTTGCAATCCTGAATGAACATTAAAAAACCCCAGAAAAAGTCCAAACCTGGGAAGAATGTTAAATGTGAATCAGCTCTGTCAATTCTAGGCTAAATCTCAAGATAGAGGACTACTTCCTCCTGCAATATTTAAACATTCTGGCGTATTGGTGAAGGTCATGTAATTCCCTGAAACATGTTCTGCGTAGCACTTTTTTGGTTAATGAACCCTGAATTGGTGTCAGAATATCTTTTTAGTTTCATGTAATGCAGCAAAATGCTCCATTTTTTGAAGCAGAGGGTAGAAARCAGAAAAGCCAATGGATCACAACTGTCAGAAAGCAACTGCTTCCATAACTATCCCTACATCCCTTCCAGTGCGAGAGACAGAGGGCAGCCTTGCCTTTCTTTTTTTTTTCTATCCTCCTTGGCCTTGCTTTATGTTTTGATTCCAAATGTTATAAGACACAAGGTAAGTTATTCAAAACTATTTATTAGCTTGTTAAACTGAAATGCCTTTGCTCCTTGGCCAGGTTTCATAGGAACCCACAAAACATTGAAGTACCTCACAGGCAGTGCCCCGCCTTTGCAGATGACATCAGTGCAACAGGACTTGATTTTTCAATATATCTTTAAAAATATATTTCTAACAAGTACACATTCTTACATGTATTTTCTTTCACTTGAATCAGCCAACTTATATGAAGTCATGATTTATGTCTCCCAAAGGATCTCAAGAATTTAGAATCTATAAGCCTGATCCTAATGTCTTTACTCAGGCAAAATGCCTGGAATAAACCAGAGGATATATAGRGCTTTGTATAGCATTTGGCCATGAATTAAAAAACACCATTAAGAAAAGCATTTGCAGGTATCAATGGTAAACTTTGCCTCATATCTAAAAGTGAAGGAGCACTAAGATACACCCCAGTTTATTCCACACATATAACTTCCAGCAGTTTTTTTTTTTCAATGTCCATCTGGTCCATCCCAGCAGGCACTGGTACACATACCTGGGTGTATCTTTATGAGCCTTTCAGCTCAGACCAGGTGAGTGGGCATTCCTGAGGAGACTCATCCTGTTCTTTATCAATGCACRTTGCAGAGATTTCTCCACGCACACAGGCAGCTTTTTGAGCTGARCCATAGCAGAAAATGTGCTGCAGAAGCTGAACTAATGAAGCCCCACAGCTCCTGAGCATTTGTTCTGCATGGGCAGACCAGAGCTCATCTGAACCAGCACCCTCTCCTCCCAAACACGGGGAGTTTGGAAGTCAGTCCTTGGCTCCGGCTCTTTCACTTTCCAGATCTGCTCATGTTGGGGTGCTCAGCTTGTCCTCCATGGGGTGGATACACTCACATGTTCCTCATGATCCTAGTACAAAGCAGACTGTAACTGCAGCCTCAGCAACTTAGCCACATGTCTGCTGCACATCTGTACAGTGAACAAGTCTGTGAGAGGGGTTTTCTGGGGAGATTGTTGTTTTCTTTCTTTTTTTTTTAATTTATATCAGAGAGTCTTAAATCTGGAGTTGTGGTTTTCTGTTATTGAATGTAATTTCRATGAAGAGATCTGTTGCATCTATCTGCCCTCCTCAGTTGGTGCCTCAAGCTCACCACAATCTGTGTTTTATAGATGAACCATATGTTTTTGGAAAATCTCTTACCTGGAAAACTGCTCCTTTCTTACTGTGGCAAGATTTATTTCACTGAAACCAACACAATTTAGCCTTGTCAGGCAATAAGTTTCAGTGACGTGTGTCAAAGATCCCAGAGTGGATGGAGCTGATTGAAATCCAGGCTGCCCTGCTAAATTGGTATTCCCTCTGCCTTAGGCCRGCCACACTGAGCTGCCCAAATGCTTGAACAAGAGTCCTCCAGGAAGCTCCCCCATCAAAGGTTTGTTTTCAGCCAGTCAGCCACCTAGGGTGGGTCACTTTGGCATTTCTCAGCCACACAGATAGGGCAAGGATGACCAGGGCAGGGGCAGGAGTGGGGTTGAAGCCTGGACCATGCTAATTCAGACCTAAATAGTTTTATACTGCAGTGGATTTGTAGGCTTATGCAAATGGAATTACACTGATTTGTTGCTGTGGAACATGGCTTGTGAAATTTAAGTAAAAAATCTTATCTGGTAACTATTTCAGAAAGCATTCCATATTCAGTGTGAACCATTACAGAATTGGGATTGTTCAAATAAGCAGAATGAATTGTGATACAGATCCTAAAACCCACCATCCTTTTAATGCAATCTGTTCCCTAATTCCTCTCTGTGTTGCCCCTTTTTCCTCTGGGTGGAAAGTTCACATAACACCATTAGAATTGAGCACTCCAAAAGGCAGAGAGAGGCTCTGTACTGTTTTGGAAGTTCCCTAAAGTGAAAAATGATATTCTTGAGGATGAAAATTCTACAATGCCTTAAGGTACAGTACATTCTCTAAAAATGATGCCTAAGCATATTTTTTACTATCTGTAATACTTCCAGCATAGTAAGATTACAGACATGCTCGTAAGGATTTGCTGAGAGCTATAACAGTCAAATCTTTCCATAAATTATCAGCACAAGAAAGCAGTCTTTTACTAGAAATTGATTTAACACTAACAAAATTGTACTTATCTTAATGAGTTAATTTGGTGTTCTCATGCATATCATATACACTTCCTTGGGGCTTTAAATAGCATCTAAAAATATATATAATGGATATTTAAAGTGAATTGTCTCTCTCATCTATGGAAATATTAGTTCTATGTCTGAATTAATGCAATAGATATATAAATAGGTGAAATGGAAATTTCAATGGAAATTCAAAATGGACTTTTCAATATAGAAGTATTGATTGATGGCTTCCTTCGTTAATGTATATCAAATAAAAAGCTATAAAATTAGAAGGTCATGCTGACATCACTTATTATGATTACTTGCTGTCCTGGACACTTTTATTAATGTCTTAATGCTCAGTAGCTTTAAGCAACCTATCATTTTGCAAAATAAAAGACAATTGATCCAGTTATTTTTAATAGCTGTATATATATAGCTGTATAGTGGTGGTAYGTTTCTTTTTTTTCCAGCAGAAAAGGATCTTCAAACTATTCAATATTTGTGATGAATAAAGATTTTAGAAGTAATTAATCTAAAATTCTTTTAAAATAATTAAAATTTCAGCTTGGAGAAGGTGAAACAGGCCTGTTTTTTTCTGTTTTTGTAATTGGGAATGACTTCTGGGTGTGAAATTTGCTCAGGTGATGATGGTAATACCTGAGTAATCAARGTCAGCAATAAGCCCTTCAGTCATGAAGAAGGAAAAGTTCCATTTCTTGAAGGTGTAGCATTCAGGTGARTAGTAAAATCCTCAGTGTAAATGTGGGACACAGCAACAGCATACCCCGGATATTTAAAAAAATTCTGTTTACCGATTACATTTGCAATCTGATACACATTTACAGTCTGGTGACAGATTACATTTAATTATTGTTCTCATTCTGAACACAACTCTCCCCAGTTCCTCTAAGAAGGTTAAGTCTRCTTTAACTGCATCTGTCAAACAGAGGCAGTTCTCCTGTGAGCAAATGCACACTGGTGACAATAGAGTCTCAATATTGCAGGGAAGTCACATAAAAAATTGTAATAGTTTAGAGGAGCTTTTTCACCCTAAAAATAGAGATTCTCTGCTATTGAACACTGGCAGCATAGACAGGGAAGGCAGCCGATGGCCACTGTGGAAGGACAGTGCTGGTGTACTTTAATCCACTGTTCCACAAAAAAGGAAAATCATCTGACTTCTTAAGATGATAATGTGTTATTAGCCAAATGTTTTAGTAGGCACATCCAAATCTTGTTAATCCATGCTACTGAATTTCTAGGGACACACAAGCTACCTTGTACTTTGCACTGCTGTTTTATTCTTTAATATCATATGTTGTGAATACCACATTAAACAGAATCCTGCTCAAAGCAAAATATAGCTAAACCCAAAATAAAACTTCCAATAAATTGAAACATGGGGGAATATATACAAAAAATGTTCACCCTATGTTGTCAGAATAAAAATGGAGTAGARTTCCCCCATACATAGCACCTTACCACATATTTCTCTTCTCCCTTACACTCACATGGGCACTCTGTTTTAGTATATTGAAATACGGGTTAGGTGTTTATTTTAAAAATTAAGAAATGTTTAGGAAATGACACAGTTTAGCCAGTGGCAAATAAATGAAATTAAAAGTTGGCCTTCTGCCGCTGAAAACAGAGACATGCTCCTAATGTGTTGACTCAAAGCTCATAACATTTCTGGCAAATGAAGCATGAAGCATATTGTCAGATAAGTAAAGACTGTTACATCCAGAAAACTACTTTACATGAATGCTAAGATTCCAAGTCAAGCACTGAGAAGCTAATAATTGCTGGGGTTAAACTGCCTAAGTAATATTAATTCAACCTACTTGTACATGTTATGATGTTCTTTAATTACATGATAATTGCAATACCTATTAAGTGCACAGAACATAGTGAGGGCAAGATCCAGCTGCCAGTCCAGCTCTGTCTGGAATCTTTCCACCCAGTCATTTGCTGTTCTTCCATTTGGCCAGGTGCTGGGCCCTTGCGGGGTTGCCTTGATGACATCCTTCTGGGAGGAGGTGGTGGGAGGCACACGTCTCTCCTCRCAGCTGGGCTCAGAGCCAGAAGTCATGGTGCCAACATAACCTGCAAAAAGAAATCCCAAGGGCAGGAGCTAGTCCTACATCTACAGAGCTTTGTTCACCTGATTTATTGCACGAGTCTGCTTGTGGGAACACTTGATATGTTTTTACAGAAGCTGAAAGGTGTCAGTGAATAAAACGGAGGCTTTCAAGAAGAGAAAGGACAATATTGGTACTACAAGAAACTGAAAAGCACACCAGCATTGGATCGGCCCTTATCTCTGTTTCTGTCACAGAATTCTTCATCTGCAAAGATGATCGAATACTTTCAATTAACTTTCTCACAGCTGCTTACTGCCAATCTCAGCACTAGCTGTAAGAAATGGAAAGAGAACCTCTTCAGGAAAATCATCCTTATTTGTTAAGCATTGTGATAGTACCAACAATAGGACTGAATTCAAAGATGGGGAATAAATACTTGTACTGTATTTAATACATTAATCTGTGAAAAAGTATTGAACTGTGAGCCAAACAGCTGTTGTCTGTTTGATAATCCTACAAAGGAGGCTGTGCAAGAAATGGGCAATTAGAGACTTCCACTGATCATGTATAAAGGGTGGCTTTGTAACCATGTTAATTCTGACTGTTGTCACTTCTGTGAGGGATTCTTTGTTTTAATGTGTTCCATTATGCATGGTTGTCTTTAACATGGGAAGCTAAGGGAAGGAGCAGGGGAAGGAATGACTCTCCACAACTGCAGGGCYGAGACTGGAAACTTCAGAGCTCAGCTAAGACCCCAGTGCACGCTTGCAGTGGTTGGCTATTACCTAGTGTTAAGCCACACATTTTAGCAGTGGTTTTCACAGCAGTGTTTCATTGCACTACAGAGGGACCCAGGATTGCTGCTTTTCTTCCCAGATTTCTAAAGGGAGCAGTTTCACCACTTGTCTATAGATATGCTTATTTCTGCTTCTCAACTCTCTCCTGCTCCCTTCTGCTTTCGTCCAGAGCCTCAGCTTCTGACCTCTCTCAACACATGCCTTTTGTTTCCTTGTCTCTCCCCTTGGATCGGATGCTTTCCTTTACTGCCAGGACACCAATGTGAATGGCATGCCTGATGGACAGAAGCTGGTTTTCTGTCTTAGTTCTGGACTAATGGCGTGACAAAACTGCTCCATCCCTTGCAGCATTTCTCCCATGGAAACATGCATATTTCCAGTATTCTCAGCCACAAGCATTTGAAATATCAGGACGTAGACCACGACAGATCATGAAACTGCCTTCAGTCACAGGACTGTGGTAAAAAAACCCCCAAACTTCTCTTGTTCCTTTTATTAGACTTCTTGGGTTTTATTTATTCTCAATTATTTTTTAAGATTTTACCATGTAACTACACTGCATTTTCAGGCTTTTCATTATAAGAGTGAGTTCTGGAAACCTTCTCTTAAAAATATTGACAACTAAAATTTTCTTAAGCTCAGCAGGGCTTCAGAAGTTGTCATTTTAAGAATGTAAAGTGGTGCAGAAAGTGGTCTAGAACCAGGAGCATTGTTAGCTCTGCCCCTTGTCCATGTATGGGGATAAGGCATGCACAAGGCCCAGAGAATCCTTGGAAAATTTAGCTGGCAGGCTTCAGCTGACTGTCTGGAGAATGTGGCAATGTGCTTTCCAGAGCTGTCTCCATCAACATTTTAATTGACATAGATTTTTTTGGCAAGAAACCCCTTGAGCAGATTCATGCCTCTACTCCAAGCAGCAAGGATAGCAGACTTCTTTCATGAGGCAGCTGGAAGGATTTTTACATGGACATAACCATCTTAACCTTAATACTCTTCCTGGAAATGGGTRAAGCATTTAAGATGACACTCTAGAAGAACTCAGCCTGAAATAAGCAAACAGCATGACATATTTCAGGGAGAACAACTGAAATATGGCAAACTTCTGAGRCACTCAAAATAAAAGTCACTGTGGAAAAAAATACGCAATAAAGCATTGTTACCATTCATGTTTAACATGAGGTGAGCTTAGGGATTCCAATTAATTTATTCCATATTCGCTTTAAAGTTTCTTTCAGCACTTAACTATGTATTGATACTATGAGACTATGTTTATATACTTCAGTTATATTGCTGGATTTAAATACCTAATTTTAATTATATGCCTAAAAGGTTCTGTTCTTTCATATTAAGGGGTGTTACTTTTGTTTTAAGTCCCATTTTTAAATATAATTTCAAGACATTTCCCACTCAAAATTTTGGAATATACAGAGATATCCTTCTGATTAACAGTACTACTCAAAATCTCATTTTAATATATAATAATTGGAAATAAAGACACTTGGTATTAAGAATAGTAATTATTTTTGCTTTTTGTCAATTGTGGCTCCAAATTATGCCCTGTCACTTCGGAAAATCTCTTTACTTAGTGAGAGTTGACAGCTTCAAGAATGGAGAGAAAGGGGCAAAATATATTTGATAAGCTTCAAAATTACACTTCTTGACTGTTTTCTACTTATTTGTATATAGATCTGAATTCAGTTGGTAATTAAATTTCTTCATACGTTTGGGTATCATTTACAATCTAATGTTTGAAACTTTTTGAATCTTTAAAACTATGATGGGCCATACCCTACCCTATCCCACTGGACTAAATACAAAATAATTTTGTGAAGAAAATGAACATTTGAAGAAAAGGACTTGGAATTCAGACTTACCTCAATGAATTCACTTCCAGATTCACATGAAGGAAAGGCTGACAGCTCAGTAAAGTATCTAGCTGTGAATGCAATTTAATAAATAAAACCATGGTTCAAATTAGGCAGTACGAAGACTTAACAGATGGCTGTTGTGGTACTTGTGTCACACTTGTATTATATTCCAAACATGACTTTCTTTTTCTGCTTCACCTCTGAGTCTGTCTCAGATATAGAATACTTAAACCTTTGTATCCTCTAAACCTACAGTTAGAGCTCTCATAAACAGTGGAGAATTACATCAGTCTTTCACACACAACTCTTACAGCTGTTGAATGCCTACAGTATGCTGCACACAAGTGATAAAAGTGTGCATGTGTGACACTATGTCTGCTTGGTAGCRGAAAGGGAGAGAGAGATGCTGAAATACCCAATTCTGCTATTAAATAATGACTTGCTTATGAGACTCACTGACCTATTAAATGCAAACATCTGGTCTAGGTGTTCAAGATCCAAATGAATTACCCACCAAAGACTAACCAGGCATATCAGACCTCAACTCACTTCCAACAACCAAATCACCCAATATTTCACTTGTGGAAAAAGTAAGTGTTTTGTTAAAGTGGGGCTAGTCAAATAAAGATTTTTCCAGTACTGACAATAAGGCTTTATGATTTGTGTTACTGTATTTGTCAGGTGTGTTCTGTTGCTATTCTCCTAAACTTACCAAAAGTTTCAGATTTCTTGTGACTTGTCTCAATCACACTCTGATCCCATCCTGTCTGATAATTTATGGACAGGTCTTGTTGGAACTGGGAAAAAACAAAAGTCAGAACTATGGAGAAGGGTTTGTTTATCACTTGAATTTAAGATACACTTTCGTGTGAGTCAGTACTAAACAAGAACTTGTGCATRGTGTTGAAGCAGTTGTGATAAATGGCAGTGCCAAAGACTTTACTGATACTAATCTGAGATCTGATTACTTGTAATTGTTCTTTTTTTATTACCTTAATGGGCATGTGCCACCCATATTGGTTCACCACTTACATGGCTAGTTGTGGCCACGCCATAGAAGCTTCAGTGTTGGTTGTGACAAAACAGCTCGAATCTCTGTTCTTGCTGATGGCTGAAGAGGAAGAATGATCTGTGTACCTCTTTTTGCTCTTATCTTGCCTGATTTCTATTCTCAACACATGGTTTTGTTGCTGCTCTATGGATCACTGAGAGACAATTAGCCTTGCCTTTGGGAAGGCAGAAATCAGACCACTGGCTCTGTGTTGCAGAGAACAAAGAAGAAAGTGTGTGCCGCTGCTGGGTGTTTGGCATCTGATGAAATGATGTTTTCTCAGAAGCCTGCATTGAGCTTGCCTCCCTGGCACGGCAAAAGCTGTGCCTGTGTGAAAACCAGGTGGCTGCAATTCCTGCCTAGCCATGCTTAGGTCTCAATTATCCAGTAAAGCATCTGTGTCTCCTGTGGTCCTGGGTCCTGTAACCCAGGGGGAGAGACTGGATTGTTCAAGTTAGAGAATATGAACTGGCTGCAGTAGTCACAGCAAAGCTCCTGCCTCCAGCAGGTGAGCTGAATGGCTTTTTCTAACAGGAGCAGCAGCTGGCTCCTGGCACTACCTGCAGAATAACATCTGCTAGGAGCCTGGCAGAGAGCAGTGGGAAGAGTTGGCTTTGTGGATTATAAACCTTGGATGCCTTCTTATCCAAATTTTGTCACTTTCTCCTGCTAGTGAGCCAAGTGTTGCTTAAAAAGAAAGGAGTATGTTCTCTCACAGAAAAATGATCACTGGAAGGAAACTCTTAACCCTGAAGTTAACACAGTTAAGCTTCCTTTGTCCTGGTGAAGGAATGCAGAGCTGTGTGTGAGGATGTGAGGATGGGGAATAGAGAACAGGTGGAAATATACTTTAGCAAATGCATGACATCTGCCTTCTTACATGTTGTCTAAGTGAGAGGTGCTTTGCTAATGACTGTACATAATTTTCTTTCCTCATCCATCCCCACCCATCTTCCTCCTGACCTCCACAACTTATTCTACTCCTTAATTTTCATCTTCTGGMAATGCTTTGTAAAGATGGTCTACAGGCTCCCTAATCTATAGGGGAGAAACTTGCAGAGAAGTGGATGCAAAAGAACAATGTTTAAGAAAAAAGTCATTGATTGTTATTACTGCCATACTAACTAGTTACATCTTTTCTTGATATGTTTTATCCACTTATTTTAGATTGTTGGCATGCTGGAGTAGGAACTGCATTTTATTAAGACTTTTTAAAACTACCCTGAAATTGCAAAGAAAAGAGTTCACATCAATCAGGATGAAAACTTATTTCACAAAGAGGGATGTCACTGTACTGTTTTTGGGACCTCAAGTAAATATTCTATTACTAAACCAGTCAACTCTAGGCTGTAGTGCAAAATTAGCAATTCATTATGCACTTTTCAAGAAAAGTTATGCACGAAGGTGGAGCTGTAGTTATGAAAGCTTTAAACTCCTCACAATGAATTGTCATCAACAGCAGTGCAAAAATGACTGTATTTACAGACAGGAAATCTTCTCAGAGAAACACATTGATAGCTGTTTAACATTTCCTGTTGATGCTGTTCCTGTTTTCCTGTTACTCTTCAAACAGATTAAGTTGAAAATGCTAATAGGAGGATTAACATTGTGCCACAAAATGTTATACAAGGTCCCCAAACATAAATATGTAAGGCTAAGCTAGTTTAGTAACCTAATTTAATAACTGATATTTAAATATACTTATGGACAATGCAATAAACCTAAGCAATTCACATACTAGAGCTGTTTATCCTCTGTGAATCTGTTTTCAATAGCTGACTTGTTTAACCAACATAAACAACTCCSTTATTAAATCATGTATAATTTTGGAACTTGGGTTAAAACATTCCCACAATATTTGGTGCAGATGTTATAAAGTTGTAAAAATGTGCAGAATACCCTGTTTTAAAGCTGGTTATTTTAGGATTAGGAACAAGATGAGTAAACTGAATGAATGTCAAACACACTATAAATTATTAAAACATTGGGCAACTGCTTTTTACCTTATTTGCCTTTGTAGTGAGGGTAACAAGTACGGGGACAACTAGGAATCTGCTTGATCACACATCACCTGACACAGAATTTTGAAATATTATGGTTTAAGGTCCAACACTGATGAATACAAAGCCATTCTGCAAAATAGTTGAATCCTATAGRCACCACCATTTGTTAGATATCATCAGTGTTTCTTGTGTGATTGAGTTTCTTCAGTGTTCACATGCCCAGAGATACCTCCAGTCCCTGCATCTGCTCCTTCCCTTTGTTGAGTGGAATTCAGGACCCAGAAGGACTAGAGGCTTCTTCAACTGATTTTTSTCATCCTACACTACCCTCCCAGCTCCCTTCTCACAGTTTTGCTGTGTGGCAAAGGGAAAGTTGTTCATTACTGGCCCRAAGTATTCAGAAGGAATTTACTGCTCCTCTCAAGTATGGTCAGCCAGCCTCACGGCTGTGAGGGCAGAAACTCTTAATTTTGACCTGACTGATTCTTGCTTACCTGAGATACCAGGTCTAACACTTTGGGCCACATTCACACTCTGAGCAAACCTGAATAAGACAGGATGAAGGGCCATGCTCTTAATGCCACCAAGTGAGGTTTGAGGATTGTGATGTGATAATAAATTCAATAGAGMAGCCTCACATTTTGTATTGTGTTCCTGTAGCTGGGCACAGTGGAGGGTCATGCAATTCACCACTGATGCTGGGACATGTCCTTGAACTGTAGTGTAGTTTCAATTATGTTTGGAATATGATCATTTGTTAAACTCCCTCTGAAAACATTGACTGAATGAACAGTGAAAATTATGAGCTGCGCACGTCAAGGAGCACAAACTCAGGGGCTGCCTGTAAGATGCTATTTGGGGCATTTCTGTGCCCAACCCAAAATTTCTTTACAAGCTTCCAATGGCAAATACAGTGTCATAGACTATGTACCAAGGGAGAAACTTAAGGAGCTTCAGTTGAAGCAGAAGCCTGGTCAGGGTCCTTAGTGAATGAAAAAAATGCAAGGTACTGGGTTAACATAAAATAGATAGTGATTTTGGTTTTCAGTTTAAACACTTCAGTATTTGATAAATCATTAGGAAAACACAAAAGTTAAATCAGAATGTGTCCTTTTTCCCCCATGACCAGGAACGGGTGTATCACATGTGGATTAAGTAAATAGAAGAAACCCCATGAGCTGTGTGAGCAATTCACTTTACCAACTCTAAGTTAAATAAATTTGAACATCCGTGTCCCTTTAATTTTGTGCCACGCATGCCATACAGTAACAGATGAATTATGATTGTGAAAATCCGATGTCTGTGGGACAGCCTGTCAGTCTGTGTAAACTGATGGTAAGGGCACAAATGTACAARGGGGCTGCCTCTGAGTTTGCAAGCTGGAGCACTCCTCCTACTCCTGACCCAGTGTGGAYGTCTCTTCAATGACTGAAATAGCTGAAGCTACCAGAACGTTTCAGTCAAAGACAAATTTTGGAAATTCTTGCCTTTGGCAGCCRCTAGTCCTGTCTATATGTTACACAAGTATCTTCAAAGATCCCCCAGATAAATAAATGAGTGGGAATAGCTGCCCATGGTTAAGCAACATCCATACTTTCTCTCCTCCCATCTGCCAGCCTTTGCCCAGTCTCTCCTAAATCCCCATCCCCTAGCACATATTCCTAAATTTTCCCTTCTGTCAGAGACACACTTAAAACAAGTTTCTTCCTCTTTCCTGCCTAAGTTGTCAAATGGATCTAGTGTGCGTGAGGGCTCCTGAGAAGTATTTAATAGATGTGGTTGTATTTGCTCCTGCCAGCTGCACTGAAAGTTATGAAACACCACCACCAGCACCACCAATGTTCCCTCAATACTTGTGCTTCAGAGAAACTTGCTGACAGTTGCTTGAAGGGTGGCTATTTCCCATTGTGCTCCCTGACAGTAAAGCCAAATGCCCCCAGGGAGAAGGATGACCTCGTAACTGGTGAGGAGATGGAGACAAGAGAATCCCATTAAGAACAAAGAGACAGAAATACCACTTGAAAAATCACAGCCCACTGAGGTCAGCTGGGAAAGAATAAGGGGACRTGGCAGCCATGTTGAAAGGCGTCTTCAACAAGGCTGTGCTGAACTTCTTTACTGACCAAATTTGTCATGGAGCTTGTTTGTTGATGAAAATTAACACAAAAATATCAAAATCACTGAATTTTAGAGATTTTTTCAAAAACTATCAATTCTAAAGGGAGGTTAGAACCTTTTTTTAAACAAGTGTGATGCTGATAATTCCCTGTCTGTGAGTGAAATTACTCAGGGGTCTCCAAATTACTTTTAAAGTGTTTCCTGCAAATAGTATGCACTGTTCATCGAAATATAAAAAGTGTGTTTTATTCCATGTAATGCATCTATCTCAAATAAAACAAAAAAAAAACCTAAACCAAACCAAAACTAAAGACTGCATCTCAAGACATTGAGAGACAGTGAATAAATTAATTTGTGGGTAGAAAATAAAGGTGCAAAGACATGGACATATTTTTTTATGTTATAAATTTAAAGAACTGATCAGAAAATAAAAATCAGCTACTTTATTTGTTGAAGGGTTTTTTTTGCTTTTATAGTGGAAATGATGATTTATTTATAGGCCTACCACTAACTGCTGCTAGAACCTAGTGTTCCTTCTCAAAATTAAYACCTATAAATAACAGACATCAGGGAAAATAAAATCCAGGGTCCTGTATACATTGTRTTTGTACATCTTCTTTACTTATTTTCTTTGGGTTTTGACCTATGTAATTTTCCTCTAGATGGCTAGACAAATTTCACTTTAGCAAATTAAAACTTGGGATGACATTTATTTCTGTTAAACAAATATGTAGCTTTGAGAACATAACTGAACACGTTATGAATTATAACTGCAGTGCACTGAGTCGGATACTTGCTTGACAGAAATAAATGTTAACTAGAATCAAATTGTTGAACACAAAGTGTACTATCTTAAAAATAAATAATTAAAAGCCTAGATAATTTTCTTTGAGATGTATTGAAGGATAAAAGGAAGTGCATCTTTCATGTAATTGTATTAGCTTTCACACACTCATTTGTGATTTTCACAGAGGGGAAAAAATCAGGAACACTGTTAAAAGCATCTGTTAAGCAGACACTTGTAAAAGACTATGATTCATTTCTGTGTACAGCACACAGCTTTAAAGGAAGATTTTTGATGCATTAAATGTTGATCCTTGTAATCCTAGTTATCCTTCCTTGTCTCAGCTGTTTATTCTAGTTACAAGGTCATTCAGCTGTTTCTGTATCTCATGTTGAATTTGACATTAGAACCACAAAACATTCATTTTCCCTTCTTTTAGCTGCACAATTTATTTTTAAAAAATCCCTAAAACATGTAGATAGAAATTATTTTGAGCTTTAAGAAAAATCTTAGAGATTTTGAAAAAAGAATTCTTTATAATTTTTCTGCCTGAAATCTTGCTTCCCGTGATATGGATTATGACTTGGCTTTCAGGACCATTCTTATTTAATCATCTTGTTTTAAGTCCAATATTGAGATAAATTTGGAGCTTTTCCCACTTATTTTGCTGAGACATAATCTGTTCCTTGTTGCAAGAATTTTTTTCTGCCCTGAACATCTAACTTTCTCCTGTGATAATTTCAAAGTGAATTTTTTAGTATTAAGTTAGATGATTTTAGTATTAAGTTAGATGATCAAACTGATAACAAATCTGTGGTCTTACTCAAGAAATGAGCAAATTCAGAAGTAACATTTTTTGTTTGTTCCTAAAAAAACCAATGTTTTGCCAATATTGCAGGAAGTACAGGTTTCTTCCTATTATTTTTAGCTACAGAAATTTAAACTGCAATCCTGAAAGCTGCGTGTGCTCTACATCTGCATGATGAAATTACCTTAAGTGGGACCACTCGCTTCTTTTTCTAAACAGCTACTTAAGTGTGTTAGCAAGATTGGAGTCTTAGAATATTTTGATTTTAAGCAATATGATAACATCAATCTGTAATGTTGACTTGGGGCTGTCATTCATTTAGAGAAATGGAATCTAAATTGTTTCAGCCAGGACTAATCTTTCTCTTGAATGAAAACAATGGGTTTGGCTTTTTGTTGTTCACAGTGTTGTTTTGGAAGAGCACTTGGTCGCTTTTTCAGGGTGATTATATGTCATATTGCCTGGAATAGCAGTGGATTCAGTTTGATGACTTTGAAGACCCCCTTCAATGTTGTGCTTATATAGGAACCAARTCAATACTATTGCTGCTGCTTCGATAGACATTTTTTGTTATGTACAAAATTTTTGTTGGTGTATTGCCCTGCGTGGCAGCACACGCATTACACTTAGAGCGCAGGCTGAAGAGAATTCTACAAAAGTAACCTGCTAGAAGAGACCTTCTGTGATTAACAAATTTACTGGTATATTCTTGCAGTGACGAATAGAGAACACAACTGTATCCACTGCTTTCCTCTCTTTTTTTTCCTAGGTTATCCTCTTTAAAAATGTACCCTGTAGGTGTTCATGTTAGCTGGTATTTCCTTTCAGTGTCTCCAGTAAGTTATCCTTTCATTGTGGGTAAGTAAGAGTTTGCAAAACTTTGCACCCTTATTCTTAAATTAAATACTGACAAGGAATGGAAGTGTAAAGCATGCTAATAAGCAAGACCTCCCTGTGGGAACCTGTGATAGAAGACTGTTTCACATTGAGAGGCAGACAGCGCTGTTGACACAGGCTGTCAAAAAGGCTTCATGTCTTTGAAAGAAAATCTTAATCTTCTTTATTCATGTGTGAACAGGTCCAGGCCTTCATCCCGTAGCTCATATGCATTGACTGTTTAAACTGTGGGTTGCTAGGCTTTGGGTAGGGTTTGTTTGCTTGTGTCTACATTGTACGAATGGATGAGGACTGAAAATTAAAATCTGTCTGACACAGAGCACTGCTTTTCTGTCTCTGTTTGAAGAGACATGGCAACCCAGGGTGAAATGAAAAGGAATTTTATTGAGCGCAAAAACCGCTCAGTGTTTAAATGTTGGACGCAGGAACTGAATGGTCAATTTGGGAGGCTTGTAGGTTGTTTATAGACATTGGGATGGCTGTCAATCACAGTACAATGGTGAAATTTGTGTTGGAAAAAAAGTGCTTTTTAGTGGCTGAACTCCTGTTTCCTGTTAAAATGCTCACATCAACAAACAAAAAGAGGTTTTGTCTGAAGTTTACAAGCAAGAAAATTTCAGAATAACAGAGATGCTGCTACTGTTGTGGCATCTTTTGATCATTGCGGCACTGACTAACATTTAAAACCAAATTTTGCAGAGAAAGATCCTATTGCTCTGTGGATCAGATTCTGATCTACTTCTGTGGCTYGTAAATCAGGAATAAAATTCAGGAATATGTTGATTAAATGAATGGCATTATGCTATTGAAAAGCAGTATGACAGTGGATTCTGAGACTTTGTGTATGTCTGYGCTGTTAAAAACTTTACTTAGATATGTTTTACATGTTCTTTATATGTTTATAAATCAATAACAAGGAGAGGCAGAAGATAAATRGCACCTATAAAAAAGTAATCTCTTCCAGCACTTGTTAATAACAAATGGAGGAAAAAGCCTTATTTCAGAAGCAACTTTTCCCTTTCCATTTATTGTTAAAGCTAACTGGAAGCATTTTGCTACTTCATTTTACAGAAGCTTGTATTATCTCAGCYATAAAATTTCATGCTGAAACTTAGCCAAATGTCAAACTTGCCACTAAAGGCTTTGGAATAATTAAAAAAAGAAAAAAAAAAGGGTACCGAAGGAAATAGAAATAAGCCTGTTTTAACAGAATCAAATTTAAAATGTTAATGCTGTTGGCTTTTTCTGGTTTTATAACATGAAAAAGCATGTCTTACAGAACACTGGCTGAGAACTCAGCCCTCAGAATATGATATAAAATGTGGTTTTTGGGCCCCTGTGGGATTTGTAGGAGGAAAGAAAAAGAAGACTGTTGCTCCCATTGTAATTCTTTCACCTCTGAGCATTTCAGCCCCCAGCCTCAGTGGTAGGGGAAGCARGGAGGCTCAAAATGGCCAAGGCAGGGCAGAGCTACCATCCAAGTGATAGTTCATATTAAATTCTTACTCTCTTTATGAGCATTCAGCCCTTATAATTTCCATAATCACTGGGAGCTCATAGAGCATGGGAATGTCATGCAGTTTTCTGGTTCTGAACAACAGTGCTCTTCCTTTGTGTTCACCTTCATATTTTCACTAACTTACTCAATATACGTATATGTGTTTACAGTACTTTTCATGTCTTTCTGAGCAGGTTTTTCATTGGCACATGCAGTAATAAGCCACTTGCCATGTTGTAGACATGTGTGTATAGTTAATCCTGAAATAGCTACTACCTTCAAATGTCTTCATTACTTGTTTCATCCTTCTCCTTAAATATATAGCCTTAAAGCCCATGATGTAGGTAGTTACTGAAATATTCATCATGAGGAGCTCTCCTCTGTAATTTTTAAACGAGACAGTACATCTGAGGACAGTCTCAAAACTAAATTTCCTATCACTTTGCAGATTTCTGAAATACGTTGTCTGTTTACCTTTTACCAAATTTTGCCTAATTCCTTCAGTAGCTTCAGTTACAGAGCTCACACAAACCACCAAAARTTAATCACATCACTGCTTTCCAAACTGGAATTTCTGTTTTTTGAAATGCATTTTTCTGTCGATTTAAATTTACCATAGTAAAACATGTACAGCCCTAATTTGTTGTTTAAGAATTGGCTATTTACTGCAACTCTCTCTCTTTTCAGGTTTTGTTGTCTTGACAACAAGCCCTAAGATAAACTGTTGTGGGTAACTGAACAGAAAAAACAAAACTAGAGTTTACATTTGGAGAGAGAGTGAATTTTTTTAATCCCTGTGTTATATGCAGGAACTATGCAGGCACTCAACCTGCTCAGTGGAAATTCAGAGGGATGTCTCACCTGGAAGTTAATTTTCTCTTCTCAAGGATCCCACATTGCTTGTTGCAAAGGAGCTTCCCCCCTTCGTTCCCTTCAGCCGTGGCTGCATTTGGCTTCAGCAGGAATGCAGCTGCATGAGTGAAATGCTGTGGGGTTTTCCAGGCACTGTCCTTGGTTGTACTGCCACACTCAGMAGCCTTAGGTGATTTGTATCACCTAGCTATATGCCATTTTTCCCCCTTCTGTAAACTGGGATAAGTGATAACGATTCTGCATAAAAGCAGTGATGAAAACTGATTTTATGAAAAGCAAAGTTGCTGTTGTTTATTACTACTCATAAGTCTCAGCTGAGTAAAGCATTTCAATTTCTTTACAGTTTCCTTCACCAATACATCAACACAGCTTGTGTTGCTTCCTCTGTGCATGACTAAGAGGTAAATATGTCTTCTCTTGCAGAAAAGTAGAACACTTACATTTTTGCTTTCAGTCATCATCTTCCATGTTAACTCTTGTAAGGTCCTACTACTTATTATTCCCCCTGTTTTAGTCTCTTAGAAGCAGATGTCAGTATATGCTGTTCTTGCTTGCTGCATTGCATGATCAATACATCATTCCTGTTTATTGCTGATCTGCCGCCCCTTAGCATGCTCRATAGGTACAGCTGCCCCTGGAGACAGCTTCCTCCCAGGTTTATCTCCTTCTGTCCAAGGTCTGCTCCCTTTGCCATCAGGAATGTCAAAYAGAGAGCTTTCTTAATATGCTAACTCTATTCTCATCCCATTGATTTCTTCCTCTCTGCTATGACCAGCTTTTGAAGTCTTGATTTGCCAAGGTCTTCCCATCTTAAAACGTCTCCTAAGGACTGACTTTTTATATGAGTATTGTAAAAGGAAACCATTCTTGCTCTTCTTTCCAGGTGTGCTTTAGTCTTTCCTCTGCCATGTAGGGTCCTTGAGGGCAGGGACTGGGTCAGATTCTCTGGATGTGGTCATGAGCTTTATTTTTTAAGGAATTTTATCTGGTATAGAGGAGCTGCAGCCAACTGGACAAATGGCTAGGAACTGTATGCTGCATACAGTGGTCAAACAACAAACTGCATCTTTCAGGCAGCAAGTGCTCCTCTCCCTCCCCCCTTCCTCCAGGCTTTATTCTGGAGGTCTAAGTTTATAACAAAAGAAACAAAAAGGTTTTTATATAAATGGAAAAGCAAATGGAGCCCAGCTCATGTTACAACTCAGCCTTCTGACAGCCCAAAATGGAGATCTGCCCTACTTAGAGGCCTCTCTTTGCTCTGAACTGCAAGGGAGCTTTTAATATTCCCTCACTTGCTCTGAGTGCTCTCTGATTAAACCTTCACCTCCAGCTCAGTCTTAACCCACACTGTACATTTGGCAAAGGTTGCTGCAACAGTTTTGTCTGTACAGTAACTGCAACAGTGGAGCCATTATCCACTGCCAGTGCTATTGGGGTATAAATAAGAAGCAGGGTGTGTATGCACAGTGTTGTGATTGCTCAGAAAAGTCCACTGTGTTGCAAGTCCTTTAAAATAATACAGTGAGAAAGTATTTCAACTTTCCATTAGTCATAAAACCCAAGATTTTTAATACGCATGATTAAATTTAGTCAGGGAGATAAATGTGTGTTATTTTTTCTCCTTTTTTTTTTTCTTTTTGAAAGAGATTAATGGAAACAGCCCAACACTTTTGGTATTGGTGCTTAAATATGTTTAAATTTAAGAGGGTGCTTTAAATTAACAAAGCAGGTGCCAGAATGCCTAAATTCAACCTTCTTACTCAGGTGCCTAATTTTAGGCAAGGCAGTATTAGTAGGATTAAATATCTTTTATTGGACTATTTAGAAAATACCTCAGACTTGGGAACACAAATCATTCTCTTGTAAGGTACTTGAAACTTTAGAGAAATCATTCACACTGTAATAGATGGTCTGTGCTGAAAATAAACCACATTTGATACTTTATTTCTTGCAGGCTTTCTGTAAGCCACATAACAAAGGTGGAACACAATTTTAAAAGCAAATGCCTGGAAAAGCTGCAAGATGTAGTGATGCCTGAACTGATAGCCACAGATTACTGCCAGATTTTGAGGTTGAATGATTGTCATTTTATGTTAAACTGACTTGTAGGTGACAATATTTTTGTATATTTTTGCCTATTTTTAACATAATTTCTTCCTTTAAAATGAGAACTTCCAAAACTTTATGGTTGTAAAATAATAAAGATTTTGGAGGRTGAGGAAAAACAGCTAGATTACTCTATGGGCCAAAACAAAATGGAAAGTGTGGTCRCTGGCAAGAAGAATTTTAATCTGGTACATTTTACGGAATAAATCACTATCTGGCTTCTTGTACAGTCATCTCAGTACATAAAAATTACTAAAGAGTAGGAGAAGCTTGGGCAGGTCTATTCAGAGTAATAACATGGCATACAGAGCATCACAGAATCCTTCCATGCAAGGTTATCCAATGTCATAATCTCTTTTCTAAACTTTCTTTGCCCTTTGTTATGCTTTCTGCCTTTGCAGGAGAGAGAAGCATGAGGACATTTCAGGGATATTATTTTCTCTAGTTTTATAAAGGACCAGATAAAATGCCATAYGACCTTTAGAGCTGCAGGTGACCCTGTTTGATGAATGCTAGGCACAGCACAGTATTGTGATGTGTCCTTTCCATTTAGAGCCCATAAATTCCAGGTCCCCAAAACACATAGCTGCAATCTTATGCAAGAGAAGAAACAGATGGATGTGTCACTGTTATTTGGAGCCAACCATTTTCAAGATGCCAACTTCCATGCATTGTAAAAACGGCTAATTACTTTGCTTTCCTAACTGCCTTTTGCTTGGTGGGATGCTATTGGCCTTTATTTCTTTGTTTTTGTACACCCAGCTATTTTGTTAGTGCTCTGCACTCTACACCCCTGCTTCTGTTCCTCAGGAGGTTGGACAGTGAGTTATGTATTCGCTTGAGAGACAGCCCTCCCAATTTTGAGAATGAATGCAAAAGAGAAGCTGGATACGCCCTTTGTTTCTCTCTAAATTTGAAATCTACAAGCATTTATGTGTGGGTTGTTGTGCATGTGGAAGAACCTTCAGTTTCCACTAATAGTGCAAAGATTTATGGGGGAAAGACTTCTTTAGAAGACTCTCACTGTGTCATGAGAAATACTATAGATAGATCTGCAGATCTATCTAATTTTTATGCCTGTACACTCCTCCTTAAAAGGACTGCCAGATTTGTCAAACAGTGAGGTTTGGGTACAGTTAGCTTTTCCTTCTCCTGGGAAGAATGCATTGACTTTGACTGGTTTGCCCTTTGTGAGCCTGGTCTTTAGGACTCTGAATCTCATCCTAAAACACACTCTAGACAGCAAAGTAGAAAATGTGTGTTCATTGCCTGAGCACTGCACTGCTTCARCTAAAACTCAGAAGACTTCATTCTACATTGTAATAGGTCTGGCAAAAGGAAGCCAAGAGCCTCACAGGGGGCCAGCAGGTTTTTGGATCTCAGTCTGAGTTTACTTGTGAGCTTTTTCTTAATATCACAATGGGCTCTTGCTGTGTGCTTCTAATGCCTCAGCAATGAAGTCAGGGTATATTATGCCATCTGTCCAGGAGTCAACACTACAGGTCAAGCTAATTTAAACTGGCACTTTTCATCTCCCTATGCTTGTATGCATTACATTTAATAGTTTAAGTGAGTGATTGTATCTCCTGACCCTGCAACAAAGACAAAGCACATGTTTGTATTTTTTCATTATCTCTAGTTGTCAGGAATAAGGACATTTGATCCTTTAATGAAAAGTATGGTTTAATCAGGGGCTGATACACAACTTTTGTTTCAGGAGTGGTTATGTTCCTTTAAATTATTTTTCATGCCCATTTCTATTTTTTTTTCTTTGAAAGGTAAGTAAGAAGGAAAGCTTACATATGGTGGAACTTTGTAAATTTAATCCTGGATTGAAGAATTTAAATGTAAAAATCAGTTAGATCAGTCTCACATTTAGAGTTAAAAAATTTATTAGGGGAACTGTTTGCCCTGTGGCAAGCAGAAGAGTTAAGTGATGATCCTGGAGCAAAATTGCTCCCATAAATACTTTGAATGCTGTGAGAAGAGTGACCTCTACATCAATATTTCTCAACTGAGCTCTTCAATGAACTTAGAGAAGTTGAATGTATAGAGATGATGAGTGAATTTTTAGAATGGAGGTTTGATAAATGAAAAATGTGCACAACAGTATAATGCATGTTGAAAAATCTAGGGAAATCTTCCTCAAGAGTAGTAGTCAGTTTGCTTCTGTCATAYTTTTCCTCCTTCTTTCTGCTATTTCTCCAACTTGCAATTTCTCCTCACCRCCATGTTTGCAGTATTTTCCTTTTTCTGACCCTGGAGAAATAGAAGCATTATTGAGGAGGGAAAGGGAAGAAAGACCACACACAGGTATTTATTTCTTAAAAGCATCTGAAGTTTGGAACAGGGATACTGTTCATRTGATTAGATTGTCAATATGCTATTTTACCTCATTTCCAAAAATGTTGTACAATTATGATAACATAAATCTATCTCCTGCAGCCATATTAGCCCAAGGCACCAAAGCTGACTGCCAAACTCAAGATAATTTCAGAACCAATTGAGATGCATCCATGTAAATTAATTCTGTAGACAGATATATGAGTTGTTTCTTTTTGTTACAATAAAGAATCTCAGTGTAAACCTGGTCCTATATGATGACTATGGCCAGCTATTGGTCTAATATTTTTTGTGGCATGAATCTTTTGTCAATATAATATAGTAAAATAATATAATAATAAATATATAAGAAAATAATAAATATAATCAAAGGCATGGTACCATTCAACACACACACACAAAAACACACAAAGTCTAAATATTAGGAAAGGAGAAAAAAATACTTGGAGTTTCAAACACTACACTGAGGCAGAAAGAAGAGACACATGTCCCTCCTTGCCAACCAAGGGACCCAGGAACTGAGAAAAACCAAAGGCCAAAATGCGACTGAGCCAATAGCCAGTGTGCAGACATGAAGGTACAGCCTGCCCAAGGTACAGCTTATAGCTGAGTGTTTGAACTGCCAAAATCAATGTTTTTACAGAAAGGTATTAATTTCACACCTACTTTCTRTACTAGTGAAGTTAAACTTGGGACAAGGAGCACAAACATACTAAATCAGTCATTAACAAGGGTAAAAGGAAAAGAAARCACAATATGCAACAGATATTTTTCATATAATACTCAGTGTAATTTCATATACATGTCCTTATACAAGGAAATATCTGTGTTATAAGTAGGTACAAGCAGAGCAAATAACAAATTTTGAACTAGGATTTAAAAGCTGRAAAGAAATATGATTCTTTCAGAAAYGTGTGCAACATTTTCTATATTAACCCTTATATTCTATACTGTTTCTCATCTCTATTGCATCTAAAATATACTGAAAATGACTAATACTGATATATGGTTTATTAATCAAAGTGAAACTGTAAAGTATTTCTTACCATTATTGTGAGTTAAATATTGCATTCTAGGTAAAGGTTACCTGTCCAGAAGCTAGATTCATAATTGAGAAATAGGAATAATGGCATATTACACCACTGGTGAAAGAAGAAAATTATGAGAAGCTATAATGGTGACTTCATTGGCTGTTATAAATCTGGCAGGGGAATGATGTCACATAGAGCTGTACCTTTAAAAAGACATTAAATTAATCCAGTAAGGCAGGACAAAAGTGGCTTAGAATTACACATTAATATTAATTCAGACCAAAATGTATTATAAATTCAAAATCAATTCCTAAAGAAGGGACTTGACAAATTTAATGAATAAGTACAGAAACTCCCATTATCAGTAATAAAACTATTAAAAAATTTGAACAATGAACATTTATTAGGTTGAATGTGTTGTACTTACACGGCAAGATAAAAAACTGAGGTACTTCTTATTCATGGTTGCAATTCTAATGTATATAAATCACAGGAAGGACCATTGCAAAAGAGCATTTAGAGAAGAGGGAAGGGACAGATAGTCATTAGAAGCAAAATAAGTGAGARGATTTTGTGGGAGAGGGAGTGCTGGAGCGTGATTTAGCCTCCTTTGCTTCCATCAGACTAAATGATGTTATTCTACATTATAAAAACAGACTTAACAACCGGGCATTTCCCTTTAATTCAGGTTAATTCCTGCCTGTTGCGGTGTTCAGCCCATGCTGCCATGGCAGCACATTTCAACCCATGAAGCACCAGATCACTGATCACAAACACTGCCCATGGTGCAAACTGCAACCTCCCCTGTGCTTCCTGCGGTGCCGCTCCCCACAGGAGAAGGCACGCTCTGATTTTTGCCTCAGTTGTCATGGCACAGGAACTGACAACATCCTACATAACATTCTGAGATCGATTCTAGCTTTGCTTTCCTAAGGAGAGGCTTTCTGCTGTGTAGTTCCAGCTGAATTTAGGTATGAGCTTGCTATTTTCCAATTCCTAAGTGAGAAATTCTCATAAGGGAGTTGCTCTCAAGGACACCAAGCTCCATAGAGCTCAACTTCCAGAAGACCTTTTTAGAGCACAAAGAGCAGGAGCCAAGCCCATGGCTCTTGCTCTCTTTGTGGTAGTTCCCCTGCCTAGTTTGTCTCAGACAGTCTTGGATTGATGAAGTTTTACACTGCATGTATACATCAGCCATTGATTTATAAGTGGGCGAAGGCAAAATTGTTTATCTGTCATTTGCACTATTTGATTTCCCCCTGAAATGCTGAGTTTTAACAGAGCTGGTAGCGGAATGATACCTTACTTCTGTGAACTACTGGTTAGTAATACAGTACTGATTAGTAATACAGTACTATGTTCAGTTTTTTGTTCAGCAGATAAAAATACATAACCAAAATTCTCRTGCTGTGGAGACTGAAAATTCTTTTCCTTTGCACAAGCTTTTGGGAATGGAAGATTTTTTTTCTTCCTGCACATCTGACCTTACAAGAATTTTGCTCTTCAGGAAGGAAGGACATACTGTGGTTTCATTTGCAGATGGCTAGAAGGATAATTGTCCCTGTAGGCTTTACAGACCAGGCCTTTGGCTTGTTTGGGAGTACTGTCTTAGGAGATTGATGCCAGTTTTGCCTTGTTTATTTTTTTCATATTCACTCTACTGTGCTTGGTGTTTTGCTGATCTAACTTTGGAAAAAGTCACATGTTTGTTGCTTGAGAAAGGAGATCTGTTGGTAACTGACATTAAAAAGAGTCCACAGAAGATTAAAAGAATATTGTTTTTTCTTCTGTTCTTCTTTTATCTTACTCTCTTCTCTCTGAGCTTTTGCAAACTTGTTTAGTAGGCTGAGTTATGCTGTGCATATTGTATAAGAATATTATATAAGAGGCTTCTGAASAACAATTTATTGCACTTACTGAGACTTGATGAAATGTGAAAGAAATAAAGTTATGAATGTTCAGTAATATTTGGCTAGGTATGRACATTAACAAACATTATTTGTTGAAATTCTTTCTCTAAATCAGTAAATTATTGGAAATGAGCAGAAATCATTAAGATTGGTGCTGCTGCAATATKAATATATTTCTTCTCTGTTAAATTTTTATTTACGCCTTCTCTCTATTATGTAGAAACTGCAGAAATRTAAATCTTACTGTATGTGATCAATAAACAAATCAGCCAAAGGTAACTTTCAGTCTYATTCCTTTACTCTGAATAAATTGAGGAATTCAATTTACTGTTAATATGATATTAAAGGCAAGAAAGAAAAGTGAAAAAACAACTAATATATATAACTTTGGGACAGAATAGATTGAGTATTTTATTCCTGTAGTGACATACTGCCATGTAATGGCACCTCACTTCAATATTTATTTCTGTTATGATTAAGTAACGTGTGGGGGGTTTTTCCCTCAGTCAAGCATGCCTGGTAAGCAGATGTTGGTTTAAGTAGTATAACCAAAAATTAATTGGGTGCTAGAGGCTCAGAAGACTGTTCTGCTTTCACAAACTGGAAAGCCCCTTTCTGTTTTGGGAGCATGTATAGCCAATCCAAGTTCAGAGCTGGAGACAAGTTGTGTCCTGCAGTATTATTCTCTTCCTGACATGCTCTGGTTCATGCTGGTGTTGCAGGGCTTGTTCTGCACATCTCACTTCTGTCTATGCCATACAAGTGCTCAGGATGATGAGCTGAAGCTGTGGTTTACTGTGCCTTAGAGGGTGGCAAAGTCCATTGCTGTCTTTGAGACATTTGTAAAAAGCAAGCTGCTGCTGTAGCACACTAACACAGCCATTTTACACACGAACACCTTCTGAGAGGTTTGGCAGCTTTCCTTCCAAAAACGACTGCCTGCTTAGCTGGAAGTTTTCTTTACATGCTCAGTCATTTTAAATTTTTGATCTTTTTTTTTTTCCTAACAAAGATACAGCTGACCTAATAAGTTTACAAGCAATAGGTAAAAATATTTGCATAATAATTAAGGATTTAATTTCTATTCTATGAACTGATTTGGTTTAATTTTAATAAGAGCTGAACTCGATCCATCTGCAAGTGAAGGCTTAGTTTCTTCAAACAGATAAACATGCTACAGACTTTGTACAGCTAAGATGCCTGCAATTTTTTATAAGCTAGCAGAGAGGCTGTTTTATTTAACATAGTTCACACTGAAAATTTGATTTGATTTTAAGTTTAAAGGACAAGTGCAAATTCTAAACCACAGGCTTTGTTAAAGCTTTCTAATTCCTTTCCAAGTATTATGGAAGTCTGATGTTTGAATAAGGCCAAGTCATCTTTTAATTCCTAAACTGGCTCCCATAAAAGGCTGAAAAGTCTTTGATCTGTGTAAAAGAGAAGATCACCAGGGAGAAGACTCTGCTTCTGTTTGTCCAAATGTTGCAAGCAGAGTCCCTAGGCTATAGCTAACAACTCAAATTATATTTGTTTGTGTCTTAGACAGACTTTTTGATTTGCATATAAAAGGGGTTTCAATGGCAATATCAGCTCTTTCATGGGATTTGCAAAGGAGGAAAAAAGATAGTCAAAGTTTGATCTAATAGACTGGCTTGCAATGATGTCATGTAATTAGAGTGTGGTAGTATAAATATTGCCTGATATCATACTTCTATTTCTAAAATTATCTGGTCTGTACATATCAAATCTGATAAATTCAGTGCAAAATTGGAGGAAAGAAACTTCTTGAATATTAGACCAAAGCATGAAAATAAAATACACTCTATGGAATGGAATGAAGTAGAATAGACTAGGATGGGATAGAATAGAATAGAATAGAATAGAATAGAATAGAATAGAATAGAATAGAATAGAATAGAATAGAATAGAATAGAATAGAATAGAATAGAATAGAATAGAAGTTTTCCTGAAAGAAAGAAAACATATATCTGGAAAATTATTCTAGGAGGAATAAGGGAAATTCACCTTCCATATATGTGTAAAGTTTGTAGAACGCAGTTTCTGGCAAGGTCTCCTGAATTTTTTTACTGGTCATTTTAGAGAAAAATGGAAAATACAGAAATAGGCTGAAGAGCTGTTTTGGCTATTTAATAGCAAAAAATATGAAGTAAGCACAGCAATTATAAAGAAGGCTCCATGCTACAGCTTATGTTGATGGCATCTAGTTTTATTTTGAGTGAAGTGGGAGGCACAGTACCATGCAGTAACACTGTCATATGTCTTATGACTGAAGTTATACTTCTCATAAGCAGAAAGGTTATTTATAATCACCTGTGAAAATTGCCTACCAGCATTTTTTCTACACAGCACACTCCTGTAATTACTTTTTTTTTTCCAAAGAAAGTCAAAGAGGGTTTAATGACCAAACCTTTCCAGTCTTTGTCTCCTCCCATCCATAACAGTCTTACATGAGGGCATAGACAGGAATAATTGYTCTTGCAAGCCAGACTTTGTTGTTCTCTTCTTGAGCGTTTATCACAACCAAATGCAGATACCAGAGGTTGTCCTGCAGAAGAACCGTGCTAGATTAAGCTGGTGCTTATGTCTTCATGTCACTGGAACCCTTGACTACATGCTAGAGATGATTCTTGCTTTTTCCATTGTCCCCATTTGGCCATCATTTTAATTCCACTTTAATGTTACAGGAAAAAAAAGAAAAAAGTAATTTTTTTAAATTACGTGAGCTAAGTTTACATGAGCTAACTTCATCCCTTGAAGCCTTACATCTTCTCTCTCAGTATGAAATATGGCAACAGAAGAGGTAAATGTGTATTTCTAACAAATAGTAGAGATGTTAACTAGATTAGAATTTGTTTCTAGTTTTATTTATATTGCTTCAGCATATTAGGTTTTATTGTTCATTGTGAGAATGATGTCATATCATGACCTCATATTAAGAGCTAATGCGAAATACAGCTGCTCTTCTCCAAAAGTCCTTTTAAACAATGCAAATGCACTGCTTTCCTGTCTGCTCTACTCAGAAAGGCACATGTGCTCCAAATAGCGCCTTTTTAGCCTGATGTAGTTGGAAAAATAAAATATGTCATCTCTTCCTGCAAATTTTGCCTTTGTTATCTATGTAGTGAGTAATTGTTAGAATAAAGGGTCTGGACAATCTTAATGACATCCAAAGAGTTCAAAGGAGTCTGTAAAGTTTGTCATCACTGCTTAAGTTGTCAAATCATAGAAAATAGTCCTAGAAAAGACCTCAAGAGGTCATGAAGTCTCTAAACTAATATCAGCTATACCTATCTGTTTTTTTCCTGAAAGATGTTTGTCTAACCTTTTTCAGTGATGGAAATTCCATGACCTTCTGAGAAAAATCTATTCCAAAGCTCTTTCTTAATGTTTAACCTTTGATGCTGTCACTGCTTGTTCTTTCCACCATGAGCAAGTAGAACAGATGATTTTCTTCTTCTTGACAAGAGCTTTTCATGTAATTGAAGGATGCTATGATCTTTTGCCTCTTTCCCAGCAAACTATTTTTCTGTCTTTGTGTTTTCTAATCTTCAACCATTTTCTTCACTCTTTTCTGGGGAGGTGATGAAGCAAGAAGATTTGATATCCTCCTTCTAACCTTGTTACCTTCCTTTCAATCTTCCTGCTAGTTTAGCAAGCAGAATAGAGATAAGACTATTTAGATCATCATGTTCTCTCCCAGGCTACCTGAAGAATTTGCTCTGGTATTGTTAGCTATTTTTCACTTTTGTTTAGTTAGTTCTTTGCTTTTGACACTGTTTTGTGGGATTTGGTGTGGGTTTTTTGGTAATTTTAAATGTAAATAAATATATTTATTGGAATATAAATGAATGTAATCTGTGTTGAACATAGAATCATTGATGTGAATCCAAAAAAATTATTCTTCAGAGGAGTTTTGTCACTTCTTGTATTGCCGAACATATTTCCATCTGCCTGAGCAGGAAAGCCTAGACATGCTTGTTCGCCTTGAAAGCTTTGATTACCTTGGTTCCTGTATGATCTGCATCTATAGTTAACTGTATTAGTTAACTTTGGTTAAAATATCATCACCAAGGATCTGATTTAAACCATTACCATAAACAAGGGCTTTCTTTTCAAGGGACATCATTAGGGACATCATATCCCTTTCGCTCCTGCAGGCGTTTTTTCCTAAGACATTTTGCTTGCTTTAGAGCTTCAGAATCACTTTTACATCAAAACTTTATGTTTCTTAGCAGCAGGGCTTTCAGTTCATATTGTGTCTGTACTTTGTCTATTGACTGAGCTGCACCCATTTCCACTATGAAGTGTAGGTCACTGCTTTTTTTCTTTTTCCCTATGCAGCTGTCCTTCTGGCAGTCCTTGTGGGGAATTCTTCCAGTTTTGTTTCAGTCCCTGAGCTCTACAGGACTGAGCCAAAAACTCTGTCATGCAAGGACCATCAATAAATATCTGTTTCTTAAGCTCTTGGGATCAGTCCCTTTTTTTTCCGTACTCTGCCTGGAAATTCCAAAGTTTCGCCTGATGGGACATCCCCTTGTAACATCTGTTCTGGGACCACACCTTTAAGTCATTAGCAATGGATGTCATTAGCAGTGCCTTGCTAATGCAACCTGTGGACAAGAGAAGAAATAGATGTTGAAATTAGATATTGAAATAAATTCTCCACTGCCACCACCCCAATAAAATTGTGTAACACTTAATATTTGCTTGACTTTGGGAGCATTTTGTTGTTCTGAATTGTGAGCAACACAATTTTGGCACCTATTGGAACACATTAGTTCTGGGCAGGGGTGTTGGAATTCCATATAAAAATGTAGCCATGTGACTTAAAACAGTTTTTTTCATAAAAGAACTTAAAATTAAATTTTTAAAAGACTTAGGACAGACAGCAATTCATGATTTCCCTTTGCTTTAGCCTGGAAAATCAGTTTCTGGACTTGAAACAAAATTTAATGTGGCTGTCAAAATTAGCTTTCTGTCTTTATGGACATCTATGTGACCTTTGTAGGGACGTTTTCTGATTTTCCATGAACCTCATCTGGAAGTAAAGGCAATAATTCATTTCTCCTCCCCTTTTCCAATGCTTTTTGAGATGCAAATATTCATGCATGGGTCACAACAGTTCTGAAGTCCAAGAAAGCAAAACCATGTGGTCAGGGCTTTTAGAATTGTCCATAAAGCCATATATACGTTGTGCTTTTATATATGAAAAAAAATAATGGTTTCCTCTCATATTTGAATTTGAGAGGAAAAGAGAATTTTCAAAGGCATGAAAGAGTTCGGTCTTCTGAGCATGAATATCTAAGCAAGATGTGATCCTAAAATGACAAGGAGTCAACATCTGGGTATGTTTTCCCACATTAGCAACTGCTGTCCTAAACTGCTGTTGTATGTGATGTTAAACAGCTGCTCAGTTTCACCCCAGAGGTAAGACTATTCTGTATCAGATTTACATTTAAGTCTCTTAGAACTTTCCAAATAAAAAGGTCTTAGAGAATGTGTAAAGTAGAGGCACTGAATCTTCACTGTACTTGGTTCCTAGAAACTCATGTTTTAATTCAATAAAAAGGTGCTAACGTGTTTTAATGTTTGTTCTTGGCACTACCGTATTCCATTATCCAACCACCGTTTCTCATTATCTGTGTACTAAATTGTTCAAGTCAGTAATTTCAGTCTGTCCCCACCATGTTCTACTGCAATACCATTCAAATAGCTGCTGCAAATATTAACAGCTGGTCCATTTAAAGGTACTGTACCTTTGTCTACAATTTGCAGTAAGAATGATCTCTGTCCTCCCAAGAGCATCAAGCATCCAGCAGGCTGAAAAGCCTGGTGGCTTTTGAAGCTGAGTGTTTTGAGTAGGGTTTCTTACCATACTACTTGTTTGGAGAAGAAAAAAAAGGTTGTATAAGATCAGGGCAATAATTATTTGGAATTTGTTCGTATTTAATAATATTATGATCAGGAAATTTATAATGGGTAAAAAAGTTGAATGTTTTTTACCCATGCAGGCATTCTTCCTGTAGTGATTATAGGCAGAATACTGAAATGTTGCGCAGTAATGCCTGTAGTTTTTATCTGCATTTCTGTATCTTAAATGAGATGAATCATGCTTCTAGAAAGAAAAGGYATGACTAAACACACCTGCACTGGATGGGACTGCAAATCCCCAAAACCTCCACAACATTGTGTAAACGTGTATAACAATGCAGAAATATGATTTTGTATGCACTTGCATAGAGAAATAAGACACAATTGTGATTTCTTACAGAAGAATTGCTGACGTGAGAATTATGGATGTCACTTCTTCCATAAGTTTTATTGTTAAAAGTTCTTTTGAAGGTGGCCTTCTTTTCTAAGTCCAGATGGAAGCAGTTAACCATTTTCCTGATTTCTAAGGCCAAACTGAGCTCCAAGTGCACTTGCAAAATCAGTGGCTCTGGGGTTAACTTTCTGTTTACTCGTGTCATTCGAAAATTAGCTCAATTATATAATATTTTCCTTCCAAATGAGTTCATAACTTTTTTCCTAAGCGGATATCGTAAGATGTTGCTTTTCAGTTTGTCTGAATTACTGCAAAAAGATCTGACTTGCCGTGTAAGAACTGAAAGGTACATCCTCAAAATGTTTTCAAGCATATATCTGTGGATATCTCTCTCCTAAAGTCTGTTGAAGAACATACCTGAAAATGGTATGGAGACATTTATGCTGCTTATTAACTATATTGTGTCTGAATCATTGCCATAAAAGAAAAATAAGAGGCTGGATTCAAAATAAGATTATTGTGGTAGCTGGAACTATATTTTGAGCAGGTAGAACCCTCTGAGTATACTAAGACTGAAAAAGTCTTGTCCAGCCCCATTGCCCTCCTTTGCCCTAGCCTTGTTGAACAAAGGCATGTGAGTGCTTTCACAGAAAATCAGACAGGGCAAATGTTCACTTATTTACTACTTCAAAATTATCTGCAAACAGCCATAATTTACTTGACGTGCATGTTAATGAACTACTGAGCTCTTTACCTTCACTCATTGTACATATTTTTGCACTTGCAATTCGGTGCTGTAAGCCTTACTCCACAGTAAGTGTTAGTTCTAGAGTCACAAGAAAGCCTTACAAAGTGTTCTCTTCCCCTTGAGGAATATCACTCTGTATTCACCTCACATAACACAGACTCTTTACAGATTACAAACGTCATTCAAGTCAAGCCAGTCTGGTAGTGAGTCTCCTCTAAATACACTTTCTTTTGTTTCCCTGGTCTTAAAGTCTGCTCTCTGTCTCTTTATTTTCTTTGCTCTTTTGTGTGGGGGTGAGATTTATAAAGAGTGCTGTTACAAGCTTTACATTTTCTTACATCAGTCCTTTTGGTCTCAAGACCTTGGAACAGAGAATTTACAGGGGCCATAAAAAGGACCCCCCAAAAATACGATTCACCTTCGCAAATGTTCTGAATTTCATGTAGAAAAGTRGTGAGAGGAAAGGTTGTTCCTATTATTCTCCTTGAAGAAAACCAGCTCCTGGCTACCATTAAAATTAGTGGGGAGCTTACACCAAGTCTCTTTTTAAAAGCTAGAGGAAATTCTTACCATTTTCAGAGTCTTCATCTGTACCTTTGCAGAGAGCCAAGCTGGCTTGAGATCTGAGAAACTTTCATCTTCAGGAAAATTCAAGCACAGCTCCCAGAGTTTTTCTTAGGTCTGTGTCTAAGGGAACTGTATTTCTTCATGGAACATAGTGGAATATTCTAAACAAAATATGAAAACCTGGTATAAATGAACCTAATTAAGCATTTTCAGATGAATAAACAGTAGTTTCATAACCCTTGCTATGAAATCTCATAATCTTATAATTAAGTCCATGTTTAATGTCAAAATGACAGCTCGATGGAGTTCCTTTGAGGATTAAACAAGGCAATGTACCACATGCAGTTTTCCTGATCCATGCACTACAGATTTTACATGAGGATAACATCACACTAAGTAAAAAGACAGGTGATCTGTTACCTGGATAATGTGTGCTAAATAATGTTGAACCTGGTACCTTGCACATGAGATCATTCTTTGGGATTGAGCTCCCTAAAGTTCTCTTTTTTTGCATTCCCCCAAATTGGTCATCTCACTCTGAAGCAGCATCTGTATAGTCTATGAAAAGTAAGAAAGTGAAAATCAGACTTTGGTTTTCTTAGGATGCATTCCAGGATTCTATGACTTGTGTGAGGTATGTTTCCCACTGTTACGAGCATGCTGGATGAGATCTTAATTGATCTCTTGTTCTTTATTTTCTGGGCAGAATGGAGTCTTTGAAGATGAGTACTGGCTCATAAACTAAATGCTTTCAGCTGTTGCTGCTGAACACAACAATTCCTAAGAAGATTTTTGTCAGTTGCTAAGATATTTCCTTGTTTTTATGGAGAAGAAAAGTTGTAGTTTAACCCTTAAACAACTTCTGGATAACATTACAAGTCATAATAAATGTATTCAGTAGAAATTTAACAGCTGGAGAAGGAAAGCATTCTTTAGTAAGACAAAGCATTTAGAAATGTGAACACTGTATCCTGATTACATGCAGGATTAATATGACCTGTTATGCAGGAGGTCATATTAATTGTGTAAGTTGGTCTACTCCAGACTTAAAAAAACATGAATGGATAAACTTAAATAAACTGAAATAAACATAAATATTACTAGTGTATGTATGTGCAGTAACTAGGCGAGAAAAGGTTTCAGGACAAGACCAACATGCAGCATGCTGACATACCTTGTGTTGACAAGGTAGTATCAGTCTTTCACAGAAAGCCCTTTCTTTCCTGCATTCCAAAAAGGAGCAACACGTTACATGGTGCAGCTGGCAGCTCGTCTTGGCCTGATAATGCATGATCAGAGCCTCATGAAACAGTTTAGTTGGAACGCTCTCCCAGAACATAAAATATTCTAAATGAAAAGCAGAAGCACAGTGGGATGAGAGGAGTGTGTTAGGGAGTCAGGCATGTCTGAGTCAAAATTCTCCCATAGCAGAACTTCTCCTCCCTGCCTTTCTCTCTCCCCAGCTGACCAGGTCACAATATTCTCTGTCTTGCTGGAGTAAATGTTGACAGTCTTTTGAGCCTCCAGCAAGATGGAAGGTTACTTCAGGAGCTTTCAATTCTACACACACACATTAACCTTGCTGCCAGGCAGCAGGAGGCTGGAGAAGAGCTGACAGGAATAACTAGTATGGGAGCCTTGTGACTGCTACCTGGAATTATTGCAGGGTCCACAACCAGGGGGAAGGGAAAAGAGAAACTAGAATCTCCATTATAGCCAGGGCTGGATCCAAAACTCACATTATTGTATAAACTGCTATGGATGAAATAGTAAGATATGGACCTTCCATTTTATTGGGTTTGTGTGTTCTCTGTTGGGAAACTGTTTGAGCTTCCACTGTAAGTCTTTGGTGAGACGGGAGAATGAATGTCAGGTAAGAATAAAAGAAAAATTCATATTAAATATAGCAGGAAAATTCTTGTTTCCTCTAGGGAACTTGTTGAGGTKCTTGGAAGTACCTCACTCTCCCTGYTTCTCTGCTGAAAGTAAGACACCTCAGCTGTTTCCCGACCTTCCATCAGGTTTTGTTCACTTTTTCTGGTATACATAGCAAGTGACAACCCACTCCACTTATCAGCTGCAGCTCAGACAGTTCATGCTGTCGGCTGGGGAATTCATACCTTGATTACACACTTTTTAAGAGTCCAGAGGAAAAAACAGTCTTTTGGGTAGATTTAGCAGCTCCCCTCCCACCCAGAAAAGGTAAATTGCATACATAGAATTGCCTTTGGGTGGAAACTCTTGCAGCTGTAAGCTAAAAAATACCAGAATTAAGGGTGTTGCTTGTTTGTTTTCTGAAATTAATTAAATTTTCTAGTGATTAGCCTTTAGATTATCTGCAACTTCTTTGTTCATGTGCTTCTTTCCTGCAAGATCACTGCCTCATTCAGTGCAGGGTGTACTTACTCAATAAGCAACTGCTTAATCTTTACTACCTCCTATGTTCCCCATAGCGCTGCTATGTACTACTTTGCTATGCAACTCACACTATTCATCTCATGGAGTTTTCTGTAACTCATTGCTTTGGGTTTTCTTTTTAAAGCACTTAATTTTGTTTTTCTTTCCCTTTCTGTGAGATAGATAACTCATTTTATCAAGATTTTCTAGAAAATATTAATCCAAACCTTAAAATACTACGGTGGACTTTTTCTTAAAAGCAGCCCGTTCATTTTGAGTGCCCAGTTTCAGACTCAAACAACAAAGTGATAAGCAGCTTTCACCATGAGAACAGCCAAAATAAATGCAACACACCTTGTGGAACAACAGCTAGGGTCTTTGCAACAGGTTGAATACAATTGTTCAAAGGAGCATAGTTCTTTGAGTTTCTTTCAACTTCTGCAGCAAGCAGAAGTGTTGCAATCAAGAGGTACCTATTTTCAGGAGAGTCCTGGGCAATGGTCTACTCTGCTCAATCAACTGGACAATTTAACTGAAAATAGTGCCTTGCAGTCTTTAACGTCTCAGTTTCTTGAATGTACTTGCAGAAGGATGCTGGCTTACAGCTACGTGGACAGTCTAATCATTGACTTCTCTTAATTATTGCAATCTTAAATTCTTTTGTAGTGTATTTTCTTTAATGAGTTCCTCTTATTTTTCAAGAGGTTTGCTAAATCATGTTTGAATGTGGAAATCAGCTCTAATTTCCCTATTTTTTTTACATATTTTTAAAAATTTTCTTGGATAACAGTATGGAAAAAGCTTTTAGAACAGAGAACATCTCCTACCTCTTGATTATATTTAATGCTTCATTTCTCCTGCATAATGCTTTCATGAGAGTTGAGGTAGAAGGAGGAATGGACCATTGTTTAGTAACTATAACTTGTATAAAATGAGATCTTAGTGCGCTTTTTTCACAATATTCTTGTTACAATTAACTTTAACCCAGGACATTACAAGAACTTTGTGGATTGTCTGCCAGCATGTACTGTTCACATATTGAAGAACACACTGAAGATGTCAAATCTCTACTTACTTGTGAAACTTCCAGCAGTTCATAACTAGTTCTTTGCCTCAGACGTCACAAAATCAAATCCTTATTATATCACATGAGTTCCATATTAGGCTAGAATTCCAATGGAAATTCATGAGGGACTTTCTGTCTGCAGGGTTTTGTAATGTGGCTATGAATACCACTAAAAATGTTTTTCTTAAAAGCTGGATATCCACACATGCCCTGTTGGTAAACCACTGGGTTGCTGAATTGAGGTTTTATTTACCACTGAAATAAATATACTATCCAGTATACACGTAGTCAGGAACCACATATGGGAACCATTCCTGTGCTATATCAACATCAGTTAAGTTGTTTGCTGTATTTAATGTTCTGTGTTAGCATTGGGAAGTATGATTTAAAATCATTAGCTTTGCTAGTTAACCTCCTCATCTCTTCCAGAGATGTGGAATCTGTGAGAATCTTGGTCTTTCCAAATTTGGAAGTGTTTTGCATGCTTTGAACCCAGTCTCAGAGAAAATTCTACCATCTTTCTTGGATGTCTTTTGTGTGATATTCACTTCAACCTTCATGCTGTCAGAACAGATTTTGCAAACTTAAGTTTTCATAAAAGGAAGACAGAAGACAAGACATAGGTGTGTTGTTTTTCTACTGAACTTTCTTCTTTGACGGAAAGTTATAGCGCTCTTAAGTGTTTTGGTTTTTTTTATTCTACAAAATTCTATTACTATTCTATGCGCTATGTCTTAATTCTGGGAAAAAGGAGTAAAATTTATTGACCTGACTTAGCGTTTTACTTCTGATTTGTTACCTGATGAGATGAGTAATGAAAAATGACTGTCTGAATAAAATTTTTTTCCTGAATATTTTAATAAACCATATACAGTTTTTCCAGGTTATTTATAGCTCTAGCCATTTGATACTATATATTTTTTAACAGTTGATCGTTGGCACTAGCTGATACACCTGTCATAGTATCTATTTACAGTATATACATCCTCTCTGCCAAGTTAGGTCATAGTTTGCAATGTGGTTAGCACTGAATTCACAACATGGCATGATTGTGTACAACAATCTGAACTTGTGAAACCAACTAAATGGTGGTAATCTTATAGGGAGTTTTATTAAGTTGTAGCTACACATGGGGATATAGGGAAAATGTCGCTGAAACTAAAATTTATATTATTAATCATTTTAAAATGAATTTTCTTCTCGGTGTGTGTATTTTTGTTCAGGATAATTAGGTAACCACAGTTTGTTTATACAAGGTGTGTGTAATCTGTTTATAGAGCATGGCAGCTGACATAATGTAGCTCTTGGAGAGCTGTGACATTCCCTTCCCACAAGTAACATTTGAAATGATAAAACAACATTCAGATGAATAACTCCCCACCAGGTAAAAATCATTACAGCCCACATTCTCCAATAATATTTTCAATCCACCTTGTTAAACCTTTCCACAGAGGCAATCTCACTTGCTGTAACTGTAGAGCTATTCTTTGGCGAGTTTGGGGCCCCAAAAATGTGTCTGAAGTAAATTTACTGTTACTGAGAAGAGTGTTTTTTGTAGACCAAAATGTTATGATTTGGCTCAGACAAAAATAATGAGATTTGATTAGGGGATTAGGAACATGAACACACAAGTCCCCTGTCATCTGGATGGAAATATGGCATAATAGGGCATGAGGAATTTGAGCCCAAGTATTTGCCATCTTTGAGACTCGCATTGTGCCTGGGCTCTGAAAAAGTTTTCTCCAAGATCACTGCATGCTACTCAGAGGAGAGCTTTCAGAATGGCAGGGTATCAGACTTCTCTATTTGATGGCTACCCCAAAATATGCGTCATTTTGCACCAGGGTCCACGTGAATGTCTTTTTTCTGGACTGGTCTATTTTTCCCTGTAGAGTGACAAAGCAGGGAGCATATAAACATAATTGTGGGATCTGCTCTGCACGGAAGTGTTATGCAAAGATGGACAATGTAATTACTGCCTACGTCTTCTGGAAGGGACACTGTGCCGCGAGAACTTAGAGTTGATGTGAATGGCTTTGATTTGCAGCAGAAGCACGGGTTCCTTTTGTATGGGTAGAGTGTACCTCAGCAGGCCTGTATTTGATGGACTCAAATTCCCAGGGCAAAGGTAACCTGGCAGAAGTGATGTCTGCTTAGGATCAGATTTGTTGGCCTTCAAAAAGCTTAAATACATGTAGTGAGTATATCCAAAACCAGAATAAATTATCCAGGGAAATATTCTGGCATGGGTCTGAGGGTGGGGCTATGTACACCTCCTTCCTTAGTCTACAGTGTTAAAGCAAAGAATGAAGAGGGAAGAATAGTTAAAACAAGAACTATGTTAACAAAAGAGAGTGGAGAAACACTGCCTCTTCTTGTGCAGTCTCTTTTCCCCCTAGATATAGCAGCTTTCAGTTCTTCATGCTTATAGCCTGGCTCCCAGGACACACCAGCAAAGAAAGGAGACAAAGAGATGTGGCTTGCTTTGGTTACAGATCTCTGTCAGTGAGGTCGTCCTCTCATCCTGAAGGAAATTCATGGCCATGTGGTGTGTCCCAGTGCTGAAGCAGTGCCTGTGTATGTATGCAAGTGAAGATGTTTGCTCTGGAATCTCTGTGCTCTCCAGCCTGTGGAGCCTCTCACAGTCACTCCAATGCACAACCTGGAGGGTTTTCTGACTTGGAAATTCAACTTGCAATGTGCACTAGTGCTGCTCCTACCCATCTGTGGATTTATTTGCATGATAGTTTCTTCTTATAAGTGCTATTTGCTGGTGATAGCACCTCCTTCATCTTACTTTGGCTGCACATGAACTAGGTGCAAATGAGCTAGATATTTACCTCTTTGCCAGCTTTGAGCTGGGAACTCCATCAGCATGCCCAAATTATCTGTTTCTGTAGAGCTGTGACTCCAGCTGAAAAGTTAAAAGAGAGTGGACAGGATCATGTTCTGCAAATAAGTGAACTTAGTGCTGAGTTCTATAAATGCAGAGGGTGATTGCAGTTAACCTTTCCATAGCCACACTTCTGCAGTTTGAGACCCAGCAGGCACAGGTGAAATGGGACAGTGACAGTTTTTCTCTCCTGGAAAGATATATCAGGAAAGATCCCTGGCTGGTAGAGGGGTTACCTGGAAGTGAGTAGAGACTTATATCCAATTAAGTATATACTCCAATGAAAAAAAATTCCAGTTTTATTGAAATAATAGGATATTTTGTTATTTAATTCAGTGAGACAGGCTGTCAGTCCCAAATTCTTGGGGTCATAAAAAGACTGCAACATGACACTGGAAGAGGTGTTATTTTCTTACTGCATGTAGGGCTAGGATGGATGTCAGAATCAGGTAAGAGGCAAGCTGGAAGGGAGAAAGGTAGATTTTCAGTAGTTTGGACAGTGAGATATGCACTGTACCAAGCACCCGCCATACTGAATGGTGTACATAGAGCTGGTAGCAAATACTCCTTCTGCTGAAACCAAGCTGCTGTGGCAATGATACAGGATGTAATGTATGCTGGTTTCTCTGTGTAGGATGTTCTCATGCATCGCTTTAGAATCAACCTGTGACTCTTTGGTCCTCTAACTAGTGGGTCTGTGCTGAAGTCTTCCTCATGGGGTATATCATGCAAAAGCTGCAGTTATTTTCTTCCTAATACTTTTGTTTTGCAGGTATGATGTGTATCTGAAATATTTGTCCTTGGTTTTTGCAGCTTTTTTGTGACATATTTGTTGTCTTCCAGAAAGGTCCAGGGTTTTACCAGAATATTGAGAGATGGAGTAAGACACGACCTACCGTGTTCTATTTCTGGGAACATTCCTACATGATAGTTGTGTTTACACTGACTGTATCCTCAAGCCCACACTTAAAATGCAGATCAAACAGTATTGCCAACATGTTTTTTTCCTTGAGAGTTTTTTCCAAATATGGAGTCATATTTGCTGCTCTGCCAGTATTCTTGCAGCTAGAGTCTGTTTTATATTTCTGTACAATTCATCTTGTTAAAGAAAGAAAGAAAAACATGATGGCCAAAGTCTGGCTAAAATGTGCAATTGAGAGTATTGGCTCTGTGATTTCAGATGGGTAAGTGATAAATAAATATGCAAGGAGCATGCAGCAATGAACTGTTGGGTATAGCGTTGCTATTCTATCATTTCTTTTATGTTCAGATGGCACTAAGATGGTCTTGTAATGGCAGTGAATAGAAATTGGGTGGTTAAGAAGTCTGCTCTCAAGCTATTTAATATGCAATGTACTGCTAAGAATCCTGCTACAGTGGGGATACAGATATATAGCTAGGTCTTGCACATTTGATTCATAGTTTGTTAATAGTATGTGATTAGTTAAACAGTGCAGAATGAATACATGAAATTATTTAATCATTTAGAAATCACAAAATTTGCTAAATAATAGGGTAAGGAAAATTGAATTTGTGCAACTTTTTGTCATTGCAGAATGATCCAAGCTAGCCTTTAATTTTCATTATTGGGTCAAGTTACAGTGTCAGGTCTAATTCATGGCCATTTATAAAAGGCACATTTAAACAATCTTCATTAGGAAAAATGCTGTAATTTTTCCTCTAGGGTCATAAGATATTGCACAAAAAATGAAATAATCTTAGGCCACTGATCTGAAAAATGTTTTCTTTTTTGACATTCTTTACACCATAGGAGGGCAAAAGCCCAGTATCTGTGATGTTACTCAGTTTGGTATATTTCATCCTCTTCAAAAGGCTTCATCTCTCTGGACAACCAAAACCATTAATCTAGGGAAAAAGAGTCAGCACTTAGTAGCAGAATGTTGCTTTATTGAGCACTTAAACTGTGGCCAGGAAAAGCAAATATACTCTGAATCAACCCATTGCAGTGAAGTGGAATATAAATGTTGCAGAGCTTATCTATGGAAGCATGTTGTCATTTCTCTGAGGTTTCTATCAAACTTTTAATCAAAACCATAGCTGAAATTGGCCCACATTACTGCGATCATTTTTGAATGTTCTGTACTGTTAAGTCTAGCACACAGATTTATAATGTTTGAACACTAGCACTTTTGCCAAAAGTTGTAAGAAAGTTGCAGGCTTCAGACACACATCATCAGTACGTGTAATATATCTACTTCAGAAGCAAAGAAAAGTCCAGTGGAGATGGCCACAAATGCACTCCAGTGGCAAGAACCAATGAGCCGATAAAGCTGCAAGATGATCTGGGAAATGTATTACTTTAATGAATAAGGAGGAATGTATTCACAAAGACCAGCTGCAGATCAGGTAGGCTAAAGGCCTGTATTAGCTCCTGGAAAAGTCAGTTTGGAAAACCTGTAGTTAGAGTTCAACACTAAATTGGCCTGTGGAATGCCAGCACTGATTTAATACATTGCTTAGTGATGTGTTTTTTCTATTCATTCACTTTTCTTAGCAGAGCTGGTCATTGTGCCTCTTATCTTTCTTACATACATATTGTGAGAGTCATACCAAAATGTATGAAGATAATCTTCATCCATACACAGTCCATAATGCCTACTGCACAGACCTGAAGTTCACATCTCAAACTTCAGGTAGAAAGATCCTAGCACTGCCATAAGCTGTATTTTAGGCTGAATTTCCTGTTTTGCTGTCTTCAGCGCACATAAACAAGCACTTGCTCATGTGTTCTGATAGCCCATGGAAACAGACATGTCTATAGGCAATTTTGGGGCTTTTTGTCTGATCATACATCTACTAGAATATCTGTTAGTCTAGTGATTTCATATAGCACTAGATTTTATATACAGACATCAAAAAACACACATATCTCATATTCCAGCTATCTTTGGTTTATATTAGAACCACAGAAAAGAATACAAAAGCCAAAATGAAAACCAGGAGTAGTTCACCTGGTATCACAGCTGATACTTTTCTACGATGGTAGTACCATAAAAATGCTGCAAGTATCAAAAGAAAAAATATGTTTGCGCATAATACATAATGTTAGTGAAGTACTTATTYAGTAAACTATACTAATTAATCATGCCCTCATTAAAGGGTTTTGAGAAATACAAGTTGATCAAAAATACATAAAGCATCATAAACTAAGGAAAGGATATACTAATATGGTCATGTACTCATAGTTTTTTTTCCAAGGAGAACACCATATGTTGTTTGTTTTGATAATGGAGTAGGTGGGAAGAATAAACTTCATGTAAAGATCAGCAGGCAATGTAAAATGTGTATTTTACTATAGTTTGATAGTTTAATTGTTTGTTTCTAACTTTTAAAAGTTAGAAAATAAAAATAATATATTTATGGTGGTTAGATGAAATACTGAGTTAATTTTATGAGGTGTGCTAAATTAGGAAAAATGTAATTAATTTTGTTCTCCTTTTCTTAAACTTTATCTCATTGGGCACTGGTCTTGGAATAAATCCATTCTGCACCCATTTTTCAAAGGGTTTCCTTTTGGTGTTATGATATTTTCCCAGTGTTTTAAAGGTAAATAGTCATTCAAGCACTCCAGATACTTTACAGAGTTAAGTGACCATGATCAGGGTTTTCTGAGGCAGTCATATAGTTGGGGGAAAAAATGACTCATTTTTATGAAGCATCCAAGTCCATTATCCTTTGTGTAGCCAAGACCCCAAATTATCCTGATGTACTTGGCTGAGTACGTGATGAATGGGTTGGCTGGAGGAAGGAACTGGTAGCGTTTGTAATTTCCATGTATCTCTGGGAAGTCTCTGTGAGGAAGTCTCAAGCTAATTTGAAGACTCTTCATACAAAGTAGCTCAGGATTATTATTTTTCTATCTTTTGAAATAAATTGCATAAGGTAATGAAAAAAATTCATTCTAAATGGAACTTTGTTTCCTTCTTAACACATACTTTTTCCATTTTGATTCTTACCTCCTTCCTGTCACTGTAGCATCTGAACGACAACATTTCATGCCTCTGTTTAATATTTGCCCTGTAAATGAACAGAATAGTGGTGTCTATATGTAAATTACTGGATGGGGAGGGAGGGTCTTCCAGGTTTCTGAGTGCTTGGTGAGACCCTGCCATGCACCAGCACACTCCAGGATTTCTGGAGAAATAAAACCTGGGCATCCTGTCTAGAAGTACTCTCCAGTGACCACCACCTTTGTCCCAGCCAAGCAAGCCATGGTCCATGCTGTAATCCACTCAGTCCAGGTGCTGCCATAATTGCCAACAGTGCTTACTCCATACAAAAACAGGGAGACACTTAAAAAGTTTTCTAATCTTCAGTAGATCTGTTAGCAGAAATACTATTTATGTATTCAAAACAGAAAAGGTGATGCAGCTTACAAATATGTTTTATGTTTATGTCACCCATAGAAAATCATTAGGTAGCATGGATCACAGAATTACTTTCAGCTAAGCCAGAAATACAAGAGTCAGATGTTACAAATAAACTCCAATTTCAATTGATTGAATAATTATCTTATTCAGCCAGTTTTCTTTAGAAAATGGTTACATCAAATGGTTGGAAAACTGTTCCAGATGTCATTTGTTGTTTTTCATTGGGAATGCATGAGCAAATGGAAGGTCATTTGATTGATACCAGCATCATACATAAATATGACGCTGTCTTCTATCTTAATATATGTGACAAGCAATTTCACTCCTAGCAAAACTAAACCTGAGTGTTCTTTTTCCCAATTTAAACAAATGTTCAGTTTTAATTCTGTTTATAATCACAGAATACACTCCTATGTCCCTTCCAGCAACAAATAACTCTGTATGTTTGAAGACAAAACCTTTAATCTGGTACAAGTTCATCCTTCCTGGTGTCATTTACCTTACTGTCAAGGTTTACTGAAAGTCTTCAGTCAAAACTATTAAGAACAGACTGGTTTTTGATGGAATAACTCTTTTGTGAACCACACTGCTTCCTATAGAAAATGTTGACTCTTGGTTGAAATTGCCGGAAAACCAAAAGTGCTACGTTGGATGTACTTTCTCCGTTCTTCCCATTCCCACTTGCTTCTGTGTCCAGCTGCCTTGGTCGGATTACACTGCCTGTAAAACATTTAAATGCCTCTAAGAGCAGTGAGATTCAGTGGACTGTGAAGGCAGACAGGACAAAATATTAGAGCACAACATTTGCAAACAATTGTTTTTCTTCCTCCTTCTCCTGGCTTTTAGATCTGTTGCTCTGAAATAGTGATTTACAACAAGATCATGTTACTTCTTAACATATTCATCATACTTTTGACAGCTTAATAGGTTTCAATAGCACATTTTAAAAAGCTGACAAACATTTCAAAATATAATTCCTGACATGTCATTAAAAATATTGCTATTCTAGGATACTTCCTTTAAAAACAAAACAAAGCAACACAAAAATTCAAACAACAATTCACCATGCTTTTAAGGGCTTAAAACAACATTTTTTTTCCTTTGAGGTTTCACAAGTTCTGGAAGAATAAATAAAGCATGATTTCTGATGTCTTTCTGTGGCCTATAAGAAAGCAGATGCAATGAAACTATAGTTTACACAGAGCAGTAGAAGAAGTGTTAATTTATGAGGACCAGTCAGCCCTATTGTCTATATTTGCTGCTTAACAACAAAAAATTCTGGTAAATCCTGACTACCTGGAATTTAGTGGGAATTTAATCACTGACTTCAACAGCTTGGACTGTACTAGTAAATAAAAAATGCTTGGAGCTCTCCTCTGCACCACTGCATTGTAGTTGCCTGCTGGGACTATCTTCATGCCCCTTCCCAAGYCCTGCGTGGGAGAGCTGGGGTCGAGGAGTAACTGGCCCAGGACAAAGTCACACTAAGGAGTTTTCTGGAAATCAGCAGCACTAAGTAGCATAGCCACGAATGCTGAGGCTAGAAATTCACCTTCTCCTCCCAGTCTCTTTTAACTAAAATATACTTATCTCTTGTTTCTCCCATAATTTCAATATCTGAAAGACTAGATCATAAATATAGGTATCACCTGATTTTTTTGCTAGTGTAGTTCAAAGGGATCAAGAACCTTTCCAGTGAAGTTGATGATTAGTCAAAAGCTGGATTTGACTGAATTCTCCCCCCTCAAAGTACAAAAAATATCTGTGGAGTAATAAAATTTTAAGTGTCCTTAAAACTGTAAATGTTAAGCAACTATTTTATTTAATTACTTACCATATGCCACATTTGGCACACACTAAAATCTGTAGGGTTTTTATGTGTTTCTTACTGCTCAGTAACTAGTACTTAGTTAAATATTTAATCTGAAACTCCTTAAATACAGAAGTGCCCTGCATGAATTTATAGTCTCCTGTCATACAAGAAAGGAAGAGGTAAAAATTTGCAACTCTATAAAGTTTTAGGGAGTAAGAAGCCATATATAATGAATAGGAATCACCTTCCCTCTGGATCACTGAAACTTAGGTCATATGCTCCATCCAATTTGACAAAATTTTTACAAGTTAAATTATCCTGTAGTGCAAACTTAATGCATCTTCCTATCTGCCATGTATCTATTTGAAAGCAAATATTCAGTTCAATTTTCATGTACAAATGCATGCTCTTTCAGGCTGGCGAGTCTAAAAATGTTTCATCTAAATGCACAATTAAGCATTTAAATGAAATTTGTGTTTTTCCTGTTGATCATCTGTTGTGTATCTTCCCTCAATTATGATGATTCCAGAGAGCTGAAAATAAGGCTTTGTCCTGTATTGTAATTATGGCTTTTCACAGTGCAAAAGTGTATAAGATTTTGAAGGCAGAAACAGCTGTATGGCATGCTAAATCAAATAAAATTTTATTACAATTATTTTTTGCAGCCTTATTGAAAAATAAAATTGTTGCCAGAAGGAAGAATTTTAAACCACACAGAGAAAGAATTTCTGCCTTTTGATTCCCTCTTTTAGGTTGCAATGTTATTAAAAAAAAAACGGGACGAAGAATGGGACCAGAAGTATTCACTTAATGAAAATAATGAGAAAACTAAATAAAATACAAGCAAAGCCACAGTTTGCCTGAGTCTAAAGGACTTGAATATATAGAGCCTTCTCTACTCTACCTTTCCTTAATAGCGACAGATTTTCGTAGGTGAAACGGAGAACTATGGGAAATGTTTCACTTTTATTTTGCCTCAAGATCCTGCATTTTTTTCTTGAAAGTGATTCCATTGGAAATATGGTAGCACATGGAAATAAAAGTGAGATTTCTTATTTCTGAAAAATTAGTAATCCAAAAGATTTTTTTATTACTTGTGTGCTTTCCAAAGATACAATGGAAAAGATGCCTCTCTCTTGGATTTTTTTTTGTTGTCATTTTTTAGGATGGATGAAAATTACAAAGCTTTATTTTGTCAACAAAAGTCCTAAAGTCTTCTTCAATGCTGGGAACATATGGCATTCTTTAATTTTTTGTCTCTCTGATCACCAGGAGCATTAAATCAAACCATGATCTAGAGTCATCAAAGGGATAATGTACCATGAAAAGATGAAGGTAATTCAATTGCAATAACTTTATTAGCACTACATGGTACCCAGCTACAGTAGAAGTTAATGAAGGCAATGAATAGTCAACATCTGTTCATTGAAAATAATTTAGCCCTAATTTAGTGTAGAGAAATAACTTCTGCACTGAAACATCAGTTGTTTTTATTGCTGCCTAGTATACAAAATCAGCATATTAGTTTGGCACCGATTTCTAATGGAACAGTCCTGACCTTGTATCAGAAATGAGAGCTGTGATTATGAGGAGTAAATAGTGGTTGTCCGAAAGTTTGGCGTTCTCTGATCGTAACTTTAAAAATTGCTTAGGAGGACATTTAGCCACAGGGCTTAGAACGGTCATGAACACTGGGCTCATCACTGGGGAAAAGGTCACTTGAAACTCAATATTTGTTCCTGTCCTGTTCTTTTTCTTTTTTTTACTACCTCTTCATTTTTATTTGTACCTCCAGATTGTAAATAGATACTCATCTGCTGGGTAGCCTACTTAGCAAGAGACTTTGTTGAAAGCTGAGGATTCAAAGTGTACTGACCTTGTGGCATAGAATATTTCCTTCTGATCTAAAAGAGTAAATACTCAATGCTTTTAATTGAGACTTTAATGAAACAGATAGTGTTTCCTGTTGCAGTTGGTTTCGTCTATAATTTTTTTAACTTTCTTGGAAACTGTCTTAATGAAGCCAGTTCCTCACAGTGAACTGGTTTGTTAAAACCGAATATCTGAAGCAGCATGTTGCAAACATGAATCAAGCGGAAACTGAGGGCTCAAGGCGTATTTGAAAAAAATTATTATTTGCAAGTTATCTTTCCTTTTCTGCTTAGAATGTTCCACTAACATCATAATTTCTGGTAGGATAATGTCCAGGAAGAACTCGAAGCTAGTTGTTTCATGTAAACTATCTTCTGATACCTAATGGTGGACTGTCCATTACTTAATATTTAGGAAACGAGTGAAAGAACTCAGCTACTAATGTAAAGTCCTGTAAGTGAAATACATGTTGGAGTTTAAGCATAATAAAGTATTTGCCAAAAGGCAGCAATGAGAAGGAAACTAAAGGCATGTCTAAAATTGCTTCTATAAGGCTCTGAGAAAATTTTTATTAGGAAGTATTTACCTTCTATAGCAGCAAAGGCATGAAAGACAGCGCATCACTGTTTTGTCAGAGGCAGATGAGCTTCTTTATGACTGAATAAGTGTTAGAGCTGCAGCTATTCACATTTAATGATATCCTTAGGAAGACACAGTTTACATTTTTTCTTCGAGCTTTACTGCAATCACTTTCTTACCCGTTTATTCCTGAAGAGACCTGAGCACTGCAGCTCTTAGAAGTGACTGATTAACAGGCTCAAGAGCCAGACAGATATAAATCCCTTTTTTTAGATGCCTTCTGTAGTGCTGACAAACCTGCAGTCAGGAACACAACAGTACAGTATGTTTAAAGCTGTGGATGAGCTTCAGCCTTTCTATTTAATGACATATTTCTTGTAAGAAAATATGCAATGGAAACTGAGTTCTGTGTGTGTGTATATGTGTGTGTGTGATTTTGTGTGCTTTAGTATTTAATGGAGCTGTTAAGTACAAGATTAATGTCTCTATACAAACATACTCAGTTAGCCAGGTCTGAGTAAATAATGTATTAAGTCTTTTTCTGACTCTCCTAATAAAGCACATTGAACCATTCTTTTTTAATATTGCTGTTATGACCTAATATAAGAAACAAGTATTACTTTCTTCACAATAGGGAAGTCAAAGATTAACAGAGTCACAAGTGGAATCCTTGTGGTAAGAAGCAGGAAGAGTACCAGGAAGGGTTACCTTAAAATACCCCAGCAGGAATTAACTTCCAGAAGTTCAGATTCACCAGTCCACTCTCAAAAGACTAAATTTACTCAAATAAGCAGGTAATTTCATATCTGTAAATAGTATAAAATGCAATGGATTGGGAAGTTAGAAAGAAAAGCTGATTTACTAGGAGTGTTAATGAGTTTACTTTGAAAAAAAAATTWAAAATATAGTGCTTGGGATTTTGACTTGGGTTATAGAAAGAAATCAGACTGCTTCTAATTCCTGACACATGGTTCTTCCAGTCTACTTCCAGAAGCTTTTTGTAGCCCAGAGTGATAGACAGCAGAGAAATGATTTTCTAATTTTTATTTGTTTTAGCTGATCTATAAACAGTGCTTTGACCTAAAGATTGAGATTCCAGAGACTTATTCTCCTTGGAATCAGGAAGCTAAAGAAACCCAGACAAAGTCACGAACGGGGCAACTTTTTTTTTTCACTTGTCATGAGGAGAATAAAGCTTTTATCATTGCTGATAAAAAATGACTTCAACACTTATTGCTTTCAGTGTAAGAAGCTGCAAGATCAAGGTAATAGGGCATTCTCCAAAGGACACAATGGGAAGTAAAAGCACTATTCTAGTATAGTGAAATAGAAATTCTTACGAAAATGTGGTCATCCATTTTAAGCTGAATGATACTCAAGGAAAGAAAGAGACCATAGCTGGGCTTTTTTTGGTGCATTATAATCACAGTCAGCCAAAAGCTCTGAGTAATGAAGCAGATGATACTGTGTGAGGTTGTCCACCTAAGCTTCCCTGCAGTAAGGAATTTACTATAACAATTTATGGACTTTGGTTCCCATGGAAGGAAATATGTGTATGCCTATCCTGATGTAACTGAAAGTAAAAGCTGAAAAATAAAGTAACTGTTCCCAGGGCTTTTCACGTTCGACTTGATTTCAGCATTAATCATCTCTATCACAAACAGTCCTTGGCTGTAGTCCATGAAGACAAAGGAATAATTTCACAAAGCAAAGGAAGACATTATTCATTCACTTGTGGACATCCTCAGTCTGAAAGGTAATCTTTCAATAACAGAGAAATTAAATGTGGAAGCAGTGATATTGACAAGTAAGGTTAAACAGACTGAAGCAATGTTGAGTTTCACTTCAGATGCTAGATAAAGACACTTCTCTTTGGCCCAATGTGTTTGAAGCTTTGAATACTGGACAAGTTAGGGCTAATCTTAACCTTTTTATTTGTTCCCTTGCCTTTTCTGTCAAATGTCAGTTAGAGAACCAATCAGGATTCGTATCATGTAACTTAGAAGCTTTCCCACAAAATTGGAAAGGTTTTTCACAAAAAAAAAAACAAAACCAAAATGAAACAAAAAAAAACCCCACTGCACCAAAAAAACCCCAAAACAACAAAAACTCCCCACACCCACAAGGAGTCTAAGAAATAATAATCTGTATTAATGTGCAATGTAATTCGCAATCCTCTCTCCAACAGCTGGGTGCCAAGATGCTCAAAGCCTGGAAGCATAGAGAGAGTTAATCCATGCAAATTAATTTCTGAAGTAAAAGACAGCCGATACAAAGTTGGAATTTCTTTTAGTGAAGAGTTCTGTAGGAACAACTATTTAGGCAGAATGCATAAGGAAGTTTTTTCTGCTTCCAATGGGAACATTTTGTTCTGTGATGTGGAAGCCACTGAGTTCGGGCTATGTTTCCCACAGCACTCTTGGATGCAAGGTGGCCTAGGAGGACATTCAGCAATGATCAGCTGCAGGGCTTGGAGCAGCTTGGTTCCCAGATCTGCCCGCCCACTGGGACACCTGTGGCATAAGGAGTGCTCCTGTTACAGATGGGGAAATGCAGGGAGCACAGGAGGTGAGCTGACAAGAATTTAGACAAAGTTTCTAAAAGAACTCATTTTTCATCAGAAGTTTCCCTGACTGGCCTAAAATCACAAAGTATTTTGATTACTGTATTTTTCAGAATAAGGACCCTTTCACTAGAAGTTTTCAATTACTTCAGAGAGTGGCAGTATCACCATGTCACCTAGCTTCTGTCTTATCTTTTTTTGCCAATAACATGTCTGTAATTAATGAAATGGTTGTGATCAAGAATGCTTTCCATGTGCCTGAATTGATGTATTGTCCTCTGCAAGATGAGGGTACAGAGCTGATGAATGAAAGATCCTGGTTGTTTTGTTGTTTGTTTGGGATTTTTTTCATTTCTTTTGTTTTTGTTTTGTTTTTTTAGGGAGAAGAATGTGAAAAGAGGGATAAAAGCAGAAAAATTTTGGGACCTTGGGAGGTCATGGGTTCACAGTCACACAAGATTGCTCAGAGCTTATTGCGGAAAGTTTTGAAAATCTCCAAGAATGCATATTCAACAGCCTTTCTTAAGCAACCTGCTGTTTTCCCCTTGCTGCAGTTTGTGTCTGTTGCCTCTTGTAATAGGACTGTGTGTCTCCAGCATCATTTTCTCTGTAATCCTTCGGCAGGTAGCTGAAGGCAACAAGAAAACTCCTACCTCTACCCTTTTCCTCTTCAGATTGACCAAGCCCCGAACATTCTGTTGGTTGCTTTTCATACATCAGGTGCTCCAGCCCCCTTGTCATCTTGGTGGCCCTCCACTGGCCTTGTTCCAGTTTCTCAATGTCTTTTTGCCTTTCTCATGCTGCAGAGCCTGAAGTTGGAGGCATAACTCCAAACGTGGTCTCATGAGTGCTAAATATAAGAAAACAGATGCTCCTCTTGGCCTCCTGGCAAAAGTATACTCCTGCTACTGCTGCCAAGTAAGCAACTGTCCTTCCTCCCCGCAGAGGTAAACTTCTGGGTTTTGTTCACCAACACCCCTAGTTCCTTGTCTTCTTTCTCTCCCCCCAGTGCCAAGCCTTTACCATTACATGCTCTTCTTTCATCCCAGATGCAGGATTTTGTTTGCGCCCTTGACTTGGGAAATCGTGCCTGCAGAGGTGTATTCTTCCTCTTGCTTTATACCCTGGTTGTATTCATTGACACGTGACTTGAATAATACAATCCAAATACTAATGTAGTCCTTAAGTACTTATAGCTGTGTCTTTTTTCAGCCACAAAATATGGCAGAGAAAAGCAAGAAAAAATAATTTAGCTTTCTGAAGTGAATGTTTTCCCTGTAGGAATTAAACTGTATCCCTTTGGATAATATTTTTTTTTAGTGGGGTTTTCATTTTAGCACCCAAAAGCTATAAATATTAAATGCACATCCACATTTATTGCAAATGTTACTGTGAGTGTATTTGGACAGCTATTTATTTATCTGTGCCTGAATGAGATATAAATTACCTTATTTGCCTAAGTAAGCACCACTAAAATTCCTGCCGCACATTCAGGCACTGAATCCTAGTGAAGGCTTCCAAGACATGGTCAGCAGCTTCTGGGCTTAGTTCCCTCTGTGGACTCAGCATTCAGAGAAACAAGATGAAGACTCTTTGCCAGATAAGGGAGGGAAAAGCATTTTGTTACTAGTGTGCAGAGATGAGGGATTGTGTGACTCAGTTTGTATAAAAACATAATCTGAATAAACCTGGGTGAGACTTGGCGGGTGAATCCACCAAACCAGTCTTTGAGAATGTCCCTACAAACCTGATTGGTGACACAGCCAGATAAAGGAAAAATAAAAATGGCTGTGATGATTTTCCTTTCCACCTTTCCTGGCAATCTTTCCAGTGCCCCATAAAGGGCCAAAAGGCTGCAGCACATAAATCCTTTTACAAATCATTTACTTTTATTACTCTTGTTTAATGTCAACCTTATCTTGCATTTAAGACAGCAGGTGTGATGAAGTCTCAGCAGGATTGAGATCAGTAGGCATTATTACTATGCATTTTCACTCCAAGGATGGAATTAACACTTTGACACAGGCAGCTTAAAACTGACTTGTTTTTCAAGATAGCCATCTGGTCTTTTTTATTCTCAGTGTTGAGGACACGGGTACCTAATGTTCAGCATATTCCAGCAGATTAAATCTCTGTCTTGGAGACCTACTCTGCTGGTTTCAGTCTCCCATTCTGGAGACATATTCTACAACTACATATGGACTTATAAAAGAGCCAGAGTAACACTTAACACAATTTTGTGCACCTTAATCTTAAAATATATATTCACAAGTAAAATGCTAACTTTTTTTTATAGGGTGACTTTTTAAACAGATATATATACCACAATGAAAATACAGTTGTTCAATAGGGAGGCAAGTGAAGTCTACATCTAATTCGTTTCACTGTTTCATTCCATTGCTCAGTTTCAGTCTACCGCAAAGATCAGGAAAAGAGCTGTTAAGATAAGGGATGGGAGTTTGTGCATTGGAACTTCCCTGGACCTGATTTTGTTCTAAATTTGATGAGATTGTTCTATTGCCTAGTGGAAAGGATGAACAGTGAGTACACAAAACTGTTAACAACAGCAAAATTTTGTGTATAAAAAGTTGAAATATCAGTTTGGGATGCATAAATTGAACTGATAAAAATCCCAATATTTTCTAACCTCCTTCTGTATTTGTCATTGTCCACCCAGTTGTTTTATTATACAAATGCTTTGCTGTGGAGTTGGAAAGTCCTTGTTTGACTCTTTTCCTTGTATAAGTTCATAATAAGCCCTTTAATAGACGAGATCTAAGGCAAGTACAAGAGGAATCAGTCTCAGAACTTTCTCCCAAGAATTTTCAGAAGTTTCAGAAATTAATGCTGTTGTGACTTCTCAAAAAAAAAATTTTTTTGTAATGTGATTTCAGAAACGCAGGCTGCGGCACTCCCATACTAGCCCTATCTCTTGGTCATCAGCAGAAATTTTATAGAAACAAAAACCTAAAAGTTCTGGGAACACAGCAGGTTATAGGTTTGTACTTTTTTTCAAGGGCTATTTCTGATCTTTTCATGGGACTGTGGTGAATGTTAGTGGATCAGAAAAAGAGGAGTCAAAAATTATAAGCATGGCGCATGATTCTCTATCTCAAGCAATAAATGCAAACTTCTTAAGGCACTGGAGAACTCCAGTGACTTACTGTATCTGGAAGGCTCTGATAAGCTTTAAAATAGCTGTGCAACAGTCATGGTGATCTGTGTAGTACAGAGCAAAATATGTAAAATATTTATCCCAGACATGTACTGCTAGAAGCATGAAACTTTTGAAGTATTGAATGTTTGAAACAGCTAATGAGCAAAGCAATCAGGTAAACCTGCCTATTTTATTCGGTTTGGGCACAGGAGACAGTGATTTGAAGTAATTATCTTGCACATATTTTATGTTTCTGAGACCAAAAATCTCGTGAGATAACAGAACTGTGGGAAATCGAAAGTAGAAGATATATTTGCATGTTTCAAACACCTTCTCCCCATCCTTCTCCTTCGCTGAGCTGACTTGCTCAGTTCTGAGCCACCACTCTGCTGTTCAGGGTTTGTTGAACCTGGCCAGCCTGGCAGGGTGTGATGCTGGTAGATGACAATGCAGAGTGCCTGCTGGTTGAGGGGCTGCCCAGTCCGTGGCAGGTCCATGATGTATGCACCAATTCAGGGCACAGAATTCCCAGATGGGAGCGCAGCGGCGAGGCGCTGCTCCGCGGATGGGATAAGTGCTCTCATTATTCACACTCTGGACAGAATAAGTGCCTCCATTACTCACGTGTGGACCCACTGTATATTGAGTAAAATATGTATCTTTATTGTTTACTCAGTCACAGTGCAGCATTTTATCAAGGTCAGTGTTAGCAAATTAAGTATGGGAGCACACGGCCTTTTTAACCTTTTTTAATTTGCCCATATCATGCTCATAGGTGGTCTCAGGAATAAAGTCAGAATGATCTGTTATGTCACCAAATCAAATACTGTGCCAGTGAAGAATTTATGTCTTTTATTGAGGATTGTGTTCATATATCAGATGGAACTGCTCTTGATTGTAACAAAATGAAAATTATAGTCAAACTGACATTTTTGAATTTAAAATATTGTACAAAAACAAGATAAAATATTTTGAGATATTTTAATAGATAAAGGATATTTATTTTCCCAAATAACTACCTCATGGATGGTATAAAGGCATCTATTTTCCTGTTATAGAGTACTAATGAAAGTTTTTCCTGTAGCCTGAGTATATCACTTTTACTTCAATATATGTTGAAAGACAGTAATCTATATTTCAACTCTGAAATATAGATGTAACTCAAACTTTGAAAGCTCTTGGGGAGAAGAAGAGAGTAAGGGAAAAGTCTCTTTTCACTTTTTTATATCAGGTTCAATGCCAGTGAAGACACCAAGGATTGGCAGTCACAAGTATTGGTTGCTTAGACATGGCCCTCAACAAAATTACAAATTAGAACTCACAAAACCAGAAAGAATTAAGATGAAGAAAACCAGGAGATCAGCAAAGCAGCGACAGGCTTGATCTTCTGCAGAATAGTACCACAAATCAAAAAGCTGTTCACAGAAAACTTATCCAACAGACAATGGAATGTTAACTCAACTGCAAGAGCTGGCACATATAAAAAGTACTGTCAAATTGTTGGTGACAGGGATATATGTCCTCCTTTCCTTAAATTTAACCCATTGTTTCTAGGAGCCCTTTTTGACAGCATTTCAAAATTAACTCAAGTTAAAAAGCCCCTTGAATAATTACTCCATGATGTAACTGCATCCATTTTGGCAGGGCCAAATCCTGTTCATCGCTCTTACCCGGATCACAGGTAAAAGTGGGAAGGACTGGCTTTTTTTTTCTTTGCTCTACTTTTAGTTGAAAATGGAACAGAAATGACTGATGTATCTTTTAGAATGATGGAGTGGTAGTAGCTTAAACAGCTTCTCTTCTGCTATAAACATCTTTATTCTGACTGGTCATGTGAAGAGATATATGCCATTTTTTTTCAATTCTAGCTTCAGTCGGTGGAAGAATTTAGCCAGGTGTGATGTGGAACACCTTCAAATTTAGTGCAGACATTTACCCAGCCAGAACACACAGACAGTCTAAAGGCGAATGAGGATGCTTAGAGTTCAGAGGATTTATTTTGGAGATAACAAACAACTATTTAGACCAGTCCACTTAAAAGACAAAGCAAAAAAGTTGAGATCTGAGCCTCTGGTGGTCTTTGCAGTCTGAGTCCTCATCTTGCTGTGCGGCCTGTCTTGAGCTGTTTAGACAGATCCCTGCCTGCACAAGGCAGTAATACTCATTATCTCTCTCTGCAGTCCTGTAAAACACTCAGATACCTTTATATTGGAAAGAGGCTGAGTGAGAGTGCTTTCTTTTTGTATGGATCCAAATTTGTTGTTAATATAGTATTTGTCCCATATGGCCTTGGATTTTTAAATTTTTAAGTCCCCTAGACCAGGCTTAGATTTATTGGAAGGTCTAACAGACCACGTGAGAATGTTCCCATTTACTGCATTTGCATTTAATAAGTCAGCTTCATTGCTTTTCTTGTTATTTATGTGCAATATGAGGCACAAATGCACAAATCACTGTTATATGCAATACTTAATGGAGAGGCAGTGAAATTGCCAACAGATCTAAAAGATAACCTTTCCTGCCCTCCCTTCTGCAATCTGTGTGCGGATTACACCTGGTACCATTCCTGCCAGCTAACAAGCCTGGCTAATCTTGTTGCTGGTCCTTCTGCTGATTAGTATTGATTATTCCTCTCACCTGAAAATGAAGAGAAGTCTGCATTTCCTTATTGAAATCACCAGGCCATATGCCAAGAATGCAAACTTGTTCTGCTACCCCTGCAGTAATAATAAACATTCCAGAGAACTGTTTCTACCCATTTGAAAAGAGGACCAGGTAACTGCCCAAGGCCTACTTAAAGCAGTATTCCAACTGGAGACAAATGGGGAATTGCTATCTGTGGAGTGTAGGCAGAATGCTATCTGTGGAGTGTAGGCAGTGGTGCTCATCTGGGAAGTGCTGCAGCTCTACTCAGGAATAGAAAGCTGACACTCACAGGCAGCTTGAGTGTGTCCAGCAATCTGTCATGCAGTTTGTCCCAAAAACTTACATAAATTAGCAACTGACCTGAACAAAATATCTCCTTTGGTGATATTTTGGGTTGCTGTTAGCTTACAGGATGAATTTTGCTTTCTACCCATTCTTAACTGTGTCCTGCAAAGACAGATACAAAATGGGGAATCCTATCTCCCATATAAAACAGAGTATATATTTTCCTGTGTTTTGTTCTCTGGAAAGAAAGGAAACTAAGAATTACTGATGAGAAAAGTGTAAGTTAACTGAAAATGGTGGTTATATTTCAACAATAAAACAGTTATACCCAAAGCTATCAAATTTAGGTATTGAATTCGCCCTCTTTTACAGCTAGAGGGTTATAAATTTTTTCTACTGGGAAACATTAATCATGGCTGATGTTTTTCAGCAATGCTGAGACAGGGCAATAAATGCTAGGGAAGAGGAACACAAAGCCTAAAACTTGAGCTGGCTCAAGTCACTTGTTCTGTATTGGTTTAAAACAGTCAAAATACCTTAATTTACAAACTTGTAGCTTGCATCTTAATTTCACCTAACAAAGAGCAGAGATGGATGTCTCTGTTTATGCTGTAGGTATTGACAAATTCCTTCTCCTGATTTGTCACTTGAGTAGTTAATTGGAGCCAACTCTTCTCCATGCCTTTTTCCAAGCATGTGCTCAAAAGTTGGCCCTCCTTGTGTTGTCTGTATTAACTGTATTGGCAGGGACCTCACTGTTTCTTTCCACAGGTTATTAATAAAGATATTAAACAGTGCCATGGTCTATTTGATAAGGTAGTGGTTTGGTCAAAGGTTGGACTTGATGATCTCAAAGGTCTTTTCCAACCTAGCTGGCTCTGTGACTCTGTAATAATAATGAAAAACACTTAAAATCCTTTGGTTGTGAATCAAGTGAGGTGTAGGAGTCTCAAAGAATGACACAGTCCATTTTTTGGCTTGTTTATTGCATTAATCCCTGAGGCTGTAGTTACCAGATATTACTGATGTCTGAGGTACTCAGACACTAACAGATAGATGTAAAAATGTCAGTATTTCTGACATTTCACTTGTGAACTTTCACTTCAGGATTTACTGCTCTATTAAAAATGTATGTGTTTATGATGACCATTAATACCATTAAAAGTAAGTAAAACAATACCTATCCCTAAATTTCACTATGTTTCACATAGTCCAAATAGACACCTTGAGTAAAATACTGCAGAACAGTCTGTTGGTTAAAGCCATTCTTTTTTATTTTACCAAAGAAATAATGAATTCAGAAAGTTTTTATTACAAACTTCAGTAACTTTTGGGGAAGGTAAAAGTAATTAATTTTTTTTAACACACCAATTCTTTAAACCTCCCTGAAACAGCCCTTCTCTTTCTTCTAAGGCATCCTTTGAAATGATCTGGGTTGTGGCACTAACCTTTCCACGTGACTTTTTATAGCTAGCTCCTCAATCCCTCCATCTTCATCTGCTTTCTACAAGCCAAGAAGATTTAATTCTTCTCAGCTGCCATTTATTTCTTCATTTTTCAAAGGTGCAAAGCTTCTCATTAGAGTATTGCCTGACAATTCCTCCCAGTGTGTATCTGCTTGAAGTGGGCGAGGGGTTAAGCACCAAGTTAATGTGATGACATACGAGCAAAAAATAACTGGAGTAAGTGTGGGTTATTAAAAATCTGTTGACCCCCAAGGTRTTTTCAGAGTTGCAGTTCTTCTTGATGACAGGTAGTAATGGTTCCAGTGAGCTGGAGGCTGGCATGCTGTTGAATTAATAGCTCACACCAATTAGATTTTTCCTTTAGACCATGTGGGCGATAAGAGATTTTTAAAAATAAGTGTGGCTGACAAACAAATCTGCACCAAAAATTGTTTACGTGAGTGGTCAGGTCATCTTGTCAGAAATGCAGACCAGCCAATTTCTTCTGTCAACAGCTTTATGAATGCTGTGACTTTGGTTCTTTCTTTTATTCTGCCTGAGTCCCCGCTCAGAGACTATAATTCTGTTGGTTTGCCCACCTGAGAATTATTTTAAATTAAATGGATCTTAAGAGTTAGGGCATCCAATTTGGTATTTTCCATAGGTTATACATGACCTTAATGTAGACCTTAACTTTAAGGGAATGAACTATATGACTTCAGACACCTGAATGAAGTGCTTTAGTGCCAGTTCATTTATCAGGGCTGGTCCAACAGTCAAATGCCTTGACCTGGCATTATTTTAGAAAGTACTTAATGAGGAGGTCTAAATGGAAGGTGAATTGGTGCACTAAGTTTTCTCACTTTATATTGAAATATCTATCAAAAATGTAGTTAGAATACAGAATACATCTCTCCTTCAACAGGGCTCAATAGAAATACTGAGGAGGTGATATTGTTATTCAATGTACCCATCACTCCTCCACAACTTTGGAGTCCCTCATCATGTTACAGTTTGTTGCATCTTGCTTTTGTTTTATCTCAGCTACAKGAATCCCACTTTTTGAATTCCAAAATAAACCTTTTATTTGCAGGTTGTCCTTCAAATAAATCAAATAATACCCTGTAGCCATGAGAACGGCTACACAAAAATGTGAGAGGTCCCTGAGCAATACAGGCCCCAAAATTTTAGCCTCTTTTGGGTCAACTGGTATGATTTCCTGCTTTTACTTGGGAGAGACCTCACTTTTCTCACTTTCTAGGATTTGTTTGGGATGGGTTTTCATGTGTTGCTTATTCACAAAAGGGCAAAAGAATTTGCCATATCTTTTTGGTAGTCCTGAGTAACCAAAAGATTACACAGTTAAATAACAGCRCTTCATCAAGTCATTGTGAAATATTTGGGTAGCCAGCTATTCCTCTTTAGTTCCYATCTTCTCCTTTCACCCCAGTTTCTTCAAGCTGCCTCTGCTGCCATCTCCTGCTCAGAGCATGACCAGGGACAAGCATCTTGGCAGCTTGCAACAGCATCAGCCTCCATCCATCTGAAAACCTGGGGCTACTGTGTGTTGAGCACTGAATTGTGTCAGGACCCTCCTCAAGAGTGCACCTGCCTCCTACCTGGAACTGAGAGGTTACCTAATTACATCATTTTCTTAGAAAGGCCACTCAAATGTAAAAGCTATGGAGAAAGTGGACAGATGGGAAGACAAAAATATTGGGTATAACTGCTCCCCTCTCTTTTCAAATTATGCTTTGATTTTCATGAGCCAGAGAATCAGCATGTTTGGCCAAAAATCTCAGATGCAAAGGTCAAGCAATAAAGATGCATACTCTATTATTGTAAGAAACCATAAGTTATTTAAGATAGAGATCCTTCTGCAATACTGAGGTTTTGTCTGCTGAAAACACACTCATCTTTCTGTATCTTTTGCTGGGAAACTGGGCTTATAATTTTTGTGTGCAWTTGGAGGTCATGTTGAGCTAAAAGGAAATATATCAAAATTGGGTTTATACAGCTAGAATCAGATAAAGCTTCAATTTGGTTTTTTAAGGTGTATAACATCTATTATGTGAGAACAAAATACAGTACAGTTAGCTCAAAGATAAACTGCTGTACTCAAAAAAAAGTGTCTTCAAAATATTTTTTTCTTGAGGACCCAGCAGGCTATTTATTCAGCCTTCCTTCCTTTATCTCTTCCTCTTTCTCTCTTTCTTTATTTATTTCTCTCTTTCACTCTTGCTTTTTCTTCTCTCTCTGCTCTTTTGTCTTTCTCTCTTTTGAAAAGCACATCTACAGGCTGAAAAATTCCTAGCTTGAAAAATGCTCATGAAAATTGATCAATTATCAAACCTGAAAAATTTTTGTTTTTGTAAAAACTATTTTCAAATTAAAATTTTAATTTTTTTTGAAGTTCCCTTTTAAATTGATCTATTTAAAATTTTGCAGCAGGCACTTTTTTGCAGTTTATATGGTTATATTGAAGTTACATGAACTGGGGCACCTAAGGGAATGTTTCTATGTCAGAAAAAAAATGGGCTGGATTGAAACGCAGCATGAATCATAAGAGAAGTTTAGAAGTACAAGAAGATAAATGTGTCCCTACTGACTCAACAGAGAACATCTGGTAGGTGAGATGCCTTATAAATAAATACCTGAAAGGACCTTGGTTTTAACAAATATCAGCAAAACATGAAAGTATAATCTAAAACTCTGAAAAATGTATATTATTAGTTTCATTTAGGAAGGATAGAATATACTGTGTATTTGTCTGATCACGCTGGGAGATTCATGGAATTGCCAGAACAGCTAACCGGGATGAAGCCAGTTTAGACACTCCAGGTTGGGCCTGTTGAGGAATGCTGGTGCAGAGCAGCTTATGGCACTCATCAAAACATTGGGCACATGGCAGCCACACTGAYAACTGGAGTCCCTCTCTGGGAATCTTCTCTCAGGTGATGCTTTTAGGATGGGCGTGCAAGCAGTTGAAGGCAAAGACCTGTCCCAAAAGTATGGTGGAGRTCTTTCTGAAAGTGTGGTGGACACCTTCCCTTCTCACCGGGCTCCCCCTGGTTTCTGGCCCCAATTCCTTGGTTCTGCCACCTGCAGTYTCCAGCTGGGATGTGGAAGCATGTGCCGAAGGAAGGTACACATTCAACTCCCAAGATCCTTTTCAAGACTGTCTGTTTGAAGAAATATCAACTATTGAACTAGCMGATTTTGACCAGATTACAGTTTGCAAGGCTGCTCACTGGAAACCAGTTACAAACAGATAACTCAAAAACAAATGCAGATTTTCCTGTAAAATATCTTATTTACTTAGTTGGGTGTTATTTTCTATATCTGTCACTATGTAAAAAGAAGGATTCACAGGGTCTGGAAAGAGATTTGTTTGGCACTTGATTGGTGCAAAAAACCTGAGTTCTGATACCTTCTTCAGGTATTTTTCAATGTTTATTTTGTGATAAACAAGCATTGAATAAAATGTACAAAYATTTTATGGAATAGAAATGAAAGCCACAGTCAGTGTCTATTCTAGGAAGATGTGCCTGCAATGTCTTGCTGGCACAAAGGCCAAATGGCAAAAAAAGTGACCCATATTCARGCCACTAAACATTTTTATCCTCCAAAACTGTCTTGTGGGGATYGTTCCTGGCACACATTAATTCCCAGACAATGTCCAGGATCTGTTTGGAGGAGAGTGCCAAAACCAGTCCAGAGTGCTCTCTGACAGTTCAACAGTGTGGATACTCCAGCCCTGGTGCCCAGGAACAGTCCTGTCTGTGGTACAGGTTAGTTTACTGGCATAGGCAGAAGCAAACCCTTCTCCCTCCTAGGTGGGTGTCTCTGGAACAAGAATGCTATGATCCGGGTGTTTTCCTTCATTTTCATTACACAAAGAGCTTCCCCTTCACACACCCACCAGGACAGACTCCAGCCAAATTTGTTGTCTTGAATGAGCCCTGTGGATTTGAAACCTGCTGAGATGAGGAAGCTACTCTTTTGCTAGAGCCACCATCTCCTCTTCTGGCTGGTTTTGCTTTTACATMTTTTTTTTTATACAGATCAATCTTGTCTTCATAATTATACAGTGAAATCTATTACCATCTCTCTATTACCTGCACTTCCTCAGCCCAATCTGGTTTTATTTGGTGATGCTGTGGTCTCACCTTCCTCTGCATCTCACTCTGAGTCCCACGGGGACATGCATGCTGTCATTTATTTCGTGCCTGATCTGGTSCTTGTGTGAGTGACTATGTGAGTTCATTCTGGGAATTTATTCAGACAAAACTTAAAGTTTTGGTTTAAGTTTTAGGTTTTCAGCCAGACAATTTCCCMGAACTGGCTTGATGCTTCTGTTCATGTGATCTGAAGAAGTAGGAGAAAATGCCTGCAGGCAGCTCTTAATTATACAGACACAAGTTCAGAAGGAACTTTTGCAGAAGGTAGGAAGGAAGCACAGCAGCAAAGCAGGACTTCATGGGAGAAAGGAACTCAGTGTCTCTTTCCTCCAGGGCTAAGACTGCCGAGGCAAGCRCTGAAGCAAAAGCTGAAGCACTTCAGGATTTTATATCAAAACCTCTCCTCTCTGCAGCCTTTAAACACACCAGAGGTTATGAATGGATTTCAGTATGATATTTGAGGAAACAACATATAACTGTTGCCTATTGTCAGCTTCAGGTGTCTACCTTTTGTGAACTTGGGCCTAAATTCATAAGAAAGCCCAGTTACCAAAATTCTGAACCCCTGATTTTTTCTGCAGCTCCCTTCAAGACGCAACATCTTCCCAGACGAGCTACTGCAAATCGTGTAGGATGTTTTAAAGTAATTTATTAAAGAATTGCTTTCCAATATAAACTAAACATTCAATATTTTAGTTGACATGAGGTCCAAATTTCTTTTTCTTTTCTTTTTTTTTTACCTTCCAGAAGTACCTTATATTGTGCAGTTGGATTCAACCTCTTTGTTCAGTCATTAGGAAAAAAGGACATAGTATTTTTTTGTTATTTACTTAGCTGAGTATGTAAGCAGCATTTTTTTCAATGTGAGAAACTACAAGAGAAATGAGGCATATAATATTTTCAAATTTAAGAAATTGCATCCTATATTTAGGGTGTCTTAGGCTTAGTAGCCCCCTTGTTTATCTCTGTAGCACGTTCAGGTCTAGTAATCTGAAGACATGTGCTAAATCTTTTTGCCTGCAGACTCTGAGAGACTTCTGTTTATTGACTAAAATGGAATGAAAAATACCCYATTTTTTTATCCTTATCAAAATAAGCTGTATCCATGTCAATTCACAATGTTATTCCATAAACATTTTTTTAAAGCAGTAAGGAGGGGAACACACACACACAAGTATTCAGCACAAAAATACTGTGGGTACACTTTTCTGTAAATATTAATCCCCTAATCATGAAATTCTCCTTCATGTGAATCCAAAAGAACTATGTCTGGGCAGATACTACCATTTTCTTTTCCATGAATAGTTGAGTTTTTTCAACAAATTCATTCTGGCTGTATTAATGGCCGTTCTGTATTTTCTTTGTGTCAAAACTCAGACAAATGCTCTTATTGTCCAGAAAGTTGGCAGAAACACTGAATATTGGAGAAAAAATTCCATGTGACCTATAATTCCAATCAAAATGAGTACTGCCACTCAACAGGGCCAATCCAAAGCCTATTTTAAGTCAGTGGGAGATTTTCCATCAACTTCAATAGGATTTGGATGAAGTCCATGCTGTATACTGGCAACAAACAGCTCATTCACAAACTACAGACCACTGCTTGTTTGCTGAAATTTTGGACTGAATAATTTTGAATCATGAAGTAAAAGTCCTCAAAATTGTAAGCAGCTCATGGGCAATTTGTACACTCTGAAAACAGTTGCTGTGCATTAGTAAGCTTACTTTGACACAACAAAAGTACAGCAGTGAACTGCCTGGTGGTTGATGTCTAAATTCTGTAAGCATCTGTTGGGTGATAGGAAACATTGAGTTTTAAGTTTGGGGTTACTTATTATTAGCACTACCTTATATATGTTTGTATATATATTTCAAATGAAGCTTCAGAACAAACTTGAAAAATAATTGGTAACTAGCAACTACCTAGTGTTAGTCTTTCCTAGCACCAGAAGCACCAGCAGAGCTCACTGAAATGTTTCTGATGTTCTGCATCTTAGTTCCACTTCTGTTCAGTTAAATTATTCCCCCTCCATTCAATCTTGTAAGCACGTAGATTAGTCATTATGAAATTCCAGCAGGCAGGCTGAAGCTAGTTGAGTATGATAGAGCCCTAGTATATGTAAAGCTGGAAGAAACCTCTTCGGTCTTCTGACCAAATCTTCAGCTCAAAACAGGGCCAGTTTATTCCAGTTTGTTGACGTATTCTCCAATTTAGTCCTGCTTATCTCCAAAGCTGGAGATTTCACAATCTCCCCCAGCTTCTTGGGAGCCCTGTTCCCATCATGGGGTTTGTCATGGTTTAAATTTCCTTTCTCCAATACTGGATAATGATTTTCATTGCTGCATCTTCTACCAGAGGCCTTTTGTCCTATCAAAAAAGGACAAAATGTGTATGAGGAAGGAGATTCTGGCTCTGTTTTTTTCCTACACCTTCTCCATATGTCACTGAAGATCTGCAGGACCTTAGACTTCTCTCTTTAAGACTCTCCCTGTATGTTGTACTCTGCAGGTGCCTATCTGATGGCCTTCCACTATATCAGGAGCTTGTAACTGGATGCTATARTCCAAAAACAGTCTCTCAAATGCTGAACAGAGAAAAATAATCTGTTGGAAGTGTTTACACTGTTCTTGAAAGTCATGAGGTTCCTGTCAGGCTGTCAAGATCCCTCATATCTCTCCACCTCAAATAAGGCATCAAAATGCAGCCAAGTAAAGCAAATGGCATATTTTCTGCTGATGAAGACCATATGGGATCCATTTATTGCTGGTTAGACTTTGCCAGAAAATGATACCTGCTTTCTGTCTCGCTTTTTGTTGTTGATTGCTGGGTCACCAGGTCTTCACCAGTAAAAATTAGGCAATAGTATGGCAGCRAAGTCTTATAATGTCTAAAGCAGCTTGGCAGATCCTGATGTGTCTACTGATACACTGTGCCAAGAGTAATTATATCTCCAAATAACTTGCTTGTTACCTTGAACAGCAGCTCAGAAATCTTTGAGCTACCAGAACTTATCAACTTTGTTCCTATGTGTATGCAAGAAATACTGCAGTTTCAGCTTTCCTGTATGTAGGAACTGCAATAACGCTGAGAAGATTTAGAACCGTGTGCTGCCTTGCCTCCTTAATARTAATCAGCCTCCTTTCCTAGGCTGATCTCTTTTTTGGACAGAGAGGAATGTATATATTGAGTAAAACCATAAATTCAAAAGATTCACTTAAACAAGGAGGGGAGATGCATTAAGGATTTTGCAAATCAGATTTTGCAAATCAGATTTGCAGGTGTAATGGCCACACCTTTATTCCAGGCTAATTTTGGTAGCTGACTGAATTTTGTGTGACTACTTTTGTTGTCATTAAATTGGAAAAAGACTTATGAAATTCTTTCAATAGCCTAGAATTCCATTAACTGCTTACAATGCAAGGCTTTGTCAGTCAAAGCTGAAAGTAAAAATTCTTGACAGCAAAACCAAAAGGTAACATTTTCTTCTGAGCTGACTATTTCTCCACAATATCCAAAGTTCTGTGTTTTGAAAAGTTTCAGCCTCCCATAAATCTAGACTTTTACCTAATGCCTATATTATACAGAAAATAAGATGGTGGAGGTTCTCCTGTGCAGAAAAATGTAATTTGAGCTACTCTTGAGGTGAAAAATCTGGGTTCACACTCATATCACCATTGTTTACTTCAGATCCATTTAAAATAAAATAGATTTGCTTGCTTTAGGTAGACATAACTGTTATCTAGGGATTACTGTGTTTATTTTGCTCACACTCATGAAAACTGAAAAAAATCGGGGCTATGATTCATAGAGAATGTCACTTTGTATATTTCTAACTACTGTCTCAACTTACTTGCTTTCTAGTTATTTTTTTGACTACTGGCTTTCTTAAAAATCCAGTGCCTCTTTGTTCAAAACCAGTGAAGATTAGACAATGTAATTTTGGGAAGTAGATTTCTTTTTTGTTTCCTTTAAATGTGAAAGTATTTTGCTATTAAAGTCATGTGCTGGGTGCAAATTTCATGTTCTTTTGACAGTGGAATGCCACTGTCACAATTTATGAGGTTTCTGCTGTATTTCAGTATTTCCTCACTGTCCAGACTATTAAGTCTCATTTGTCTCATACTGATGTTCTTAAAAGATTTTCACTAGTCTTAACCAGGCTCTAAAGACACCTTTGTGCATAAGTATCATTATTGCTATTTTCAACAKGATCTAGGTTATGAATTTTGATGAGATGTCCATGTATATGGGTTAATTACATGCATCTGATTTGAAATGTCTGTGGTTTAAGTGTTTTAAAGAGAACCATTGTTCTATCTTTAAGCCTGTGCATACTATATTTATTGTTTCTCCCTACACAAAGCTATTTGTCCAAAACCTGGTTATTTATCCCATAATTCTACGAAGTTCCCATGATCTCCTCTGTACCACARCCAACTAAATAATGCACAAGAATTATTATTGTGGACAGGTATGTTTTCTGATTTCCTAASAGACCTCAAAGGTATGTTGCATACTTTCCTTGGGGTTGGCCTAAGGAATCATGAGTAAACAGACATGACCACACTCAGGATGATCAGTGGCAGATGTCTCATTTGCTGGTTCATTGAGTACAATTCATTGCCCTCTCTTGGATGTGGCTTGGCATTTTTTATTAGGCAAATTCTTAACAACTTGTGCTGATGTCTCAAACGCACAAATAGCAATCCCAAAAGAAGAGTGACAGGTCCCAGTGGGGTGGTTTGAAGAGCTTGTGTTAAGGTGCCTAGGCAGCACCTTCCCAAGGCAAAATTAATCACCTTCAAAAACAACTCACAGTATTGAAAAGGATTTGATTCCTCATCGTGATGCTATAGAGAACTGGGTTGCATGACTCTCTTCTGGGAAAAAGGCATGATCTTGTTCAAGATGGAAAAAAGCCCCACCAAMATTTCCCCACGTTGCTTTGGTGGGAACCCAAATTCAAAGTTTAAGCATGAGAGCTTTGGATACAAAAGCTGACATTGCTTTTGACATTGCTGACATTTTTTCTTATTGGGGTTATATTTTCCAGATTATTTTTGTTAAAGTCAAGCCGACACCCTTCCCAAATGACCCCCCATTCTGGGGCTAGTACTTTGCCCTTGTGTCCATCTGGAAGGTGTGACTTATATAATGGAAAGATTACTGGTTTTCTTTACTGTTTTGTATATTTTTTAATATATTCAAGTGTTAAGAATATGAATTTAACTTTTCCACTGCATGATGCTTATGGTTTAGCTCTCCATCTTGGTGTCTGTCATCATATAATTGGGGATTATGAGGCAGTAAAATGGCATTTGATCCTAGATCACCAAAATAGAAGACCTTTATGCCAAATCTCTCCTCAGTCCTTACTCCACCATTCAGAGAGCTTTCCTGCTCCATTGCCAACTTGTCTTTTAACATAATGAGATGTGATTGAAGGGAGTTATTATTCCCTTCCTCTTCTTTTCTGCCACACTGTCAAGTACTACCAATGAAGGAGTGAATGTCATGAGATGCTGACTACCTAAGTTAAACTGAGGCCTTTTAACAATAATAAGTCTATTACATGCAACATTAGATCACTTCCTGTTACTCTAGGCAGCAGTCTTTCCAGAAAAAAAAAAACATTTAAATTTCCAGCATCGAGAATTCCTCACAACATTTTCATTTAGTCTCATGGTATTGCAAATACAGCACTAGACTGACAGATGAGCCTAGGAAATAGCAACTGGCCACCTACCTTAACTCACAAACCTCAAACTATGAGCATTAAAAATGCCATCACGTTTCACTCCCGGCTTGAGCTGTGAAAATTATAATTCTGTGGGAGCCCGAACAGCCGTGTTGCATGATGTCATTTTATAGTAGAGGAGACTTAGTAAGATATTTCTGCCAGTTCTCTTTTCAGTGTAGAATTTGTGTGTAAAATTAGTGCTCTGTAATTAATAGAGTAGTACAGGCTGGATAACTGGGACCATAAGGGAATGTGGTACATCAGGAATGTAGACATGCTGAAGCTGTATTTCAGTCTGTCTAAAGAAGAAACAACAAAAATCTTAGGACAGAGGAGGCCAGCTGAATAGGAGATTGAAGTAATTTGTTTACATTACAGTTATGTCTCTTCTAGAATAAAGGTCTGCTTTTACTGAGGCACAGGATTTGTTCAGTAAAAGCACCAGGAACAAATGCACTTTGTTCAGAGTAGCTGTGGTGCTGTTTTATCTCCTTTGCACTTTTCCATATTGTGACATCTGCCTTTTACATATCTCTCCACAGTACATTCTTCAGCCTCCTACAGCAGTGACTTTGAGAGATTTTGTCTGAGATAATTTAGACTATTTTTGAGGGATTGTGGGAAATATTAGTACCCATATATTTTGTTGTAAGTAATCAAGAACTTGTATCATTTTCCTTCCTGGAAGAAAATTCATATTCTTGTTGTCCAAAGTGAATGCCTGCTTGGAGATGCTACCCTCACTTCTTCCACTTTTACATGGTCCTTGCTGGAACTGCTGAAAAGCACTGCTAAAGGTTTGGGAAGGTAGAGTGAGAAAAATCACTGGCAAAATTATTCATGGCCAAATTATCGCTTTTGCAGATAAAATCTGACCAAACGTGGTATTAACTCAAGGAATATTTGTTCTGTTTTACCACTAATGTCCTTTGTTTTGGTTGAGACTAGGGAACCATAGAGTAGTAAGAATTCAGATATGTTTTTCTTTTTTAATTATGTGTATGCGCAGAGCCCTGTTAGATTGCATCATTTTCTGATTCTTTTTCTCAGATATGGCCTTTTTAATATGGAAGAACTTCACATCTTATCTTAGCTAAGAACAGTTTTTTAACTCAGAGCTCATGGCAGTCCATGAAATGAGTAAGATCTGTCCATGGTCCTCACATGATGCTGTAAAACAACAAACATGCTCTTGCAAAGTCCCTGATTTTAACTTTGGTGAGCCTCTGCTCTCACCATAAGTCTATGGTTCACCAAGAACTGTTACTGAAAGAAATAAAAGAATTCGTATTTTTGGGACAGATGTCATAATGTAAGATAAAAATACACAAAACCTAGGAGAAMAAGCAGAGAAAATTTGTTTCATTGACAATCAAAAACAAATAAAGACTTGTAGAAAAAGAGAATTTCTGAATTACAGGACACAAAATATGCAGAATKTATGTATTCTAAGCAGTAGTAAATTATGTATCCATAACTCAAGTCCTTCTACCTTCCTATCTAGAAGACATGAACAGGACAACAGTAGAAATTTAGCTTAGGTGCTGAGTAGATTTGACCATGATATCCCAGCCTCCAGATTTTTGGTTTACTCTTAAATAAAAGCATTCTTAGGGGTGGAGTTTTAATGTTCATTATTTATTCTAATGAAAAGCAGTATGTTTAACACTCATCTCCACTGGTATCCTGAATCTTTCTTTTTTCCATTTAAAATTAAGATGGAAGAGTTTTATATTCTAAGACAATGACTAAACAATTTAATGAGCATGCTACCTTTGAACTCTGACTGAGGTTATCTAGCTGAAAATGAGGGTACACAACAAAGTAATATAAAATAATAAAGGCTTCAAAGGACCATTCTGAAAATTTAAATAAATACTATTAATATAGCAGGATAAAAGAAATATAGACAACTGCTTTTTATGTAGTTAATGAGTTACAACACAAGTTTTTTGATGCTAGAGTTCTTGAAAGGGACCTGAAATCTTATATATTGGGGTATAACTGAGCCTCCAGTTAGAAGCTTAAAGAAAAAAAATCCTCCTGGGAAGCTGCTTCTTAACTTGTAGAAATTGAGTAGGTATACATGTAGATCTACACTTACCTTCCTAGGCCTGTTCGTGCAGTCTAGCCATCATCAGTGGTAAGTTCTTTCCTCACTTTTTCTGCAGGGAAAAAGATAAGAGAGGATTATCATCATAATATATTTCCTAAATATTTGAAAATGGATATTTATAATTCTTGCTGCTAGTGGAAAGATATAGCTGTCTCTCCTAGCTGTTTCTCATATAGCTGTCTTCTGTTGATTTTGTATTCAATGACATCAATGTGGATGTTTCCTGAGAAAAATATTTTGCACTTTTGTACTTCAGATATATGAAGAATAGGTAGGAAATATAAGGAGAATATATAGGACCTACAAGGATGTATATTGTAGAATAATCCAGAGCTGCCATGTATCTTTCCTCCACCTAATCCCTTGCTACTTTCTGACTTGTTTCTGAAAAAAATCTTTCTAAAGTTGAGAGGAATTTCATGTGTACAACTGTCAGTAACCTTAATTGTTCTGATCCTTGGACTCCTGCCTGTGCTCCTCCACAACCATGATTTGTCATTGTTTTTCAAATAACAGTGTCCTGGAAGTACATGGCGTACCTATAAGTACCACTTTGAGCTACCTTATCTTTTGGCTGGGCATGCTTGGATGATGACTTCCTTAATCAAAAAATAACACCTGTAAACTGAACATTTTTTTCAGACTCCAAAGAAACAGGTAGAAAAGACTCAGAATCTATGAGGAAAGAAAAAAGGAAGCTCTACTTACAAGAATTATACTTTTAGGTTTTGGTATCACTCCACCCAACCTACCAGTTCTAGTGGTGAAAATCTATCTTGTGACTCTTTATGTTATTCTGAAGTGTTTTTGAAAACTGCCTCTGAAGTCAGTCATTTACTAACTCCACCAATTTGCCTTTTATGGTTCAGCTGCTTGCTGAGTTCAATCCTGCATCAAGAAGAGAGAACAAAGCTGAAGTTTGAGTCAGTCTACACAAGAAGGACAAAATTATATTCAGATTCTTGTTGAATTGGATTTGAACAAAAAACTATTTATTGGCATTCCTAAGTGATCTGAAGGATTAATTAGTGAGAAAATGGTGTATAGAAATTATAAATGAGGGAAAGTCTTCATTTCAGCTTATAGGCTATAATACTTTTATTTCCACTTCTGAAAGACGTTTCTGTAAGGAATTAACCTCTGTATTGACATTTTTAATCCACAAATAGGTTTTAGGTTACACTTAAATGAGGCTTCCATTGCTGAGTCTGGAATTTAACTAGTGAATGAGCAATTCAGCAGAAATTCGTAAACATGAATGTTACAAGTTCCTGGTATCATATTCTTGTTAGAAAAACCTCAGTACTTACAATTTCTCCAGAACATTTTTTCCATAATTGACTTTTTAAATCGTGACAGGAGAACAAAGGATTGGCTGACATTTAAGGTGAAATAGGAGGATTTCCTCATATTTTATTACTAAGTTTGTTTTTCTTTTATTGCACACTATGGGAGGAATAATTTGTGTCTGTTTTTAATCAGCTGGTATCAACATGAGAAATTACTAAGGGTGTCACTTGACTGGAAGTGGAAAATGTTTGTTTCCTTTCAAAAAAAATCATAATAATTAATCATTTTAACACAAGCATTCAGAAAATGAGATCATAGCAGTTATCTACTCTTTTTTCATAGCCTCAGAATTTCACCATGTCTGTGCGTGCATATATAAGATGAAAGGAGAATTTGTGGCTCAGTTTTTTGCCTTCCAGTTGTATTTGCTCATTTTCTTTTGGGAAATGATCTGTTCTAGAGGATGCCTGGCTTTGGCACACTTGTTCAAGGACAATGTAATTTAAAAAATGGAAGTAAAAATTGTTGTGACAATTTTGGCAAAAAGTAGAAACTATTAGTCATGGGTCTCAGATCACAGGTAAAACTACTACTTTGTGTAACAGCATTAATTATATGTGCTATCAAAATCTCATTTATAGGACTTTCAGTCATAAAACCAACTCATGAGTTATTTCCTATTAATCCAGTTCTCAGTGTCTGGGCTGTCAGTGCACAGAGGCAGGAAACAAATCACCTAAACAGTCTGTGTGGAATGAATTGAAGAATAAAAGCATGTAACAATAAAAATGGTAGTCTAAACATCTCAGCAAAAGAGCAAGATTTAAGAGTACAGTTAGTTGATGGTTGCTTAGACAAAAAGCAGTAAATTAGAGACCGTAAATAACAGAACAGTTACAGGCTTTGTAATAATGTCCTGTAACATAATTTGAGAGGCAATGGTTTACTATTATTACCTCTAATGACCAGACTCTGTATAAATAAAAAAATCTGTAAAGCGCACTATACCTATAAATTTAATGAAGCACGTTTAGCCTACAAACACACACCACAAATGTAAATGTCCATTTCATGTATAGTAAAATGAGAAAGAGAAGACCTGAGACAGAAGAATGACCCCAAAGCTGAAGTCTGAGAGAGTTTATTACACTCTCCTTTGCACCAATCTCACAGATAACATGTGCTGCCACCTGAGCCTGGACTTAACACTAATTAGCGCTCAGAAGCTCATTTATCCTTAGAGGTCCTTTGCAACCTAAATGATTCTATGGTTCTATGATCCTTTCTTTCTGGAACTTACCAGTTAGTTATCAGATTTCATTCCTGAAGGAATGTGCATGTGCGTGTATGGTAAGGTTTAACTTGTTTTTGGCCCTCAGAAGATTTTAGGTATTGCAGATCCTAGTTGCAGATTTTTCACCCTTTACCTCAACCTGTGCCAGCTAATATTATTTTATCTAAAAGTTTCTTCTTTGTGGTGGTCAGAAACAGCTAGAGCTTTGACAGCAGGTTTGACACCACTTCTAAAAGCCAAGATTTTCTCTTCCCAGAGAATTTAGTATCTCCCTGGATCTGTGGCCAGGAAAAAGGGTCATATTACACCTTCCACATGGGTTCACTTCAGAGATGCACTTGATCGCTTATAAGGCATCTCAGTTTCTTTTTCTTTTTACTGAATATATGAAGCTTCCTGCATTGGTTTATGTGATAAAGGTGATACTGTTTACTGWTGACTGAAATGCTCCTGTGTGCCAGCTGAGGTGGCTGAAAGGATGGAGCCACATGCTGAGAAGCAGTCAGGGCATGACAGCTGGTAGGAAACCCTCTCTGCCCTGTGGATGATAAGCAGTGCTGTAGTCCCAGTTCTGCTCTGGGACCTGACCATGCTGGGTGTGTAGACTCAGCAGGAGATGAAAAGAGGCTGAAACCTATCCTGGGAAACAAGTGGGTGTTGTTCACAGCTGAGAAAGAGGTCTGGAAGCACTGTGCAAAATTATGGGGAGAAAAAGATTTAATTCCCTGGAGGAAAGCTTGCTCTCCAAGAAAAGCTTACAGGAAGTTACAACTCAGCAAACACGGACAGAGAGTTTCCTCAGTGAAGCTACAGACCCAGCAGCACCTTACCAGGTCATACCTGACAAATTGAAGCACTTACCAGCATTTGTTTTCTGGGCAATGCTGCTTTCTCAGTCTGTTTTAGTAAGTGTTTCAAGATGTGGCTACCATCCTTTAGGAGCATTCAGTCATGGTGATCTCTCACTGAAATGGGCTGGTGATCTCACTTGGTGACCACAGCTCATATAGCAGGACAGCTCCCCAAGCTAGGCTTCCTTAGCTTTAAATGGAATCATATGAAATAAAGGAATAGTTGATGTAAAATATAGCTATGTGCTTTGCTCTCTGCATTTAGGGCATTAGATAAACAGATGGTTTAAATACAGATGATGTGGTTATTCTGGATATATTTACCAGTGTGCTTTATTAAGAGAGTCCATGCTTATACTGTAAGAGAGTCCATGCTTATACTGTGTGCATGTGATCCCCAGAATGGAAAAGTTGTATCCTCTTTATAAAAATCATCGGATCTCTGAAAAATGATCAGAGACATCCTCCTATGTAAAATCTCTTCCTCCTCTGTGCACACATCTTTAAGATGCTGGTGCTGTTCAATGACACAAACACTTTTCTTTGTTCTAGAGCATGTAACAGCACAAGATCTAATATTTTTACTTTTGAAATGACAAAACTCCCTGACTGTCTTTCAGCTCTTTATGGTAAATTGTTCCTTAGGTGCTAAGAAGTTCACAATATATGCATGAACGTTTATGAGAAAATGCTGCACTATAAACATGTGCATTTCTGAGTGAGAGCAAATCAACGTAAACACCAGCAACGTATCAGAGTATTATTCTAATGTATGAGTTTTTTTTCTATTTTATTTTATTTTATTTTATTTTATTTTATTTTATTTCATTTTATTTCATTTTACTGACAGATAATATAGGGAGAATGAAAGACAGATGGCAACTTTTCAATTTAGTCAAGAGAAGATTTCCCATAACCGTTTATTTAAATATTTAACTTGATGCAAGGAAATTATTAATTGTTCTTTAAGTAATGAGCTTTGACATTAATAGCTCCTTAAAATCTGTCTTTGATTTTCCAAGAAAGTATGTTCATGCTTTGGATTAACATAAAACAATAAAATAATTATGTGGAATCATGATTCAAGCACTTCTGATCTCCTTATTTTTTACTTGATTTTAAAGTTGTCAAACTATATAACCTGTGCATAGAAATAGCCAGCTTTACAGAACTTTACTGAAAGCTGACAAAGTTGGTTTGCATTTAATCATTCCAATAAGACATTTGTTCTGCTGACTTTGAAGGCAGCTTGTAATGGTGCCTGCATAGCACCTGCCCCTGAAGTTGGTTTTGGATGACTCAGTAGGTGTTTCTTTACCAGGATGAAGGTGTTTTTTCTGCTTCCCTGCCTTCAGCAACCTTTACTGTTTTCTGTAAAGAGGCTGTGTAAAGTGGAGATGGAGAAGAAAGAGGGAGGTAGTCCTGCTTTCACACACTCCCTTCTACCCCTACCCTGATGTATGACACCTTGGCACTTGCAGCAGCCCTTTCCCAGAGTATGACTCAACTGCATTCTTATTTAAAAATGCAGATGGGAAATTGCCTCATCAAACCCGGGGGACAACGTCAAGTGTTGAGAGCAGCAAGAAGTTTATATCTTGGTGCAAAATTAGCGAGTTTTCTACATGAGTTTTGGCTTTCCTGGCCCAGGTCTTGACAAGAATAAATGTTTTAAACAATAGAGAGAAATCTGTAGATTTAAATGTGAATGTAACTTCATTCCAATTTGTCATCAGTATTTAAGGGAATGGGAAGCTCTGAGAGGTCAGTTTGTAGAAAGACCGTGAGAAGAAAATGGGCAACCTTGCTGGCCTAATCCCCTCCCCCTCCTAAGGGAATTCTTACAGTCTGTGACATCATAGCTATATATATTTAACCCTGCTGGAGAGCATGTTGAGAGGACTTACTAGTAGTTATTTGGTTTAGAAATATTTGCATTATACAGAAAAAAAAAAAAATACATCTGCTATTATTTTTTCCTTTTTTTTTTTTATGTTGTTGAGATATGTGTCTGTTTGTGAAGTCCTTATGTGCATTTTCACTTAAGCACAGTGCTTCAAGAGCGTTCCCCATCTTAAAATTCATCCTATTGCTTGTGGTTTTTTTTAAAAAAATGAACCACTCTGTGACAATGTGGGTGGCTGGGTATGTCATAATCCTGTCATGCACTTGGGTGCTCAGACTGCAAAGAATCTCTTCATTTTCAAGTAGGCAGGAGAATTTCTTTACCTGAATGAAAAGAAGGCTTTTCCTTCCTTGGTGGAAGATACCACCCAAGTAGGCTGTGAGGAAAAGGCCAGTAAGCCTCTCCTCTTAACTCAAACTTGCCTCTTGATGAGCCATTTGATTTTGAGTTGCATCTTATTGTTGTGGTATTTCTGTCCCGGAGCACGGGATACTGCGTTGTTATTAAAAACATGTTAGCAGAACCAAGCATTTGATGGTACAGAGAAAGCAGTAAGCAGAGCCGGCTATGGAAATGCACTCTGAAAGTCAAAATGTGCTGTGGAAAGTAGATGTATTTGAACATGTGATCCTAGGGAGTCTGCTCAGCTGCTAGACAGTTTGGGAAGAAAGAAATTCTGGATAAGTTGACGGGAGACAGGCTTTGACTGCTACTGAGTGAGTTGATCCAGATGAGTGAAAATATTTTGCTGACAGGATTTAGTATGTGTGACAACAGTATGGAAAACTCTCTGGGGGGAAAAAAGCCTGAAAGACTTGCTTATAGTACCATCCTACAAACTCTTTTGTTCAAAGCCAAAGAAAAAAGTTGCCTGTATATTCCACAAGGACTGTATCTTTTCTGGGGCTCAACTGTGAGAAATCTAAGCTAAGGAAGTTAAAGAGTATCTTTTAGTATTTCTTCTTCAATAGTAGAGGAAGGCTGAAAACTGTGTGAAGGCTGTGTAGGTGGATACTTCTCTGCCAGGTGAAGTATCCATCCCAGGGGCATGGGTTTTAAAGGAAGTCTTGCTAAGTGTCAATCATAATTTAGATGTTCCTTTTTCTACTCCATTACTTCTGAGAAGCAGGAGTAGCTCTCAAAAGCTATGGGCCAGGTATTTTTTATTAGATTCTGGTCTGTTTTGTTCTGTTTTTCTCTAGTTCAGATAAAGTGATTGGTTTTCTTAGTCCCCTAGCTGATAAGCATCTCAAAGATTTACTGTTTGTATTTATTTTACAAAGAGAGCTTTTTACTTAGACTGGTACTTCAGTGAGAAATTGATTCAATAAATTAACTGACATGGTTATGCGGATTTATCCAAATTGAAGGAGTTTTAACAATATACTTCAGTTCTGTAGTGTGACAATGAGCTAYGCACTCATTGTGCATTTTCTTGTAGCTTCAGCACTGTGGTTCTTTGAGTCTGTTGTGCATTGCTATTTTTCTTGACTAAAGACAGAAGAACCCTGCAATAAAATATCTGTCATAGCTGATTCTTTTCTACACTTTGCTTTATTATGGCCCCAAAATTATTTTTTAAAGACAGTGCTAATTTTGCAGAGCTGGGGAGTTGCTGGACACCTATAGCTTGTATGATCTTGTTGCTTATGTTAAACTAGTTCTGTGATTGATATTCCCCAGTAACAAGCTGTTATCCTAAACAGAAAATCTCTCTTGTACTTGCTGTTTGTTTGCAGCTGAAGTGATATCCCATGTGCCATTTTAACATGCATCTGTAAGTGTCAAATATTCTCAAACAATGCTATGATGGAGCATGATGAAATGTCATTAAAAGTGACATTAAAAAGTGAGTTTCCATTTCACTGCTGTGGCAAACCTCTTCACTTAGATTACTCCTCATGGGCACAGAGCTGCATGGAATGTGACAGGCAAACCTGAAGCAACAGCAAAACACCACTTTCATGATAAATGTAGAACTGCAAACCATGGGAATATAGTGCCAAATTGTGGTTTATGTTACATTCTGACAGAACCCTGTGAGGTAGGTTAATATTTCCAAGCATTAGCAACAGTCAATTCCTATGTGAGGAATTAAAAGTTACACTGAGAAATTGTTTGCATCTGTACAATATTCTCTATTTTAATATGGTATTTTGTCCTTAAAATACAAAGTATGGCAGAATTTTCACTTAAAATTCAGCTACTTTTTCAACATATGAACTGTGTATTTCAATATGAACTGTGCTGTGATCTATGTTGTTAGACATAAACAATTATAACCAAATTTAAAAACTGTATTTCACTTCAAACAATCTTACAAGCTCTTTAAAAAATTGCTAATGACATAATTTAATGGCCAAAGAATTATCAGATATTGTATACTGTTTTAAACAGTGGGCACCAGTTTTGGAACTGCAGATAGTTCTTCATTTACATGACCCTGATAGGCAGAAGAAACAGCCTTGCAATTTTATGGTTGATCACAGCTTGCCCGTTCAGTTTAAAGGTATGTCTAGTCAGTTCAGAGAATAATCTTCACTAATTGCATAGACAAAGGGATTGACTGCACCCTCAAAATGACATCTGAAAGACAGAATGCCATTCAGAGGGACCTGGACAAGCTTAAGAAATGGGCCCTTGTGGCTTAACCAGGTGCAAGGTGCTGCACCTGGCTTGGGGAAGCACTTGGTCTCAACACAGGCTGGACGATAAACAGTGAGAGCATCTTTCTGAGAGGGAAAGGGGGTGCTAGTGGGTGAGAGGCTGGACATGAGCTGGCAATGCCCACTTGTAGCTCAGAAAGCAAACAAGGTTCTGGCATACATCAGAAGCAATGTGGCCAGCAGCTCAAGGCRGGGGATTCTGCCCCTCTACTCTGCCCTCATGAGACCCACCTGGAGTGCTGTGTCCAGCTCTGGGGTCCCCAGCACAGGAAGGACATGGACTGCTGTAGCAACTCCACAGGAGGGACACCAAGATGCTTGGAGGAATGAAGCACCTCCTGTCGGAACCCAGGAAATTCCTCTGGCTGCCCTGGAGGACACGAGCCCCTGCTCAGTGGGCTCAGAGACCTTGGCACAGAGCCCAAGACCCTGTGCCTTTGATTTAGCCCTTGGGAAAAACAATTGCCAACATTATATGAAGAATTACAAGGCACAAAAATTTAAGTAGAATGATAGTGAATTTATCACAGGGTGAAAAATAGATTTTTTGGGGTTTTTAGAATGGGGGTTAAGGGGGCAAGATGGAGGAATCTGGGTGTGTCCAACCTTTCTCCTCCTTCCTCTTGGCCTCCATCTTCTGCTGTGATGTTGGCACTTTCAGATTGGTTTAGAGTAGAAGCTCACTGTCTAATATAGGTGATAGGTATTGGAAAGTAATTATAAATATTGTACATGTAGTTTTTAGTACAAAAAGATAACACTGCTCTGRAGGTGGGCAGAGTGCCTCGGACTGTCTTGCTGAGCAGACCTCAGCAGGCCAGGATAAAGAATTTTATAGATAAGATACAATAAACAACCTTGAGACTGAGAAATTAAGAGTTCTGACTCCTTCTTCGCATGCTGGACTGGGAAAAAAAGACTTTCTAACATATCTTGGGGTCACTCTGACCAGCTAGAGTCCCAAGAACCTCCCATACAAAGAAAATCTGTGGGAATTGGGTTTGTTTAGTCTGGAGAAGAGAAGGCTTTGGGGTCAACTAATTGCCACCTTTCATACCTGAAGTGGCCTACAAGAAAAATGGAGAGAGACTTTTTACAAGAGTGTCAGGAGGGGGCATGGGCTCAAACTAAAAGAGGACAGGTTTAGATTARACATCAGGAGGAAGTTCTTTGCTGTGAGGATGGTGAGGCACTGGAACAGGCTGCCCAGGAAAGTTCTGAATGCCTCATCCCTGGGAGTGTTCAAGGCCAGGTAGGATGGAGCTCTGAGCAACCTGGTCCAGTGGAAGGCGTCCCTGCTCATGGCATGGGGGCTGGAAGTAGATGAGCTATAAGGTCCCATCTAACCCAAACCATTATATGATTCTATGAACAAAGTATTAAAATATAGTACTTGAATAACTGAAATAGACAGTGCTAAGGTAATTGTAAGAGAGGAAGAAAAATTCCTAAGAAAAGTAAGTTTGGAGAAGATTAGATACTTTTTGGAGCAGTGAGTTATATGACTCAGTAGTAAAGGAAGGGTGGACTCTGGAAGATAAAATTTGCAAAGATCCCTTTCCATTTAGGAATGTCTAATGAGGAAAGAGGAAAAGGAATAGGGCAGACCAAGACACATTCCTCAAAAACTACAAAGATCAAAGGAGATCGACCTGAAGAAGAAAGAAAGCAGATAAATAAGTTTTGACAGCCATTTTAAAAAGATGCACTAGGGAATAGATAAGTGAACAGTGATATGCATTTGGAACAGGAAGACCTGCAAAGTTTTAAAGCACGAGGGAGAAAAGTGAGAAAGCATTAAAGTGATAATGAGGGAATGAGTTTTGAAAACAAGCTGGATAACAACTTTGGAATTGGGTGAAGAAATGGGAAACAGTAGACAGAAAACAGGAGCAAACCAAGCAGCTTTCTGAGGTGACAGTGGTACATTTGCAAGACAGCTGAAAACATGGATTAAGCATAGTGCAGAGAGTGACTTGTAAAGTGCAAATGTGGCAGCTGAAACTCTGATAAAGTAACAAAATGTTATTGATGAGGATCTAACAAGAGAAGAAAGGATAATCTTTCATTCTCATCTGAAAGGATTCTATTTCAGTAGGGAAAATAGAGTCTTGAGGGTCATGAAGTGAGATAGGCTAAAAATCAGCACCCACAAAGAGTAGGAGATAAAACCAAGTAGATTCTAGGCCATTTGTATTCTTTACTTGTAAAAAGGAGAGGTTTTTTAATGCAGTAAATATCTTGCCTATGCTAAGTAGTAATACTATTCTGTGTCTTGTGGCTATTTTGACAAGTTTAAAAGTTTGTTTTAAAATTATTCCTATTTACTTTAAATGGTGGCATGTTCTGGCTTTGTCTTTAAGTGACTTGAACTCTCTCAGACTGATGTAAGTACAGCCTTTATCATAAAATTAATTTTTTTACTGATTTTGTATACAAATCCTTTGAGTTGTTTCATTACTCCCTACAGCAGTGATTGCAATGAAAACTATATGTACACTGTAATTACCTTTACAGCAGAAAAAAACCAAAGGGGTTAAAATTTTTAATTCTCCATTCCAAGAAATGTTACATGGTGGGATGCATTTCTAAGTATGGAGATGTTATTTTCAGTACTAGATTACATATTCCAAATTACATTAACATACTTTTTAATGCCTGTAATTAATACTGCTAAAGAAGTTTAAAAGACAAAGGTTGTGGTACTCCTAGTTAGTATCATAGTATTGCTTTCACTGTAAAATAAATAATTCAGAAAATATTTAGCCTTGGTGCAGACAGGTCCTAATTCACTGTTCTGTTGATCCCAAAATGAGGTTAGATTTCCTTAGACTAGATCTTATTTTGGTCTATTGATATAAATGTTTTCATGAAGTGAAATGCACAAGAACCAGAAATACCAAGCAAGGATGCCAGAAGTACAGCAACCTCCACAGGGTGCAGTGGTATCCAGGATGATATCATGGTAGTGAGTGTATCATAAACACCTAGTTAGCTCATCTAAACTGACACTGCAAGAGACCAGCATATTATATAGCATGAAGCCAATGGAAAGATGTATTAAAGGATCAAATTTAGATAAAAATACTGACTTTACTAAAGAGATATTTGCAACATTGCCAAACTCAAATACTCAGAATGAATGTTTTGAATCTTACTTGAAATGCACACTGTATCTCTAAGTACACTTCTACTTTCATGAGTCAGTGGTTTGGGGTTTTTTAGAATTTAGTTTAGTAAGAACAGGACATACTTTAATTTTTTTCTGCACAACCATTACTGCCTTAAAACTTCATTAAAAAGACAAGATTATTTTAGAGCCTCAAGTATCTCAGAGCAAGGACTTCAGGTAAATAGTAAAAAGATGAAACTTTCAATAAAATTTTAAAACCTGCAGTACCATTTGTGAGAGATATTGTTTTCCACATATACATTCCACTTTTTAAAGTATGATAATGCCAGCTTCAAGGCTGGTGGTAAAAGCCCTGCAAGCAGGGACATGTTGTATCAAAAAAAATCAAATAACTTCTGAACACAGAGGATAAAATTAGTCTGGGCAATGGAAGTCAGAGGAATCTTATTCATGCTTGATGGCTTGATTGGACAGTCAAGGCAACAATATGATATATTGTTATGTCTGGGATTAGCTCTATTTTCCTTTTGTTTTACTGTCTCTTCAAATTAAACTTCTGCTACTTCACTTTTTCATGTCGCTTGTTCTAGTCAAGCCCAAACAGAAGAGACCTAATCTAGTCAACACATGTGCTAAGAGCACAGTGAAAAAACCAAGATGGTCRATATTAATACTACTGCTTTACAAACTCTTCTTCTCTGAGCCTTACTAGATCCCATAGAAATCTCTGAAAATGATTCTGGTTTCAGAAATATTTAGAAATCACATTACAGAAATTGCCAAGAGGGTAGGATGAACTCAACATTTAGTTGTCATTTTCAGTAAATTTCCATTTTATCATAGTGCCTACAATTCTCCTAGGGTGTAATGTAACCACAAGGAAATCCAGAGGCATGAAATGAGCTTTTGATGGTGGAGGGTTTTTTTTGCATTGAGCTTTTTTGTCATGTGAATATTTGAAATTGAGTTCATTATAATCTTTGTTAAACATGTTTTAGTCCAAGCAGAAAAATTCAAAGTTATCTGATCATGTTATTGTTAAATAACATAACCAGGGTGTAGAGGGGGCACTGTGCAGAGTGGGTGTGGACAAGAGCTTTTGGCAATGGAGCAGAACAAGGAAAGCCCAAGAATATTGAATGTTTTTACCACCAGATGTAATACCCAGCATTACCAGCCACACAAACCTAAAGGACAGACCCCTCCCCTTGGCAGGGTGTCRCTGCCAGGCAGAATCTATCTCACTCACTAAAAGCCATGGGTAAAGATGCATGAGTTCTCCAGGATCTCTTCAGTGTAAGATCTTGCAAGCAGAACCTGAGGYTGCTGGTGCCAAATCATGGGCTGCTACTACTGTGAGGAAAAGGACAATTTAATTGGCATTACAATTGTAAGTACTTCTGTGAGTTGGCTTTCAGGGAGATGAAGGACAAARGGATAATGTATCTACTACATTTAGATTATTCAAAAATAAACAAGGGGGGAAATAGAGAGTTCATTCAGAGATCCCTTTTTCAGGGGGGACACAAAAACAACTATTCCTTTCTCTCTCTTCTTTGGAGGATAAGTACTACTAGGAGAAGATCCTGAAGAAACACTTCTAGAGAGTGTGTGTCCTTAACTCATGATGAAAAGCACTGAAGTTATCATCAGAAAGGACTCTAAGGTAGCAGCATTTTAATGTTATGTCAGTGATTTTAACCAAAGAAATCCTTAGAATGGGCCATTAACTTTGAAAAGAGTCAGAAAGGTCTGTCCTGTAACAGCTTAATAGTCAGGTAACACCTTCAGGAAACACCTTCAGGAAACCTTTTAGTTCTTTCCTGTTCTTGGTGGTCATGAAGGTAGAGGCACACTGACTGTGGTGTCTCCAACATTGTTGAAACTGTTTAATGGAGAAATAAAACACTTTACTTTCCAGGAAAGCCAGTATATCTCACAAGAGTATATCTATATTTCGAAGTCCTTGCCAGACAGGCACATTTGTATGAATGATGATAGTCAAAGTGAAAAACAGAATGCAACCTGGAGTTGCATATTTCATGTATTTTTTTTAATGAAAAGAAAGAATTTTTTCTGCTTCATCATCTGCATAGTCAAAATCTGGAATTTATTAAGGCATTAAATACGAACTGGGGGATTTTGTTCAGCATTTTTTCTACTATTTCYATTACTCTTCAGAATAAAAGACATCCTAGGATTGTACAAAATTGAAATTTATATATTAAAGACTGGCTCTCCTGTATAGAATAAGGAGATTAATATTCAGCATGAGAGGGAATAAAAAAAGCAACTAGTACAGATCTTCTTATAAAATACAGTAAAAGTACTCTAAATGAACTACAAAACTTGGCCTGTTTATTAAAGATAAGGTCCTACATTTTAGAACCACACATTAAGAGGCAGAWATTCAGTTTTATTTCTGCAAGAGCTGGTCCAGTTATTTCTGATTAGTTGCTGAGACATTTTAGAAACTATCAGATATATTTATCCACTTTTACTTGGCTGACTTTCAAGGAGAGGATCAAGAAAGGAAATGGAGAACACCAGTGATAAATATTCCCWGGAAAATTCTGAAGCTGGCATGCTCTCAAAATCATGTTTCACTGAGATTCAGATGAACTGGATATTATGTACAGTCTTTGGAAAATGAACTAAATGAATGCATTCTATGCTGTGGTTCCTGAGTTTAAGATGAAATGTGTACTGAATCTGCTGTACCTTCTGTAGGTATTTGCTGGTAAGAAGTCATAGCATAAGCTGACTCCAAAAAATTTGTGGAACTAAAAGCCATACTTATGGAAGTATGAAGAGCACACTGTATCAGCTGAGCATACTCAGCTTGTTGAAACAGGCTGGCTCAGTGATGTCTACTTGCAAAATTATGGTTTTTCTTAGCTTGTAACTAAGTACTTGAAAAGTTTGTATATATACAAGCTTTTATATATCCATATACACAAATACTACTCCCTTATTTCAGAGAAATTACCTCTCCACCTAACCTCTACAGAAATRCTCTTATGGCATGAGTAATTAATATTTTGTCAGTGTATGCCCACTAAGTGAGCAGAAAAATGATACTTGGGAACAATTCTTGTTTCACTTACTGGATGGCAGATGAATTGCTTTCAAATGGAATGATTATTGGTGACAACAGAACTGCATCTACAAAAAAAAATTAGGAGAAATTTATATTAAGTAGAAAGACATCTGTTTTATCTGCATTGTGACAGCATTATTTTAATCCCAATAATATCTGTAACATGATCTCTAACATCGTTTAAGTGATATGAGGGAGGTACAGAACTATGTTGTGGGAACCATGGGCACTGATATACACATTCTGTTGTTGAACTAGCCAAGATTTTCTGGTCAAGACTGTCTTCTAGTGCRGTTCCTCCACTCCCAAAATCTGAAGGGAAAGGAAGGATCATGTAGTTTGATTGTATTCATCGCTGCTTCATCCGTATTTTATGTGTCATTTATAACACCAGATCCATTTAAAGGAGCTGGTTTGTTAGATGATATGTTGCAATTAATTTTTAATTAGCAATAGTTCATATATAAATGACTTTTTTTGCTGCTACAACAAGTTATTTATCCAAGCTAAAATTATTAAACTTATAAGTCAGGAATTACTCAGTTGCACTTTCTATGTGGCTGTTCAGCAAAAACAAGACTTTAAAACACTTTATTAAGATAGGCAAATTTCATTACAGACCTGTCAGTATTGGAATGATTGTGTTTGAAAAAATAATCACCCCCAATTGTTTTACTTTCCTGCGCTCTTGAGAAGTACCCAGAAGCTAAAGCAGTTGTGGTAGGCAGGTATGAGAGAACAACTGCAGAACAGATGAGTATGACACAAACAGATAGAGAGAAAACAGACATGTCATTGGCAAAATGCAGCTCACAACATAAGGAAAGACCAGAAGACTAGTCCCTCATGAGGGAGATAAAGTGCATTCATTTTTATGAGATTTGACTGTTGACTTTGTGTTTAAAAAAAAAAAAAGCAGTACTGCAAATATTATCTGTGGAAACTGTTGAATTGTGGAGTAGATTATAATCATAAAAAACCCCACAAGATGCCTCTTTTCTGATGTGTGGAAATTGACTTTCTACGTTTTTTTCCTGTGGGATCTTCATGAAGAATCAAAAAATCTACGCATATCTGGCATGCTCAAAAGGATCTGTGCATGTTTTTGCCAGCATGCACTGTGTCTTCAACCCCCTCTTAAATCTATCAGGAGCTTGAATGCATATCTTGGTCTGGGCCCTCTGAAGTCAAATGATGCCTCTGTTTCCATCTGGGATTTCGCCAGGAAGTGCTTCAAGTACCAAGCTGTATGCTGATACCATGAGATTTGCAGACCTGAGAAATTCAGATAAGCCCATAAAAACTTTGAACCTCCAAACCTTTTGAAGTTTGCCTGTCATGTAGTGTAACTCCACTGCTGTCTGCAGACAACACTGAAGAATGAATGGAAACAGATCTCTGTTTCAAAAAGCTCCTGTGGGTGGCTTAAGGACAAAAGGAAAAATAAAATTATATATGGAAATATARTGCCTTTCAGAGAAGCACTCCATCTCTTTGCATACTTGAGTATTTCTCTGCATCCATGATGGTAACAAAAGCCCATAAAATCAGCTCATTTCCTGCTTGCTCCTGCAGTTTCATTGTGGTTGATCCAATGCAGTGATGTGTTCTTTAAACATTAATTTCTCTATTTATACAGTCAAGCTGTTGTTGTTTACCATATTCCCATTAAGCTGGTCAAGGGTGTATATTTGAGAGAAAATCCAGCAGTAGCCAGAAGCTGCTGCAGTAGAGAGAAGACTAAACAACCAACAGGCATTGACAGGGATGCAGTGTGGAGCAGAGCCTGGCCCAGGAGCCTATGCCAATATTTCTGTGTCTGTGACTAAAGTCATAGAGTGTCATGAGACCTGCGTCAGCCATTAGATCACCACCCTGGTTTTAACAGCAACAAATAGCAGATGATACAGAAAAGTATACAAGGATTGGGAAAGTTTAAGGTGGTGCTTCTTCTTGCAAACATTCCCAGATTCTAATAATCTATGAAGAGGTTGTTTCCCAAACTAAATGTGGCATGGACATTACATAGACACGTTTAAAGCTCTTGTAGATTTTCTTCACAAATTGTGGATTCAGAAGCCTATTTCTAGGAGACAAAATAATGTTGCAATTAATTCTACAAAGTTGCAAATTACCCCACTTATACATCATCTACAACTATATATATTTTTCAGAGGAAAAAAGTGATTATATATATTTTTTAATAATCTCTTTGTTAAAAAATGTTGTTTTCTTCCTTTCTTGTTACGAAAAAAGGAGTGATCCTTATGGTACTAACCCAAGGTGGAGGAGAAGATTTCATGTAGACCTGAACAACCTTCCAATACCTAAGATGAGGTCATTGAGAAAACTGTCAGGCTCTTCACAATGTGAGCATGTGAAGACGATGGACATATGTTGAAACAATAAGTTGTTAGATGAGTTGCAAAGAAAAGCTTTTACACCATGAGGGCAGTGCAGCAGTGTAAGAGGTTGCCCAGAGAGGGGCAGTTACCTGTAGGGACACAGTTTGTGGTAACTGGGAGAGGGGCAGTGGCCAAGCCTCCTCCCCAATGGGCTACAGCTGTGAAAAGCAGGTGAGCAGCATTGGAGGTAACGAGGTGCTGAGRKGCACTGACCAATCACCAGCGGGACAGAGGGCACACAGGTGCAATGCATGAACAATCAGGGGTATAAAAGGTCGGGCTGAAGAAGTGYAGCTCCTTACAGCCTTCTGGAGTGACATGCTGGTGCTCTGCGTGGGCAGATGCCTGCAGCCTTCTGGTGAGTATGGTGTTATTCTGTGTGGGTGGATGCTTCAAGCCTTCTGATATTGTATGGTGATGCTCTGTGTATCATGGCCACCTCAGCTGCAACATATGCAGCAGCAGTTGACATCTTTGGAGGTTTTTCAGATCCAGTAAGAYAAACCCCAGAGGCCACCCTGTTAAAAAGTAGGTGGTTGGCCTAGAGTCTTCCTGAGGTCTTTTCCAAACGGAGTTTTCCTATGCTCTTATGTTGTGTCCCCTGCTGTATTTCTCTTTTCTAAAGAAAAAAGTTGCCCCTCATACAGAAACCATTCATTACCATTGAGCATTTTTGTTGCCCTTCTACCTTTTATTGTGTCCTTTTTGATAAAGGGCAACCAGTACTAGGTGATGTTTTTCAGAAGAGTGTGCACTGAAGGTGTTCAGTGCTTTGTTCCTTAATCCCTCAGTAGTATCTTTGTCCTGGTTTGTTTGCCTCTTTGACTGAACCTCACTCTGCAGTGGATATTTATTATACAATAATCCAGCTGCTGTGTGTAGATGAACACTTGTCAAATGGTCACAGCAAATTTACAACCTGTTATTTTGTATATACAATTAAGTCTGGTTGTACTCATTGACCCAGATTTTCATCTGGTGTTTAGTGTCTAATATTGTTAACTCCTCTTGCAGTACTTTCAGTCAGGATAGCTTTAATCTCCTCTGATTTTTTTGCATGGAAAGTTTCATTACAGAAAAAACAGTAATACAAATTTTTTATTTATTTCATATTATGCTTTTGCCTACTTTCAAGGCACCTTAAAATCTGTTAGAAAATAAAAACTCATTCTCATAGGAGAATGAAGATGTGAAGTTCTGTTACTCTTGTCCTTGCTTTTACTCTTCTGTTCTTTTTTCCACTGGTGTTGTTTTAGACCTAATTTTCTTGATCTTCTAGTCAAACATGGCTTCCATTTCTAAATTATTTGTGTATTAACCTTCTTTACTCTGATGTTTAGCCTTGATGTTGTCGYTTTGTTCCTTTCAATGTTATTTGGCTTGCTAGAACATTTACTCAAATTCTCTGCTGTGATGTCTCCATAGCTTTTGACTATTCTTAATAAATTTCTGTTGATAAAGCTTCTAGGGCAGAATTAATAATTACATATTAGGCCAGTTCACACATGTCTCAGGAGGAACTTGGGAATTGCTTCTCCTTTTGAGTATTCCCTAATTTGCTGTTCATAGAAGAAATCAATTATGGCATGGAAAACCATAGCCTTTGTGTGTGGTTTTCATGACATCTACTTGACTTGCCCAACAGACTGAACTCCCCTTCAGCTTTCAGAGTCTCTCCACTTCTGTGGCTGTGTGGCAAGTTGTACATACTGATTATGGGACCTCTGACGGGTTGTGAAGGGAAGGTTTGCAAGATTTAAGCTACTGTGGAAAACTGTCTGCTTTTCTAAAGGAAGGGTTTACCATGTCAGGAGTTCTTGCACCATTTTTATCCTTCAGTGGTTCCTGGTGTCCTATTAATGTGGCATTCTTTCATTGAAGGCTCATGTTTAAGGCTGGTAATGTAATATGGCAAGCAATCTGTATACACTTTATTTCTCCATTATCATGGCTTTTATTGTTCTAATAAGTGTAAGGCTGACATTTGGGTTTGTTCTTTCCTGACTGAGACTCTGAAACCATTCAGCTCTTTCAGAGGCCAGAATGTTGACACTGAAATGGAACCCCAGAGCCAGAAGACCTCAAGAGAAAAACCCTAATCAGTAGGGAAAGGGAAAAACCCTTCTTAAGTTTCATTTACATAAGTTACATCTTTTCCAAGAAAGATTTTTCCAGTGTTTTCAGTTATGTGTTTGCAATGTCTTTGTGTTCTGGCTATGGAAAAACAGAGTCATTGCTGGATAGGCAGGTACAAATGATGCTCATGAAACGAGCTGGAAAAAACATAGACAAAATCCTCAGGCACTTGGGTATTTGCAGTACAGAAATGTAGAATATTAACTATCACTTTGTCCTGAACTGCAAAAACTATCCAGATGARATGAAAAGACTGGCCATAGCCAGATGTCTTTGATTCCAAACCACAAGAAAAGATGTATCCACCAACCAAGGAAAGTTTGAGGCCATGAGCAAATCTTGAAAATTATGCGAATTTTCTTAGCTCAGAACCTGCTAATAGTTGCAGTGCTGCAGTAATTGCATCTATGGACTAGGTATTATATATCACATAGCTTTTATGAATAGTCTTTTCAGCTRCTTTTATGGAGACTTTACTGAAAATGTGTAGCCCAATAAGAGACCTGTGAAAGGGGAAGGTCATCTGGTCCCTATTAGTGACTGAGGCTACCTCTGTGTTGAAGTCCAAAGGTGCTAAGGCAAGAAAAGAAGCTCAAGACTTTGAGATTTTGGCACTCTGTTACCAAAGGAGAGAAGTTGGTGAAACATGTCCTTAGATTCAGGCCTGTCCAACAATTGGTTTCACTGAGTGCTAAGGCAGTACATGTGATCCATTTTCATACTGGTTGAAAAGAGGGTTAAAGGGCATTTGTCCCTCCATGAAAAAAGGGGCCTTTGCCTAGGAATTATTTTTTACTCCCTCCTCAGTCTGCAATGGAAGTGGTTTAGGGTGCTGACTGAAAGGGAGGGATAAATAACATTGTAGATGAGTGTGGAGGAAAAAGATTAAGAGATTGCTGTACTGGAAGCGAATAAGATATCAGTTTTATTAAAGGGAGAAGGCACTTGGCAGACACATCTGCATGTGGTTAGCTGATCCTGAAAGAGAAACCTGTCTGTTTCCTCTGTTGWCAGCTATCTCCTCAAAATAAACTTATCCTTACAGATTGAAAAGTAGAGATAGAAGGTTATCATGAGACAACTACTGCACATCTGGTAACCATAGGTCATGAGGCAACATTGGCCAGTCAAGTGTGCTGGCACTCATGTTGCAAAGGCTGTCGGTAGCACTCCATCCATTCAAATCCAGGCACTTGTGCTAGGGTCGATCTCCACAACATAATCTTGTGAGGTATTCACTTACTGCCCATGGTGAGTCAATTTAAATAGGTTTAGCATTTAGTCTAATAATTGCAAACCATCCTGGAAGTTTGCTATTGATCTCRTTTGCCTATTGTGGGGAACTAAACTGTTAGTTCAGGGTTCCTAGTTTTGTTTTTTTTTTTTTTTAGTTTTAACCTTTTGATTTGTTGAGAGGTAATTTAAAACAGGACAGCTTTTTTTTCTGTTTGTTTTYGTGCCTTTTCCTTCTCCAGATTTAGAGAGGTTGCACAGGTGATCCTGTGGGCCTGTCAACAAGCTTGTCAATGTAAACATTTTTATTAAATCCAGTCTGTTTTAACCARGTCTATCAGGCACTTCTGTCTCCTGTAGTCTGTTGGGAAGTAAAACAATTGATYGAGTTCCTGCTAAACATCTAAGCCCAGATCACACTTTGAAGTGAATGGCATGACATCCATTGTTTGGTGGGAGCAGACTCAAGCAAAATTACTTTTTACAGAAGAACACAGACAATTTTATATTTTTTGTTTTGCAGTGGCAGAYGTCTTGATTGCTAACATTCCCAAATTCTTCAGAAAAACGTCCAATTACTGGACAGTTAAAAAGTGTCTGGGTGAGTTTCAGTAATGTTGCAATATGGARTACATAGTGAGACATATGGAGGACAGTGAGACAGCTAATTTGGCAGCCATGAATCTATTCACCAGTTTATAACTGGTCTGCTWATGGGCACCTGACCTCATGTTCACAGTAAACATCAGGCTACATTCAATGGAGGAGGCAGGTCTGGCACAAAGATGAGGCATCCAGTGTGCCAGAAGTGTATAACACAGCCATCTAAGGCTAGCTGTATTTGTTTGGGACCTTGCCCCTTAGTGTGCCTCCAGGATGTAAAGTACTTGTAAGCGCTTGATATCTGATGGACAGATATCCTTCTGGATGATCCTTATGCAAAGTGTAAGTATTAATAACTGCTTTATAAAAGGATCAAAGTCTGCAGAAAGGTATCTGGAATTTCTTTCTCTTTTTTATAATATGAAACTCTAACCTGGTATACAGAGTTCTCTCTCAAAGTGTGAGATCCTGTCACCCTCTCTGATGGTGGGCACCAGGTCTGCTCACTGTCASCCTCTCTCTCTGGAATGATGAATGTAGAACTGATGCCTTCACAATGACTGATCTTCAAAGTAGGAGCCTCTCCCCTCCCACCCCACCCTGGTGCATTGTTTATAGSCTGATGTTTATAGTCTTGTGGTTAAAGAGCTTCCTGGGAAATAGGAGTTTGCCTGCCTGCATGACAGGGGGATATTGCGCTTCAGCTTCCTAATTACCACTCTTCTACTGTGTGAAAAAGGGAGGGGGTGAATAAATCTCCATGGTCTCTTCTAGAAAGGCAGGAAAAACTAGAGAGGTCTTGAGGGCACCGCCTGAGCTGCTTTCAGGTGGCCATGGCAAGGACACTGGGGAGAGCACACTCCAGCCACCAGGTACTTTTCAGATGCCATGGTGGTGTCTGTTTCCCTGAGCTTTACTTCAAGGTGCCAATGTGGTGCTCATGAAGTTAAGGTGGATGATGTATCAACTTGATTAGATAGGTTTAAGATTAAACTTTTGATGCTCTTTTTCTGGTGTTTCAGATGCTTGTGATTTTTTTTTCCTAGCTCCTAGTACTAACATTCATCTAGGAAAGTAGGGAATGGCTGGGAGATAAATAGATGCATTTTAATAAACAGAAGTAAGTGAATCAGTCTTGTGCTGAAATGAGATCTCTTTTGGATGTCTCCTTTGGGTTTTACTTGTGTACTACTGAGTTTCTTATAGAATGAGTCTTCCCAACATATTTAGCAAAGATAAGAGTGAAAGGCTTTGGGCCTCTTACTGATAAGATGTTGAAATCATTTTCCTTCCTCCTGTAAACCAATATACGTTTGCAGGTTGAGGGAACTGGTGGAACAGAACAGCTTTACATTCCATCCACTTTTGCTAAGGCTGGGAACAGCTGGCTCAAGAGCTTTGTTCATCATCTAATTTGGGGCACTACAAAAAGAAAGACTTCACACAGACACAGGCTTTCCAGACCTCCCTCATAACATGGAATTTTCTCTGTTGTGCCTTCAAACCCTATGTCCTGTATAAAACACACAGGAGATAATTTTTTCCATATTTTCCCTGTTTGTCTCCTATCTATTCTTTCCCAGGCTGTGGCTCTGAGAACATAAGCATGCGTAGTGACAGAGAGAGGGAAAGAGGGTTTCAGCATTCCTATTTTAATACTTAAACCCTAGCATTCTTATACAGCTACTTATATGTTTTATCCTATCTATATATTACAGTTCAAATGTGCAAGGAGACATTTAAAAGAAAAAAGAAGACTTTTTCTATGAGCATCTTGAGGCTTCTCATAATTTTAGCGAAGACTTTTCTAGCGATTCACTGCTGCTTTTATTTTTTAACTTTGCTCTGATATAAACAGTTTTCCGAGGGACGGAAAGTCCCTGGTGTATTCTGTCTTTGACATGTTGCATTGAAGTAAGACCTTGGCTGTTCTTTTGCTCTTATGGTATCAGGATTTTTGGCCCAAGGGAGTACATGTCATGAATTAGTGGTCTGTGGCATTTAAATGCTTATCATTTCTTGCTTCCTTAAGAAGCTAAGATAGTTCAGTGTATTAAATAAACTGGGACTGGGTGGAGTAAGTAGGAACATCTGCATGTCTTATGTTATGACTCCCCTAGCAGTCATCTGTAGTGCTGTATGGTTCCAGAAAGTCTCTCAAGCATATAGATGGTGGTATTCCAACAAGCTGGAACTGCTGGCTTCAGCTGACGTTTCAGCAAGTTACTTTATCTGCAGCTGTCTTCATCTGTTGCTAGATTTAGGGAGGAATATCCTTAGATTTTGTATGATGGAGGGGAAAAAAGTAAAAATACAGAAATCAAAGAAGAAAAGATGAATACCAAGTCTAACACTCTGAAAATGCAAGGAAGTTTTAGAAGTTGTCAGTGGTTCCTTTTAAGTACATGGTAAGATAACATTAGTAGGATGAGCTCCTCCAGTTCATTCACTATGACAAACTCTGCTACCATTGAGGATGGATTTAAATGATCATGCAATCCCAGTAATTATGCCTAATTCTTACAGATAAATCCATAGTGATGGTATTGATCAACAAAATGCAAATAAGTACTTAGAGCAAAATCGTGCTATCACTCTTCTTCAGAACTATGAACATCTATTGTAATTGTTAACTTCAACTCAATTTCTTTTGTGTGTAATATTAATTTATATGCCATGAAAATACATTGCCTCACAAGAGGAAATAGCTCACAAGTTCCAGCAACCACAGTAGCAGCTGTCAATTTGCTCTGTTTATGGTTACTTTCACAGTAGATTTATCTGATCAGATAAGAAGTTTCTAGCTGCACAATCCTATTTTATTTGGGAAAACCAAGTACAATAATAAGGTGTTAGATAGAGGGTTTGCAAGTAGCACATCTCAGCTCCCATTTCACCTACTGCAGTTCTYACCCTTCTCTCTTTTCCACCCTGGCTCAGCCCAGTGAATGATATTGTCCCTCTGCTTCTTCATTCTCTCAGTTCTAGTCTGTACTGAGCTTTCAAGAACACTATTGCTAGTTCATAAATGGAAACTGAATTGGTTGGATTTAAATTAAGATCCTTGGAGTTTTATTGGCTTTAATTGATTTGGGGGACAAGGTGATTTGTATGTTCAATTGCATCTTTACTGGAAATGACCTGTCTTCCTCCTCTCATAATTTAATGCATAATGGAGGGAGAAGAAAGAACGTTCTGTATTTCTACTTGTCAGGCTGCAAGCAGCTGTGAAGGTACATGGGCCATTCAAGAGAAATGCCTTTTACTCAGAAATGTTGAATGCTGATAAAGATCAGAAATTCTGCAGAGTAAAGAATCCCCAAGTAACAAGCCCTAAAACCAGAACTGGGATTTACAAAGAGATTTAGATTTAGAAATTGATATCGTTGTGTGTCTTGAAGATGGGGATAGTCATGAGGTAAATTCTTCTGGGTTTTCCATTCCCCGTAGTATTCCTAATCATATTGAGTCCAGGGAATCGAAGTTTCTACTCTCTGTTAAGAACACTATTAGAAACCATGCTGTTAGTAAAAGTTGCTACAACTGTGGAGATCTGAGAAATAAYCCTGCTTGGTCCACATTTCTGTTTGTGAAGCAAGCTTTTCCAAAAAGGAATATTACATGTTAAACCAGCTGAAAATGTAAAAAAAGAAAAATAAAGTGAAGTATTCTCATGCTACATGAAATTTGCATTATAATTAAGCACATTTTCTGTAAGTGGATTTTCCTTCCTAGAGACACTGAGATCTGATAATTTACTAGTGGAAAAATTAATTTATAATGGCCAAGATTCACTCAAGATGTTGCTGTTATTACTTATGGTGTAGGTGTTGTTACTTATAATAAATATCCTTGCATTCAGAACCTGAGTTTGTAGTTCATACCTCATAAGAGAAAAACACTGACTTAAGCACAGCACAGGGCTTCTCTCCTACTTTGTCCCTGATGTACTGGGTTTGGAACCCACATTTCTTTGTGTTTTTAGCTGTGTTATTACAGYGCAAATCTGGGCATTAGCCCCAGAAGCTGTTTCTCGCTTTCTGCTTGTGTTACTGTCTAGCAAAACTGATGTGGGGATTAGATGCCTGAACTATTCTAAAAGTATGAACCCAAGCTGAATGCAATAGCTGCAGCTTTCCTGCTGCACTCAGATGATCGCTTTGTCTCAAAGGGTGGCAGCTGTATCCATTAACCTTATGAAAGGTTTCCTAGAGGCAACATGAAGCTACAACATAAGTCATGTAATGCTCTGGTTCAAAGTGCAAGTAAATAGTTTGGGGTGTGGTTTTCTTACTGTTCATAGCAAACTTTTAATCATTGCTTCTGGCTTTGGAGTAGACAAACTGCCAGGAAAGGTTCAGTTCTAGGTCTTTTTCATTTCACAGTTAATTTCACACTGATATCCCCCAATAGCCACAAGGAGCTATTCTGACAGCTGGATATAGCTGGAGCATAGTGGTAGCCAGACTTTAGAAAGGGGAAATTCCCAGAAAGTCAGTTAAGCTAAATCTGCCTCATGAACTTGCCTACAAAACTTCCAAAACTTTTCGAGTGAAATAGAGCACACATCCCTATCCCCAAATCAGGTATTTCATTCCTAGCGGTAATTGAAAAAAACCTGTCAATCAATTGATTCTGTTCTCAGCTAAACCAACTCTAGTCCTTAAGCTCATGATACCCATTTCCTTAGGAAGGAGAGCTCTGCTCAGTGTTATTTCCTGCCTCCTTTACCAAGTTCTCCTCTGTGGCATGAGTCCTGTCTGAAAACTGTGAGGAAAATTCAGAGAAACTCTTRCATTAACTGCTCTTTAAGCATGTAATATTGCATCAGGGAGAGCATGGAACAATGTAATCTTTTTTCTGATTCCATCAGTAGACAAAGACTGCAACAGTGGCTTCAAATTTGTAGCACATGATGCTTCAGCCTGCAAAACCCACAGCTTTTGAACAGTAGCTGAGACTAAGGCATCTTTAATGATTGCTACAGAGGCTGCTGTGCTGTCTCCCCAAACTCCTGGTAAAAACAGATGAGGAGTGTTCTCCATGTCTGTATAATTATAATGGAATTATGTTAGTAAATATGTGTACACTGGCCCATAGCCTCTTAAGGTACTCCTATATTTTATTTTTTTTTCCTGTAGTTTCTCTCCAGAGGGGTAGGTTTTATCCTAATTACATTTTTCTCAGTGGAAAAGTAAAGCACTTTAAAAACATATTGACCAAGTTAGTTACACATAAAAGGACTTTGGAGCCAGAAAGAAGAAGAAAAGCACTTCTAATTATAAATCAAAGGGACTCCACCAACTTCAGAGAAGCTGGAGAGAAAGCCAGGATGGGAGAAGCTCCATGTTGTGAAGAAATTGAGCCCAGCAAAAGGACACTGAGAGGATCCTATCCCATCTATTTCTTAAAAGTGGTCAAGAGAGGATGATGAGGTAATGATACAAGTATTTCTTGTTTTGTCCATGCCTACAAGTATCTTATTCTGCTTGAAGACTATTCTACTGGCCTGAAAAAAAATCTTGCTGCTTTATTGATTTTGAAAGTTTACAAAATCTGTCTGTAGGCCTTGACTAAATACCCCTTGAAAAGTTAGTTTTAAATTAAAGTGCCAGCATGATAGGAGGTATTAAAAGATAAGCTTAAAACTGATGGGCAGTTGCAGCAGATACTTCTAGTATGAAATTCTTCTCATGGAAATGCTTCATGTCTGAAGCAGTATCAGGATTATGAGAAAATGCGCTGTATTCCAGTTTCTGATAATTGAATGACTAATCAAAGGATCTTAAATAATCTGTGGTACTCAGGAATCACAATGATTGTATGATTTTATTGTTTAATTGTGTGTATGGTGGCTGATTTTCACTTTCATGACATGCTCTTAAATGCAAAGAGGTGGACTTCCAGGAGGATATAATGGAATAATAGGAAATTTGAAGTGTTTAGGACAAGTGGAATTGCTTTACTTTATTTTATTTTGATGTTTATTACTTTCCTTTTGCCCTCCTCCCTGATAAATAAGTTTTTAATCAGTGATTTACTCTTTAGCAATTTGCCTGAGAATTTCCAGTAGATAACATACTTTAAAAACTCYGAAGGTCCTTGAACTAGTTTTAGTTTTGTTCTCATTATTTTTGCACATATGCATCTTTCTTTATGTGGCTGTCACTTAGCAGCATAATTGTTCCAAGCCAGTTTAACAAAGCAAGGCTCCTTTTAGCACATGATAAAGACACATTTGTATCCTTTCAGTTTTCTCCAGAAAGTTGATGCCACTTGGTGGTGGTTGAATATAATAATATCTGTCTCTGGGTAGATTTAACATCAAAATAAAGTAAAGCAGTGTGAACATCTGATTAACATATGGAAAGATTTTTTAAATAAGGCTTTCTTTTCAAGTGCTGAAAGTTTGACAGTCTTTTATACTGTTTTATGATGCTGTGGTAGCAACTCCATGGTTATAGATATAATCCACTTTCAGACTTGATTTTGAAAGCCCAAACCATTCTGTATTTCAGTGTTGAGAAACAAAAATATTGAGTATGACATTTTTCATGTGTGGTCTTCAACAAGAGACAGAATGTACTTATGGGAAATAATCAGATGAGATATAGAGAAATGAAAGTTTGAATAACCAACCATTTCTTCTCATGAAAAAGTTTCCAAACCTATCATGAGCACAGACCACTTTGCATGCATGTATAGAACGTGGGCTCATATAATAAGGTAGTATGGCACAACTAAAAAAAGTAGGGCAAAGAGTCCTACTCCAGTGAAGTGTTATGGTTATATTTAGAAAAAAATTAGTGCAGAATGTACAGAATATCCAGCTTTAGGCTTTAGAATTTAAGTTCCAAGTTTTAAATAGAAATGATCTTGTTTTTAGTCATGTGTTGTTGATTCAAGTGAGCAAAATTATTTATAAAGCTTTGTTTTCYGAGATGGTCAATTTAATCTGAACTTGGATGGTTCTGAAATACTTTTAGAAGCTTACTGACTGAATTGTGATGTCCAATTGCCAAAATAATGGGAAAAAATGTACTAAAGATATGACAGAAAAAAGTGTAAAAAGGAATGAAGTAAAGAAAAATTGTCATACAATAAAATACTCTATCGGAAGGATTTTAAATATGTCTCTAAGTCCTCTTTTGTGACAGCTAGATAATCTGTTTCTTACAAGGCTGTTCAGTAACCCTTCAGTTTTCTTGACTTTCCTTTCCCCAGCAGAATTTCTGGAACCAGAATTCCACCGCTAATTAAATTGAACAATAACAATATTTCTTTTATCAACTGCTTAACTGGTGGAATTGAGAAAATAATGTGTATTCATCAATTATACATGTCTGAAACTTGTCTGGCACTGGGCCCACAGAAATCCTGTCTGTGCACTCAGGAGAAATTGGAGCTCCTCTTCCAGTCAGTGGTGTCTCCCTTTGCTCTGTGACAAACCCTTTGCCTGATGCCCTTCCTGGAAGCTGCTGCCCTGTTGTAGCTGCCCTTGAGAACACATTTACCCAGAGGTCAGTGTTGGGGTCATCCTCCACTAGGACACTGGGAAATGTGAGTTTGTGGAMCTGGATCTTGCACTCAAGAAAATCTTCCTCAGTCCACTCCTCCATTGAATGTAACATCAGGTAAAAATAAGTAGGTATGTTTCGGTTTATGTTTGTGTTAAGAGGAATGTTAAGAATACGTTCTCTTCTTTTAGGTACCCTAAAAAATATTTTTCTCCCAGTGGCAGGTATACTCTTAAGAAACTGTTGGGTAAATTTTAGACTACATTTGTGGTAAAGAAAAATAGCTGAGGACAAATGGTATTAAGGATTGTGCTTTTAACTTTTTGAAGGCTACTTGAAAAGGAAGTCCTTTCAGATGACTTGAAAATATTTTTTCATAATATTCCATATTAAATACCGAAGAGGTGTTCTAAGTGGATATATTCATTCGTAATTTGCAAAATGAAAGAGCATGTGAGGCAGTCCCAAAGGCCATGAGGATATTTTCCTCATTCCAAACAGGGAGCCCATAGGATACACAAGATTGTTGTATGTGCTCCTAATAAGCTTAGTACATCTTCTGGACAGGCTTGAAAGTTCTGGAGAGAAAATGTATAGATATAATAACATCTATAACATCCATGTATAGATATAATAACATCTAGAACATCCATGTAGCTCTCGCCTTCAGCACAAAGAGGGCTCAGGGTTAAATGGTTAGATCTCTCACATATGAGCCCAGCTTTGGGTAGGGGAGAGTACAACAGATTTATGGTAGGAATGTAGGGAAAGGAAAGAAGATGGCCAGGATGAAAGGAAATGTGTGAGTGCTAGACAGAAAGAGAAGCCAGTTCACCTGAAACGCACCACAACTCTCAAGGTGCCCAGATTTTCAAGTGCATGTGGGCTCTGCATTTGGATAGCTTGTTACAAATCTGCTCTTCCTGTGAGAAAATTTTCTTTCCCTAATAAGAATGAATGAAAACAAACGTTTGAGATGACTTCACCTTGAGATATTTTTAATCTGAAAACTGAGATACAGATCTGAGTGTATGCCATCTAGAAGTGTTCCAGGGAAGGAATACTTTTGGGGACTTCTGAGTCAAGACCACAGGGATTCATTCACACAACAATGAGAATGTTTTGAATAAGCATTTTGGGTTAGTTACCTACCACACCACCAAAGCTTTCCATTTTAAATAATATAAAAACCAGAAACAAAAGTGACAAGGAAAGCATGTTAATGGAGCCTCTGGCCAAGAGAAATGTTTTTGTTATCACAGGACTGGAGGAAGAGTTGGATAACAGCTTCCTGTCTGGCTTACTACCTAATTAGAGTAGAATAGAGGAGCAGATATACTGGATTGAGTTTTGCAGCAAAATACCTGGGAGGACATGAGGTCTGGTTGTTAATTGGGATGGAGCATAATTTACCAAGATCAAAAACATCACAGTAGTAAATGAAATATCTGGATAAAACCAGCCATTCTATTCTTCAAATATCTGCTTCAGGTAAAGTGAAATGTGCATTGTAGAACAAAACATTACAGTGTGATTTATCCACAGTTAGTCTAGCACCAAATCTATAATCAAATATAGGTGTTTGTCTGGGTAATTATTATTATTATGGTAATTTTTTATTATTTGTATTTTCTTTTCTATTAAAAAAGAGGTTTAAGCTGTTAAATATTAGGGATGGTTCTGCAAGATTTTTTTAAACTTTAAAGGGTATTTAGCATTCAGACTCCCTCTGTACAGAACAATATCCTCCTTATTTCAGAGCCTTTGGGACAAAATGAATTGCCCTCTGGAATTACCTACATCAGAACAACTGAGGGGCCCAGATTACATTTTAGAATAAATTGGAGAGAGCTAAAATGCAATTCATCCTGGATAAATCAATACTTGTTCTGTTCCAAGACAACAAATGTAATCTCCAGCTCTGTAATAAACTCCACATAGGTGAAACACATGGCAGACTACATCCCCTCTGGATATTGTTGTGAGTCTCATGATATTCTGAYGGGTTTTTTTCCACTTAAGCTTCAAGGTACCTGTTGTAATTCTTCTACTTTTCTCTGTGTTGTCTCCTATGAACTGTTCTAGCAATAGATAGGATTTTCCAATGTGTGTTTTATAGCCCAGCAGGGAAGAAGAGGAGAGGAGTTCAGCCAGGGGAGGGATAGGACCAGACCCTTTGCTCACAGCTGACAGAACCAAGTGCTCTTTCAGATTGTATATGAAAGGATAAAAAATGAAACTGTTCTTTTCCCTTGTCTGCAAGCAGCCAAAGYATTAGAAATGATTGTTTATGTTATAATAGACAGTTAATGAACTGTGTCCATACATTAAATGGAGTAATCACTTCAAGAGCCGTTCTTCATACTTTTATGATATTTTCAGGATGGTTTGTATAAGAGTCATGTGGCAAAAAAAATTAATGATTGCCCTCAATTCTGCTTCAGAAACAAAAGACTTAACTTTGTACTGTTTGAAAATTGCTAGCAAGACAGCATTCTTATAGATTTGGAAGGACTCATTCTRCTATTTGTTTACCATGGAAACTGTATTAACTTGACAGGTCTTAKGGCAATCCTCCTCTAACCATGATATAAACCCAAGTTTTTCAAAGAGATAAAGAAGCTCTTTCCTGGAGAACATATCATATCATTGTTTCTTCTGCTTTGTCCTTTTCTGGAATGGTCAATTGCAACAGGTAGCACTATGTTGGTTAGCCACTTTCTTTCTTGCTTTTCCTGTCATCTTACTTCCCGCCTCATTGTCTCTTATAAAATGATCAAATTATCCCCAAATTATTTTCCCTTATGGGTGGGTTTCAGGATCTGTCAATTATGGCACACAGCTYTATGTTCTAGTTGTAATCCAGACCAGGAGTGATTGATATCAAGCCTCACTCTTTCTCATCCCTCTCTATATGCTGTGCTGCCTTTGCTCCAGCTCAGAATTGCTGCATCAACTCTTCTCCAACCTCATCTACCCCTCTTACCTCTTCAGATTAGAATGGCCCCTTTTCTTTGGACGTGCAGCCACTTGTTTGAAGAATGCCAGGCATTGTTTAGCAAAACCTCAAATGTTCCTAAATTTGTTTCATTAATAGGTTAAATACCAGAAAGAACTTTGTAGGTTTTTACACAGCCTGTGGGTAAATGATAAGAAAGACAGGTTGTGGCTACACAGAGCCATAAAAGCTCTGTGGTGTGAGGCAAAATKTTGGAAACCTCTCTTCCATTTGGCAAGCACAGCCTGCATTCAGTTGTGTTCATGCACTAAACACCGAGAAAAAGGTAAAATAGAGAATGTTTTCAGCAGGGATTGTAACTTGTCTGCTTWAGCTATTTCATATTTAAACTGTCACCTAAGAACGGCATGTATATCAATGAGCATAGTCCATTCATTGGTTTATGTATGCAGAATTCTACAAGGAATGTCTCAAATTCACATCAAGTTTTCATACATATTATATTTTTATTTAGGTGAAAACTATAGTATCACATATTGCCAACTTCCTGCTAATTAATGGAGAGTCTTATTTGTTCAGTCCTCTATAGAGATTAATGTAGAATTKGTGAATTAGCTTCTGATGCTTTCACAAGCTCCTGCTTGTGAGAGTAGGATGGGGAAAGCTTCAAAGCAACAGGGCAACATCACGCTTGTAGTTGAATGACATCTCAGTGTTCTTTCAGCAGCCCCTGAATCTACTGTAAAAATTCAGGAGAAAAAACTAACGAGCAAACAGAAATAACTTCAGAAGTCTGTAGATATAGCTGTGTGAACATGCATATGCACATCAACATATGGTTCTGTATCCAGCTTATTAATATGGAAGTTGAATGATTACTCGTAAACATAGTGTAATTCATAGTTACATAGTTCATTTGTTCTATTTTGATCTTGTTCATTAGTTTTCAATMAGGTTTTGAAGAATATGTCTGAGAAAAGTGCCTAAGCCTTTGTGAAGACTATAGATAACATTATTATGGCAACTATAAAAATTATCTAATTTGATTTTAAAGCTTAGGTGCAGCTTTTATAAGGTTAAAATCAAACTACAAAGTAAAAATTCTGACATTTATTCATTAATTTGATTTTTAAAAGGCTATGTAGCCTGCAATTGTTGTTTTGATGTCATTGTCTTGCTTCCTGCCTCATTGCCTCTTATAAAATGACCAAAATATCCCTAAATTAGGATTTSGGGAGAAAAAAGTCATGTTCTTTACAAAATGAAATATACTTTTAAAAAAGTTGTCTTTTTAAGGTTTTTTAACATTCTCAAATTAACTTAATAAATCATATCTAATCAGTTCAAGGTTTCTAGAAAAATTTAAAATATCATTGGAGTACCAATTGCATCATTTACCTTCATTCTGCTATAAAACCGCATGGGAATTTAAGTGAAAACTTCAATAAATGAAAAGTTTTTTAGTTACTGGTATAGATCAAGAAAATAAAATTTATTTACTGTCATGGATAACTAGAATTTAACAAAATTCTCAAATCAAATTTGTTAGTGTTGCAAAATTACTGCACTRTGAAAGCATCTGTATATCAAATACTCTGTGCCTTTGGAGCAAGGGAAAACTAAATACTTGATTTAAACTAAGCAGGTAATTTCTAGAAGCCTTTTATGACTAATAGMAGAATCATCAATCATCCAGAGCTCCAATCATTCCACTTACTGGAGCTGAAAGAAATCATTAAGATGGACATTTGTTTTTTCATGCTGGACCCCTGTGCTGAATATCACTTCAACAGCTTTGCAGGTGGTTTCTGGACAGTCTCATTTGTTATGGAGTTGTCTGCTGTGTAGTTAAAAGGTGCCTGTTTATTTTGGCAGTCCAATTGGTAACTGATTTGCAGGTTTTTTAGAATTATTTCAGTGTTGTTCTGCTCAGTTATGTAGTCCTAAGTGAAATAAAGGATTTATATTTCARGCAAAAAAAATGCATTAGCTTGGACATTGGGGAGCTTAGGTCATGCTGCAACCTCGGGCTCTTTTAGACATACTTTCCTTCACCATCATTATTGTTACAGGTATAGTACAGCATTCCTTATACTTGGAAATGAGAATTAGTTTTCTTCCCTCCAACAATTTTCTTCTAATAGCATATGTAACTCTTCTGTCTTCAGGAATGAGTAATAATATGGGACATAACCATATAGAAAAGTTTAAAGTTAAGGGAGAATATGCTAACACATTTCTCAAAGCCAGCAGTTTGTGGTCTTGCATTTGAAGCMTCAGAGGCCTGATGAGAGCACCCCAGTAACCACAATGTGTCATCTCCAGGTCCTCCAACAATGCTGCATCCTGATTAAAACTWTAACATTCAAAACTCACTGACAAGTCTATTAGGGGCAGGAACAAAAAGGACTTTCCCCCAAAATCTGAAGAACTATTATTAAGAAATGGAATTGGAGATRAGTGGAGTACACTACATGTGTTCGACAAACAGCTTTGGTTTTGTGGTGTGATTTTCTCGGGCTGTGAATACTAGAATAGCTGACACCCAAGAGCAAACCCCAAAGTCTTGGCACAGTAGATTCTCATCTAGATATAAAACTCCAGTACCACAGGAACTGGGAATTGTGATGCAGGGACATCTAAATTGCTGTGTAGAAGCCAAGATTTCAGACAGAGCAGCTAAAATAAGTGAAGTTTATCTGACTGAGATGTGAAGCTGATCCATGGTTCACACAAAAATTTACCAAACTCTTACCTGCTGTCAGTTTGCTGCACTTTCTGATGCCCCAAACATGACAGGTAATCCTAAGAAAGATCTATCTGGTATCTGTAAGAAAGACAACAGGAAATAAAAACTCAGCAGTGCCTTTTGACCTTGACAGGTAGATTGGACCTAATTACTCACAAAAGACAAGATGATCATAGCTTAAGAATGTCCATTGAAGGATCTGTGACACTTCTATACTTGACTACTGAAAGTCACTATAATTCTAAAATTTTCCTCAAAAATTCTAAATTCATATCAAAATTGTCCAATATGAAGCATATCTCATGGCCTTAAGGGTCTAAGCAGGAATTCAGGTTCTTTCTAGAGGTAAAATTCTGGCCACATAGAAAATAAAAAGACATCCAGTCAAGAATGATMGTTTCAGCAGTTGAGGCAAGTTAAATTTAGAGTCTGAAAGACTAAGACAAAGGACCAGAAACAATCTGTTCAAGTCTAGAGCCTGAAACAAATTGGGCCCTTTTCAGACCTTACTGGCACAGTGGCATGAAGCACTCATTCAGTATTTATTCAAGAGCAGGAAACAAAGGAGATTGTCAAATCTGTAAGATTTCTCATGGTCATACTCATATTCCCAGTGCTAGACTTACCTGGCTTTTGTCATATGAGCTTTGCAACTTTCAGTCAGAGTCCATGAGTGTATGGAGAAAATTAGTACACTCAGAGGACATGGGCTTGGTCATTCAGATCAAACAGAGCTCAGCTTCACAGGATTCTATTTATATCTTCAAAGACTCATCAACCAAATAATTCTCTTCTTCGTTCAATATTTATTTGAAATTGTATTTGTAGAACTTGTAGAAAAGTCATTGTGGAATGAATCATCAATAATATCCWAAGTAGTTTGCCTGTTCAACACATAGAGGTTCTGTAAGCAGAGCAGACTCCCAGATGTTCTAATCCCTGATTGGGATCAACACTTGCATAAATAACTTAAGGGTGAAGGTAACTTTGGGGTGATTTGGGTGATGTTGATAGAAAGAATGAAATTATTACAAAGTTGTTCCCTTCAGAATCCTCTTTGTAAGAGCACATCCTCCTTGGGGAGATGCATTTGGACACACTTCTGCTTCTTGAATGTTTGAATTACTAAAAGTGTTKCTTTCCACACACTGTGGTAAGAATCCCTTTGCCCAGCCTTAGACTTGSTGACTAACCATCATTCCAGGATGAAATCATAGCAATTATCTTTTATTAGATATGTAATCTCTAAAAATACCTTAGCCAAACATTCTTTTACAGACTCTGATTGGTGAAAAGGCCAACAGCCAAGTTGTTATCTAATGTTACCAGTGATTCCAAAAATGCGACTGAAGTCCCTCTTTGGGGATGAAACAATCACCCATAAATGGCTGAATGGAATCCATACATTCTCTAAGAAGGAGTGCTGCATGATAAACCAGCTGAACTTCTTGGAAAAAAAAAAGTATTCCCACTCCAGGTAAACTTGGCTTTATAATTAGATTGGCTTTATAATTAGATGGTTATTCAATGCCACGCTTGTTAAATTCTGTTAAACACAAACGCTTTAAGGACATAGAGTGTGCTAAAGAGCTCCTGATAAATTGCTGGCACAAAGGTTGTCCTAGTGGACCAAGTAGCTGAGACCCTCATGTCATCCAATATAATCTTACATCAGTGCCAGGGGGCAGGGGAAAGGGACTCTCTCTCACTTCCCAGAAGAAAGGTCGTCCCTTTTCCAACTGGAAMAACATGTCTGTGGTCCAGTTGGGTTGGGCTCTGCAGTGAGCATTTTCGAATGTGAGTAATTCTCTCTGTATACTTTTGTTATTGGTCTTGTTGCTGTAACTGTTGATTATCTTGTTTTATTCTGTTTCCAGTAAATTGTTTCTTATCTCAACCCACAGTTTTCACCTTTTTGTGCCTCTAATTCTCAACTTCATTCCAGAAATGGAAAGGGAATGTTTGGGGCAGGAGCAAGTGAGGGTCTGTGGATGGCTGAATCTCAGAGTAGGGCACTAAACTGGGGAGTACCATTCCTAAACCATGACAAAGGTTTACTCTAGTGTCCTCATAGGACTGCCAGAGAACAAAAATGCAAAATACCATCTGTCCTTCAGTCACAAAACACATTAGRCCCTAATAAAGTTGATATCTGTATCAAAAATGCAAAATGTAATTTCYAAAGATTATAAGGAAGAAGAAGAAGAAAGAAATAGATTTTGTTACCCTGTAACATTCAGAGATGCAATGATTATTATCACATGAAAACTGGAATAGGCTGAAGGATGAAATTATAATTAATTGGCCAGGGAACCAGTCCAATTCTCAGGTAAAGGAAAAGAACATTTTATAGGCAAATACTTGAAAGTGCATTTCAAACCACTATTATAAAATTACTTGTATATAGAAGCAGAAATAGACCCCTGGAATCAATAATAATYTTTTAATGTGTTTGTGTTTAAATAATAATTTTGATTATATGTTTCTCAAAGCAAGGAAAAAATACAATATCTGAAGTTACTATAACTATAGTTTTCAAAATATGTTTGAACAGATCACTTCTACCAGGCTTATTTAAGGTATACAACACAAAGCTAGATACTTTCAGTTCTGTACTAGCAAAGCATCAGATCATAGCCTATTTGCAGCAGTGAAAAGGAGAGCTGAAATTCCCAATTGCTTCAAAATCTATATTTTCCTCCCTCTCATTTATTAAATGTTAATTATGTCTCTTTTTTTGAGAAATTTTTTTAATTAATTGTGCGTGAAAAGAAACAGTTGTTTGGTTTTMAAGTTTTTCTTCCATGCATTCTGAAATGCCTTAATCATGTTTTTGAAATCATAATCCCTATCTGTTGATTAAGAATGATTTAGCACCATAATGAAATAGTTAGAAAGGGCTCCATAAGGACCACATATGGGAATTTACATCAAAAGGCAAAATATGGAATTCATAATGTATATAAAAATATATGTATTAGATCAAATAGACCCTTTTCCATGAAGCTTTTACTCTACCACTTACAGTGAATAGATAATATTGAAAGACTCATTAAGTGTTTGATCCTTGAGCATCAGAAAGAATATTTCAAGCAGAAGATAAAGGCCTTAGACATTCCTACAACACAGCAGTATGAAATCATTCCTCATAAAAAATGTGTAGTGGTCATCAARCTTGGGAATGCACTAGAATAAGTGTCTATTTGTACTATTGTCTGTTGTGGTTTTTCTGACATGATTGGTACTGCTTCAATTTCAGCAAAGGAAGATTACATGTATTGTTGTTGCATTCAGTCCATCAGTGAGGCACCCTGCCTCATTGGCCTCTACTTCTAATGGCTTAAACTCAGCATAACTCTGTGGCCTCTTTTGATCACAGTGGGTATAACCAACACCTCAAAAACAGATGGCAGAACCTTGTTAGCCAGCCTCAGAGACTACTGGAGAAATTATACCTGCTACTGGGGATCCTTGCTGTTAAACAGAACCTTGAAAGTCTGTTTTCCTTTTATGAAGCTGTTCTAGCACCCATCAATGGTTTCAGCAAATATATCATTTTACTTTAAAATATTTACAGAATTCATGGATCTGATTTACTAGGCATCCAATTCCACTGGGTGGAGAATCCATGATTCCAGGAAAGATAAGTCCAACTACACTCCAGCACTGAGCTATGAGTTCCTAAGAATTCCTTGTTCAACTCATAGCTGAACACTAAAGGATGCTCAGTAGACTGAGAACAGATGATTCTTTCAGCATTAGCCTGAGTCCTTTTTTTTTTTTTTTGTTTCCAAGAAGTAAAATAAGAGGAGAAAACTCAGGACTTTGGGGTCTCCATGAGCTCCCTTCTGACTTTCCTCCATGCGTGGTCCTGTTTCTTTGCACTACTCTCTTACATCTTCAAGAGTGTTTAGTGTTCCTCTATGATCTCCAGAGTTTTTTAGTTCCAGTCTCTTTTGTAAGGCTCACCTTTTTCTGTTAGACTTGCTTCCCTCTGTCATTACCATGTTATATTCTTCATTCTTTTTTTGATTTTTTTGTTTGCKGAGTCCAGTCTCATCTGAACAATAAAGTTTTTGTAGCAGGAACTTATCTATCAGTGTATAATTTTTATGTATCCACAAATCTTTTGGATTTTTTTCACTGTAATAGACTTCTGGGGATATAAATTTTCTAAACTGCCTGCACTCTTAAAGGTAGCATTTAATTATGAATTAAAATTTCTAAACTGCCTGCACTCTTAAAGGTAGCATTTAATTATGAATTAAAATTTCAAAGGAATGGATTTTGTGCCATAGCAGTCCAGATTTTATTTTAATAGTTATCTGCTCATTCATGTGGCTGTGTTGGTAAGAATGTGTTTTGGGTTTGGTTTTTTATCCTTGCTATTTTATAAGCATTAATAATTCACAACTCTTGATAAATATCAGATTATTTTATATCATTTATCACTACAAGTCTGGAACCATAATACCCTAGATAATGAAAGATAGAAGAATACTTACAGAGAAGCAGAATTCATCCTGATTAGAAATATATTCCAAGTCCTTTTAAATATGGAAACATTTTTGAATTAGTCAAAATTGAGTCAAACCCACCCATTTTGAGTGGATCATTGCTTTTGTCACAGATTTTAAGTTCATTACCTTGGTAACAAATAGCATTATTCTGAATAAAAGTGCTGTCTTAGCTTTTAAAACCTCTAAACATAGGGATTTCTTTCTGGAAAAAATGCTTAGCTTTTGTATAAGCTGTCAGTGAAATCATGTTCCCCTTTTAGTTACAGTAGCCTGTATTCACCAAGATATTCTCTTTTATTACTGATTTGTTCCCCCCATTGRAATGGTAGTACTTAAAGTTTGGAAGGGCTAATTCCTATGCCCTGTCCCTCTGGGGACACTCCATTAGAGTGAGCCAGAAAAAGCACAAAGCTTGTTCTTCAATTCCGCAGCTAATCTATATTAGGAAATTAAATGCTTGCAGGGTCCCTTTTCCCAGCCTCGAGCATTGGCATATTCTGGCCATGATCAGGCTGTGTAATGCCACGCTGCTAAGGAGTGGGCCATTGCCAGCTGACAATACTTCTAGGACTGTGCATATTCCTGAACTCTATTTTGGAAATATTTTGGTTGGTAAAAGATGATGCAGGTAAAAAAATAATCATTTAGCCTATGAGCACACTGATCATGTTGAGTTTTCTTATTTAGATACAGCCGTCATGGCTGAAGTTTATAGGTACATTGGAACCAACTACATAGGCTCAAGGGAATTTAGCAGGGCTGGGATGACACCTCCTAACTGTGATTAAATCTTTACCACAAATTGTGAGTGAGTCCTTTACATGCTAGAATGAAAAACAATGATTAGTTCAAGCCTAATTAATTAGCAGGGAACTTTTCTAATGACTTTATCTGTATAYGAATAAAGCAAACCCTCAGAATTTAAATGTTACTGTTCTTCTGTGACACGTCCATCCTCTGTTGTCCTCAAAGGCATCCTAGGTCATATTTAGGGTAGTCTGTTCATTCAGTAGAACTCCTTTCATTCTCCCTGTAGAACCATACTCCTTTCCTTGGAGTCTCTCTTTKCATCTCATTCATCTGCCTTTCATCTGTATGCCTCATCAGATAAAGTTTTCAAAATCCCAACTGTGGTTTTCTCTCCTTATTGCACTTTTTAAATGGTTCACCTGCAACCATTTCAGAGTTTTGCCTTAATGCCATTCAAGGAACAGCACTTTCTTTATGTGAATTTTATCACAAGTGTTTATTCAAAACCGGAGAGTGGCACTAGAGTGAAGACAACTCCATCCACAGCATTTGTTGAGTGACATAGTTCAGCTTTACACTGCCAGGCAGGGAGGTCCAGAGGAGCGGGTTAACAGAATGCAGTGAGGCTGAGGAGCTAAAGATATCACTGTATMAGATATGAGTATTCATTTATTTGCTAGTGTTAGTCTGGTCATGTATATTCAGTGGTCATTTGTGGTTGAAACAAATTATTCCTGGTCTTCCAGCTTAATTTTATGCAATAGTATCCAAAATGCACACTCTAAGATGATTCAGTGATGACGTATGGGGACATCTGAGACATMAGTTGCAAAGTACACCCTGCTTCAAGCTCTAATCCACCCCTAACTTTTTTATTTGTGTCAGGTCTGAGGTTATAAGAAGAAATTTTATATGAAAGTTTAGCAAATATTGTCAAAAAACCAAGTGTAGACAATACTAAAATCAACCAAAAGACTATAATATTTACCCAAATAGCTCAAGGGAACAACTACTGTCATATTGAAACACCTTTACCTAGTAGCAGGTAGGATATTGGAATCAAAAGAGTCAAAAAGAAAGAGTCAAAAAAAAACCCCAAAACATTAGGCATCGATTAATAAAAATGCAGAACAGTGGAGAAGAAACATAGAAGAGAACCTCAGGAGCTGATACTTAAAGGCACACAWCTAGTCTATGCTAAATTGCAGGTCTGAAACAATAAAGTTTCAACTAATTTTTAATAAACTCTTTAAGGTAATTGAATTTAGATTCATACTAAGACTTTACTGTCTATATATAGCACAGCACACTATAAATAGCACACATAAAACAAAATAAAGAAGTCATTTGCAGCTGTATCTCCCTTGATCCACTCAACTAGGAAACATCTGTGGTGTAGTCAGTGTTCTTTTCCATAATTGCTTAATATGGGACAGGATGATATGAAAGCAAAATATGTGTTTGGGAGATTGTAGCTTGCTAATTTATCATGCATATGTTTTAAATGTTTTTAAAAGGTGCATTTTCATCATAGAAAGAAATCATACATCATGGAAGCCAGTAAGTTATAAGATGTCAACTGCTTCCAGCTTCAAAAGCCAGACTCTTTTCTTGATCAGTGGGTGGTGGAAGTTAATACTTTTTAAGTGAAAGTAGAGTTAAGGGATGGGGTGCACAGACAAAATTTGGAATTTATTAAAATAGATAAGAGTTGCTGTTTCTTTCTTAGGAATGTTTTGCATTCAGGTCTTGTAACACATGCTTTTTAAATCTCCTAAATTGGCAAAGGCCTCTGAGAAAGTGACAGCACTGTAGATTAACAATGCTCAAAATTAAATCTGAATTCCATTATTTTTTTTCTGCTGAAATATGAATAGTATTCATTTCTAAATGCAGTTTTCTACCATGCATTTGTTATACCTAGTAAAATAAAACCAAATATATGTACTGCTAGTTAGTAATATTCAGTGTCAGAAAATAATTAAAATTTAGTGCATTTTTCTCCCACTTATAAGAAAGCAAAAGGGATGAAAGGAAAAAGAAGCAAAAGCTTGTTTATGAAGAAAAAAATGTAGGGAATGAATTTACCTGTGAGTGTCTGGGCTTGGTAGAAAAATATCATGTCACAAACGAGTTTTTAAACACTGATTTTTCTCTTCCCATAACAACAATAGTAGCCACCCTTAGCAAAAGCTGTTATTTCATTTATGCTTCTATGTTCTTTAAAAATCTTAACAGAAATTAACTGCGCACCTTTGAGCTAAGATACCTGTAAAGCATGGCATGTCAACTTTAAGACATAACAATCTTATAGGATTTGAATTAATAATTTTGGTTGCCTGATAATTTCTTTGGTTTTACTTTTTTTTCAATAGATAAAATATGYGGGTTAAACAGAGTGGTAACCTTTTAGAAGGGAGGGACTGTGAGAAYGAACTTTTATTGCTCTTATCTTCCTCTTGTTTTCTTATGGGCTGGTCTCAAATATTACTTCCCATCAGTTTTTGATCTGTGGACAAAACAATCTTGATTAAAAAAAAGAAAAAGAATGTTGTTTGACCTCTCATTTATTTGTATTCACATGATTCTGTCACTGAACTGTTGAAAAGTCTACAGAAAAAGTGCAGGATGGTGGTGAGGGGAGGCACTGGGAAGACTGGAGTCAGGGAAGAGGTAAGGAGTCAGTCAACAGAGCCTGTAAATTTTGAGATAGCTGTCTGGCTGGTTTTGTTTTGGGAGTATAGACTTTCTCACTCTTAAGTGACCAAATTATTTTTCTTTTTGTCCGCACTGGACTGTGGAATGATGAGGGCCCCTAGAAGAATAAATTGGAATTTGATGGCTGTGGTAACAGAGGGGGACTGAAAAGTCAATGTGGTTGTTAAAACAAGCCGTTCCTCCCATGTGTTGCCATACACGCCAGCATCAAGTGTTCCTGACAGGAGTGAGAAAATAAGTGAGATAAAATCCCAATGGGATCAGCTTAATTCAGTGATGAAGGTGATGTTGTAAACACCAAGAGAAAGGAGTGAGACCAAAGCAAAGGTGCTATAAGATAAACTCCAAGTATAACACATGGATAACAACATTAAAAATATCTTGTGTTTTTTTTACTTTCCTCTTTGCTCACGAGCAGTTTTTTTTTTTATGACATGTTTTTCATTCACAGTCCCCTCAGACTTTAACAATGTATTCAGCTGGTGTCAGAATTCTTAGAGAGTGACASCTTCTTGTAAATACAATTAAAAGTCACTACAGGATGAATAAAGTATTGTGAAGTAATCCAATAGAGAGTCAGTGGAATTTTGAAAAATAATATGAGTAAATGACAAAAAAAAAATTATTATTGAGGATTTAAATTTAAAATGGCTTAAATAATCCCTCAATTAAGAAGTGTGCCAACCTAAAAAAAATAGAGGGTGGCAAAAATTACAAATATTGTCAGGCAGATAGATCTTTCAGCAATATCTTAGGGCTAGCTCCATCTTCTGCCTAAATCCAGTTTTCATTATTAAGAACTAAAAGAGACATGAAGAGTTTTCTAATGCAAGTTTTATTCTGTCTCTACAGAACACAATACCTCTCCYATAGTCAATGTCCTAGAACTTTTCACAGGCTGAGAGCCTACCTGAGGCAAATTTGGACAGTACAAATATTTTATGAAGGTATTCTGTTCATAGAAAGGCACGTTAGTACGTAATAAGGGCAGTTTTCAGGCTTCCTGTATTTAGGTCAGAGTCTCAGCACATACATAAAGAAAAAGCCATAAGAACTTGTGGGCTTTGTTTTTGTTTTACCTTGTGCCTAGGACAGAGATGTTAAAAAGTCTTCTAAAAAGATAAAATAAGAAAATACGTCTCTATATTAAATATGTTTATTGCCTATTGTTTAWATTTTATATTAATCCAAGACTTCAGACTTTTCCTTGATCTGCAGCAGGAATCAAGATGTTATTCTCTTGCTTTATAAGGGAGAGAGAACAAATGGAAGAAGCAGTAGCTAATGACCTGCTTTATAGATTCAGAAACTTGCCATACTTTGAGCACRTTGCATGGGGCAAGGTCATTCCTTAATAATATTAAAAGCTCATGGAGTCCAGCAGCACTTTGGAAAACTACATTCTTTCCCACTGAGGGGTTCTTTGGGGTTGTCAGTGGTTTTGTTTTCTCCTGCTGTTTCCCTGCCGCATAAAACAGCTTTGGAGGTTTTTTTCTTTTCTAGATTGTAAGTCCTCAGCTATCAGACACTAGGAAGAAGTATTTGGTGCAGAAATCCTTCAAACCTTTTTTTATTAGGTTTTTGCTCGTGGTTATAAAAATCTTAACTTTTTGATTCCAGTGGGTGACATGTGGGTCACTAGCTATGCTTCTAAGAGCCTTTGATCAATAAGAACAGTGATACTGAATATGGAACAGAAGCAAGATAGCAGCGGGAATATGGAAAAGGAAATCACAACAACWGAGGTAGAAGCCAAAAGTCAAGCAACCTGATGTACTCATATTGGAGGAACTAGATAATCTCCCTGCAGTACTGCAAGAACTCACACATGAAGTTGCAGATCCAGCAGCAGAGCTTTTAAATAAATCTTTTAAATCAGGAAAGGTAAAACTGAAATACAGTCAACATAGGATATGTATTTATAAAATAGAAAATAAATAATGGCATACATAGTATGTTACTTATGTGCAAGACTTTAGAACACTCCAAAAATGTAGAGGTAAATGAAAGTGAAATGAAGCATAGATATACCCAACYTGCATTTTACCAAAACAATATGTCTTTTGTAGATGACTGGTTCTCAAAGATAGGGAGATAAAAATCTGTCTAATTTCTTAGAAATCCAGTAAATAATTTTATGTGACTTCATGCAAAGAATGTATCTCGTTATGATAGAGACAATTAAAAATTGCCAGACTTTTCTGAATCAAAATATCTTTATTTAAAAATTGAGTGGTTCCACTAGTGACCGTGACACAAAAAAGTAGGAGCATACAATGATTTTTATTAACAAAGATATAAAGTGTTATTTATAAAGAGAAGGGCAGGAATATCTTAAGAAGGGCTGAGTAACTCTGAGTACACAAAAATTTCACACATGTAATGCGTGCAATAGTACAATAGTAACAAACKGGGTATTATTGAATCAAATGGACTTTCTGCTGTGAGATGAAATGACTGAAACAAATGAGAAGCTGATTAATCTTGRAGAACTAATTGATCATGAGATGAAAATGTGCCTGTATCATGAAGTATTCTGAAGCTAGAAATTTTAATGAAATATTTGTAATCTTAGGTGGGAGCTTGTGAAATATTTCTAGGAGGTTTTTAATAGTTATGCCATTATCAGAGACCTTTTAAATAAGGGGAATTWCAGAAGAGCTTCCCGGTCTGACATATCTGTGCAGTTTTCTGCTTTTCTCTCTATAGATTAATTCAATCTGGATGGGAGCAGCGGAAAACTATTAGCAGAGCAAAAATATTGAAGAGTCAAGCAAAAGAGCTGGCTTGTTTTCGGTGCAGGGAAATGACTGATGAGAAAGCATATTTTTCTCTATCAGTGAGGAGAGAAAAGCTAAGTGAACTGAAGGATGTAGCTGGTATTAAGTTGAGGGGAGAGTAAAACGGCTGGTAATTTATGTAGGATGGAAAGCCCTTAATCATGAGAAGATTTCTAGCTCAGTCTTCTTATATTATCAATGGGTGTTAAAAGCACCCCTGTGGTTTCAAGATAGAACTTGGTAAATGCATTCAAGAAAATACTATGTGATTATGTATGTATTATGGCATTTACTGCCTGGAAAGTGGAATCCACTATTCACCCATCAGTCCTACATTTATTCAAAAACTGKCTAAATCATAAGCTCTTTAACTTAACAAAAAAAAAGTTATAACTTTCGCTTGTCTTTTTTTGCCCTCCAGATCTATTTTGTTTTCAGCCAAGCCTTCCAAAGGTTGAGGGCTACAATCCCATTTATTTTCTGATAAAATTCTCATTTCTGAAATCCTAACAGTACTCCGGGGTCTAAGAATTAGAATTCTGGCTTATAATAACACCCCAAACCCAACCAATTCTATAAGGTCAAAAGAACCAAGAGGCTGACACCTTATGATGACAAGGAACGGACAACTTATAGAGGTTTTTTATACCTCTCCACAAATCTCTGATCTGCACACATTTTGGACACTGGTATGCCATCCTGTTTCCCTTTCCCCATGTCAAGAAGGATAGTGTAGCAACAAGGGTATATTTGGGGAAGGATGCTCAGGGATTTGGGAAGGCATCCATCCATGAGAAACACCATAAATTAGAATAGGACCCTTCAGCCTGGCAAGAGATTAATAAGGAATAATATCACAGATATGTGAAATATAAGGAAAGTTGGTATGTATGCTTCCATCAGTTAAAAAAAAAAAAATATATATATATATGAAGCTAGAATGGGACAGATTCTACACACAAATGAGAGTAGCTTGTTTGTCAGTAGCTTGCAATCAAGATATGTTACTCCTTCCCTCACAATGCTGCCAGACCTGGCTCAGAAAATCTCTGAGMTGTCTGCTGCTGGAGGTAAGCCAGTATCCTGGAGAAGCATTGTTAAAGCTTGACCTGATCTTACACTTTTCCAGCCTTCGCTTCTGCCAGAATCAGCTGTGCAGGATGGAGTCTTGTTTTGACCTGACACAGTCTCTTTTCAAAATAATTTTGATAAATTGAGGAATTGTTCAAGAGAATATTGCTGGGCATTTCAACAGGGTCTGGAGCAATGACCAACTGAGAATTCATCCTTTCTCCAATACGCTACAGTTTTTAAAAAAATCCTCCACAAACCTGTTCACTGGTCTCAGCTGCTTCCTCCCCCATCAGAAACAGTTCTAACTCTTGCCTTTCCTATCTCTCATGTCCAAGAAAACCAAGTTAGGAGGGAGCTGCACTGCAGCTAATTGGAAGGAAATGGAGGAGGTTAAATTCATCCCCCTATTTCATTGCAAATAGAATTGTTCCAGTCCGCATCTCACATGCAGTGCTGGTGAATACGTGTGACAGAGCAGGCTGAGCCTTTAACTGGTGATTATTCACAAGAAACAGCAGACTTGGCTTGCATTTCAGWGGGCAGGCTCTGCTTCCAGTGCTTTGTAGGAAGAGAAAAAAATTATCTGTTTACTTGCAAGCTGAACATACTTTATGTGGAAATTGTGAGGAGATAATCAGTGTGAAATCCCATGCCATGGTTTTCAGAGTAAAGCCACAAAATAAATTAGCAAGGACAAAGCTGGCTGTACATTTGCCTTACCCTATTTAATGGCAATACTATAACTGTTTCCTCAGTATTTTCAAGCTGTAGGATTTATGATGCACTCCGGTGGTTTTGCTTCGTTTCAGGGTTTTTTGACATTACATAAGCAGGAAGAGTTTTGATCTTCTTTATCTCCTTTTTCTTTTTAAGTTTTCTGTATATCAAGCAATATAAAATTGTGACTCTGTGTTTATTTATGACATGTCACCTGATAGGTCCAATAAACRTAGTATCAATGTTATTTGACAGTTTTGACTTTGAAGATGGCTATTACCTCCAAGAAGTGGAGATTTAAGTTCCTTTSAGAAATTTCGGAGGAAGATGCAAGCTTAACTTATTTTCATGTCCAAATACTAGATGCAACTTGCTACCCATTGACTTAAAGCCATAATTTGCAATTAATGCAGAAAGGTTTCCTTTTTAGTCATAGCATTAGTAGGTGCCAAGATGTACACCTGCTAGTTTGCTTGATCCTTGGAGCATAGTACTTGATTTCGCATGCATGTTTAAAAATTCATCAACTTGAAGACCAAAACTAATCAGGCAGCTCTTTTGGTTCCAGTGTACCAGTCTTTCATGGCTATCTGTTATACAACCAGCTTTAACCAGGAYATTTATCCAGCATGGAAATTGGGAGCTACTGTAAAACTCTATCAGTAGCAATGTTTGAAATATGTGCCTTGGTCCCCTGCTGCTAAAGCATTGCAAATTGTCAAATTATATGTGACAGACTGATTGTGATTTGTCTTTTTCATGACAGGAAAAGGTGTTTTCCTTATCCTGGGGGAAAAAGAAACCCCAAAACATTCAGCTACACTGAGACATAGTTCAGATCCTATTTAGCTGTTATTTTGTGAAATGTTAGGGGTGTTTTTAACAGGCAAACATAAATTTCTCCCAAGATAGTATTTTATAATTCATGTTTTTCTTTACCATATTAATAGTGCTGTATAAATTTCATAAAAATTCTGTGATTGCACAACCTACCTGATGACTGATAGCAATGAAACCATTTGTCTCTGAAAGGAAAATTAAAACATTTTATGTTTATTGCCTCTACTGGTGTTCTACAAAGAGAAAGTCATTCACTGAGAGCTACACAATACCTCACTTCATCTGAAAAGGAACATCYATTGTTGTCCTTGGTGGAAAATACTTGTGGTGTGAATAGTGGATGAGGTAAGGCAGCACATTCCAGTGGGAATGCACTGAACATCAGGGATGGCTGTRCTGGAGCCATACTTGGGTGCTGCAGTTGCATAACTGCCCCAGAGGTTTTACTTCTTAGGCAAGATTGTTCTTCACATAATGACCATGTTATAGCTGGCAGAAAATATTCTCCTCTTTCCATCACAGTGTAGGATAGACAACATAGACAACATCTGTTATAAAGATCCTAAAATAGAGCTGATGAGAAATATAAAGATCTTCTGAAAAATAAAACRGGAAGAAAAGAGATACCATTTTTTCAGACAAATGCAAGCATCATATTTTTCTTTATTGGTTAGTTAATGGAACCAGTATATAGTGGTACAATTAAAATAGTTTCACTACCCACTGTTGCTGGAACGTAGCACAAGAGTAAGCTGGAACAATATTAAAAACAACTYCTTCAAGTTTTTGTTAAAACACTCCTGTTCAGGATCACATTTTTAAATAACTACTTGAATTAGTTAAGCCTAGTATTTGCTGACATCTTAATTAGATAATTATATGTTAAATATTCGCTGTCTATAATCTACATCTATCTGTAACTGAAATTCAGCAATTGTGACTAATTGAGAATTCTGCAATGAATCTGGAATCCAAACTGACTCAAGTGTAATTCAGAACATGACTATGGATGCAACATGGCATTCACAACTTTTCTGGGCAACATGTTTCAGTACCTCCTCATCCTTACAGTAAAATTTAACCTAAAGTTACTTTTGGTTTAAAAGTTACCTTTCGTCCTGTCAAACTATAACTATTGTACAGTATGATAATTATACATAACATTTTGGGAATTCAAATCTAGTGTTGGCTCTGCTTAGACTATTCTAGGCACAGCTGTTTATGTTCATTA
>JACDOX010000001.1:12915928-13001125 GCA_014549065.1 Cardinalis cardinalis
TTCCTTTTACAATTCTGGAAGTCTAATATCTGCCATTTGTCCTTTCTCCTGATGTCAACATCCTTGATGTGCTCATTAAAGCACTGTAGCATGCAGCATGCCGAGCTCCACTTCACTGGAGTCAAACATGCCRTCACATCACTCTCTGTGACTGAGAGAGGAACCCCCTCAAATGAGCCACAGACTGCCAGGCAGCAGTACACCCACACAACAGAGAGAAGCTTAGAAAACTGGCTGTCATCTTCCTAGTCTTGATATTTGGCCTATCCCTTGGAAGGGGGATTTGATGAGGCAACGTGGAGACAGTTGTATGAAACCAAACCAGCCCACTGGGGAGGYGCTCTGAGATGTTGCTGCATTTCTGACACCTGCATCCACTGGCCATCCACAAAGGAATGCTTCACTTGGCTGGGCTCAGCCAAACCACACATAACCAGAGCTGCTTTCAGCTGCTGTCATCTGAACCTCTGCTTGTTAAGCCCTTATCAAGGGACAGTGCTGAAAAATAATAGAATTGTTGCTAGAAACATAGCATATTTCACACAGAAAATTCATTTGACCAAATTTGAAGTGAAAGAACTTTGAAATTAAAATGTATATGGCATTTTAATAGTTTCTGTACAACAGCATTTACAATTGATCTATTATGTAAAAACTAACTAACTGTGCTTAATTCATATACTCTTATCAGTGCTTGCCCTTTTTGTCAAGAGTGCAGAATGCATCTCTAATAGGATGTTCAGGTCCTCACCTGCTGTGAAAGACTTGTCAAGAAGAGACTGAGTTTTACATTAACTAGACTGTTCTCTTTTAGAAAAAATACCCCTGCTACCTGTTTGGGATAAKTTTAAGTGTCTTTCAGGTCACCATTATGCCTCAGAGTGCAGTTTGATTTAGAGAAAGAGTAATACCAAAAGCCTATAAATCTAAAAATATACTTCATGTAAACTCAGGTGAGGGAAGTTCTCAGCTGATAGGGAAAAAAAGTCCTCTTCAAATAAAAAATGTTGTTTGTTCTTCTTCAGGGCAGGTGGTAGGCAATGCTCTTGAGGAGATAAAAATGACTTTYATTTCCTTTCCCCATGCAGAAGATCAAAAGAAGAGTAGACAACTGCCAGACTTAATGAGCCATGCTGAAGGGCTGCATTCTGACAGAATTAATGCATCATTTATAAAGCGCTTTGTAGGAAAATGATTTAGCGAATCACATAAGACTTTGATGTCTTGTAACACTACTGCATTTTAATATTCATGCAAAGAATTTAGCAGAATTTACAAATGACAAAACCATGCAKGCCAATAGCTGGAAGAACACGTTGTGGGATCACTGGTGTGGAATGGTTACAATTAGGAGAGTTGGGATGAATCAGTGCACACTGTAAGTTTGGGGACCTGCATATGAGTCCTTACCTTGGACCCAAATATGTGTCACTCAGTGTGGTGGAAAGATAAAAATGGTCTCTGGCAGGGTGTATGCTGCCTTTGAATGGTACTGCTCTGCTCATTCTAGCTGGGGYTAAAAGTCTCTGAGCAGAGAGCTGGCAATCCTGCTCTTGTCCAAAGCACAGGGCCCTGTAATGCAGATCTGCTGTAGAATGTTAAATGCTGTAGAATAAATTGCTGTGCAATAGACCTCTGTGAAGGAGACTGAGTACTCCCAGATCACCCTGTATGCAGCTGCACAGGTCCTGCTTCCAAATACAATATTTTCTTCTGTTGATCAGAGGAGTGGAGCATATCTCCTATGAGGAAAAGCAGAGAGAACTGGGATTGTTCAGCCTGCAAAATAAAAGGCTTCAGGGTGACTTAATTGTGGCCTACAAGAAGGGGCCTACAAGAAAAATGGATAGAGACTTKTTTACAAGAGCATGCAGTGCTAGGACAAGGGAGCATGGATTCAAACTGAAAGAGAGTAGATTTATATTTGATATTAGGAAAAAAAAAATGGTTTTTATTGTCAGAGTGGTGAGGTACTGGAACGGGTTGTCCAGATAATTTGTGGATGTGATTTTCTCTAAGTGTCTATGGTCAGGTTGGACAGGACTTTGAGCCATCTGGTCTAGTGGAGTGTGCCCCTGGCACATGGCAGGGGGATTGGAACTAGATGATCTTCAAGGTCTCTTTTAACCCAGGCCATTCTATGATTCTATGATTCTATGATAGTCTACCAATTTTTCCAATAGCCTGCCACCTTTTTTCAGTAATGAGGTCTGTAGGGTACTAAASAGAGCAGTACTTTTCACATTTTTCCTTGAGACACAGGACTCCAGAATGCCCAGACCTATGCCTCAGGTTTCTCAGATCTTGCAGTGGCTCAGATATTTTCCTCTGATTTCCATCCCAATCTAGGAACTCTGGCCTCTAGCTTAAACATCTTCAAACACAGTTTGGCAAGCGAGCAATGAACATAGCCTTATACAAATTCTTAACCCTAGTCACTTTGCTTTTAAAAAGGCACAGATGAATCAGAGGGCTCTGGAAGAACATGCAAGTCCTAAGGCAGAGCTTTGCTTAACCTATTCTTCATCTTTTTGCAGTGAACACCCCAGGCTAGGTGAAGTTCCAGTTCCCTTGTCTGCCCTGGCAAATTCTTGTTAAGCRGCAGGACACCCAAAGTAGCACCTTCTAATGTGGTCTCACTCCTGTGTCTCCTTTTTCCATAAATCCAGCCTAAGGACATGTAGTTACAACATGCAAGTTATATTGTTTGATCCAGCAATTGAATATGAGTTCCCAATGCCTCTGTATGGTTTTGCCATTCACTTTAGCTCTAAATCATTCTTTCTGGGCAAAACAGCTGTCTGAAGTACTTCACAGCACGTTCCTTTGTCTTCAAATGCACAGGATTCCAGCATATTGCAGAAAGTGGAATTCCTACTTGGAGCCAGAAATATCCTAGCTTATCAGAGAGGAAATGGGCACTGAGCTGTGTCTGGATTCGTGGTKCATCCCTGACATTTGCTCCTGAACCTGCCAGTCTGCCAATATATGCAGTTTTGTGTAAAATTTTGCTAGAACTAAATGTACTGGCAATCCTGGTGTGAGRAGTTCCAAAACTCAGTTTTGAGATCATTGCATGATTTCACTGCATCAAGAATAGCTTAAGAGGGACTCTTCTCATTGTTTTTGCACTTTGCCCTGGGGATAAAAAAGTATTACCTTTTTCYTCCTCCCTCAGTGAATACGAGGATTTATATCTTCCTTGGAAAGATCTAGCTGATGCTGGAGATGGCTTAATGAATATTTTTTCATTTCCTGTGGTCTGCRCTACATTCTCTAGGAAAAGGCGGAAAGAAAGGTCTCAAACAAAAAACTATAAGTTTTTCACTACAAAACCACAGCAAAATGATTCTTTTGACCCCCTCTGGCAGCCTGTTTTTACTGATTGTGCCATTTTCTAAGCCTCTGAAGAAATTGTTCTTTCAACAAGTTAAAAGCTTGCTTGGTTTTCCTGCATGCTCTAATGGAAAGATAAATATGACTTCTTTTTTTCCTTAGTATATAGCATGAAAATAGAAAAGATCATTGGGATTTATGTGGAAAAGTGTGGCTGGCTTCTAGTATTGGATTATGAAATGCAGTTTGGGATCACTAAAAACAAACATATATTTTGAAAACCTGATTAAGTACTTATTTTGGAAGGTCAAATATGACAAGTAATGTTTTTAACTATTTTTAATGATTCTTTTTAAGTTAAAACTTTTGCCATTTCAGAGGAAATCACATTCAACTCGATTTTGGCAAATAGTAGTGCAGGAAAAGTATTTTTTAGTGCCCATAATTGCTTGARGAATACCATTATTTAATGGGGTTTAGAGAAAAAGAACTGTGTTTAGATGAGGGCTTTTCTTATAACTGCATTTCAGCAAAATCAGAATAAAACACAGTTCATTCAGAATGTCTTCATTATGTAATATCTCCTGGAAGACTGAATAAAGAAATAAAAGCATCTTAATGTGTCATACAGAAGTTTAACCTTTTATGATATGACTAAATGGAGAAGGATTTTGAGAACATCATTTCAGGTACTGACTGTTTAACAATTTATTAAAATCTCTTCACACTTCAGTAMACTTTACATATTGTGGTTTTCATTCATTTTCTCCTTGACAGGTTGAATGAAAATATACAACACAGCTCTTGTATATTCATCTCTACTCTTTATGRTTGTTTTCCTTTAAACGAACAAGTATTATTGGCTTTTATTCAAATCTATAAGTGAAAAAAACCTGATAATACAATTCAGGCAACACAGGAGGATGACACATATCTCTGAATACATTTGGAGATAAAGTACTTGAAATTGAGGACCATTTTAAAATCTGCTTCTGTTAACAATCATATTTCTAGACCACATTCATTCATGTAATGTACCCAATGTGTTACCTCTGAGTAGTAAAATTGTTCTTCATTCACAGAAATGCATCATAGTCTGTCGGTTTTCAAACCTAAATTGTTCTATTGCTTAAACTGTTCTGACTTTTAAAAAAGCTCCATCAAAACAGCTTTAAATAGTACATAGGTTTATACTCATAAAAGCGGATAAATGAAAATACACATAGCTGAGAAGCACTTTTACATTCTGTGTGAAACTAAACTGTGTTTTTCCATTTCCCTAAAATAGTATATTATTTTGGTTTTGAGCTGAGCAGACTGTTGTTTCTCAAACAAAAATTTTACTGATCATTTTTAGAGAGCTTATTTCATTTTATTGAGTAATGGTTGCATTTACAGTTCTACTCATATGTTCTGAGGTGTTTAGAAGAGCTCATAATGATAAAAATATTTCTGTGGGAGCACAGAATGTGAAGTCTGGTTTGTTTGGGTTTCACCTAACAAATAGTGGGATGCATCCATTTTTTGTCACCTTTGCTGATATTTAAGCAGAATGGATACAATCAAATAGAGGTGTACCTATTCGTTAATGAGAAAATAGTTTAATTTTACTCACASCTTTTCTCCAGCTCCTGTTTATCACATACTCTCCAGTAATGGTCAGCAGCAAAAAGAAGCTTTTGTTTTGTAAGTCAATGGAAAACACCCAAAGTGAGAATCCTAGAAGATTATCTATCTTCACAAGCTCATTTGGGGTTTTGACATTACTTTGTTAAGGGCAAAATGAAACTTTTCGAATATTTATTTAGGTTTTTTACTTAATTAACCAAGTAGGTTATCATGTTACCTGACACCAAGAAATGGAGCTGTTTGTGTGGTAAATCACTTTTCAGAATGAAGTAAATACTGGRGAGATTAAGTGTAAAACAGGTGTGCAGGATTCTTTCCCCATTTACTCTTAGATCTTCTAAAATCTCTCTGGCAAGTAAATGAAGTGTAAAGGCAAACTGAAGTAGACTCCCAAGGTCTTTCCTTATGACTTTCTCATCCATGGTGGCTGCAAGAGGCTGCAGAAGACTGAGGCTCAGCCACATGGGTATGTGACCAGACTGGCCTTTGCTTGCAAAGGACCCATAAGGAACAGAGCACAAAGCCAAGCAACTCTGAGGATATCACTGCTTTTACTAGAGGCAGARTACTAGAGTACTAGAGCCCCACAAGACAGATCAAACTGCGCCCATTCTTTACCTCTCTGACATCCTTTTTATCTAGTCTTATATGCTTAATTTCAACTTTCCATCTCACAGGCTGGTTTGCAGTCTTCTGGGATTCATAAGAAGGTCCTACAGTGCACAGTCTTATCCTTCCTCACGACCAGGCCCTAATTCCAAAACAGCTCTAAGTCATGTTCATACTTCACAAAAGAGCTTCCTTGAGCAAATGACTAAACTTCAGGCATTTTATAGCTCCTGTGGATTTTTCTGACCACTCATGAGACATGAAAATATCTGGGCTTAGAACTTCTCCTTCATTGCTGGAAGATAGGGAAACAGAAAAGATGGGAATGATGCACATTTTTCTATCCAGCTACCCTTTYTGCACTTTGGACGAGACCTTCAGTCTCACTGTAGTGCAGAGAATTGTTACTTTAAAACATTTTGCTGTAAACGTAGAGGGAAGGACTTGACTTTTAGTTCCATTCCAAAGTCATCCCCTAGTAAATTGTCTAAAACTTTGTCTTTAAATCACCAGCTAGGGTGATGTAAGAGAATTTCACCATCTTGGTGGTAGAGTGGGATGAAGTCTGTGTCTCTTTGACGTGTGGCTCTCATGAAATCCTCTGCCATGAGTCTATATCCTTTTGAGGTTACTTTCTGGGAAACTTGAAGGTCAGTAGTTGCTCACAATCACACAGGGCTGCCTTTTCAAGACAGTRCTTGGTTTTAAACTAGAAGGCTTTGTATTTCTATACTTCAGAGTAGAGTAAACAGCAAGTCAAATGTGCATATTTGTCACCTGACACTATTTTCTKCTTTCTCACAAGGCAGTTATCTCGCTGCTTTCTTTTGGGAGGCTGGCTTAGTGCTTACCTCAAAGTCTCCTAGCTTCACTGTTTCTTCTCWAACACCTACTGCTGCATCAAGGTCTATTCAAAACTCTGTTCCTTGTTTYCACTTGCATGAACTTGACATGAGCTGTGCTTTCTAGTGTAGAGAGAAAAATGGTGCTGGTCCATCAGCTCTCAAGCTGTGCTGTTCATTTGGTGGCTGCCTAGTCACAGGGAAAGCCATGAGTGACCTACCTGTGTGATTACTGCCTGTTCTTTGTGTTGCTTTCTTCTTTTACTATGAATGAAAAAAAAAGAATCTCTTAAATTGAGTTATATAATCATGTAGAAATGCTTGGGGGAAAGCAGAGTATATATGTAYGTGTGTATATAGATATGTGCATTATATAATATATATTTATAACTATATAGATTTGCCTTATATAATGAAAATAATTATGTTTGTGGGCCTGTGTCTGTCACAGAAATTATATCCTTCCTGTAGCATGTTCCCTGCATAATCTTGTTGTTCTCCAGTTGAGGTGAGAATGAATTAGCCTTTGCTGTCTCCTCTGTCACTTCTTGTGACAATTCTCTTGGGTTATTCTTTAGTATGGATCTATCTACTGCCAATTCTAGCAATCTCAGTGCTAAACAGATGCCATTTTTTGCTTTGTAACAAGACCCCAGCTCTCTCACACCAAGTGACAGCATTTCCAATGGACTTCTAATCAGAAGTTTAGTGATACAGCATCTCTACTGGTAAAGTACAAAAGAGGCTCTGAAGGGTTTCTTTGTCTCACTAGGATTCCAAACCAACAGATTATTTGAATGTAACTGAAAGAGCAGAAAATGACGAATAAAATTAATTCCTTTTCTGGATTGAATTTTCCTCAGACTATTTTTCACAATTTTGGAGCTACTTCAATCTTCTTGATCATTTTAAATACAAGTGTTTGTGGGCATACATTGTGTTCTGTCGTTCTAAATATCACCCTATTTATAATTAAGGTGCAGCATAAATCATGGACAAACACAACAAAAGCAAATAATTTATCCTAGAGATGAAAAATTTCAAATAGAAATTTCCTTTTAGAGTTGGCATGCACTTCATGCTTAAGAATAAATGTGATTATGATATAGATAATCTGGGAAAAACATTATATGTAAAATCCATACTGTTTATATTTTTAAATAGTCATATTTTATTTTAATAATTTTATTCATTTGAGCCTGAGGTGCAAAGTAACTTTAGATCTAAGAAGCATGAACATAACACAATAAGGACTGTCTTAATGGACATATGTTGCAGTCCTGAWGCAATGATGTTTTCTATCCTTCTCYATAGTTCCACTTTTATTCAGTATCAGACTGTACATAGATATTTCCTCCACAAGATGGTGAGTACAGTGTTTGTGTTAAGTAAATGACCATGCAGATTATTGACCAATGATGATGCAGGAGGCTTCTGCCAGCTTATGGTGCTGTGGAGTCTTTTAGAATTACAGTAATACTAACCAAGGTAGTTGTGTCCCTGCTCCCTTTGGCCAGCTGTGCACACATCTGTATTCCAATCAGATGAAAGTTATTGTCCAAGTATTGTCCAAAAAAAAGGAATTTAATAACTTTATCTCATCAAGTTCTTCACAGCCCAGTTTTGAGTGTGTCTTATCTTGGACWGCTTATTTTGTAATAAAATCAGGGATCAGTAGAGTAGTAAAATCAYAGAATATGCTGAGTAGGAAGGGGCTCACAAGGACCATGGAGTCAAACAGTCAGCTAATTCTACCAAACCTTAACTCTAACATTTTCTCTCAGTAGGCTAAAAAATAGATTTAAACAATCTCACTTGGATACTCTAACTCAAATAAATCCAAAAGGCTGCAATATTTTACTTATACAGAAATCCAAAACCACTTTGGAAAGCAAAAATAAGGAATTGCATGTTTCAATTCCTAGAAATGAACCATTCATAATACACATACTATAACTAACTAATGTGTAAATCATAGTATAGCAATCATTCTGTTCCTAAATAGCCGATGAAGCAATTTCCCTTCAAAGGGAGAATAGGTAACTCAGGTTAGTTGATGTTCTGTACCCAGAGGGAATATCACTGTTGATATTTTTATTCTAAACTGTGACCTAGTGCCATCTCTAAATCAAAATTCATTTATCTTTTTTCAAATAGAAAATTTTTCTTTCATTTTTTAGATGAAGCTAGTAATTTTCCTTCCTGACTTTCACTGACAATCTGTCTATCCCTATGGAAGATATGAAACATGGGAGAGCTATATTCTCTTTTTCTCAACACAGCAAAATTTTTAGATGGCAATTCTGTCCATTATCGTGGCAGCATTTTCATCAACACATCTAAACAGAGATGCTCACATGGATTTTGTTTTAATTTTGCCTAGATTAGTATGAATTCTAAGACTTGGGATTTTATAACGCTACCAGATAGAACCTCCAAGGAGAATACCTTGTTTTTCCAGGGCCATCTTTCTTGATGTATTACAACTCCTGATGATGTGAAAAGTACCCTCCCATTCCTATTGAGAACACATTCCTAGCAAAAGATAATTAAGAAAAGTAAACACTTACTTTTARAATGGTTGCATTTTATAACTACATCAAAAGCTGAAAGACTTCTAAAGACTGAAGAAAAAAAATATTGTTTTCTTAAAGCTGAAGTATTACCAATTCTTCTCAATAACTCAGAAGAAATAAGTTCAGGGAACTCTAGCAAGTACCAACTTTCTGAAACTTCAGCAAGTTATTTTAAACAGGTCTCTTAGTTTCCTTCACTTTGCTGAGTATTGGGATATTTGAATCATTTAACTTCTTGAACTGAATTATTTTGTGCACCACAAGCCAGATTTTGCAATATCAACAGCTCATCATGAAACAGAGCCAATGCAGCACCAGGAAATAGCTGCAGCAAGAGAAGAAACAGATTTATTTAATTTTGCACACATATTCCTTAGAAATCAGTGATGAGGGTAAAGAAAATCCAGAACACGTATAGTTTTCCTAAAACATGTTTGGATAAAATTAATTTCATATTTGGGAAGTTTTCCACAGACTACTGAAGGCTTAGTAGCAACTGTTGCCAAAACTTTAATTTCAGTCAGTTTTATGGCCCTTGCCTTATTCCTTAAAGTATTTTTTTCAAAGAAGAGTTTTAGAAGACAGTCAGCAGTCAAGCTTTTAAAGTAGCAGGAATCTTTAAGAAAGATTTTTTTAATGCTATTTGAGATTTTTTTTTTCCTTCTTTGGAAATACAATTAACATCCATGCTTAAATTTATTAATTATGAATACTGAGTGTACRCATATTTGTTGTCTACCTCTGTATCAAATTCTATAAGAGCAAAAAGTTTTGCTTGAAAAATGATTTCTGCAAGAGTTACAGGAAAAAAGTATAATCTAGACAGCTTTCTGTGGCAGARTTTCACACAGTTTCCTAATTCTATATAGTCATATTTGTAGGGATGTATGGATAAGAGACAATTTTCCCATTTGACAGTTTCCAACTATATGAAAAACCACTGCAAGRGACATGAGAAAGATAACATACATTATTTCTGTGTGAGGTTCTTTTCACTCTTTTTATCTGTTAGTACCAAGGATTGTCACATTTGGAATATCTAATTATCTAATCTGAAAAAAAAAAGTGATTTCCCACAGTTACGGAAGTGTCATCTTTGCATGATTTCTCTCACCTTCTGGAGCTTGTTTATTTTATGTGTATATATAATAACTGCAGTACATGTCTCCTAGAGTACCCCATGGCTAGCACTGCATTAAAAGAAGCTTTCTTCAGTTTAAAGTGAAGTAAAACCAGAGAGAGATGTGCTCTGGAGTAATAAGGAAAACATGAAGATTGAAAAGTACTTAACATTACTTACAGCCGTGTTTGCAAATGCCACAGACCATTCACAGATGGAGGGKTTTTTCTGTGTTTAAAGTCTTTATTGTCCACAAGAAAGACAAGAAATATTTCCATGAAGATGTCAAAGGATACCAGGATGGTCATTAATACTGGTGTACTGAATGRGAAAGAGAAAAGGCAGAGTCAGGAATGCTTGTAATGCTGCAATGCAAACATGACCTGCAGCACAGAGCCCAACAGCAACAGGGAATACTGYAGAAACTGGGCCCATGAGTCAACTCCTTTTCTGTCACCATGGTCTCATCCCTTTCAAGTGCCTTTTAGCACTGYCTAGCTGAGAGAAGCCAGAATTTCAACAGTAAACACATAATCTCAGGTATCACTATTGTAGAGAGAGAGAGAAATGCTAAATGTCGGGTTTGCTAGCCAGCAGAGTAAGGGTACACCTGCTCCCAACTCCTTTATAAAATTCTTCTAAACACCAGAGATTTTTAAGGAGCAGGGAGATTTACCAACACTTTGTTACACAGTGTTGTAGGACTAAAGGCAGATGCAGTCAAGTAGAGTTTAGTTATTATCGCTAAACATAGGGGTTGTTTCAGAAACATGACCTCCAGGGAGGTTGAACAGYYSAAGATTCAACTCYRAAACMTCTTCAAGGCCAACTGCTTCTGTATGGGAAACAGAAGGTCACAAAATCCACTCTTCAGACTAAATAAAAGCAGCTACTTMATCTAAGAGATCAGTTTGGTAGATATACTAAAACACAGAACAGCATTATCCAAAGAGTAACAATGTTCTATCAAAAAGGACAAGAAAGGGAGGGGCAGGTAAGCAGCTTTTATAATCATAGAACCATTTAGATTGGAAAAGACCTTTAAGATCAYGAAGTATAACAGTTTCTGTAGTGCTGACAAGTTCACCAATAAACCATATCCCTAAGTTCCACATCTAAGTTCCTCCAGGGATGGTGACYCACCCACTTCCATGGGCAGCCCGTTCCAATGCTTGAAAACCCTTTCCGCGAAGAAATTTTTCCTAATAKTCAATCTAAACTCTCTCTGGTGTAATTTGAAGCCCTTTCCTCTTGTCCTACTGCTTGTTACCTTGGGAAGAGGAGACCAACCCCCGCCTTAMTACAGCCTGCTTTCAGGTGGTTTTAGAGAGTGATAAGATCTCTCCTGAGTCCTTTTCTCCAGGCTGAACAACCCCAGCTCTCTCAGCTGCTCCTCGTGAGACCTGYRCTCCAGACCCTTCCCCAACTCTCTTSCCCTTCTCTGGACATGCTCCAGCAGTTCGATGTCCTTGCAGTGAGGGGCCCAGAACTGAACMCAGGATTCGAGGTCTGGCCTCACCTCAGCTGAGTACAGGGGAACAATCACTGCCCTGGTCCTGCTGGCCACACTATTGCTGGYACAAGCCAGGTGCCATTGGCCACCTGAGCACACATTCATGTTCAGCTCATGTCCAGCTGCTGTCATGGCTCATGTTCAGCTGCTGTCAACCAGCACACCAGGTCTTTTTCCAATGGGCAGCCACTCTGCCCCAAATCTGTAGCAGGGCATGGCATGGTTGTCACCCAAGTCCAGGATTCAGCACTTCATCTTGCTGAACCTCATAAAACTGGCCTTGACTCATCAATAAGGGTGTCCAGATTCATCTGCAGAGCTTCCTGCCCTCCAGGAGACCAACACTCCCATATATGTGCCAGGTCATGACACTCAAGACAATTTGTTMCACATTGTGCTGGTTTTGATTTTCTCTTAAAGACCATAGTACTGCAAGACTTGATTATTTCAAGGTCTAATGTTAGAAGTCCATTTTGAAGGGATGGATAATCAGTTGCTTGGACGTATATCACCTTTTTATTATCAGAGAATTATTTCTTGCCAAGACCTTTATATGGGTTACAACTGCCCTTTCATTAGCATGGTTTCTCAGTGCCTGCCAGTAATAYTCTGGGAGACATGAGTGGCACCTGCCACATGAGGTTTTTATCYTCTTATCCTCTCCCCAAAGCAAAAATTACTCATGAAGGAAAATATATTTCCCTGGTAGGTTTTAYTTTGTCATATGTACATGCAGCAAAGGGCTTGTGTTAAATAGAGCTAGGTCAAAGAAATTATGACTTCTAGCTCCTGTAGGAGTTCATTTCACTGTCTTGCACTGGATTTGAAGRTCTCTTATCTGGTTCAAAGACTCTTACCCTTGAGGGAAACAGTTGGATTACAATTGAGGGTCAACAACTTGAATGGGAACATACCTGTTTCATAAGACCCAGAAGTTTTTAATTTAATGACTTAATTAATCCTTGTTCTTCAATTAAAGATCAACCATTTCTTTTCTTTTTTCTCCYTTTATTAACAGAAGATATTCTGTGGGGTTTTTCTTCTTTTTGATCAAAGCATCTGAATGACTGGGTATGATGAGATGAAATTTTATAACTATTCAGTTCTGCAGAGCTGTTTGTCTGCCAGTTCACAGTACTTTTTGTTGTTTTAAAAATTTGCAATTTCATTTTGGTTTCTTCTCTACTTTTTTACAGGAGAGAAATATATCTCCTAAATTAAAAAGGCTGAAAGGATTAGGGAAGGGAAGAGTTTCAAGTTTCTGAAAAGATACAGCTGATTATAAGATGAAAAAGATAACTGAGTAAATACTTATACTTTTAATACATATTTGTCATGCTTTATGCACTGTTTTTTATCCTAAGCATTATCTTTCTTCTACCAGTTTGCTTACGGTTACACTCAAATAAAGTAGATTCACTTTCAGCATGATTTATTACAATAAGTAAAGATAGATATCATATGCTATTAAGTTACTTGTATAGTGATGTCAAACAGGTAATGAATGAAATCACTGAAATCCAAAGTGTAATAACAGAGCAAATATTTTKATTTGAGCCAAAGTACTGCCACTGTGAAGAAGTATTGGGATAGAAGGACATTAGAGTTACCTTTCAACTAATGAAATATGAGGAAGTCCCTAATGAAAAGAAAAAGAAAGAAAATAAAAAGTGCAACTGAAAAAATATAAATTAATTTAAAGGATTTTGAGTTCACAGCAAAGTACCAAAATGTAAGCAAAATGTGCACAGGTAATTCTCTCCTCAAAGTTCTAAGTTTACCAAAAGTGAAATTCCAGCCCCCTGAATGTAGGCAGTACAATGGGTTAGGGAACATTTATGTGAATGAAGCCATGCTCCTCTATCAGTTCTGTTTCCTTCCTTATCTTGTACTCAGGCTGGCTAAGAATGTTAAACACTCTTCTGTCTTCTGGCTAAGACATTAACATTCTGGCTAAGAATGTTAAACACTCTTCTGTCAGTGTGAGCCCTGTTTAGGAAGAAATTCCACAGTCAAAACACATGGGGATCAGGTCTAAATATATTATACCCAAACCCCTCGTTCTATATATGAAAAATAAGACAGAATTATCAGATTTACCTAGAATAGGCAGAGAACATGGTGAGACTGTGTGATATATCTTAAATGTACGTTTTTCAGAACCAAGACCAGCAGGWCAAAAGAGATGATCCTCCCTATCTTCTACTCCAGTGTTGTGATATCCCATCTGGAGTTCTATATCAGGGGCCTCAGCACAGGAAAACATGGACCTGCTGCAGCAAGTCCAGAGAAGGGCCATGAAGATGCTCAGAGGCCTGGAGCACCTCTCCTCTGGAGGCAGGCTGAGGGAGCTGAGGTTGATCAGCCTGGAGAAAATGAGTGTCTGAGGGGATTTTATAGCACCTTCCAGTACCTAAAGGGGCTAGAGCAGAGCTGGAGAGGGACTTTGTACGAGGGCATGTAAGTGACAGGACAAGGGTTGATGGCTTTAAACTGGAAAACGGTAGGTTTGGGTTCAATATTGGGAAGAAATTTTTCTCTGTGAGGGTGCTGAGGCACAGATACAGGCTTCCCAGAGAAGCTGTGGATGTTCTATCCCTGGAAATGTTCAAGGCCAGATTGAGTGGAGCTCTGTGTAACCTGCTCTAGTGGAAGATGCCCATGATCAGGGCAGGAAGATTGGAAATAAATTATCTTTGAAGTCCCTCCTGTTCCAAGCCATTCTATGACTCTGTGAATCACTCCAGCATTGTACATATCTCTAATTAACAGATTAGCAGTGAGTCTTCTAGACAGACTCTAGTCTTGGACAAGGGGTTCTTGCATCCATACTAAAGAAAGGAATTATGCATTTCCCTTTCTATATCTCTGAAAACATAACTTCAAACAGTGAAGCAGAAATTTATCCCAGGCACATATAAAATTGTTTTTAAAGTCTGCTTTTCTTCCAAATATTTCAGTGATTTATGGATTTATACTAATCACACCCCTTGGAACTTTTTGACATGTAATTTTCGGTAAATACCAATATTTTAATCCCACWGTCTATTAACAGTTTTGATACTGATTATTTTAATGTAAGACCTAGGGAAAATGAAGTAACAAAAACTTTATCTTTTCTAGGACTTWAGACTGTAAATATATTTATGTATATGTATAAAATGGTAGCTGTAGTCTTGCTGTGCTTGAAATCAGACCAAGAAGAGGCTCCTACCCTCATTTCATTTATATGTAAGGAGTGATACTCCCATCAAAATCTCAAGTCATACAGGCATACTGTCAGAGTGCTCAGGAGAGAAAAGTAATTGGGCAGGGACCTTTTCTGGCTGATGTTCTTGATATGTAAGAAAGGTGGAAGATGAGAATAAGAGAGATGACAGGAAAAAAAAAAAAACAGGAAAAATCTGCAAGCCRCAGTAGATATCTTTACATTGTGTTTTGAGAGATGTCCAGATAGTGAACATGGAAACATGGCTCCAGGTATTGCTTCCCTGACAAGATGAGACAGCACCTCTCAGGCACAGTTAGGGGTTTGTGTGCYGTTGATGCGCTGTTAGCTCAGCGTGAGGCACTTGGGATGATCTCAGGCGCTCCTCCATTCTGTATCTGCAGGCTGCCTGCAAGCATTTCTGCAATCACTGTAACTGCTGCCCAGGAGTTGTCTGCATATACTGGAGACAAGCAGAGTTGGAAATATGCCATGTTTCTGGCTTCTTCAAGGCTCCATTTTTAGACTTTTACATCTTGACAAAGCCAAAGACTGGTAACATGATCCTGAAAAAAACTCCAGACCCCCTAGTGAAAGTGTTTGTGTCAGATGTTGATTGCCAGAGATTTGGTTTAAATTATGAAGGATTTTTGAAAGCAAAAATATATGGACAAAATAACCTGAAATTAAAGAAAATCTTCCTTAAAGACAAATTGATCTGAGGACRGGAGAAAGAAAAGGTGTGTAAATACTAGTTAGAGTGGCAGATGTTTTGAGATACAGTGAACCCTTCTTAATGCCATCTCTCAAAAGCAATAAGCAGTAATAATGCTTAGCTGACATAAATAAATCCTGTGCCTATCTTTTAATATTAATATGGTGCAAATCTGTCTACAACTCTGTGWAAAGAGAGCTGCATCCTCAGCAGAGCTGTGCACCTTCAGAGACATGCAAGGCCTACAGCCAGGCAGGCAAGACACATCTTGTCTTTCTCCAGCTGTGCTCCTGCTTGTGGGTTAGCAGAAGACAAAGGGATAGCATTTTCTGCCCTGTGATTCTAAGGCGTGTAATTAACCTGCTTCTGTTTACTGGATAAATGAATGCTCCTGGGAGAGTGAACTCTTCTTCTTTGAGGAGTGTAACAAATAAACAAAATGAACTGGCTGTTTAATCAAGTAATTGCCCTAACGATGCCCTCCTAGGCACAAACACTGGTGGGTTTGGGAGAGAGCTTGAGTGTTGTTGACTTTTGGTCATGTTACAAAGGCCATTTATTTACTCAGATTTCTCCTCAGAGAAGAGCTAAATGGGCAGAGTTATTTCCTCTGATCACAGAGAACAGTTTTTAACATTCTGGACAATTCGGTAATATTTTACCACTCTGTAGTTTTCCTTTTATTAGCTTATTTTAAAAATAATATTTTGGAGATGTATTCCAGCTCACTAATAAAATAAAACAATTTTAAGATGAATGTACATATTTTCTGGGTCTATGAATGAAATTAAAAAKAAAAATTAAATATTAATTCAATGGGTTGCCTAATTTCAGATCAATATGGAGTCCGGAGGGCYGTATTTATAGGGAATTCACAGAGCCAACATAAATCCATGGCCAGTTGGGTTCAAAGGCAGAAGTGAAATACTTCCAAGACAAAAAAATACTTGCTGTTTAATTATTAAATTCTTTTCATACTGTCTTTCTTTTCAAACTTTGGTCATCCTTGGCAATTTTTTAAACAGCTGCAGTCATAAAGTAGCAGTCCTCAGCAAATACCCACCAATACCATTGCCCCAGGAGTATAATAAATCCAGWGAAATTCTTTACACCAACAGAATAAACAACATGCTCCTACAYCTCCTTCAAATCTGAAGACTGAAACTGTTTTTTCATGGCATAGAATAGAAAATAATGGAAAGGTTGAGAAAGGACAAACTGATATAGCTTATGTGGGAAGGGACAGCTTAACAAGGCAGCCCCCAAACTATGCTCCCACAGRAGCTGCAACAGGCTGCTGAATTGTTGTCTGCATCTGGAAGAAAGGAGATCCAACATCTCCTTGTGCAAAGTCTATTAACCCTCTCACAGGGATGTTTTTCTTGTACACCTTTGGCTGCACTTGCTTTCKGCAGTTACAATTAATGGCTCCTGCTGAAAAAGTAACTCATGRTCATACACACCAATCCTTCCTCAGCTCGTGAATGAAACTGCTACTTGACATTAGATAAGAGCAATGAGATGAACAATGATCTTATCTCCAAAATTGCTTCTCCTCAGACAGTCRCTGCCATTTTCCTCTCATTTGGTTAGAATATGTCACGTCTTCTCTTCCTCCATCAGGCTTTAGAGYTGTTGATCTTAGAGGAACTCTTTGCGTGCTCTAAGTGGGCAGCTGGTGACTGTCTGGGGGAAGTGGGCTCTCTGTCAACTAGACCAGAACCTACAACACTACCAGCTTCTTGTCGGTTTTAGTAATTTAGTTTCTAAGTCTTGGAGTGCAGTACCAATGTGTTACCTTGTCATCATTTTTAATCCCATTGTGCCTGAGCTGCGCTCACTTCTGAGTACCACTGTAGTGTTTTTCAAATGGTAGCTGATTGTCTCTCCTCTGACAAAGTGATGTCTGTAATTTGGGGCTGTGTGACAAATCTGCCTCCCTGGTCAGTGGCTTAGCTAATGGTTCATCCAACCAGCCAGACACAGATGCAGCTAGYCAGGCAGAGACAGGAAAATGTGTGGGAGTTTTTTTAATAATGTGGTAACTTATTAATGACACTGCTTGCATTTGGAACTTTTGTAACTCATCAGGGAGTCCTATTATTCCCATGTATATAAAAGGGGGATAAAAATACATATTGTCCTTAAATCTAGACTGAGAATAACTCAGTAGACTGTCCCAAAACTCGATCTCATCAACATTTTTGTCAGATAATGTGATACAAATAAAAAGATGCAAACCAGCTGCTTGCCATTGTTTGCAAACAGTTTAAAACCAATTTCAAAAAAATTAATAAAAACTTCCTGTATCTTTTGTAAGTGAAGATTTTTCCTGAGCATACTCACACAGAATAATGGTCTGTATTAGGGGAACAGTCATCTGTGTAAGGATTGGAGTTATAATCTCTTGTACTTATCCTTGCTGGCTGTCCAGCAGGTCATAAACTGGGAATTTGTACTGCACATTTGCTAAAAGTTTATGGATGCAGTCCAGTGGCTCTCCTGATGTTCCCTCYCTTACTGAAGCATGCTGTAATGGCTAAGGTTGTGCATAACCTGCTAATGAGGTCATATAACAGTTGCTCTGTTACTCTCAGTTGTTACAGGAACCACAGTTCATTCTTTCAGGCCTTTTTGTAAGGCATTTTGTGATAGTTTAACAGTGAAGGAACTGTGTCTGACCAAATTTCATGCAGGCATGGGAGAGTAGTAAAGAATACACACACCATGTGTAGCAGAAGAACACAATACAGTGTTCTTTGGGCATAGTATCTATTCCTTCTTTCAAGGACACCTCATGTCTAACTGGTAGCTATTTCATGATCCCCATTTTTCTTAATTTGTTTATATTTATGTTAGTGTGTTAGACTGTTTTACTCCAGCAGGAACTCTTAAATGAAAATGTTGAATTCAAATATATTAAAGTCTTCACACAAGATGACATCTTTTTTGCTATTACTCAGGCAGGTGCTAAAGAAATGGGTGACTTTTAATGCTTATAATGAGCACCACTCTAGAAAATCAGAGGATGTAAGAGGTTTTATTTTATTTCACAATTTTTTTCCATAGACGATATGGCTAACCACTTTAACAAACCTACTGCCTTGTTCAACAACTTGGCACAAACTTCAAGGGGTTACTCCAGCTGCATCTGATCGATCCTTGCCACAATGAATAGAGATTAAATGGACCTTCTGGTATTATGGGTGTCTGTCTTCTTTTATTTCTACTGGACTACAAAAACTGCCCTTCACACTGGCCAGTTTTCAAACATGAGACTACAAAGTGGGGATTAATCTAAGGGGGAAGCGCTTTTTATTGGATCTAAATGTTTTTTGCTATAGAAGCAGAACACAAAGATCTRGCAAGAAAAATAAACACACATTTTCTTAATTTATCTTGACATGAGAATTCAGTGTATCCAAGAGAAACTTTGTTTACTTCCTTCTCTAAATACATTCCTTTGAAGTCAGAAAAACTAAAGGTATTTGATTTGTGTCCAATATTCTCAGGATCCCATGCCCAGTTGCAGCAATCGTTTTTTACATATTCTCTTTTAAGATGAGCTAATGAGTCACTTTCACTRCACTCATTTATGTTCTATGATGGCATTTCAGAAATCGCATTGTACAGAGTTACATACTCAGGCTCACACCTATGCAGAGGCAGTGCAAATTGGCACCACAATTATGTTTGCCAGGAAAGGGCACATTTTCAGAGCATACATAAGTTTATCTACAGTCAACAAAGTAACAGAGTCAGAGGTGTACACCCAGCTGAGCAAGATACTCAAAAAATACCTTTACATAATGAAAGGAAAATTCTGGAAGGCAGAAGTTCATGTGCAAAGGATATAAGGTGGAAAAATTGTGCTATTGTCTTAATTAAATCCATTTTCAGTACTGGAGGTTCAGGATGTCCTGAAGGGAAATTCAGAAATTTTACTTAACTCCATAGCCCCAAGTGGCAGCTCTGAGACCCAGATAACAGAGAAGGGGGCCGAGAGTATCAGGATATTTTGGCCACAAGTCTTCTCCACTGTCTTTACTTCAATAACTGTTCAGCTGCCTCTGCCTCCCACATCACCACCCTCCTCTCACAACAGTCCTGGCTCACCCTTGTTGGCCCATGCGGGCTTCCTCCAGTGTCTTCTCAGCGCCAGGTCCCCACGGAATCTACCATGATCTCGTCAACCCATATTTTTGTATCTACTTAGTTAATTTGTGTTGGCAGCACTAGAAATTGTACAGAGTCAAAACGTCCTTTGTGACATAGATTTCAATTACCTCTACTCATAGATTAAAGTGAGTGAGAAGAGATATAGGGATTTAACTTTTCATAAGAAGCATTGAGAAAAGAAGGCAGAAAGCCTTCTATACAAAAAGTTTTTTTGTATTGTTTATTACTAGATTTGAGGGTCCAACCTAAACCTAGCTTAAACAAAAAGGAGTTCATTCATTAAATTCACTGGCTTGGGATCAGACTCTAAAACATTATCTTATTTTGCAGTCTACTAGCCCRTTGAATTAAAAGATTGCAAAAACTAAATCAACATGAGGCATTGGCTCAGAGACACATGAACGTAAGATTTAAGMAATCTAGAAAAGTCCTAATGTCTTGTGTTAGCAATATTTTCTTTATTATATGATAAAGTGTTATTCAGGTCCAATAACTTTTGAGGTCCCACAGATATCAGTAAAACATCTAATGTGGGGTTTTTGTGAGCTTATTGTTCCTTAAAATTACTGTAGACCACTTACCACAAAATCTGAAAGCAGGTGCTGTGTAATTTACTGTAGAAGGGAAGATAATTAACTCTAATTAATTCACTGCATCTCAGATTTCTTAATGACATCACAATCCTACTACGAAAGATAAAACTAAAAATTTCCTACTAACTAAAAATTTCCTTTCCATCAAGTTACCAAATGTGATTTATCCAATGGGAATGCTCCTGCTGTACTAATTTTTCTCAGATGTTTTCTCTGACTCTGGGGCAAGAAGCAGTTTCTGGAGGGTGTCCTGCATTTTTCAAGGAAACAGCCCAGACAATCAAGTTGTGTCTTAAGAGCTTCAAGACTGGCTTTGGTACACAGCCACTGTGAGGAAATCCCAGTGTATACAGCCCAATACTGAGAAATAAAAGTTTCTCAATCACTGATTTATGACTGCTCACACCAGAGTCACCGACAGTTAAACGAAATAATTACATCTAGCTTAACTGGAAAGTATGATTATTCTTGTTTTGATATTACTAGTGTTGGTTGTTTCTGTCTAGCTGCTATTTATAACACGTAATTTTTGTGTTTCTGTTCCGGTTAAGTGTACCTTCTTCCAGACAAAACCAGAATGTTTTGTTTCTGAGTCAAGCATTGATACTAAAAATTGAAACTGAAGGAAATTTCTAAAAGAAAGTCCATCCATTCTTGAACAACTGGAAAAGAAAATTTTAAAAAAAGAGAAATTATAATATAAACCAGTGAGACTGRATTCAATAATTAAATTGATATTCCTTCACCTCAGAAATATATTGGGACAATGTAATCAAACATTTCAGGTTAAGCTAGTTCTTATTTCTTGAAAATAATATAATAACCAAATAATTTTGGCAAAGATTTGTGCCCAGTTCTGCCAGAAATCCTTTCTGAATCAGCACAAAATAAGTCATTGAGACCAGAAATTCATTATCCCAAATGATCACAGTTTGAAGGAAAAAAATAATCTTTACAAGTGGGTCCTAGATGACTTACACTTATAAAAAGATGCTCCAGATGTGTCAATTGATAATTGGAAAGATAATATGTATCAGCTTATGTGAGGCTTTTTGCTCTATTTTGCTTAACAATAGATGGTTGGCAGGTGTCAGAAAGGAACATCACAGCTTTGTGTAAGATGCCAGGCTGCAATTTGTGACAATAAGAAACAYAAATCAAGAGGGACTGAATCCCAGAAGACACTGACATTGTGGTACTTCTTCATCRCTACAAGTAAATATCTTTAGAAAAGGCCCTTTGCCAAACTCCTAAAATATCTGTGGTTCAGTGCAAAGTTCCTTCAAACAGAGATGTTCCCTTCTGAAGGCACACAGAGGCAGTCAGCATTAACAGCCTTTGGGTCAGCTTTAAAACACTTTCATGAAACTGGGTGTGGAGTCTTGTACTGTACTGTCCCTTTCCTTGGATAACGCAAAATTTCAGTCCCTAAGCCTCTTACGTTTGCACATTTCATGAGTTATGAGTATGTGGAATTTAAGAAGGGAAAAGTATGAGAAATAGAAATTTTAGGCAATAAAAGCCTAAAATTTCTATTTATATTCAGTTATTTCTTGAAAACATGTCTCTCTGATCACTTAATTTTTTACTTTAAATGGTGTAAGTACTTTGCAAATTGTTAGGTTTTGTGCACTAGGGCAATTTCAAATGAATTTTATTTCCTCTATGAAATCTAAAAAAAACCCACATTGGCACAAAAATAAAAGTTGCTGACACTTACAGAAAAAAAGTTGTGACTAGTTATTTGAAGTAATGATCAAGTTATTAAATGTAAAATGTTTATGCTGCCATTGCAGCAATTTTCCACGTTTTACTCTCCAGTACAGCCATTTATGATGATGAGGATATTTCGAGCACTTAGACATTAGTGTGTTACCCAGTTACCCTGGAGAAGTGAGCTCTTTGCCTCTTCTCCAAAGTCATCCATCACTAACCTTAAACACTTAAACATTTTCTAGGGAGATTAGCACTGTGTGAGTCCTAAAGCCCCACTTAAAAAAATGGGAACATTTAAGGCRTGACAGGGGAAATACGGGAAGCATGAGTGATCTGAGATTTCCAGATGATACTAGATTACAAATAACAAAAAGCACAATTTGTAGAAAACCACAGGTAGATTGTCCTTAATTGTCCCTTCTTTGTTAAAATCCAAGGCTTCCCTTCCTCACAGCATTTCTCTTTAAGTAATGTGCTTGACAGCTATCCTATCAAAAAAGTTCATTGTGAACTGACATTTTTCTCTGCATTTATAAAGCAGCTGTTAAAAATTATTTCAATTCTTTGTATTACTTTCATAGTCCAACTTCACTAAGACTGAATACTACAGCAGCAGAACCCAACCAACTAGTCACTTTTATCATTGTGAAGTTATGTAGTGATACAAGTTAAAACCCCATAAAATCAATTTCTACTTGCATTCCYGTAGTGTCAAATTCTAACATCTATCCATCTGCCAAGGAAGCATCTGTAGCTTAAAACAGAGTCCTTCCCAGTCCTCTCTTTGGTGTTTTGGTTTGCCATTCTTTTGTTGTTTTCTTTTTCTTTTTTTTTTWAATTTCAATTTATTTTACTGCATTTTGATTAGCAAACAATATCTGGTTCTTCTTCAGCCTTGACCTCTTCCAGAAAACTTGGGGATAAAAACTGCAATTCCTAAAGCAATAGATGACTCCTAGAAGACTTTTTGTATTTTATATCTCAAAGATGAGAGAAGTGGTGTTACAACACTACAGAATTCCATCATGATGTCTTCGGTATTCAAATCCGATAAAATATATTGTTCTCTTGCTAAGGAGATTTTTCTTTTACTTCTCCAAATCTTCTCCAAAACATACATCGTATACTACACAAAATAACATTTGGATGTTCGTTCTTTAACTTCCAAGAATCCTATCTTGGACATTTGGACATTTTCACATTTTTCAATGCAGATAAAAATATGTTTGAGAACACTGTCCTGCTAGATGACAGTCACTCTCATGAACATAAAAGTGGATTTGAAAAGACTGGGTGATTTATTGGATACATTTCAGAAGTTTCTTTGGAGAGACAGATCTTGATAAATGTCACTTCTTTTTCTTGTGTGCTTTTCTTCGTGGGTTTTTGGGCTTTTTGGGGAGGCAGTGGGGGTGGGGTTTTTTTGCTTTACGAGACCCAACAGCATTTTGTGCTTTTCTTCCCAGTCATAACTAATAGTTGAAGCCAGGGGGAAAAAAATAGCAATTTCATGGTAATTCATTTCTATCTAAACAGTAGATATGCTAATTAACATTTCCCTCTGAGGGGAAGTGTGTTTTCCCAACCATCACAAATATCATCCTGYGGCCAACTCACAATTCTAGAGTTTAACAGATCCAGATTTCATGGGATAATGCAGAAGGTATTTCAGAAAAGCTTAAATTGTGCTTTTATAAATCCTCTACTCCTTTCTATTTTGCTGATTATGCGTGTTTGCTAGCACATAGAAAGCAAATTGAAAAAGAAATAAATTCCATGAGAATAGCTTCCTGTCTGAATGGTAAATTGTTGAGCTTTCTGTACTTTTTATATGTCAATCAAAAAGGTTTTCTCTTGCAGAGAATGTATAGCTCATACTCTTTTACTGCTGTCTCACTGATATCAAGCGGAATGGAGTTATAGAAAGTCATACAAAGTGTTGTTATGCAGTGACAGACAAGGATTTATTAGGTAGCTATGTATGAGAAACAGGAAATGACACGTCTTCATAAATATCTGAGATTTTGTTCCCTGATTGGAACATTTTCTGAACTTCACTTTCTTGGTTCTCATCCACTCTCTCACCTAGTGATCAGCTGAAAGAAACCTTGAATAAAATTACTGCAAGACACTATTATCTCATATTTTCCATTCTGTTTGAAAATATTTTTTGATCTTTTATGCTCTAAGTTTACCCAAAAATTTCTAACACTGATTTTCAGATGATAAACATAAATCTGAGTATTCACTAAATAGAGATCCTTATAATTGTGCAATCAGTCACAGCGCGCAAATAATAAACAGGAACTCAAAGTCCACATTTCATTTGAAGTTGTGTGCAGCTTTCTATGGGTAATTTTTGGGAGGAATTTTATTTATTTTTAATCAGCTTGTGCTTTTTTGGCTCTCTGTTGCATACACACACAAAACTTCTTATACACAGCAGGGAGCAGCTCCTCAGTTTTGTTTTATTTCATTCCATCTGTTTTTTCTCACCTGACCAAGAAGGGATAGGAATATCACTTTATCTTCTCCCTGGTGGCTTATGGGTACCCAACATAGTTCTAGTGTCTCCTCTGGATTTTAGCAAAAAACAATAACTAAAACCATCCCACACCCCCACTCATTAGTGAGACGTTTAATTTATTTGGCAAGGTGTTGACATTCTGATCTTGTTCAAAAAGTTTCCCAGTGCAGCTGATCTGGGTGAGCAAGAAAAGGAGAAAAAGACTTATTGTTTTCAAAATAATGCCTGAATTACAGGCATGTTTAGTACAATATTAATCCTTTAGACTGAGGCATGCCAGAAATGGTAGCTTCAAGCTGTGATTAGGAAGGACGAGAAATAGAGAAGGAGACAGGTAGGAGCAAGGAAGTTGCCTGTGAGCAATAGAAAGACTGTAAAGAAAACAGGAATATTTAAAAGATAAGAGACTCACTGATTTGAAATCACAGCTGGCCAAAGCAGCCATTAAAAAACTGTTCCCATATCACGTAACTGTCCATCCCTTTCCCAACACAAAGGAAAGATGTGCTGAGTAATTTCCAAGAAAAAAAAAAAGTATTAAAATTATTTTCTGAATTATAAAATCTAATTCATCTTCCTGTGAGGTGCAACACAATCAAGGCTATGCTAATGTCAAATGCTGTCTGAAGCAGAGGACCTTGTGGTAGATAGACAGTACCAAATAACATATTTTTAGGAAAAACTTCTTCYTATTGACATTAGTTTAAATCTAGTGTGTGTTTCCAACCAGAAGTTTTTTTCCTAGTGGGTAGGCTTATTTTCTTCCCACTCTTMTGCATTTTAGTCAGGAAGTATTTTGTCTCTATTTCTCTTTTGAATTCTCCCAAGGTTTTTGGCTTAGCCCTACCTGGTAGTGACAAACTTTAGTCATTTTGACTTGTAGAAGTTTAATTGTTTCTACTGGTTTGGGGTTTTCTCTTACTTTCAAAGAATAGCCTCTTCTTTCATGGAAATGGAAACTCTCTTGGCTCTATTTGCCTTCATTTAGCCATTTAGTATTTTTATTCTCTCTAACTGAGCCTCTCCTATTTCTCTCCTTTCTAAATAAAGGAGTCACAGACAGTTTCAATCACTCTTCATGTAGAATGTTTTCWGCACCCGTGACATCTCTTATCAGGCATTTCTATTAATAGAGAATTAGAGAATTGGAAATTTAAACAAGCACTAAATTTTGTCCCTGGGTTCTTGCTTGTAAAATAAGGCAAAATAATCCTAACTTGCTCACATACTTATTACAAATCTGTGTGCTGACTCTATTGTTTGCTTACACTTTTATTGAATATTTTGCCATTTTTGTTTTGAATCCAACCGCATCTGCTGTCTCCACTTCCACGCACAGTCCACCTTTGGGCAGAAGACACCATGATAAAAACTAATCTCAGGGTATGAAATTTGTCTTCCCTTTTGTTATTTATTTTGCCATAGCACCATCAGCRTTTGATAGCTGATACTGATTTTGTTTTTCTCCATCACAAATATCACCTGGGCGGTCTGTACAATCATTTCTGCTTCTCCTATTCTACCCCTACTGGCAGTGTGCTCAGCAGGGATGTAGTCAGGAGATGGCTGCTGGAAGATGRCATTTCCAAATGGGATTAATATGGTCTGCAATTCCTATCAGATTTCCATATCCATATCTCCTGTTTCAGTGTTCTTTCATCCTGCCCATGAGCACTTTAAAACAAATGCAGCTACCATCAGGCTTTAATATGTCACTGTTTATTAAGATTSCACGTGACCAACAAAAGAATTTGAATCACAGAAATTAGACATAATCTCAGCACACARTCCATGACTGAGTGAGCTTTTCTAAAGTCCCATGCAGGTTTTTTTTACATAGCTGCCTCATGGATCCAGCCAGCAACACTAACTCAATACCACTCAGAACATCTCGACACAGCAAGTTCGTAAGTTCAGCTAGAAATTTTCAACATAGGTGACCACGACAGGATTCTTGCAGCAAAATAAAGGGAGACATATTTCAAGGCATAGACWCAATTTTAATTTTTTTCCCCAATATCTGTCAAGTCATTCGAAACAAAAGGAGACTGTTGGCAAGACTTCAAAAAGAGGCTGGCGGATGAAGTAAGTCATTATGCACTACTTTACCTGGCTAAGCTCTTGGAGACCAACAAAGATAAAACACATAACTTTTGGGTCAGCCAGGAACCTCTTTGCAAAACTACAGATGGAAAGTTGCCTGGTCATTGTAAAGTAACAAGGTATCAAAGATTACAAAGCAGGACATTGCCCTTTCATTTTGGATATTCATTTCTGTAAGACATAAATCAAGCASATGCTTTAGAGATGGGAAATATCATAAAGTTGAAGCAGAATTTTACTCTRCATGGCTGTTTCCTTGGTGTAACTGCTAGTTGTCAATTTGCATTTTCTTCAAACAACAGTTATCCTAAAGTATTGAAAGTTCTAGTGTAAAAAAGCAAATTTTTACATAATGGACAGCAGAACTGGCCAGCTAATTTTCCTTGGTGCAAAATTTTGATATTTGATTGCATTCTAAATTGAAATTAAAAGTCATCTCTGAGTGCTTTGAGCACAGCTGAATCACCAATGGACTAAACACGTTCTCAGGGAGGTATGGTGATAAAATATCAACTGGATCTGGTGGTGTATAACCATATCCTATAACAATGAAAAAGGAGGAAAATAATGAAGACTAAAATAAAACCAAACCAAAACCCTAAAAGAGGTGAACTCAAAATGCTTATGGTAATATGCCATCATGGCCTATTGCTTGTAACAGCGCCTCAGGACTAGATTGGAACAAGGATCCTAAAAGGGATAGCATTCCAGCGTCAGTAATGGCACAGAATAGGGCATGGAAGAGTTACTGACAGAAGAAACAGYGTTAGATAGAAGGGCACAAAAATCCTCAGGCCTTCATAAGAGCCACATCAAGAAAATCACTAAAATGAAGCTAAAACTTACATTTGCTTGACAGGTAGAGAGAACTAGTAAAAGAAATCAAAGGAAAATATTTTGAAGCAGCAAGCAACAGGCAAAGTASTGGTTGCTGCTAACTGCTGGCTGCCTTAGGATAGCTGAAGGGAAGCTCCAAGGCCAGAGAAGTTGTAGTAGCAAYGTACAAGATTCCTACCTATGCACACATGCAWAATGCAAACAAATGCACRCACATACATCTGTGTCTGTGTGTGCATTGCTTTTTTTCCTCACTGCCTCTTCTGGTYATTCCAATAACATTGCCAGCATAATAATGAAGAGCGTCCTGCTACAAAGTCTGGAAATTCAGCCATCTGTACTTGATWTCTACTAGATGGTATTGCTGTGAGAGAATGAAAAGGTGAAGCTATAAAAGCAGCTAATCTTGTTTATAAATTCTGCTGTGTCATAACTATAATGTGCAAAATTGGCCCAGAAGTGCATTAAAAAGGAGTAGCATACTATTTTCCTGTTGTAAATTAGTGTAACCTCACCCAACAGCAAACACATTTCAAAATCTGTTTTATTCTTATACAAAAYTTTGTCTTCCATTGTGCTATGGCTACATAGCCTAAACCCACTTGGATAAAACAGATTCAGTATTTCCACTAGCCTTTTCCCCTGTCAAATGTTCCATAATTATAGTTAAAAGTTAAAATTAAATAAAACTCATTTTAATCTCATAACCTATTTTATGGCAGGTAGGTAGGGAAAGGGAGTTGAAGAGCAGCCTCTTAATCAGGAGGCAGGAGAGACTGTCATATATTCCCCATGTCTCTTACAAATGGAATAAGCAGGGGTTGTAAAATACTGTCTTAAGCTTGTGTCCATACACAATGTGGTCTGTCACRCTTAGCAGATTGGCAACAGTATTGAAGTAAATTTAGTAACAAATTGTTAAATTTTTTACTACTTACTCTGAGGAAAAAAAAAAGGCATGCTGAAAAATAACCMAGCAGCACTTTTTATTTGATAACCYTGCTTATAGGCAATTTTAGCACCATATCATCCAGCATTTCCATAGCATTATGTGGCAGCGTGAGTGTGAGAAGATGGCCAGGCTGGTACTGAAAAATAAAACCACAAGATTTATGGAAGGGAAGGCTGTCATCAGTAGAGATCTGTACGTGTCCTTGACTAGTAGCAGAGGACAGAGTGTGTCAAGACATTTTGCATCTTTCCAACCAGGCAGGTCTGTTTCATTCAGTTACTCCTCAGCTCCTCCTTCTGCCCAGCCCTATTGGCTCCAGTGACATAACTGAAATCCAAGAGGAGTCATCTGTTGGGGACACTGCCTTGGGGGTATTTTACACTCCCTTAAATAGAAATCGGGCACACGGACTCAGAATTTTTTGCAATGAGAATGGAAAACTCTTCATCTCTTAGTATTTCTTTCAAGCGTGTTTTTTCCAGGGTTGGGAGAAGGGAGAGGGTTTCAAAAGCAATGTGGCCTTCTGCCAACAGCAGAGATGTGTTTCAGAGTCACTGGACGACCTGTTATGATACAGGGAAGTATTTGATGAAGCTGACAGGACTGTACTAGAGCAGATSCCTTGGTTGGGAGACAGGTGTGACAGACAAGAGTCTTTGCACATGTGAGTCAAAGTGGAACTGRAAAGTTACTGTTATTCATCATCAGTCTGTCAATGTTAAGATGGGAAAAAAAAGAAGTCATATAAGCTGTTTTCACCCAACAGTGTGGGATGTCCTCTGGAGTGTTTTTTGAACAGGTCAAAATTCATATAATACTRTCACAATTATATGATTAACTTCTAGCCAAAAACATCCACAGAAAAACTTAAAGATGAAAGTCTGAATTTACATCTTCAGAATTAAAGACTCTCACAGACCAAGGACAGATGCTTTGCACATATGGATGATAATTTATTATGCCTTAATCATCATTATCTTATGTTTACTAGAAAAGTCATATCAATATGTCTGAAAGKTTTTTAAAAGATGTTTGTCTTTTAGTTTTAGAAAGTGAGGGAGGTTTAAAATTACTTTGATGAAGCAAGAGATTAAAAAGTCTAAGGGAGGCTTGGATCCTTTCAAATGGGTCCCTTTYTATCCACGCTGAAGTTTTTACAAAGCATTTCTATGATCACACATTCACAATGGGAATGATTGTTCATGCCGTAAATATCTCTCTTGTTCATATTCTAAATATCTCTAGTTTTTTTGTGTGCTCTGCCCAAAATTAAGGGTCTCGCTGAAGTACAGCAGTGTTAGACTGACACAGATGGAAAATCAGACTCCTGGCCATGTAAGGGTGACAGAGTCACGACAATGCATGCATAAATATTGTGCTAATGAGTTATGTATGAATATTGTGCTATGAGTTATGTGGGTTGTATATGTGAATAGCTGTACTTCAGAAAGGTTTAGCTTGCTGAAGGACAATGATCCCTCCAAAGTCCTGCAAGTCAGGCAGTAGCTGTAGCTCAGCTTCCCTCCCAAGGTATCAGAGTAAATATCATATCTGTGGGAGYTGGAGAAGGAGAATATTCCTTTGTTTTACACCCAGTGTTTGCTGAAGTATATTGGTCCCCAGTTCAGGGAAATTCTTCTGTCTTGCTTTTGCACAGCAATAATTTATTTTGCTGTTATAACAGTCCAACCTTCATAAAAGAGATATTGCTCAGTACTTTATAGTAACAACTCTGCTAATGAGCCTGATACAGGCAAAAGTTTTCAGTGAGAGAGCGACTGTTGAAACTTTGATCTCCACTGGAGACTCCAAAAACAAACTCCTCAGGTTTCAAATTTACTGGCAGTCTGACACATCACTGCCATAAACACTAGGACAAAGAGAAAAGATTTTTTATATGTCCTCATATAGAAGGATATTAATTATGAGTTGTGACTGCCTGCAGAGCAGCTGTGGCTCTTTTAATGAATAGTCTTCCAAYGGCTGAAATAAAATGTCAAGACTGGTGAAGATTTGCAATTGGAAAAGCTATATAAGCTATTTATAAAAGAAAATCAACTGTAAAAAAATACTTSCTAAATGTTTCTGGCTTCTGTAGTGCAGCTGTACACTGAGCTCCTTAGTCAAATGTCTATCCTCATCACTGGTATAACCTCCCAGAAGTAACTTGGTTTAGAGTTTGAGGTCATTTAGATTAGAGCCCTCTCTTCTGAAGCTGGAGAATAACTTTGTCTTTTCTATGAAATGATCCCCAAAAGTATCAACCATGCTGATGTTTTCTAAGCGATTCATCAAACAGTGGTAGGACTCACACTTTACTAAGGGATTTTCCCAAGGGTGATAGGAAGGTATCAGGACAAAATAGCTTTACAAACCAAATCTATTTCAATATTCTAAAATTTCCCTGAGACTATGTGAAATTGCATCATTTTAGGCAAGCTGACATATTTCTGCACGATTGCAGCCAGGTGCACCGCGGTGCCTCAGCAATAGCCGAGCAGAGCGGGCTGCAGCGTGACCTTCCCGGCGGCGGCGGCGGCGGCAGCGGGGCAGGGCGGGCCGGCCTGGGCGCTCCGGGCGCGGCTCGGTCCCGCAGCGCTCCGGGCACCGCGGCCGGAGCCCGCAGCTCCCCGCAGCTCCCCGCAGCTCCCCCGGCCGCAGCCTCCGCTCCCCGCCGAGCCCGCAGCCTCCGCCGCGAGGTGAGTCCGCCCGCTCCTTCCTCATCCTCTCCTTCCTCATCCCCCGCTCCGTCCTCATCCTCCCCTCGCCCCTCTGCCGCAGCCGCCCCGGGTGTTGTGCGCCCCGCGGGACCCCGTGCGAGGGAAGCTGTTAGACTGCTCCTAAGGAATTTCCCAGGTAAAGCACACCGGAAAACCCCGCAAACAGGCAAATAATAAACCCCCCAATTATGTTAGCTTGTCTTTATTTATTGCCCAATTGAAAAYGAGCTTCAAATGACATGTTATGGAGACAAGAGAGGGTTTGGGAAGGACAGTGAGCACTGAGGGACTTTAAAGAGTCGGAGAAATTCATCTTCATTGTGGAGGAAATTAAATGTTTCTGGTGGTTTGTTGTTTTTGTCTTTTTGTGTTGTAATGGTTTGGGGTTGGGGTTTTTTTGGTTTGTTTATTTGTTCATTTCCCAGTAAGTCACTAACAGACATTTTATGATGTTAGCCACAGCTCAACACTCTGTTGGAAAATATTTTTGTTTCAGAGGGGATAAAGCATCAGGAGTGCAGTAAACATTTTAAACTTAGAACTGCAGCAGATACAGTAAATCACATGTTGTTTGCGTGTTGGAGCAGGAATCCCTGGAGCTGCAGCGAGTTCAGTCCCCGCAGCAAGTTCACCTTGGGACAGTTCCCAGAGCATCTTTGGCTTTTGCAAGGCACTTTTTATGGTTCATTGTATTCTCCCTATGGCACACAGATCTCAGTACTGGCTGATRGGTAAAACTGGCCACATTTTAGGCCCCTGACTTGTGCCAAATGCGGGAAGTGAGACAAACTAAGGTGCGTGGCTGAGTTCCTTGGCAGTGGACGGAAACAACAGATAAATCCAAGTGAGCCTCTTTCCCTCCAGATCTGGAAGTGGTTTGCCCTCTCTGATGGTAATAAAGGGAACCAGCACCCTAACACAGCACCCTAGCACAGATGCTGCAGTTGTATGTCCTCACTCAGGTGGCATTTASCTCAGCTGTCATCACACCATGTCCTTGTCTTCCGCAGACAGTGGTTATTGATGGTGCACAAAGTACCTCCCAGTCTGACAGCTGTCAAAGAGAGGACACCTGTCAGCTGGAGAGAGCTGTAGCTGTCTCATTTCTAGACAGCAAATAGAATGAAAAGAAATGAAAACTTTCCAGTCCAGTCTGTTTATTTTTTTGTTATTATTCTTTTTTCTTTTTACTTCCCCATTGAGTTCATAAACTGAGTTATTGTAGCTGTTACAGAAATATTAGCTGGTTACTGGTGGGATGGGAGGTGTCCCTCAGTCTGTATGGGAGGGATGTGGTCTCATTTAAGATGTGGTTCACAAAATGGAAAAGTTTGTGTAAAGGGAGTTGCCTCTGTTCCGCTCYTTTTTGAACAGGTGCCCACATTACAAACAGCCTGCAGTCTTAGCAGAGAGGTTAACAAATTGGCTGATCCCAGCTATTCTTTCCAAATATCCTTGTGCTCTGAAATGTAACAGTTCTGCTCAGTGAGAGTAAATCAGTAAGATGGTGGCCTGCCTGCACTGCTGCATCTTCTGTGTGTAAAAGAGTTTTAATTTTTGCTTCATTTCCTGTATTAGAAGCCTTTCTTTAGGTTAAAAGATCTCTTCTTCCTTAAACTCCTTTCATAGCTTTTTGCATTATTAAAGCATAGAGAGAGACATCCCACCATCAAGTTTTCAAGGACCTATTCAAATCTGCCTGTAAATTAAGATTGTGTCACACCAAGGGGATGGAGGAAGAGAGAACAGTTCTGTGACAAAGCCAATTTAATACAGCCATATCTGTGTAAAGCAGAGACTGGCAGGAGTAAGTACCTCAGAGTCTAAGCTTGTTAGTTAATTAAGTTATTAGCAAACTTTAAAAGTAAGCTGTACTCTCAGGAAATGAAATCACTGTAAAAAAATAGCATGATAGTAATCTTGCTTCTTTACATGATTTTAAGAAACTATAGAAACTATTTAAAGAAACTTTCACTGATGTGCACACACAGTGCAACTGGAAATTTTCTTCCAGTTTACTTTCAGTTTGGGTCTTTTTTGGCATTAATTATAGCCTATAATTGCTTTCTTCATTAATTTTATCATAGTCTTTGTGCAATTTCTTTTGAAATTAATTATTATTTAAATGCATATGATCATACTGATTTAAGGGTACTGTTCAGAGTGTTTTAGAAAATGGAAAAAAAGTCTTAATCTAAAACTTTTCCAGATAGCTGATCACAGATATAATAKTTTTTGTTTGTTCTGAGTGCATCCTCTACTAGTGTAGCACATTTACACATGCCATATGTATTTAATGTGGTACTGCTTTTCTTTTTTGCTTTCCAGACAAACATGTGAGAACTGTGAGGGCCATTTATCATCACATTTTCCTTTCTCCAACTAAATTCTGTTCCACTTGTTCTAATTCCTAACCTGTTGGTATGGACATTGATAAGACACAAAAAAATTCAGTGATACTTTGAGGTTGTGATGTCGCCCTTTGTATTTTCTTCAGCAAACACAGTCAGTGGTACAGCATAGGTGACACTGCAGCTAAAGAGAGATGAGCAAGGGGAGTGGAAGAGCTTCTGGCTCAAAACCACCTGTATGATATTATCTAAAGAGGAATCAACAGTTGGGAATTTTCCAGGCGCTGGTTCTAGGTGCCATTGCAGATATCAGCTCTCCGGCTTTTAAGATGGCATCTAGAAACATGCTGGACAGTACTAATAGTAACAATGGTAGATTGTTACTTCTCTGTTTTCCTAAAGACCACTCCATTTTCTAGACAGAAATGTATTTCTCCTCAGATTGAATTATTGCAAGTCATTCTGTCACAGTTACGAAGAGTAAAGCCGAAGCAGTTAAGTATGGAAAGTAGACCTAGTTCAAATGAGCACTCCCATGACAATATTTCCCTTTCTATTGCTTCCCTAAGCAATACTTTCAGTGCTTGTATACATTTCATAAGTGTTAGCAAGTGTGCCTGGTATTACAGCTCTCTGGTAAATGGAGACAGGATATTAGACATAAACACGGAGGTCACTSAGCACCGGAAAGAGCCGCCAGGCACGCTCTGGCTAGAGGAAGGAACCAGCTGATACTGAAAACAACTGCTGCAATCAGTATCTATCTATATACATTTCAGGCATGAGTAGCATTCAGAGTCATGTGAAAGAAGGTGATGTGATATTTTGGAGAAAACTACACCAAGGGCATATTAAAGACACTTAAGAGAATTTAATGCAACAATTATTTTCTCTTGTATTTAAAAAAAATTCAGTTAAGCTTAGATCAGAATAAATCAATATCTTTGACACAGTCAGGAGAAATTGGATGGACTAGACCTCCAAAGTACAGTCCTGGAGGCCAGCAGATGCCAAGAAGGGACACAAGAAAACATAAAATTATATGACTGCAAAAAAGATGCTAACAYACCTAGGGAGGTCATAACTTAAGCTGTCTGGTTTCCAAGAATAGGCATTTGAGTAGCACATGGTTTCTTGTTTCAAGACAGGCTTCAAAGTAGCAGTTCTGATATATTAGCAGACTGGCAGACTGAGGATGTCAATAAATGCAGCAGTCTTTGATGAGATGCTTTTCTCAAATGGCATGTTGATTAATCTGCTAATTAGAAGTGGATGTATGGAGCGACAACGATCCCAGTCTTGTCTACCCCACAGCTCTCTGCCATTGCTGTCGCTGGCAGAGCACCCCACAGCGCATACTGTTCAAACTGACAGAAGGAGTTTTTCTGGCATGGTTACACCACCTCCCTAAGTGATGTAAGTTGAGCCAATATAAGCTCTCTCCTTCTGGCAAAGTTACGTCCACACCAGGAGTTCTGCAAACATAGCAATATCTGCTGGGGACGTGAATTTTTCACACTGGCAACTGACATAGCTATGTTGGCAAAACATTATAATTTGGAACAGGCCAGGGAAAAAATGCATTTATCACCCCATCCTCAGCCATTTGCAAAGCATTAAAGACTCCTTAATACTTAAATTTCTCTTAATGGTTGTACTTTGCAGACAGAAATTCTTACTTCAGTGAGATGTGTGTTGTTATATTTATTAAAAATGCACTGCTTCCTAATTCTTTGTGATTTCTATCACTGAGGTATCTCAGATGGCTTCTAGAGTATTTATAAAATATGAAAATAACTCAATACAGTTTGAGTGTTCTACAGAAGCATAACACTTCCAGTGACAGACTGAATCCTCTGTTTGGCTGGAGTCTGGGTGTCCCATCCTCACTCCAGCTAGGCTGGAAGTATACAGCATGCACAGCCATGGTACCTGGCACTGCACYACCCAGCTCCATGTGGTCCTCCTTTTCAGAGTTATGGTCAGCATCTGTAGTGGACAAAACATGCACTTTTTTTTTTTTCAGAAGAAAGTAATTTTACTGTAAGCAATCTTATCAAAGTAGGTGAAGAAGCAAGTTGTTTATGCAGCGCAAACAGAGTGACTTTTGTGCAACGCTCAGGTAGGCACCTTCAGCCTGGAAAAAATGCAGCTGTCTCCTTGCAGTCTCTAATTGTCTCATCACTAGTCGTTCCCAGTTTCCACAGAACACCAGGAGCAGGGGGGAAGTTGTGAGCGCTTGCATTGGCATTTCCCTTTTGCTGCATCAAAGGTCACCACCGCCTTGCTGGGGGTTACCATCTCTCCCCTGGGCTAGATGAGGTGGAGCTGGGAGGATTGTCTAGCCCATGTCAGCCAGAAGGAGATGGGTAAGCAATAATTCACTGTTTAAACAGGCTTTAAGTAAGTTGGCTCATTTTAAGCAGCAATTCTAGCAATAGTTCAGCCAGAAAATCAGGAGTGGGAGGGTGTGCATAACCTCTAGGAAGAGGGTGGTGACAAGTAGCTGGCTGAGGGCTGCATATGGAAACCACTTCTAGTGGCACAGCAGCAGCCAAAGTAGTATGACTATGCTGACTGTTAGCACTGCTGGCAGCTTGCTACTGGCTTTATCTGGAYGGAAATTGTCTAGATCACTCACTCAAAAAATGCCTATCACTGTAAAAATGGGGAAGGGAGTGGAATTTCTAGTATTCATGGGGTATCTTGTATCTATCACACAAAAAAAAAGAAAAGGAAAGAAACTTTCTTAATCAAAAGGAATAAAGTAAGGGCAAATGTAGGCAGGAGATCAAAAGGCATCTCTGCCAGTGAAATCCATTAGCCTTGAAGTAATCTCCTAAGGGAACTGAAGACATTCCCATTGCTTGAGATATTTAAAACTAGGTTAGACAAAACACTAGGAAGTGTACAATGGAGGACAATCCATAATCAGCAGGGAAAGGGATTAAATAGTCTTAATAAGCCTTTAACATACATTCTGTGATTTCAGTGCCAAGACTTCACATGTTCCTCTGCTCTGTCTCCTCCCTGCGTCTGCCATAATGAGAGATTATGAAATCACTGTAAATGTGAGCAATTAACTATTGTAATAGAATTTGGTAATATAATGGTGCTGCATTTTTATTCCTCTTAGGCTCAACTAAGACTCCTTTTACCGTGGATTTAAGTTGATTTTTTGTAGAGCTATTGCAATCTTCCGGTACAGAGATTTAGAGTGATGTGTTTCTAATAATTGCTTTGGGTTTCAGGCAGTGATTTTCTTTTTAGTTAARTATATCCTTTTTTCCCCACTAAATTTCAAAATTCCTAAGTAGTTTATCTAAAAATCCCATCTTTTACTTCTGTGTTTAATCACTCATCATTATTATCCCACATCCTTCTAAATTTTTTGTCTTTTGAGAGCTCAGAAGTGCCAAGAGGTTCGTCTTAGTAAATCAACAGGTAAAAGATGTGCTTTGTGGCATAAAGATGAATTAGTATTTATATCTCTGTTCTGTAAATGTTAAGTCACTGTGGAAGTATTCAGATCAACAATGTATGCTTATAAACACTGTCTGAGAAGAATTTATTGCTTCACAAATACYACTGTTTGCTATGATCTCTGATAATTTTTCACATTTCCTGTTGTGTCRGTTTGATGCTGTGTCCTCAGGTCCAGATGACTGCTTGAATCATGTTCACACTGGAACGTGGGGTATTTTGTTTAGTTTCACCAGGGGAGAGGCCAGAACTGTGGTTTAGAGAGGTCCTACCAGGGGAGACAGCTCAGTGAAATGAAGCTTCATGCTTAAGGTAAAATGAGTTACAATGACTTGAAGTTGACAATTTTTGAAGTCCTTTTAGTTTGCACTCTGATGGAATTCCTGTGAAGAATTGCTTTGTATRTACACATCCAAAAAGCCAAAGTCACATTGCAAATGAATTAAGTTTAAATAACATGTGACATTCTGTGGTTTCTTTGTGTAATTTTGCATGAGAAATATTGTACCCATAAATCAGTGCTAGTCAGTTTTGGTCTTTTACATATTTAACAAATTTCTATAAGGAATACATGACATTCAGCTTGGGTATAAAACTATCTTCAGACAGCTAGGAATTCATAGCTAGAATAAGAATCTTATACAAAAAAATGTTGTTTAAATTAGAAAAATGGTGATTTATAAATGGTTTTTTAACTGAGAGGTTATTTCTGTTCTGTGGAGTTACAGCTGGTAACGCCAATGATAGATATGCCAGTGGGGAAGGAATATGATGATTGAAAAGTGGGCTCCGTTTTCTTTTTCACAYCCAAGTGGTGCTTACAGCAGCAGATTCTCTTTTGTGCTATCATTTTCAGTGGGACTGAGCAAATGGTTACCTGCAAAACSTTCAAGTGATACACACATAAATCTAGAAGAAGCCCTGACCATAATTTCAAGATCCAGATTGAATTTTCTGTACCTAACATCATTAAGAAGAAAGCTTTGTGCTAGGTAATTGATTTTTTTAATGTCTTGAGAATTAATTTTCACCAGGAAAAATTATGGTAGCCTTTTTACAAATGAAGTAAACAACTATATTACACTGTGGGAGGTGGACCTTGACATACCTATTCATCTTAAAAGGATTCATTCTTATCAAACCAATTCTAGCCTAACTTTTTGGATGACAAGGCATTGCTCAAAGGTTGTGAGGAACTTATTTTATGTTACTTGCCAATATTTTATTATTATTGATCTAAAATAGAAATAAAGGTCAGTGAATTTAGAACAAGGGTGAATTTGGCCTTTAAGCTGTGTCTATAACAATATGATTAGCAGCCTATTTTTCCCTTGCACCTTGAAACTCAATATAGATTGATATATTGGCAGTTGTTTTTAATTTTCCTCATCCTATTCTTTTGACAATGAGAAAAGGGAACACATGGCTTATACTTACTCTGGTAAATGTAAAASTGCCAGCAAATGCTCTCTGGTGTAGAAGAGCCTGGCATGGAGCATTCCATATCTACACAATTACATTATTTTCTGAACAATGACCACTGCAAACTGCCTTTCTCTGTACTGTGCCAGCTCCCAGACTCTGCCCAAAAACTGCCAGGAGAATTCAAGCTGGCCCAGACTGAAATCAGTGCAAAGATTATTCTTGCCATTTAACTGTATATGTGCATACTACTGAATGTCAATTTTTCCATGTTCAAAATTAAAAGTCATGAGCTACTACCATGTCTTTAGGATTTGCTTTGACACATTGGATGTGAGATCACAGATATGTTTGAAGCTTTTTTTTTTTGTTTGCTCTCTTGGTATTTGAAAATCTCCTAAAGATAGAAACATTAAGCCAGAACACACAGACGTTTCTTGGCAACATGCTTGATGTACAAAAACAATTACGAAGAGGCATAGAGTGATAACTTCTGCCATATTCCTGTTCAGGTAAGAGAAAGTGTAGCAAATGAATGGATAGGTAATATTTTTCTAAGGTAAATAAGCTGTTCTGTTTCTGTTTAGGTTCTCAGGCATAGAGGCAGACAATTTTCTGCTTGTCTTAGCAAAATGAATGCTGGTTTTTCCCAGATTTTCCCAATTACTAGAGAATATACATCAATGCACAACACCAATTAGAGTTATCCAAATTCTCTTCTCTTAATTCAGAGAATTTGATAAATATTGACACGAGAAAATATTCTGTCTCTGTGGTATTTGGTTGCATTGAGATCCACTGTCACCCTTGGCACCAGTGAGGTGACTCCAACATGAAGACTTTCCAGTATCTAGGAATCCCTCCTCACCAGGAGAGGTGATCCTGCCCAAAGCCCTTTTCCAACCCTGGAAACTGCCTTCACTGATATTACTGTTGTGCCATTTCAATGGTATAATAATTTACTTAGAAGTCAAATACGTTTGTGGTTCAAGTCAGGATCCTTTATAAAATGACTCATTGTGTTTAAAAAAATGTAGTGATGTGAACTTTAAAGAGTTTTCCATTAGCTTGTTGAGTATTATTCTAAGTAAATGTAGTTTAACATTTAGCTATTTTACATTGTTTTTGTCAATGTGATAATATTTCTATCTTAAATCTATGCTATCTAGGCTAGACTTTTCTCTGAGTTTTAACAAAAAAAATAAAGCAGGAGCAGACMCAGCTTGTGTGACTTCTGGAGAAGAGCCCCTAGCATTGGCATAGCTGTATGAATACTTGGGAGTTGCCATAAGTTCAGGTGGCTCCAGGGTACGATGAAGAACCTGTCCAGACACACATTTATTGCAGCTGGATGGTTTTGCTTATAGAGCTGGGATCCCAAAACATCCATCTGGAAAGCATACTGAAGGCTTAAGGAAGCATAAGCAGCGTTCCTGATGATTTTAGGAAAAACTGTCTAAGGAAATTTGGTAAGACTCCAACTCACGTTTGCATTTCTTTAACCCCTTTGGCTTAAAATCCTACCTGGTCAACTAAGCCAGAAGGAAAATTAGCTGGGGTACATTCAGACATTTCCCAGCTATTTCATCTGGGTCACTCAACCCCATAGCAAGCCAATCAACTCATCATAAGGTAAGAATAAAAGTGAGTTAAATAACAAAATTTAAACAATGGATTTTGGTCATAGAGGGTTCCCTGTAAGCTTACCAAGCATGTGCAGAGTAACTGGATGGATCATAGCTATATCTRCTATATGAACTGTATGTGCAGTCAGAAGTGAGGTGATCAAACAGCGCCCAACATTGCAGAGAACTTTCAACTTGAAGTCACCTGTGGTGCCCAGGTGAGTAAAGCTACTTTGGGCATTGTGTCTTTCCTGTTGATACGACATGGCCAGCTGCATGAGGATTTTAGTATGCTGGGACAGATTGGATCTGTCTTGATAGGGCTATGCAAAGGATGGACCCAATTGGAGGGACTGGAAGATGCTCTAGGCTTCTTCTGTGCTTGTGTCCCTGCCTGACCTTTGCTGTGGCTGCTCCATTTAAACACAAGGGATATTTTGTCCTGGCATTCCTGCAAGCCTTATCTAGGAGTAAAGAATCAACCCACTACCTCTTGTGCTCTGTATTTTTATGAGTGATCATTCTGCAGCCCACACTACAATCACAGAGTTATACCCAGTAGGATTTACATAGATGTTTCTTTTAMAAATGTGACCTTCAAGTAGAGTGAAAACAAAAGACATATGAGAAGATGCTAAACATATTGTTTTATTTTAGCTGTGCTGGCTGTAGAAGCAATGGAAATATTAAAAGTGTTTTTCTCTCCTGTTAAAAACATGCAGACTTGAATACCTTGAGAGCACAATCCTAATGGAAAAAGTGTTCTTTTCATGTAATCCATTCTTGGAGTAAGAATAATTTCAAACAAGCAGATTATCAGTCTTATTTTATTTTTGATAAAAACTCCATGCATACAAGATAACTGAAGGTGTAATTTTAGAGTTTTTATAGTTTTAGCACAATAAAATATGGTAAAAAGTAGAAAAATAATCTGATGATGTCATCATTTAGTGGAATAGTATTACTCTTAATACAGGTAATGAAAATCTTTGTTTCACTGGAATCAGTGGGAAAATTTCAATGGCTTTTAAACGGAGCTGTGGCTTAGTTCTTCTTCCTGCTCTGCTTGTTTTTCAAATTTCATTGCTCAAATTTACATTTGAGAGGGCTCTTAATATTTCCCAGTTGAGCATGTGTGCATACAGATTTATTCACGTGTGTGTGTGTGTGTTTGTGCACAAATAGGCTTGAAGAGAATTATCTGTTTGCTTTTTTTGGACAGAGCCATTACAATGACAGTGTTTGTCAGGGTATACCACAATTACCTCTGATTTCTGTGACTGGAGACAGATGAGCATTGCAACTCCCGTTAAACAAATACCGAGTTGACAGGACAGCTTCCAGGTTAGAAACCAAGCTATATTGCTAAATAATCTAAAAATCCATCTGTGCCATCCAGGGAAAAGACTTGGGGTGAAAGGGTGAGGTTTTTGGTAGCATCACACTGGTTTGTCTCCACTCCCACCGAGGTGATGGGAGCACTGCCCRCAGCTTCAGAAGAGCAGGGCTCAGCAGTGCTGCTCACAGCAGTCACACCACACCATTTGCTCTTTCTACTTACTCCAAAAAGAAAAAATGGCTTGACCTATGCATAACTTTGTTGTGCTTAATTTGCCAGCTGGTGAGTGTCACATGTTTAATTTGGGCAATGTAAACAATCTCCTCAGTAGCTGAGATTTTCACTGACAACACAGTCGCTGAGCTTAGACAGCCGATTGCTGCTGCTGTAGAGCTAAGTCCTTAAATATTATCAAACTAATACCCTTGTATGGTCACACTGGATACAGATTAGTGAAAGCCATAATCCTATTTAATTTAACACAGTCCCAGGGATTTTCCTCTACAAAGAATTTGGTCACATGCATACTGCATAATTTGCATAGTTCTTAAATATATGGACCCTCTCTAGGAGCAGGGCTGTCTGCCAATTTAATGGCAGTTATTAAATCCCATTGTACTTTGTACCACAGTCCAGATGCAGGTGTATGCTAGAAAAAGCTCATGGTTAGTTAGAATTTGCTGTGGCTCTGAGCTATGCCACAGCTGGTTCTCTCAGGTCATCTGTTTCAGCCTCTGAGGAGAGTGTTAACCTCAGCAAAGGTAATATGACAAAGGACTGCAATTAATTTTAACCACAGTGCAGCCCGGCCAAGAACCAGCTGTCCAAGGACTCAGACATACAAAAACTGACTATGCTTGTACTGTCACAGATTCTGGGGTTTGTGGTTGAGCAACTCTTATCTCAGTCATAGGAAAGGTCTGACTGTTATGTAATGAGCGCAGTTAAGTTCATTTGCCTTCAACAACATGTGATATCTTTCAGACTAGAGCTGATTAAACTTGGAGAATAAGGGCTACCCCTTTTTTTCCCAGATTTTTTTTTTCTTTTCTTTTTCGGTTGTCTTCTTTTTTGTCCCCCCCATGCAGAACTATTGTCTGAATGGAAAAAGGAGACACTGTCTCCTTGTCAAGGTCYCAGCTAATACCATTGCTTATCGCAGGCCAGCTGCAGATTGCTGGGCCCATGTGCTTGGCAGTCACAGGCACACTGCAGACCTCACAGGGCACAGATRGTACAGCTCTGCTGGGTGACCCTGGGCAGGGCTATGGGAGTCTAGAGGAAAGAAGATGGGCTGAAAGCAGTAAGCTGTGTGGTCAGCTCTGTGTCTAAACAAGTATAGAATCCCAGCAGGCTGAAACCACAGGATGCTCTTCCACCAGGAACTTCCTTTCCAAGCACAGCATCAGTCCAGCTAATCTTGCAGGGCTCTTAGTTCATTTTTTTTTCCTGTTATGCAATGTTTGCAGCCTTTTATAGGCTTTAGGTATTTATTGCAGGGAAATGATGGTGAAATTTTGATCAACAGATTTTAGGGTAGTCAAGCAGCTCCAGACAGAGGGAGCAATCTTCCASCTTTATTTTCCTTGCAATTTACAAGCATGTTGGGACAAATACGTGGGCTGGCTGATTTCCATGTGAAAGAGTGGCCCTGCTCTCTTTAAGAGGGCTTGGTATATAAAAGCAGCTCAGGCACAGAAATGTCTTCACCCTCTCTAGCACCATGCTGGAGGTAGGAGCTTTCCCCTCCAGGAAGCAGAGGGAGTGGTTTGAGCTGATTAGGTTTCCAGATTATTTTCAACAATTTAGGCACCAGCTGAATGGCTGCTGGCTTAAAGAACAGAGTAATTATTAATATTATTACTACTATTACCATTAGTAATAAAATAATGCTTCTTCCAAAAGTGCCTAAGGAGCAAGCTGAACTTAAACTTCATCTTGCTAGGTGCCCCACAGTTTTGGGCTGTCATTCAAGAGCGCAATAAATCCTACTTCAGGGTTCCCACTACTGGATCAAAAGCACCAGAGCCACAGGAGCCAAAATGCTGATGCTTTATGAAATAATGCTTTCCCCAGCCATCCAGTGTGGTACCAAACCAACCACAGCCTGTTTTCTCACCACTGGCAGTGTCAGTAAAAAACCCAGATCAGGTGCTCCCAAAGCTCAGTTGTGTGACCCCCTCTGGGTCAAAACCTCACTGATGACAGGCCTGCTGTTACCTTTCATGGCAGCAGGGTCTCAGAAGACCCAGTGGTTTTCGCCTGAAGAGCTTGCCAGCTACACAGACAAGAGATGTGTCAGAGTAGAGGTTTAATGGCAAAGTGAAGGGAATAGAAAGATGTTGTTTGGAGGGACAGTGAAGGAATGAAAGACTGTTAGGAGAATACACCAGTGGAAAAGTGAGGGAAGGTGAGGACACAGAAAAGGAAGGAGAAATCAGAAAAGATAGATGGATGGAGAATCTGTTAAAATACCTAGCTGAGAAAGAAGAGACAGAAGAAAGAGACAATACAAAGAGAATTGGAAAGCCTGGACATAACTCTGGGAAGTTGCTGTCCTGTGCATTTCCCTAGCTGGGTTTCCCCCAATATCTTCCTGGGAGAAAAGCTCAGAAGGCATTCCTCTTGCTCACAGGTAGCGGAAATACCTCACTGARACTCAGAAACAAACCCTTGCCACATCCAAGCTATAGCTCCTCCTTTTACCTACTCTTGTTGCTGRTGTTTGCTGTTCTTACAAACGCTTCTTTAGTTTGGCAGAGATCAATAAGGCATAAAGGACAGCAGCTGCCTCAAGAGTTTGCTCATCACAAAAGGATAAGCTACTCTGTCTCCTGAAACTGACACCTTATCAGAAAAGCAGAACCTGATGACTTTTAGCTCTTGTTACAAATATTAACATGTATAGTTGAGATTTGTCTGTTTTACTGTTCTCAGTCATGCATAGCAGAGTTTGCCTTATTTGCAGTATGTTTTCACATGTCATACATCTTTAATTAGACTGGAGCATGGACTGGTTTAATATTATTCCATTGATGGTTCTTGCATGTAGACTAGAAGAATTGTTATTGCTTTGGCTTCTCTGGTGTCACATCCTGAAGAAATTATAGGAAGTAACAATTAATTTTACACCTCCTAGCTCCTTCAGTTTGATTGTAAATTTGGATTAGTGGYATATGTTTTGGCTGCTGCATCAAGATCCAGTATTAGACTCCTTTTTTTTCATAATTTCACATGAAAACTAGAAGACAGCAATGTGTATGCATCTGTATGACGAAACCTATTATCATAAGCAAAGTGATTCTAAACTGGTATGGTGTTATCTGATATCAAGATTACYAGGCACCATCATACAGTTATCATCTGCAATACCCATCTTTTGCCCTGTTCTGGATTTTCCCTCCCTTACCTTCTGTCCCCATCTTCTGCCCCTGACTGGGGACTGTGCAGCCCCACAGCTGTAGAAAACTAGAGCTTCTATGAGTGTGAGGTGTGCAGGTTGGAAATCCAATGTTTGAACACCACRGTGCCACTTTGTTTTCTTTAAAGGTCCTGTGATACTACTGGGAATATCTGTGTTGGAAAATATTAAAATGCTATGGTTGGTATCTTCTAGAGGCCAGATTTTCCTGCAKACTTTTTCTTAYCCTGCTGACCTGCTGATTTTTGTGTAACTTTTAATAAGTTTAGGCCTGCTATCCCTGTTTCCAAGAAACAAACAAAYAAACAAAAAACTAGTGGTGGCTGCTTACCTTTTAGTCTCTAAAATGTGTATAACCACAAAATGCTGAGGTAGTACACCCTGCCCAAGGAGAACGTGGCTACTGAATTGTCCTGGCAAGCAAGCTGAAGAATTGGCTTGTGAAGAGAGGGGAAGAAGAGAGAGAGGGGATCTGGCAAAAAAGCCACTGTATGCCTACCACAGTTGAAATATCTTTGATTTATTAAAAAGAAAGGGAAGGTAGCAATCTAATTTAGAAAAGCTTTTTGTAAGATTGTGTAATTGTAAGAATCTGAAGTAAGTAAAGCCAAAGAGAAATGCTTTAGTAAGTAAATAATAAGTGATTTGTTACGCTTGTTAAAAAACATGCAGAATATTACACTGCRAATAGTATCTTCTAAATCTGTGAACTAGTAACAAGATCACTGGTCATAATCTTTGYTTCCTCTCTGCTTTTGAAATACCTCAGTATATAATAATTTCTTTATCTTAAAAAGGGATCTGTTTTACTGGAAACAGTAATGAAGCATTGGTTGCTATTAATGTCAGCAGAATGTCTGACAATTTTATTGTTTCTTCACACTGAAGTAAACGATGAAATTCTATTCCTTGAAATATATACGGATTATTTTGTATTATCTGARTTTATTTTACAATCCCACTTCTACTGGAAACAAAACCATACTGCAAAAGTCTAAAAACAAAGGGGATGGGCATGTTAAGAATAAACTCAGCAAAAACTACTGTGATCAGGTTATCTGTCATTTTGAGATATGTATCTATATATACAAATATATATTCCTGTCCTCAAGATTTACATGGCTTTATGGAAATTCTTAACCCTTGCTCCTTCCAATTTTTGAGGAACTTGTTTTATGAGGTGGCCCTTTACCTTCCCTGAGCTCTGGTGTGAGTTTTCAGAGAGGTGGACCAGAATCTGCAATTCTCTGGGCTTCCTCCCYTCACCTCCCTCCTTCCCACTGGGGCTTTCCCATTTTTCTCCTAGAAAGCCTGTTTTATTAAATAAATCAAGCTTAGATTCACAAGTGTATTGAGTGTGCTGGCAGAGCTGGGAGGGACAATAAAGGAGCCCGTGGGGGCAGCGCCGGAGCTCCCCGAGAGCAGCACAGGATCAGCTCCACRTCCCACTCTGTGCACCACTGCTGCTGAGGGAGAGCCTGGGGGGAGCAAGGCAAAGGGCTCCCTTCAGCYTCTTCAGCTTGTGTTACAAAGCCTGAAAAAACATCTGGTCTTCACAGATTTGAAAGGAAAAACTTTTACATAAGAATACAAATTGGGAAGCATATTTCTTCACAAGCCCTTGAAAATGAGTGTCACCCACCGCATATATTATGTCCACCCCATATATTATGTCCCTGAACTGGGCTAAATTGAAGCCAGACATATATTTCTCTTTGATGACTCCATCAAGGTGTTTTAACTCCTCTCCCCAGTTCTTCAGTCTCTCAAAAGACACATGTGTAGATAAGGGAACAGCCTCAAACCCATGCACAGGAACAGCAGCCAAACAAATGGCTTTCAAAAGAAAAATCCAGCTTTGTAGATCTCTCTTCCTGCAAACAATTTCCTTTTGCAGTTATAAATTTCAGTTCCTAAAAAAAAACTTCCCTGGAAGAGTCAGAGGAGACAGGGAAATAAGAGTTTGAGTAATCCTACGTATTTTGAAATTGGAGAAACCTGACTCAAAATTTCCAGCCATCCCTCAGGTAAACAGATACAAAGACYCTCTAATTTGCATGCTTGTGTGCCCTAGTTAGTAACTCAGACATTTTTGGCATCTGCACATACTTATCAAAAATAAGTTGTGTTCAACAGGCTTGCTCTGCAGGGAGTTTGAGTAGGGTACAATTGTTTGATAGCATGGTTAGTATTAATGAGATTACTACAACTTGAAAATGCATCTTATTTTCTATTACCTCTTACTGAGTGTCAAAACCAGCCTACAAGTTTATATATATTTAGCAKACACTGCCAGGCCTAAGAACCAAATCTTGTTGTGAACTGTACTTTGAAATGCTGGACCCGGTGAAAATAAGCCAGACATCCTCATTTGAGGTGAAACTTAAACCTTGCTTTCACTATTGCTTCCAAAGGCTTCATCATTTTTTTCAGAAAGAGATAAATGGCTATAATGGCCCCTAATAAAATCAGGAAGACAGGATGAATCAGGACAAAATGCACTTCCTCACCAATTCCCATCTCCATAGAAACTCCTCAACTCTGCTATGCCTTCTGCCTATACAGATTAGGCAACCCTGTTTTCCAGTAACAGACAGTGAAGTCTGACGCCTGCATTGTCTCACAGAGGGCTATCTTGAAGAGCAGAAACTAAGTTTACAAAGAGAACTTAGCCAAGTATTTAGTGWTGCATTTCTCAGCTTTCAAATTCTYCCTCTTGCTTTTCAGGTTCGTAAGAGAATTTCTCATGAGAAGCATCAGTATTKGCTGCCAGGGTACCCACAAGTCTGATGACACTTTTCTCAAACTATTTTTGCTTCAAGGGATGTAGTGTCACTGAAAGACTAGTCCACACTACCCAGGATTACAATTCATACCGCTTATGGGGAAGACAGGGAATCATCAGAATCAGACTGTGGGATGCTAATTTAAACATAAAGCTTTATTTTCAAATTCATTGAATAGTTTATGCATGAATGGATGTGCTTTTCCAGCAGTTCAGATAAGCAGATAAAGAGAATGGTTTTTTAATGAAGTGAAATATATGAGAAAATGTATTCATTGATTATTAGGAAAGGAAGAAGTTATTAAACCTCAGTAGATAAACATCAGCTCGCAAAGTTCCTTTGTTAATAAGAATAAATTGATAGATTTATAGACTTTAAATTTGGTGAGATCATTTGATTGTCTCATCAGACCTGTAAATCAAAGACACTAAATCTCASAGTATTACCTCTGAGCTGAATAGAGCTAGACAAAACATGTTGGTAAAGCAGTACATGAAACAAAAGATGCAATTCAGCTTGACAGAAACCTTATAGCTTTGGGTCAAATCTACCTTCATTAAGTTTTAAAAATAGAGAAAACATCTAAAAGTGAAGTGCTGCTTTCCACAGTTTTTCAGCTTTGACTAAGCATACCTATTGATTTACCTGTGAAAATGGCATTTCTCTTTTCCTTGTTCTAGACTTAGTCCATAACACACACACACACACACACACACACACACACACACACAGGAAAATCATATCCCTCTGAAAAAAATGAGGATTTCAAACAACAAAAGTTTCAAATTTCTGTTGTTTCAAAGGTTGATCACTCCTTTTGTGTGAAGAGCCGGAGTGCATAACTTCTTATATAAATATGTCCAGCTTTAGCATTTAACCTTTATGATACTTTCTTGACTACTGAAGGGCCCTCTATTTTCTTCTTATTACTCTACTGTAGTCAAGTGTCTCTCAGTTTTATTTTTTAATGGACTAAATCTGTTGAAGTGTTTAAGTCTCTCCCAGTAGGGTATTTTCTATGGCTTTTGAGTAAGTCTGTGACTGCTTTAAAAGTTCAATTTTTTTCCAATATATCTTCCTTTCTAATGAATTCATCTTTGCTACAGAGAAAAATGAAGATGTCACTCATTTTTCCTACATTTATACATCCATGGATTATATTAGCCCTTTTGTCACAGCCTCCTAGTGAACACTTATGTTTTATTGCTTACCTACTTGACACTAAATTATTTCAGAAAGATTGCTTTTCAAGATACTACTCTAACTTGACTTCAGAACGCCATTTTAACATATGCCTTAGCTTTATAAGTCTGCAGTAGCCAAAACTCACAGCAATATTGTCTTTTGAAAATATTATCTTATCCAACAGTTGACTCCACTATGATGTACATGTGCTCGTTCTTCATTAATATATGCTAATGTTGGTGTTATGTGCAGATTTTGTCTGAAATACTTTGTATTTGCAAGTTATTAATTGAAACAGTAATTGAATTTAGTTTTCATGCTAACATGACCGGAAACATGCCCATTGAGTGCATATTTTTTATTAAAAAGTTGTGGGAACAAGAAAATCACGTTTTGATTTCTTTACCCATGTATATTTAATCCCAATACAACTACTCCTGCGTCTGCATCCTGATCCCCAGCAGTCCTTGTGCCTCTGTGAGATGTGGTCCCTAGCCCATGGTCTCTGATTCATTGCTCGTGTTATCTTCAGGTTCTTGTCTGATGCACAAACTCTTCATCATATCTCCATTTTCAACAAAAATCTCTTACTTTTTTCTGTTAATGGTTATCTTTTTTTCTCTTGATGGAAATGCCTTTCTTTGCCTATTGTTTACATGGTTGGAAGTGCCATGTAGAAATAATATTGCAGGGATGAAAGATGAAAAGTTGTGCACTGATCTCACGCTTCACCTCTGAAGACTCTCCCCTCAGACCAGAGCCCCAGTGTTTGGGCAATTTATTCTGTATTGATTCCAAGGAGGAAAAATTACTGTCTGACAGCTACACCACATCCTTTATTAGCATCCAAAGTAGAGCTGGGATTTAGCTAATGAAGCTTAACTATCTCCTTTTGCAGCTGCTGGAAGAAGTAGTCACTTTGGAAGTGCAATTAATATCAGAGTTATGTYCTCTTGTCACACTTAAACACCTGAAGCACATCGTCCTTGGAGAATCTGGGCCCTTGCCTGAACACCACATGGACAGAGTTGTAATTTCTCTGTCTCTGCTCTGTCATTGTTTAAGGATATTAAAAATATGGAAAGAGATAGGACTTTAAGGATTTAGAAGAAATTAACTGTTATTTTTGCCTTTGTATAAAGGATTTCCTGCACTTTCAGTCCTACAGAAAAAGCAAATTATCTATGGTACCCATACCTGTATTAGTCAGAGATATCATGAAACTGACCCTTGCTATATTCAGTATGCCCAAAAGGCATTTTTAGTTGTTTCCAGCAGCAGCCATAGGGCCCTGCTCTGTGCTTACACATGATAAGGATTTATTTCTGAGTGATCATATAGCATAGGACAATGTGACAAAATTTCTTTCTATGTTGTTCATGAACAGCACATGATAGAAAGTATTACAAGACTAATTGGAATTATTACAATAGTTTGCTTGGCTCCCTTCTCCCTTCTCTTGACTAATTAGCCTTTTAACATTACAAAATGGCTCTGGCACAAGCTGTCAGAAAGCACTGCTCCAGTCACTACTACACGTGAAGCTGTCTGCACACATTAATAAGGAATTTACCACTGCTGTTAGAAATCCTTGTTCTCATTCTTTTCTTATTTTTCTTTTGCCTCTTTAGGGTGCTCTGGGTCACTAGATGTTATCATTTRTATCTTCTCATTCTTTGCTCTTTCTGCATGCTTAGGGAATTCACATGAACACCAGCTTTGTTGTTTTTCTTGCACAACTATGGGTAAGCTGTGGCACTCCTTGCAACCAGAAAAATGTGGGGTACATCACTTCTATATTAAAATACTGAGCTAGATAYAGAACTGTGAGCCTGCATTAGAAAATAGTATTTCCTCAATCAGTCTCATCATAAACTGCAGCTTGGTGTTTTTGCATTCCACTCTTTCTCTTCATTCCCTGATTTACTCCATCAAGGAATATTGAGTTCTACTGTTTTAGGGAGTAGTCTTAGTAATCAGGGTCCCTTTATCCCTGCCATGGTCCTGCATAAATGTAGTGCCAGATTACCTGTTGAATAGTTTTGTATGAAGCAGAGGACAAACCAAACTGCAAAGTAAGTTGGAGCTGTTGCCACAGAGCTGGAACTTTCTCCTTCCTGAGGGCGGGGGCAAAATGAGAGAATTGATAGGCTGAGGGAGATGGGGTTGTTCAGTCTGAAGAAAGACTGAAAGCCAGAGAGACCCTAGAGCACCTTCCTGTACCTAAAGGGATCCTGCAAGTAGGCTAGAGATGGACTTTTCACAARGGCATGTAGCAATAGTACAAGGGGGAATGGCTTTTAGCTGAAGAGGGCAGGTTTAGATTGGATATTAGGAAGAAAATCCTTCCTGTGAGGGTRAAGCACTGGTAGAGGTTGCCCAGGGAAGCCATGGATACCCTTTCCTTTCTCCTTTGGACTGTACTTAATTGATTCTCCATCCTCCCTGTATTTGTGCTGGGTGGTGCCCCAGCTCATAGGCAGCACCTTGCACTTGACCTTGTTAAACTCCATGAGGTTCTCACGGGACCATCTCTGAAGCCTGCCGTGGTCCCTCAAGGAAAAGGATTTTATTGTGCACTGCTGTACCTCTCTGTAAAAATTGCACCCTGCTGTCTTTTTTCCAGCAAGTGTTCCTTTTTCTCGACTTCACCAGTGAAAATTCAAACTGTCTCGCTTTCCAATTTATGATGCCTTCAAATGGTTTTTAGCCTCTAGAGAATACTCAAACAGCAACTGTATATTGGCCTTCCCTCAGGTGATGCCTATCACTGCCCCTTCCTCATAACGCTATCCCTATGCTCTCCAGGCCAGCTTTTTAATTTAATACCTAGAGCAGGCAGTTACCAGAAGAGTTCCTCTAGGGGAACCTAATCTGCAGTAGTTCAGATGCTTTGCTAAGAAAGTTTTTCTCAGGTATCCTTTCAAGGTACTTTAAAAGAAGAAAGATTTGTCTGGAAATTGCATTTTTCCTATTTTTCTTTTAGCTAATTTCAGCTTCTTCTTTGGAGAAAACCATCATTATGAACTTTCAGATACATAAATTATTATTATTTTTCCCAAAAAAACCATTTAGCACTGAGTCAGTTATGTCTCATTAAATATGTATCTTGAAAACAGCTGCAATGCACAACCAGAACTTGTTCTGAATATTTTGCAAAAATAGTTTTGTTTCTTTCCATGGGCAATTGAAATGGAAATCTTTCTATTGACTGGTCAGGCATTTATAAAATTAGTTAATGGCTTTCTTAAGGGACACATTGGTGGTATTGATTTGCAGATGAGGAAAGGAAAAGGTTCATTACTGTGTTTAAACACAAGTGCCAGAAAGATGACTGTTAAAGGTAACAGGGGTTGGCTAAACACAGACTCTTCGTGACAGGGTTTCTTGTATGTTACTTCTCCCAGAAAGTCAAACTAAATGCTATATGCCCAATTTCCCATGTGTTTTCATTCACCATGACAACTAGCTAAATGTGACCTTGGCTTTTAAATCCATGTGTTGCCATCTGTAGTAAAAGAGCTAAAAATGAAAAATTCCTTAGCATTTTTCTCCCAAAGGAAAGACAGAGGTATTATTTGATTTTTCTTCTTTACTTTCAGACAGTGTGATAGAAAAATTTAAAATATAAGACAGAAAGAGAAGTGGTGCATCTGTGTTTAAGGCAGAAAAACTCAAGTTCAATGTTAAGGCATGTTTTACTAGGGTAGTTATTAGGATTGGTCAAACACTTTCCATTGATTCTGTTTTCCATGGAAAATAGGTTTTCRACAAAGTATTTTGTGACTGAAATATTTGTCTTTAATAAAACTTTCTCCACTCCTTCTTTCTTAAGATTCTCAAGTATTGAGTTAGAATCCATTTTCCAAATCAAGTTCATTGCAATTGCTGTCAAAGACTTTTTCATCCCATATGAACCAAGCTTCCATCTAGATGCCACCTGCTGTGGGAAGTCATAGGTACCCCCCACATCCAAATTGTCCTTGAAGAGAGGAAARAGGATAGAAAACACCTTTGGGATTTGGACTGCAGGAAACCCCAAGAAAAGTTTTTTTCTAACTAGCATTTAATTGGAGAAAGCCAATGAAGAGGAATTTTAAGCAYGTTTAAACAAGGTTGGTAATCTGCCTTTTTTTTCCCCCAGAGAGCCTACCAGGTAAGTCTTTCTTACAAAACTGGAAAGCTGAAATCAATTTTCTTCTYCTCCAGAGGGTTAAAACGTGTATGACCCATATTCTCAAAGAATGTCTCAGCCATCAAACATTAGAGATGGGATGTTCTTCAGCTAAAAGTTCTCTAGCTTGCTACAGCAATGATGTTCTCATATAGGGTATTCTGAGGTAAACACACCCCAGTTGCYCATATGGAAGGATCCCATCCTGTATAATAGAAAACAATGCACGTGTCTGACACAAAGGGAAGTGACTCAGGCCAGCCTTGTGTCAAAAGAGGGCTCTGCTATTCCATCACCCAAATCCGGCCAATTTTAAAGCCTTTTAAAAATGTAGTTTGAAAACTCTCAGTTGAAACTTTTTAAACTTTTGGTAACTCTGTTTCCAAAGAATATTTTTGCACTTGAGTTGGGTATGTAATTGAAATAGACAGTTTGGRACTGTTTAGGCTATCAAATCCATTTAACCATGTCCGTAAGGATTTCCTGCCAGGACCCAGCAACATGGAACAAGAAGGTGTCGTATTTTAATGAAAGGGGAAAAAAAGGCTTGTACAGCTGAGCAGCAATGGGAGTACTAGAAAGAGATAGCAATAGGAATTAAAGAGGGAAAGAAATTGGTTGGAAAATAATACTGCAAGAGGAATTGGGGTGGGCAGGAGATTTGGACCTAAGGTAACTGGGCCTGCATGGGATGCAGGGTAGATAAGATGAGGGAATAGACAGAGATCTGTGCACACTTCATCACACCATTCTCTGGGGAACAAGAAAAGATCACAGTGCTTCTGAGTCCCACTTGTCTGCAGGCAGGACACAGCTCTCGCACACCACATTAGAGCTGCCCATGCTGGATGTGCTCTGGCTGGTGCAGATCCCATAGCAGCAAGCAATTTTCCACACCACAAGTGTTGGTACTTACTGTGATGGCACTAAACCTGCCAGCTCTGAGGACATCCAGCACAGGTTTTGATAGGAAAAGAGAAGGGAATTTATTCCCAAAGTATTTTCTATTTTAAATACCAGCTTGGAAGACTATAATGTTGTAAAGCCAAGCCAGGAATGATGCCAGAAGGCAAAATTTCTTTTTCTCAAGTACCACTAACTGGCACTTTGAGTGCACATGCCCATCCTCCTCAAATTCACTGGGCTCCTAGGGGGATCCAGGGAAGTCACACTGAGTGACACTGGCCTTCCACCCCACTGAGGTGTTCGGAATTTCTCTTTGGAGACAACTTACCTCTCTTCCTTCACAATGCAGGAGGTTGTAAGATAGTTGCTAAGTGTAAAGGCATCCAGATGGTCTTGATTCTGCTGTTATCCCACAGGACATCATCTGCACTATACAGAGAACTTACACTTTTTCTGAGATATAATCAAAATTATTTAACAGAAACACTGCTGTTTGTGGGGTTTCTCAGTWTGCTAAGAGCAAGAGGGAATGGCAAGATGGGGAAATGAACCTTGTTTTTAAATTTTGGGTTGCTCTAAGATTTGTGACCATTCAATGAAGAAAAGAATTTTGAGATGGTCACTTATCTTTGACATGCCTTTCTGGAGGAATGTGGGCAGATTTATAGAGAAAAARATACTCCATATTGGAGATGCAGTAACAAAGTAACTCAATCTTCAGATAGATAAAGCTCTTCTTAATATGAAGGACTCTCAAAAATATCAGGCCCTGCTTCTTTAAATTATATGGCCAAAAATCCTTTTGGCCTTTTGACCTAAAGTTCCCCCCTAACGAAAGGGTGATAGCACTTTCCTGTTGCAATGTGCTCCCATCCTCAGAAACATGCTGTAAAAATAAATTCATTGTGTTCACAAACCCCTTAGATACAATATTGTGAGTAGAGCCATGAAAATGTTCATGGGGAATTTAATAACTCTGTCTTCAGAGCAGGATATGAATTGTGTATAGTAAATAAGGCCTCTGGGCACAAACATTGTGTAGCTGCTCATTGTTTGAACTCTGCCAATCCTGTGCATTGAATGAAAAGAGAAGAATGGAAAAAACAGCTGATTTTACCTTTTCTATTTGCCTTGGAAAATTTTAGTTTTAGTACTTCTCAACTTCTGAAAGCTTTCCTTGCCAGTTCTTGCAAATTTTTAAGATGTATTTAACATGCAATTAAAAGATTTTTCTTCAAATCAGCAGGAGGTTTGCTTTGCATGTAGCTCTCAAATTGCTTCTGGCTACATCTATGTTTTGATTCAGATCAGATTCTAGGCAGCTGAAAAGGGTCCATAAATATATTTGTTCTTCAGAGCAGGCCTTTTCACTGCTCCCTCATCTTGATGTCAAAGAACCTCAGCTGACTTCAGTAAGAAAACTTACTGCTAATAGTGCTAATAAGAAAACCTTATTGTATTTTTTGGCACTGAAAGTAGGCACACTTCCTCACAGAACTGACTGCAAAATTCAACATAAATCAAATTTTCGAAGAACCTTGGTTTTTTCCAAATAATATTTTATTTTCRTTTTTAAAATTATTATATTCTGTCTGAAGTTTAACTGACAGGTTTTTGCTTGGAGTGTCCTCTTGTCTCTGAGTTATTGCTACTGTTGTCCTGAAAACAGTGCTGCTCATGGTGCAAGCTCTCACATGGAATAGAGGACCTACTCTTCCTAACGGATATCAAGAAATGAAACATACACAGAATGAATCTTTCAAAAGCAGAACTGTAACAAGGTGCAATTTTATTTCATGTAATTTCTTTCTGTGTTCTCTTTGGACAGAAATCTTTGCCGTCTCCATATATCTGTCAAACAGATGGTACTGATAAATGAGCTTGGCTATAGTTTGCTTTCACTGGTCTTGTTTGTTTTCCATCTTTTTTTTATGTAAGAGTTAAAGATGTACTTTTGTTTGGTCCCTGAAAAGGTCAGGAGAAGCCCCCTACAGGAATAACTAGCTGATATGATGAGGTGAATTATCTGCCTACCACAAGACAGCCAGCATGACTGGGACTGAGCCCTGCCCAGGTAGAGTGCAGAACAGCAAAAAAAGTCAGTCAGGTTTTACCTGTTCAATTTTGAAAAGATAGCCTCCCGTAGAAGTTCTTATCTGGGGTATTCAAGTCAATGATTGCAGTCTGGTTTTCTTGAAACAGCTGCATCATGTCATGCATCATCACACATGCACCTCTCTACTGAAAATGGAGGAATTTCTCTTAAACCTAAATGCCTGCTTATTATATTCCAAGCCTACTAAAGCCAAAGAATATCTTCCTCCCAAAATCCCTTTTTCCCAGTTAGCCATTTCAGACATCTACAGAAATAACCATCTGTAGTACAGATGCTAGAAGTTAAAGATCAAGTGGTAGACTTAATGCTGAATTTCACTTTTATGTTTAGACTTGTATGACCAGGTCTCATTCTCTAGTGGATTTATATGATTCTATTTTCCTTTTAAAAATATATGAGAGAAATGCTCACAGGCCCTTAAATGCAGCAGTATGAATACACCACTATAATTAATGCCGTGGTCTACTCCTTCTTTTTCTTTTTTTTTATTTTCAGTGTACAAGTCCTGTGGAGTTTGCAGATTGATTCAATTGCAAAGTTAGATTCCCACTGTGATAGCCATTTTCAAACCACTGGGCCATTCTGCCTGTCCTGCCAGCCAGGGAACAATGGGTGCTAATTAAAACCCTGCTTAAAAGGTTCCCCTTTACTTCAGCATTGAGGCTTTCAGGGGGCAGACGGGGGAAGGATGCCTTGTTCTGTTTAYGCATATGCAAGCACTTAGTGAGCTGGGCGGCCGACTGTGGGTCGAGAAAACACTACAAAAGCCTGGTGCTTATAGGAAAGGGCTGGATTTCAACCTGATAAGGTTGGTTAACAGCCTAGACTGAAGAGGGCCCAGCTGTATTTTCTTTCCAAATTTTGAGGCGCATTTCAAAATAGGGATCGAGTTTTTTTATCATTTGCTTTTACTGAAAGGCTTGGGTCTCTGTCTTCTTGTATTGGAGTGAGCATTTTTCTTAAAGTATAAGGATAGGAAGTATAAGGATATATATAAAGTATAAGGATAGTTTCTTTTATTTTTACTAATGAGATTAATACTTTAAACAACTGGCTTTCAAGTGAACTGCTTGTGCCAAACTGTATATATGGAGTAAAATTGCTTTCTTACATCAAGGGTTTGTTTCTTGAGCCAATTTTTTTAAGAGATCTCGTTAGACACTTTTGTTGCTCAGTGGTATAACTGAGTTCTAAGAAGTATATAAACCTCTACCATTTTCAAGGAGGAAAAATGAGAAATGAGCTGTACTTTAGAGCTTCATTTATAAATTAATATATAAAACTGCTCAGTTCCAAAATATGGCAGATAAAGAATCAGTTTCATTATGTCAAGCAATTCAATATGCTTTGGTTTTCAGCAAGAGCTGAAAAAGAAAACACAACACTGCAAATAAACTCATCAATAAGCCACACAGGTTTTTGTTTGATGTCATTTGTAACTGACAACTTGATCAATCTTGCATTGAATAGTCCCTTAGAAATTCAAGAGAAATAGGAGCAGAATCTGTCTCATTTCTTTTGTTGAATAGCAGTTCACTTGGTGGCATTCACAAACCTGTCCTAGCCTTCTTCAGCTGTTTTTCTTGTATAAAACTATCTCATCCATTGAGGTAGTAGAAAATATTTAATGGGACAAATTGCATGTCATTGATAGTGAATGGTTGAAATGAACAATTCACAGATAACCTCATAGTTTGACAGGTATTATTCTAAATCTTCTTGCTTGTTTCAATCTCTATGAAGAATGAGTGCTTGTGCAGAAATCAGGAATGCCTTTCAAATTACTCACCCACCAAAAAGACTATTAATTTATTTTTTTTTACTGTCTGCAAACACTGAATAAGTTGTTAGCTGTATAGCTATTTTAATTAAAGGCCTGATTAGATATTTCTCATTTTTATCTTTACAGCCATATGCTGTAATAATTAATATTGTTTAATAGAGCTGCTTGCATGCTGAAAACTGCTTAAAGAACTAGAGATGTCTAGGATCAGGGCATATGGCCTTTGTTGTGAGCCCCATGCACTGAGGAATAAAGACAGTGAAGCCCAACCTCCTACTCTCGCTTTGTCACTCTGTGGCTGTTCACACTGTGATTCCTGCTGTGGGGAGAAGACAACTGCTTTTTTTCTCTTTTTTCCCCCTGTTTTCTTCTTTTTTTTTCTTCTTTTTTTTTTTTTTTTTTTTTTTTTTTTTTTTTTTTGTTGTTGTTGTTGTTTCCCATAGAATGGTGAGGGGAATGAGGCTGTTTAAGAGATACCTGTCTCTGCCCTTGCATTTGCCTTTCCCATTTACTCTGCTRGGCAGGCAGAAAAGGGAATGTTCTGAGCAAAGGGGACAGGACCTGACTCAGTGTGCCACCCCAGCCACCCTTCTCATGAGCACAGCTAAATCCATATCAATGGAAAAGCAAGGTGCTTATGACAAAACTGTCACCCCAAGCCCAGATGCACACATTGGTTCATTACTTCTTAGATACTCAGTTCAGAAAGAGCTGCCATGCAGCCTCCAAGGTCTGATCCTGCACCCCATGTACCACTCTGCCTCACCAGGATGAGGAGATGGGAACCACCTRAGGAGCCTTTCTCTATAACAAACATCTACAGCCAGTGCTAAGGACCAGGTCTGTAGGGGTATTTGAAGACTTCTTGAGCAGGCACTTTAGAGGGTGAAGACAATTTTAGGAACACCTCAGCAAGGATGTTASTTCCTTATCCACTGGAGCTTTTTCAGGGATTGCTCAACAGTAGGAACTGAAATAATCAAATCATAAAAGCTGTTGCCCAGACCCCCACTAATAAAAAGTGAACAGCATTTTCCCTGGTCACGGGAAAAACGGTGTTGCTGTGGCTACAGGCAAGAATCCAAAAAAGATTAACAAAACCCTGTTAGTGGATAATCCCTGGAAAGGTACTCTAACAGCAGATTTCTCTGCTTTCTGCCAGCMTCACCCAGTATTACCTAGCTTCCAGCTTTGACAGCTAAACCTCAAGAAGGTGTTAATTTCAGCTAGACAGCTGGCCAGCATCACAGGAGCTTGCTGAATGGAGATGTAAAATCCAGGACTAGGCGCCTTTTGATCTCATCATCTCAGTAACTCTTCTTCACATCTGCTCCTGCTTGTGCCACCTCAGGAGTGGTTGATGCCAGCTCAGGGCTTCATTTCTCATCAGATAAAGAGATCTGAATGGTCTAATTTGCCTCAGCCCATCTATGTCCATTTTCCTAAAGGATCATACCATCTGTTCCTCAGCTGGATGCTGAGGATAGCCAGGAGCAGATAAGATTTTCTCAGAACACACTGCTGATTTCTCCTGGGAATCAAAGTCAGGGGTCCCTGGGAGACTTTGACAAACTATGTCCTGCTGTGGTAATGCAGAACTGGGCACTGCATTTCCTCTGTCCTGTGGCCTTCACAAGGATACTGGGTGAGATGGTAGCAAGAGAACAATTTCCACCATTTTCACTCTTGGGCTGTTTCACCTGGTGGGCCCCAGTTGCCAGGGGCATAGCTCTGTGTGTTCTAAAGCTGATCTAACTGTAACAAACRCTCCTTCCCTGCTCTCTGCCAGGTATGAACAGGCCCAGTGTAAACCTGAGCAGTCAACTTCTGGAACAAACCTACAGCTGGAATAAGGTGGGGAGGCGAAAAATATTTCTGATTTTAGGGACACATTTAGTGTGCACATTAAGACATTTAATGGTTTRGGTGCAGATAATTAATCTGATGATCCAGGAACTCACTTCTCAGGACACCTGTAATATATAAATTTTTTGGTCAAGGAAAAGAAACCTTTAGCCTTGAGCAAATCTAGTCTGATCTAAAGGGGATGCTTGAACTTTTACTGCATGATTGGCAGAATACTTTATTAAAATGCTGTGCATGGGCTTTAATATGTTGAATTCTCACCTTTTTATGGCATTCTCTAACAAATGTTTCTGTGTCTCTGATAAGTACCTCTCTTTGAATCAGTAGATTCAAGGCTGGTCACCAAATTCTTTAATTTTCAAGAGCTAATTTACACAGCTACTTCAACCTTGAATGAAATGCACTGGTGCCRTGATTAACATAATTCTGTGCCAGTCCATTTCTTCTTATCCCCCATCCTATCCATTATGACTGAACTTTAATGCCATCTGTGAGACTGGCAGGTGGGTCACGTCCACTCTTGCACAGAACTTGTGCTGTGCAGAGCTGAGTTAGGAAGGATCCTGCAGGATCAGTGTGACTGCTAGGAAAGTCCAAGAAGGTATGGAGCCTGCAAGAAGGTGTAGGCAGCTCTGCAGGAATTCCTACCCCAGTTCTGACAATGCCCATGCTTTACTGTGTGCTCAGGCATAAGCCTTACCCTGGACTAAAAAGCCTTACCCTGATTTCTGATTTCTGTAGTGCATGTTCTGATCTAGATATCTCTAATTGAGGYAGGTGTTTAGATAACATATCATTTAACCCAGAGCTTTTCCTCTGATGGAAAAGGAGTTCCTCTTACCAGAAGCTAGATACACTGGATATTATTTGAAATTGGCTTGTATATGTCGTGAACTTAATCAAAGGCAATCTCATCAGCCTTGTTCTGGTAAGTGTAGTCCACAAGAAAGATGACCTGCCCCTGGAGATTCCATGCTCTCTGTTCTCAGAGGATCTAAAAGAATTCYTAAGGGTCTATATATCAATGGAAAGTACTTATCATCATTTCACTTTTGGTTGTCAATTTTCACCTGTTCCACGGAATTATTCATAAAGCCCAGMAGCCAGTGTTTTGGTGGGTGATGGTGATGTGCTGTGATATGTTTGTTTATGTTYCTGATGGCCTTTGAAAGCTTATGTCTGAGTGATTTTAAGAACCCAAGAGCAATCTTAATTTATTCTACAAATTGCTGCAGTCATTCAAAAGAAAAGAGCTTTTGCACTAGGATAAAACCTGTCATTATTTTGTGGGTTTAAATACTTTTCTCAAAGTATATGTGGATAAAACTTCCAAAAAGGAGTGACAGTGTGTGGGTGGATATTGATCAAACAGGTGAATAATTGCAATAAATTTAGGCTTACCACACCAATTTTAAGCATTATCCTTTCCGTATGCTGTGCACAAAATATGTTCAGATACTGTGATACTTAAATTAAATGTGATTTGAATACAGTAATTAGATCCTACTGGGTTTAGTAACAAAATGCAGGTGATGTGCACAAAAAAAAAAGTGCAGTGAAATTGTGCAGCTTGTTGGCAGTGGAGATTTCAAATACCATACCTTACTCTGAATTGTATTGCTTCCTGCCCTGAGAAGCTGCAGAAATTGTATCATAGAGTATTTTGATAATCCAAATTCATTTATACATAACGATGAGACAAGTGCCATGCCTGTAATGTCTGCAGAWGTTTGCATAGAGGAAGTTTGCTCAAAAATGACGTAAGATTTTACTGAAATGTGGAAACCTGCTGTCTCAAACCAGTAGCAAGTGCTCAGTCTGAAACAAAACTAACCAGAAAATAACAAAAAAGCTGCTTTCTGCTCCCTGCTATTGCCAAGGGCCTTAACACTGTGCAYGTAGTATATAAATAAACCACTGTGATCAACACCTGAGAGCTTATAAATGTCTGAAATGTATGGTGACAATTTGCAGAACTTCTGCATTGCTCCCTTATGCCCACTTACAAACTATTTGGATAATCTGGAACGTGTTAGGCAATACCATACACCATTGTTTGCTGCTCTGCCCTAGGCCTGCGCAGTGCAATAGCAAGCACTGCCAGGAATGCTTCAGTTTGTGCTGGGGAGGGCACAGATGTGCAGCTCTCCCTCCCTGTTTGCAATGCAAGTGTGCCTGGCAAAGTGAGTTGCAACCAGACCATCTTAGCCACCTGGTAAACCATGTCTGCTCTCAGCTACCAGTCTTACATGTCAGYGTTCCCCTATTTTCACCAAGGTTTGCACTACCCTTTGTTCTTTGTGTCTCAGGTGTGTGCCACTGTGCTTTTATCAGCTGGGAGTCCGTTTGCTGTGGAAAACTAAGTCTGGAAACCTGTATGTGTTGGGCTCAGTTCACCTCTACCATAACAYTGTGGGTTCAAGAATACTTGGTGGCCGAATTCCCATGTAGGTCTTCGTGGCAAGCAGATGGAAATTCCACAGAGGTCTCTGGATCTCGTTCAGAACTGGCCTGAATGATTGTTACGCATCATGTGTGACTGATCATTAAAAGGCTTTTAAGTGTTTCCAAGATGTTCCCCTATTTATCATACAGTTTGGATGCAGAGGAAAAAATATATATATTCAAGTTCCAATTGAAGAAAAGGAACAACAAATAGAACAGAGAAAGTTCTATTCACCTTCTACATTTCTGTCTCCCTGCTTCTTTCCTCTTTTCCACTTCTGTGCTGTTTCACATCCATCTGCCCTTCACATTTTCCCCCCATCACTAATTCCTATGCTGTCTAAAATGCCTTTGAGTCCTATTTCAGTTCTGGTGTTCAATAGATGTGAGTCCCATTGATTTATGCCAGGACTGAATTTTGTCCCCATAGCATACCAAATTGCTTCTGCACTCACAGGGAATGCCAAATCAGTGTACAGACATACTACTTGGTAACTACTTTATTACTCATTTTCACTTGGCACAAAATTCATGCCCTCATTTATGACACTGCTGAGTCTGGTTTGTTACATAAATTTGATCCTATACAAAGCTGACTGGCTTAGAGGACTAGCAGTGGATACAACACCCATCCCTTGCAAATTATCAGCTCAAATTCTAATCAAGTCATTAAATCAAACCAACCAAAACCCCTTTCTGTGCAATGCTGTTGTGAAAATGAGGYTGGCCTCCTCCTGGTTCCCAGTACACGTGTGTCAACACCACAGTTGACTCTAGCACCCTTGCTGGCTACGAAAGCTCCCGAGCCCAGGATTTCAGCAGGCAGGGAGACTGAACTCTTTGTCCTGGCCTCAGGTCACGGCAGGTTGATGAACAAGCAAGTCCTACTTCTGCCTCAGYTATAGCTGCCTTCTATTTTCTGGGACTAGCAGCCTGGCACCTTCTACAAACATCTTGTTTTCATAAAAAATATTCTACTCTAGTCTGATTGCATAATAKATGTATTTTCTCTCTTTTTAAGAGAAGTGTTAGAGCTAACAGGCCTTTGGTTTGAGCAGGAATTGCAGGATTGTGACCCCTCTGGGATCTTTGTCCTAGATTTCAGCCTTGGCAGGTGGAGCATTCTGTAACCAGTTGACATTTAGTGGCTAGTTTGTGAGTCAAATATCTTGTTTTATTTTTTCCTTTTTGGTTTGGATGAGTTTGTATGGGTTTCTAAAGTATTTGGGAAAGGCATGAGCTTTGTGGTGCCACTGCACCTTCATCGAGCCAAAGAAGTTGCTTTCCTCATTGAGAAATCTCACTTCAAAAGAAGTTGCGATGTTTTCTAAATTACTGTTTCAGCTGGCTTTTATTTCCAAATGTCTGCATCACTCAGAAAATCTGAGTTTGTCCTGGTTTGTGGTATTTCTGATTTATTTTCCTATTTAGAGGGAATCTTTTTTTTTTTACATATGTCCACTTTCTTCACACAAAAAATGCACACACACACACACACACAAAGAATTTGGAGTGACCTCTGGTCTTATTGCAGTTTGAGGAAAGAAAATAAGAATGTAGAAAGATTCTGGATCTCAGCCATTACAATGAAAAACATCTGTTGAAGCCTTTGCAAGCATAAATTTATCTTACCATAGGCATGATTATTGATTAAAATCCACATTCTTTTTTCTAATAAATTTAACTCTTACAAATTTTCTACTAACTTTTTTCCTAATAAATTATTTCAGCTTCATTTTGCTCCTCAATGAAGAAAGGTAGAAACTTGTTGCATGTTAGTGCTTCTGTAAACCAGAGGTGGCCAAAGTTTATTCTAGGCACAACCTGATGGTGGTCCAGAGTGCTGGATGATCCCACAGTGCTGGCTCCTTTCCTCTCTTTCTCACTGTTAAATTACACAAAATAGTTTCCTACTGTTGTGTTTCCATGTAAGCAAGGAAACAAAGTCCTGTGGAGGTATGCTGAAGTCCCAGATCCGAGCAGCAGCCTCTCTGACTGTCAATGTGAAGGGCAGCATGAGGCAAATCTGTAAAATTCCTGCTTCAAGAGATCTATCATATCTGAGGGCTGCAATGTCTCCAGACTTGCAGGGACAGCTAATTATGTCCAAGGCTGTCTGGTTATGAATGAGTATTACACAGTCTTGCTGGGATACTGATCTGTTTTGGGATCTGTGTCAGAGTTAGGACATGCCCGTGCCTGAGTCATAGCAGCACATCCGGAGAATCGGAAGAGGCCAGACCTGGATGGGTTCCAGCTCCCCTCCTGGACTGGGCAGGGAGTCCTTGGGAGACTCAGAGGTCTGCTTGCCACAGAGGTGTCTGTGCTCTCTCCCAAAAGAATTTCAGAAACATGAAAACACTATTTCCCACTACAGATCCCATYGCACAGCTTTCTTCAATGTGGAATTTTTATGTAATTACACTGATGAAACTCCTCCCTGTGATTTATTTTCTGGAACCTCTGCAGGTTTAAGAAGGAAAGTGAAATGTGGTGAATGAATGCTCTGTACATTTCTGTTCAAACTAAAAATGTATCTTCTACAGAAAATTTCCACTTCATGCCCCTGTGTGGTTTTATCTTCCAAACCCATATCTAATCTAAAGGCATAAATCACTTTCCAAGACTCAGTAAATTCAATGGGTGTGTTAGGCTGCCTCAGAAGGTTAGCTAATGAATTGGGTCATGGACTTAGCAATGTTTGAGAGAAATTGTAAATGATGCCTGTTTTTATTGGAGTGAAGTAACATTTAAGCATAGGTAATACACATGATAAACTTGCAACACTAGCAAACTGAAAAACACATGGGACCCATGCGTGTGCCAATTCAAATATAACTTTATTAAATGCACCTGATTTTAAGCTACCTTTTAGTATTCCATTTAGCAGTTTAATGAGAACCAGTTATAACATACTTAGGTTTTTTTTCTGTGTTCAGAATTCAGCAAGCCACACAGCTAACATATCCATTCAGGCAGGCAGAATCAGAAAAATACAATGAAGGCCTCTACTGTAAGTAAATGTARGACATCAATGTGACCTTTTAAACCAACACATCCCTTGCACACTCAGCAGACAACATCTGAAGCAGAAGCTATCGGTGTTTCCTTGAGACCTTTTAGCAACAAGACKGTATCATGAATTAAAGAGCTCAAGCTGTTGACTACAAGGACTCCGGCATTAGCAGAGAATGGTACCAAGCAGTGTCCATTCTTGCACAAACATCTGCAGCCATTGAAATGGCCACTTGCTCCTGGAGGCAGGGGAGCAGCCTATTATGGACATGTTACAGAGTTCTCTTTCAGCTGCTGTTTGCCTGAAGTGCCAGGTGCAAAAGATGTGCTGTAAAAGAGAAGAGGGTAATGGTCACATCGATTACCAACTGATAATTGCTCACTCACTGTTTCCCTGGTGTTCAGCTGACTGGCTGTTCCAGCAATTATTTTCCTGTTCTTTATTTCTATTAATGGTGTGCCCAATATTGGGGACTGTTTCCCTCTTTTGTAGCTCTAACCCGCTATTGAAATCCTGGAAGTGTAATGTATAGCATTAGCTCTGGTGTGTCTGATTAATGTAATCACAAGCTTAGTTCTGGAAGGAATCCACCCTGTAGTTTACATTAGCTGTTAGATGACCTAAAATTCTCCTCTCTCCCCCATCCATGTGCAAAGTACTGGTTACATGTTTTTACTTCTCTTTTTGTTTATTCTTACAATTTTGCTAAGTCTGGTGAAAGAGCTGACTGCCTGCCATTTTCCACATTCTCAGTAACCTTATAGTTCTGAGTTCTGTTTTCAGATGCACAGGGATGATGAGGGTCACAGAGCAGCATACGTCTTTGTTAACTTAGCTGCTACATCTGTGGCTGCTGATTTATATAGGTTCGAATACAACTGTTCAGAAAGATAGTCACAAAAGCCTACAAGCAGTTCTTTTTTCTCCTTTCTTTTTTTCTTTCTTTTTTTTTAATGACAATACCTTATCTTTTTTTTCCGGCTGAGATATTATGGGGAGTGACATCCTTTGTATGAAGTAATCAAACCATTGCTTTTTAAAGATATGAAAATTAAAGACTTTCAATTTCTTCACCTATTATTTATTTTCTCTAGTAAGAAATCCTGGCTTACATAAGGATTTCAAGATCAAATGCAAGTTATCTATATTTTATTCAAACTCCAGGAGTGTAGATTCTGGATTGGGTTTTGTTTTRTGGGGTTTAAGTTACAGAGAATTAAATTCCATGGCAGCATATACCAGATAGTAAAAGAGGCTAAAAGAAACAAAACCTGCATTTCCCTTTCTCTGAAAGTGAACTATTTGAAGAGGCCAATTATGGAAGTTGAGATCAATATAGCATTAAAAATAAGTAAGGATGAAATGCCAGACAGTGACAGATTATCATATGAATCAGATCTTTGCTTGCAGGAACAATTATGACAGCACCTGTTAGAAGCTTACTGTTGCTATTTCAGTACAGCAAATCTCCTCCTATCAATGAACAAAAATCTCAAGAATATTGATTTTTTTGAAAACTCTGGAAGATTCTCTACCTGGTAAAGACATTAGGGAGCCATGTAACAGATAAAGTGCCCAGTAAAATCTAGGAGTTTGCAGGTGGGGAGCTGTAGATTAAAGTGATCAAATTATTTTTAATAGAATTCTCTAGAATGTGAGACTTCTTAGAGTGATCCACAAAGCTGGTGATATTCATTAGCCCAGAGCAGTTTTCTTGATAGTTGCAAGAAGGCTTTGAGTGGCAGCAGTTATGTACTACCATGCAAAGTTTTGAGATAAGGATTAGATTAATCCAGTCAATTATGATACTATACAAATCCCTGACAGTAACTGAAATCAAAAATTATTTACTCACAAACAGACTAAGAAGAAATAAAAGGCAAGGGTTCTGGGGTTATTGTTTGTGCTGCTGGTAGTGGGAATGTAGAAATTCAGGAATATACAGAATGTATGCTCTGGCCTCCATTGCTGCCAATGTATGTTAATTCTTTTATTTCTAACATCAGAACAAGGGTTAGCAGATCTGGCGATAATTAATTATCTAATTCTGTGTTTCAGTGTCATTTAGACACAAGCAAAATTTGCTGCATGAAATAATTTGTTATTTTTGATGAGCATTATTAAATCTACTCTGGCCGTGTCAGAATAAAGGATGAGACCATCACAAGCAAAGTAAAAGCAGATCCCTTTTCCACTACGAGCCATCTCAAATACCTGCTGGCTCTGCAGGCAGACACCTCCCTGCCTTGCTGGGACACTGCTTGCTGTGGCTGAGACAGTGGTACTCACTCCTTCCATTTTGAATTGCTGCTTTCTGATGGCAGCTCCTCACAAGCCTGGGAGAAACCAGTCGTCCTTCCACATCCTTTCCATATGGTGCTGTATAGAAATCACCATGTGCGCTTCCCTGTGAGGAGGAGAGTGTGTACAGGAAATAAGTATAAATCCAAATAAGTATAAATCCTCTCTTGGGTGGTTTTTGCACCCAAGCTCAGGGCAGGGAGCACAGTCCTTACCTTGGAGCTGCCAGCAGAGCCTGCGCTGCGGAGCTGGGCTGCATGGCAATGCCACGGCCGGGCCGGYGCTTTGTGCAAGTGCCCTAATTGGGAATGCCAGGTCTCATCCATCCAGCAAAGCGTGCTGAAAGCACAGTAGCCTGCCTGGGCTCAGCACTGTCCTACCCCATTCCTGGCTCAGAACTGAACTGTAAGCACAGCCAGACAGTTTAGGGGACTGCTTGCGGTGAGTACTGTATGTGGCATTATGTGGGAAGAGTTTTAAGCCCCTTGTCATAGTTTCAGAGAATGCATAGGATGTTGTTCTGTGTTCTCTCTCTTTCCTGAACTTTTAACCTCATCCTACCTCTACCCATGCTCAAAATGACAGCCACTGAAAAGGGGGGTGGGRGAATGCTTTCCATTCCTTTCTCTGTTTAAATATGCAAATATACGAATATGCTTAAGCTGGCCATAGGCTTTGGTGCTGCTTTCACTCCCCCTCAGTGACTCCATCCTCCTAGCCAAAGTGGTGGTCCCCACGAGTAAAAGAGAGATTATTTCAAGGTAAGGTATTTTATTGCAGGGTAGATGCCAAAAGAAAGCAAGAAAGCACTTAGACACTTTTAATGGACAATGATTTTACTGATGCTCTCAACTTTGAGCTCACATATGGGATATTATGAGCTGAGTCATCCAAGTGCATGTATTCACGTTTCAAAAAAAGAAAACATCTTAGGGAGTATAAACCCTTCATGTTGCTGGAGAAGGCTAATCACTTTCCAATTCACTTGCTGGTTTGTGGATATTAAAAACTAAAAGTTAAAAATAGTTCTTAACTTTGGCAGCGAGATCAACATCAATGCATATCTGTCAGTGCTGCCCACTTAGCCTGTGGTCCCTCTGTGTAGTTTGACAGAGGGTCAGAGCCATTCTGACAGCTCCACAATGGGAGAAAGATGTGGTGACAGGCAGTGCTGAAGAGCTGAAGATGTCAACAGGATCTCCAAATATCCAAAGGCCTTGAAAACCAGAACTCTGAGCTGCAGAGAGGCAGTAAGTTTTTCTGATGTAGGAAAGGCARTCTTGCGTGAAATGGGTCCTTTAGACAGAATCAGAGGATACCTGGAGATACTGGGGTGACTAAACATTTATGCATCCTATTTATGGATTGCCAGGATGCCTGGAAAGGACTGAAGTCACTCTGCAGCCAACTATCAAACTTAACCCATCATATTTTTATAGGGAGTTGTTAAGTGGAAGTAATTTTACACTTCTCTAACAAATCCCACCACAAAAGATTTCTAAAATAATTTTTCTCCCTTTGGGACTTCCCCCCAAGTGTCTGTAAGTATCTATGTCCATATCTGGTGCATTTCAGCTGGAATAAAATKATTTTATTTAGCTCACTATTTTTCCCAAAGTACCTCATAGTTCTCAAAGAAAATAACAAAAAGGACAATCATTCTTATTTTATAATTTGCAAGAGCACGGGCAACTCTGGTTTAGGCTTGGAATGTATTAATAAATGCTAGTCTGGTGTAGTAGGTGTGATCTGGTGTCTGTGTTTTTGCTGTCTGTATTTGTGCAGTTAAATATACAATTAGGATTTTAGGTAACAYGGACTTAGATTTTCTGCCGTAATACAGATGTGATTAATCACTTAAGTTAACTGTGCACTGACTTTCCAACTGATATTCAACAATGATGGGGATCATTCAGAATTTTCAGAGTTAAAAATGGGAGGTGCTGGTAAGTTCCTCACAGGCTTTGTCATGCCTTCACATGCCTTGTCATGCTTACAGCTCTGTTAGCTGCCTGTGGTTCCAGCAGCTGAAAGAAAAGCAGCTAGAAAGGCTTGGCATGTTGAGGAAACTTAGAAGCAAAGGGTGACATAATTGCTCTCAGGTGTGCACTTAAAAATGCGTGGTGTTTTCTCTAGATACTATTATTACTCCATGAAGCCACTGTGAAATACAAGTGACTGAGGGAACACTGAAAAAAAAAGATGTTGCTGCTTCCTGAGCACTCAGACAGTATCTTCAATTTGCAGCTCCTTGTTGAAACTGAGACCTTGTCATGGTTAAAGAATTGGAGCAGGAGGTGTGTAAAATCCAGTGAGGACATTATTCCATTCTCATTGCTGCTTCTGATGGTGACAGACCTGAAGGAAGTGGAGTTAGGCACAACATTTCTTAACACCAGCAARGGGGAAGGCCCTGCTTCCCTTTCACAAATCTCCTTCCTTGCCTCCTCTCTGCCACATTCTCCCACCACTTCAATTTGGCAGCATTTTGGCCGAGACAGCTCAGCTTCCCAGGCTGTCAAGAAAGACAGCAAAAACATGGGCATTTCTCTCTGAGTTTTGGGGAGCTAAATCTCTCAGATGATGGACTCTGCCACAAGGCAAGTGTGGGAGGAAGGTGAGAGAGGAAGATGGAAAGAGGCAGGGGGCCAGGCTGCAAAGGAACAGAGCAAAGAGAACATTTGGGAAGTGATGCCAGCCCAGCACTTGAAACTACAGCAGGAATGTGTGCTGGAGGCAGGGAAGGGCCACCACATGGTGCTCTGCCCAGCTTCAGTGGCCTGAAAAAAAGAGCCTCTAGGAAATCTGTTGGGAACACATACTTGAATTATAATGTTTCTTTTTCCCTAAAAAAAGATTAGTAATTTGGATCTGGGACAAAGAAAAAGGAAATTTTGGCTTATCCTACAAACAGGATATGGGTGTTTATTTGAGTCGGGGATATTTCTGTTTTAAAGAACTGTATGATGTGATGCTTCTTGCTATGCTATGGATTAAGGAAGCCATTCCTAAACTCTTTTTGAAGAGACCATATTCTTCTTTTCACCTCTGACTTAAAGATGGTCTCTGGAAGAGGATTCAAGGGAAAACTTATGAACTGCATACAGAAAAATGTCAATGTCCAGCTGACCCTCCACAAGTGTGATGCAGATGTTTCAAATCACATGTATATTCCACTAATGCATGTTGGATGAGTGCAAAGCCACGAATTGAGGGATTGACATCCTTATTGCCTAGTCAACAAATCCTAAAAAATACATGCTGGCATTTCAGTTGCTACTAAAAATGCTTTACTTCTGTTCTTATACCATCAGTCATACACAAAGTCATTGTGTGGTAGTTCTTGCCAGGCCCTGATGTTTAGCTGTTGACAAGCCTTACCTGCAGAGGTAAAATGCTGTGATATCCTATGAGTTAAATTTGATAGCTTCAGGCAAATTAGCCTAAAGATCCCTCTCCATAGATCTAGTAGGTGGAAAATCTGACTTTTGCTGGGTTTACTTTCCCTACAGAGATATTCAGAGAGCAATAGTCTTGTGCTGAGCAACTCTCAGGTCCTGACATTCAGTACTGACCATGCTGCAATGAGAGGCATGTACCTATATGAGAGCTGGAGTTGGTCTTCTGTACTGATAATGGGGAAGTTCTTCTTGCAGCAATCAAGTACACCAGGTCCTGGTGCCTCACTGCTGCAGTAAGCACCATCCCCCCTCTTAGCAGCAATTTTAAACTTATTTGGTATTCTGCAGCAGCCGCCAGCTGTATTGCAGGTGTAGCCTCTGCTGGGCCTGTTTAGAGCCCTGCTCCCACTGTCCTAGTAACTTTTCCTGGAGGCAGTTTGCCCTGCAGTAGTGTCCAAAGAAAGAGAACATCCTCAACATTTATCTGGATACCTTTCAAATGGCATACTGTTGGGAAACCTGAGTGGCACTTGAATRTTTCTGTAACATCTCAGCCCTAAAAGTGGCTGAAGGGCTGGTGCAGACACAGCTTTGAAAACTCATCTCTTGCTCTCTGCAACAGACATTTAATGCAATTTAAAGCTTTAGGAAAGCATTAGGAGCGCCCTGTACCTTTTCCCATTCCCCTGATTTTGCCTTTCTGGTTTAGCCAAGGAAAACAACTTGGAGGCAGAAGGAAAGAGGAGTCTGAGCAGCTGTTACTGAAACCATGGTATCTTGCTGATTCAGCAAAGAAAAGAACATTTATTTAAATGCATTGTGGTTGAACACCGTTTACGGGATTGTAACATTAAATTGCATCACCAAGATATGAAAAAACCCCACAGCTGAGAGGAAGCYTCGAGGTCAGAGACAAGAGAAGCTTCTACAGCAATGCTCCTGTGGGGTGAGGGTATTGCCATGTCCTGGCTGAAACTTCCCAGTTGTTCAGCAGCCTCACCCCAGTCAGCTGCTCCCTGTCAGCAGGGGCTGGCACTGCTTTGTGCCCACTCCTCACTCCAGTCACGAACCCATAAAGCAGAAACAGTCTTATGGGTTTCAGGGTCATAAATTTTGTGCATTAAAGTAAGCATAATTGTGTAATAAAGGCTTGGTAYGCCTTAAGAAAGCTATGCATTCTAGTGGGTACTTACCAAGGCAYAAAAATTCAGCAGCAGGAAAGGGTTAAACTTCCGATCTTCACAGACATCTATGGCTCCAGGCCTCATTTGGAAGTGAGTAGGGCTGCAGTGCTCTGCTCAAGCACGTGTCCATCAGCCGAACTTTCAGAAGCACAGGAGGCAGCATTTGCAAAAAATATGCCTGATTTTTCTGGGACATGGGATTCACATGCTCCTCTGTAAGTTTTCAGTTATTTGGAATGTCCAGCTGCTTCTTTCTCTCAGAAATGTTTTCTGACAAGAGCATTGCTGACCCATCCATGGGCAGCTAGCAGCAATTTGAGTGGCTCCTGTTATGATATATAGAATAGCTAATGACACTCCTGTATGCAGTTATCTTTTATTGAGCAGCAAGATCCTGGGAAGAGTCAAATAATTCCTCTGATCCAAGAACCTAATTCACTTTGAAATTGAATCAGAAACCCCAAATGAATGTACTGACTAACCTGTAGGAATACTCTGCCTAGGATGGATTGCCACTTGGTCTAATAATACTTCATTAACTGTAYGGTAGCAAAATTAACTATAGCTGGATTACTTAAAATTTAAATGGTCCAGTATTTCCCAGACACTTTTTTTTTTCCCCTGTGCATAGGTCCTCACTAATTAAGGAAGTCCAGCTTTATAGGTGGAGCAATACCAAAAAAGCACCAATAAAATTTTTAAAGCTCTCTAAAATGTTTTAATACCTTATTTCATGTGGCATATACAGAGCTATGATGGTTCATAAGGTATAAAGTTTTTATTAGCGGTCCATTGGGGAGACTGCATAACTCAATCACTCTTTTGCAACTCATTTAATGCACATCACCCCAGCATTTGACTAGCATACTTAGCACAAATTGAAGTCAGTAAAATATTTGACTCAGCAGCCCATTACATACTTACACAAAGAGAGAGTTAACTGGAAACTAATTTAGGGAATTAGTGGTTGGTTACAAAACACAGCACAAACAGACCAGCTTTTCTCCAGATAAGGCTACATTATTCCCAAAAACCTGTAGGTCTTGCAATGTTTTTCCCAAAAAATGTGTGGTATAAAAATTGTAAAATCAAGTGTCTTGTGCTTTAACATCTTTTTTATGGAACAAATGGTAAAACTGGTATGGGAGGTAYAAGAGGTATATTTTTTCCCTCTCCTTTCATCTCCTTCTCCCTTTCCCAATATTTYGAGAGATTCACTTCAAATGAGATAAGTAGGATTGGAAGGTTCTCCTTGCAAAAGCCTACTTCTTTCTATGTTTGTCAACACCTGACACACCCAAGCTGTAAGAGCTCAGTCAGCCAGTGTCCCCAAAGTACACAGGGGTGGTGACACCACACAGTGCAGTCACTTTTTAGGTGACCATTGCTCTTGATTTCCCTACAGCAGTAGCCAGCAGAGTGTCACAGGTGGCCCTTAATCTGTGTCCAAAAGAGAATAGAGACTGGTCATCCTCTGTTATTTTGTACATCACCCGCATCAGGAGATTAATTGTGTTTTCAGCTGAGAATTTCCTTTGAATTACAAAAATCTTGCTTAAAACCCTCCTGTTTATCACAGAACAAACACAGATGGCTCTAGTATACTATTTTCTTGTTTTATGATATGGCATACTGACCCTCTGTAAAGAACTTGAARCTTGTTGTGTGCAGCAGTAGAGAAGAGGAAAAAAGCACACAGTGGGAGCAGATTAAGGGCTCACATACACAAGTGTTTGAGAGACAGGGATTTTAATTTAGATCTTCAGACGTTTAAGAGTAAAGACTGTTTGATTCTYCTGTTAAGGTGACAAGAATTATTTCAATCTGTTCCAACTAATATTAGCCTGCACTAGCTGTATTTATAGAAGATATACTTTTCAAGGTGACATGTGGCCMAGAAATGAAAATTTCCTTGGTTGACATTAGAACAAACAAATGATCTCCTGGAATTGTTTTCATGGATTTCTGAGAAAAGCCTGCTGGTTACATCATTTACCTGAAATCTACTACACCAGCTTAAAAAGTGCCATGCTGTGCAACTTGAAACAGGGACATGAGCAACAGACCAGAGAAATGTAATGACCATTGGGTCTAAAGAAACAGTTGTGCTTTGGCTCCAGTGTTTAATTATTTATACAAAACAATATTCCCAGTAAGAGACTAAACTTGGCAACAAGGAATAAAAATGTTTTATTCCTCTACATCCTTTTGAAAATCTATCTACAACCGGCTGAGGTATGTATATATATATATTGCAGAACTGCAAAAAATTCCACTGCACTGAATATGTTCCATCCACATACAGCTCTGACATGTCAGYTGGTTTGATTGTGTACCTTCCCAGAGCTGCAAGGGAGGTGCAGATCTCCCCTGACATTACTTGATATTTACTAGACTTGAAAAAAGATTGTGCATCAATTTAACAYGTTGTCCGTCACGATTCAGAAGAAGGAGGAAGAAACAACCTAACTAATACAGAAAGCTGCAGATATTGAATGAGGCAGGAAAAAGCATGCAAAACAGACAAGGTAAATGAATGAGATTGATAAGAGTCAAAGGACACTGGGATAGCTTATAAATAGAAAAGTGGTTTATAAAGTGCAATAGCTGTGAATGACACACTGCTGACTATGAAATAAATAGCTATTGTAATAGATTTCTGTTCTCCATCCCTTAGTAGCTGCTCTACAACCAGAAAGATTGTTTATTTATAAACAATTATAAAATTACTGAATTTAATTATAAAATTACTGAATTTTGTTTAAGAGGCAGGGAATCCAGCCTCTTAATAAATGCTATCGACTTTTTTGGGGGAACATTCAGATCTTGTCAGTTTTTCTATATTCTCTTTTTCTTTTTTTTTAAATATGTAAATAAAACCAGATAGATGGTGCCAAAACTGTTAAAACCACATAAAATCTCAGACAAATTACTTCAACCAGAATTATGATAATCTGGGAAACTTCAAAATTCTCTTCAGAATTCTCCCCAACTATATTCTTAAATTTGTATGTGACCCATGCTTTATTAAATGGCACCTTAATTTGAGAACTTGTAAGTGGCTTTAATACTTGATCATTGAATCTAAATGTTCTTTTAAATTCTTTTAACTTTCTCTTTCAAAAACCATCAAAGTAAAAACCGTATTTCAAAGAGCTAGTCCTTTATCAGCAGTTAATAGCTCAGTTCTACTGTGCATACACAGGCAAAAGCCTCATTGAAATCAATGTCTAAGTTCAGAGACTTCTTTTTCACTGGATGCCTTTAAAGAAGTATGGAATTTCTATCCCAGAAAAGATATGGCTCAAATTAAATTTCTACAGCAGTTAGATTCAAGGCTACAGCCCAGGRATGGGTGGGATATACAACGGTGTGGGTCCATCAAAGGCATATGGTCTGGTAAGCTTAAGAAAACCAGGGTAGATACGGAAGAAAACTGGTGGCAAAGAAGGAAGCCTGGGTGCCATCATGGTGATTTAAAAGCAGAGCAAAAATGGCCCTGGACTTAAGACTTACAGAAAACTTTTCATTGTGCAGAAGCAACTCCATGTAGTACATGCTCCGCTTTGGCCTGACACCATATGGAAATTCCCACTGAAAGGGGACTGCAACTCTGCCAAGGAAAGTGTTTCCATTTGCTCGGCACAGCTTGAGAAGGCATCTCATCCTATGGCCAGGTTTTGGCCCTGAATATTGACAGGTTCTCATCTCTCTAACTAAAGGTACAAAGAAGCGCCTGGAAATGGGCAAAATAAATTTGCATGCCATCTTTATATTTTCTAGATAGTGACACCAATACAAATATCCATGTTATTGTTAATATATAACATATAATACATATCTTTACTTTTTAGAAAATTGTACTTWTTGTATAACTTTTCCTGAATTATTCCATTTGGAAATATTGTTTTCATAAAGACCACATTTCACTGTAAGTTCTGAAGTGATCAAATTAAAGGACTACTTGGGAAGGCAGTAAACACTTGCATCAAGATGGATTAATCAGTATCCTAACTGTAAATTACCTTGTGTTCTACTACAGTAGTGAACTGTGAGGAAACTTTTGCATGTTAGCAACAATGTCAGCTATGAACTAGTACAACAGGTACTTCCAAAGCCACTTAATTAGTTTGTTATATGTTTGTCTATTTGGCTAATATCTGATTGATTGCTTGCCAAAGTTAACTGTGGATAAGGAACAATAAGGAATACCACACTTCTTCCCTCTGAGAAAATACACAAGTCCTACCCCACTTCATGCACAGTTTCCTGAGTTTGAGCAGGTGTTTTCAGGCACGGAAATGGTTGTCGTTGCCTTATTAAGACATTGACAAGAATATCCCTGGAGGAGCAAGGAAAAGATTAAACAATGAAACAAGGCTTGAGGCTGAACATTTTTGTCTCATTCATTTATCTGCAGATGATGGGGTGTGTGTCTGTGGTACAAGGGAGATTTAATGAATACTGCAATATTCATTACTGTATATGAATCTAGGTATTCACATACAGAAAAATATTTATATGCTTTTGGTATGAGCTTACTGTAGAATCAGAGGTTAGAAATTAACATTATTCATTGGTGGCAAAAGATACTGACCTCTGTTTAAGAAAACATATGTATCTATTATCTTGCTTGAATGTTCAAAGAACTAAACTCTCTGTGTAGGTCTCATGTCACTTTTGTGACACATTTTTGGGCCTGCTATGATGCTTCTGGATGCTCTCTTGCGTCCTCAACCCTCACTGCTCATATTGACATAAAACTGTTCTAGGAAAATTCTTCTTCAGATGCCAGTGACCTGTGGCTTAAAAATAACATCGCACGACACGACATGACACAACATATGTCATATCATATCATATCATATCAATCATATCGTATCATATATTCTCACAACCTCTCCAAGTTACTACAACTTAAAGTGAACAAACAATCCCATGTATCACATTTTTCTCAGCTTCCTCTGGTCTGAACTCTATGGTCTTAGATGATTTTTCCAACCTTAAAGATTCTGTTAATGCAATAAAAATCAGACAATAAAGCAAAATCGMCTAATACAAAATAGAGAGCCCACTTGTATTCTTCATGACATGTGGAGATGGTATTTTTGTGGTAGTGAGTTTCAGTGGAGCATTACTTCAGCTCAAAAAACATGAATGTACCACCTTGCCATTCCACCTGGAGCACCAGCCTCTAGTACTACTGCCTGTTCTGCTGGGGAACTGAGGATCTTTCTTCCTGGTGGCCTCCTGATTTAAAGCAGGACAGCCTCCTCTTAGTTGTAATTAGCTAAACATATAGAGTTCCTTAAGTTTGTCCCTTCAAGCTGTTTTTTCTGACCCTTGATTTACTTATTCAACTTCTCCTGTGTATAAATGCTTGTTCTAAAAAGGTAACTTTCCATTTACCTGAATTTAACATTAATTAGTAATAATTATGAGTGAGTGTTTTAAACTCAATAGTTTTGAGTTTTTCAATCTCTGGATTTTTTGAGGATAAWAGAGGCCTGGAAGTTATGGTGACATACACTTCTCCTTTTGAAAGGTCTAAAACTTATTTCCATGCAGCATCACCAAAATACTATTATCTCTGGTACCGACAACAGCAATCAAAAAGTCACTTAAACAATGGAAGACTGAGGAAGCAGCCAAAGTTTTGGATATATATATATATATATATATATACACACACACATATAGGCAAAGAATAGTTCTTATTAAAAGATTCCATGGTACATTCCATATTCACTGAGACAAGACCCTATTTTTTTAAGCATACATCTGAATGAGCCAAACACAGTAATCATGGATGCGTGTAATTTTTTTCCCCTCCTTCTGCCCAATCCTAAATTTAAATCATAATGCTGAACTTGTGACGTCACTCTCAATCATTTCCACATGGCTTCACTTGTAGGATCAAAAAAGAAGGTGAAGCTCTCTTGTGTCAGCAGAAAGCTGACTTGGGGGATGGAAGATAATTCAGTGAAATTTCTAGTAATGACAAGAAGACTTCAAAGAAACCTGCAGGTAAAGTACTATTCTTTTTCAGTAAATAGTTGCTCTGCCTCAAATTTAACACATTAATAGAGGTTCAGTTTTAAAAGGGGCTGTGCTCCTAAGGAGATCCTGAGTCTTCAGATGCTTCAGTTCATTTAGAAAATCTTTCATGAATTTAAAATAAACAGGTGTATTCCAAAAAAATAAACCTCAGTGGAAACAGAGTAAGATAACAGCATGGTGGGCAGCCCAGCTTCATATTTCCATTTTCTCTGGTACGTTAGCTTTCTAAAGATGGCATTTTGGCTCTGATCGAATGGAAGGGCAAAGGTTACCRAATGTGAGGCTGTGGCTGCTGGAAAAGAGAACCAGTACAATGGTGGGGGAAAGCAGGCCACCAGCATTAAGCACAGAGAGATGTGGGAAACTGGCAAGAAGGAAGAGGATGTCATTTTCTGAGAAACCAGGAAATGAACTCTGTGTTCAAGCATTTCTATTTATGGTATAAGAATTGTAAATATCGCAGGAGATATTTGATACTGAGACAAGGAAATATGTGTCAGGCCTTTTAGTTTTAAGCCCTTGTCTTTGCATGGGCTGCTTTTGTCCAAGGAAGCAACAATGGAAAAGGAGGGATTTGGGAAAAAAAGGTTTCTGCTGCAGCATTTCCCAAACTATTTTTCCTGTGCCCCTCTCCCAAGCGAGTTCTATCGTTCATGACCCTTCTCTCCCCTTTCCTCCCCAACTCATTCAGCATCCAGCATTCAGGGGTACAGCCACTCATCTCAGTTTGCAGCCTGCAGACATTATCTCTCATACCCCCCCTTCTTTCCCAGAGAGAGGGTGAGTCCTAGTTTGGGAACTGCTGTTTCCACTGGATTTCAGTTCCTGGCAACCTATCTGTAAAATACTTGGACCAAAAGGGAGCTGTTCCCCAGAGACTGTGATGCTAATTCTGCTGTGTAGTTCTGGTGTGATTTCAGAGTAATCTCCTGGCTGCACACCAGTGTTGTCCTGCTGGGCTTGTCCCTAAGTGAGAAAACATCCACAATGCATTTTTTAAGCATAGCACCTCACAGCCTTTGAGGTTAGCTGCACAGTTTGTTAGCAAAGTGTCTCTGTGCTCATTCCTGTTCARCTTGGAGCCCAAAAATGTTCTCCCTCTTCTGCAAATAACCTTTATTATTTTAGATAATTTTCTTTTAAGTTTCATTTGTTCTATATTTTTAAGGCAAAATCAAGCATTACAGGGCAGGAGGATGGGACAAACCACTGTTTCCACTGCTCATTTTTAAAATGTAAAGGCAGAAAATGTGTGACTCTCCTATGCCAGGGTCTTTCCCAGAGCAAACTCCCATTCCCATTGGATTTATATTCACCAGAGCCACTGACTGGTTTACCGAGTGGCTGCTCAATTCCTGGAAGCCATTTACCTATCACTTACAAGATGGAGACCACAGCAGYGCTCAGCACTATCTGTTTATCTACCCAAATATGGATTTTAAAGACTCATTACAGTCATTTGACTTTAAGCCTCTCAGCCCTGCATACCAGGTAAATAAAACCAATCGGCAATTTGGTAGAATTTCTGCTATTTTGTTTAAAGGTTTCCAAGACACTCAATCACCTTGTCTGCAAAACATTGTGTCCTTCTCCCACCGTTTGTTTATTTTTTTCAAAGATAAAGCATTGCATCTGAAATCCAGGAAGCAATAGTGGCATGCTTTGGGGAGAGTATGGAAGTGAAGGGAAATTATTAGAAGTTGTGACCTAAGTTGCAACCTTAGATGGGAGGTATTTGCCTGGCCCATGCTCATGAACCCTGAGGGGGACACACCAGCATGTCAGGCTCCCCCTTCTTCACACCACCCTTCTTTTGACACCTATTTAGCTTCCTTGCCATTCACCAAAGTTAGGAGAAATTGCTAGATGTCATTATGGCTCTTGTTATCTGGGGTACCCCGCATCCTCTTTGTGACAGTAGGCAAATCAGGTTTCTATAGGGAGATGCMTTCTTTTGCCTAAAACTCAAGTCACCAGGGATAAGTCTATCATGAACAAAACAAGTCGCAGTTCCAACCCTATGCACTCGAGAGGTTTTCCTGTCTGTCTGTCCYGCAGTAGCTTTGCTGTGAGAGGTGTCCCCACGCTCATCCCAYGCCGGCTGCTGCTGTGTGCCAGGGCAGCCAGCTCTGCCTGCCCAATGATGCAAAGCAGCTCCACAGGGACTGTAGGGAGCACGTCCATCCCAGCCCCTGTCAGGCCAGCATTTGTGCTTCTGTGAGATGTTGGTGATTGCTAAAGTTGTTTCTGAGACTGCTTCTTATATAAAAAAAGACAGTGACAGAACTGCATGGAAATACAATCTGATGTAAAACCACAGTGCTATTTTAATTTTCAGAAAGGTTTTGTAATGTCTTTGAATTGGCTACCTGGCTATCTTTGGCTCTGACTGCTAATTCTTCAGTATCCTTGAAGGTGTCCTTGATACTCTAAATTAGCTGATATTTTTAGAATATTTCAATTTTTATTATCAGTTATGCAATGGACATATCACTGAATATTTTTATGTCAGTGTGATTAAAATGCTTAATCCCCTCAGAGAAATTTGCAATGACAGAAACCATGGATAAAAATCAGCTCAAAGTTTAAGAAGAGCAAGAAGTCAAGTAACTTCAGGAGGCAACAATTTTTTCCAGAGGGTTTGTTCAGTCTCCKAAAACATTGGGACAGATTTTTTGCAGAGGCAGGTTCAATACGAGTACCATATGGATACAGGGGATGTCTTCTGCATTTATAGAACTGGGGTGCCCCAGAAGTGGGGCCCCAGGCCAACASAGGGTTCCTAAGCAGCTGAAAGGACTGTGACTGCAAAGCCGTGGTGTGCCCTGGCACAGGGCTGGGGAGAGTTGAGAAACCAAATCTGTGTGTTTAGCAAGAATCAGAGAGATCCAGGTCTCACCCTATGGACAAGAGGTGAGGCTGGATTTGGAATGGGAGGCACTCWCTGCAGTGACTCTTGCTCTGCCAAAATGATCCAAATTCATCTCCAATGAAAGAGTCTTCAGAAAACATGGTACATGAAGGGCCTTTCCTGGGACGTCTGCAACGTCATTCTGTTTGTGGAAATAAAGAACCTCAGAAAATACAATCTCTGCATAAGAAAAAATGATGTGACTTAATTAACACGTCATGTTCATAAAGGAGTACCTTCTGTCAATCAGAATACTAACTTTTCCATATTTTTCAATATATTCCTGACTTTGCAACCATCAATATGTAGAGGAACTTATGTGTGTTGATATCTTGATCTAAGAACTATTAAGTAATACTAGTTAAACACTTCTGGTTTTGCTAGGTGAGGCTGAAATGTTGGCCTGTTTCTCAAAAGCATCACTGATGCCACTTCTTTTTAATATGCACTGTATGTGCATAAACAATGTTTATCAAGAACACCCTCCAGGGAATTTCCATGATCTAAACAAATGTCTTTGAGATTACTAATATTYAAAATATTAAAAGGTGCTTTCTTATTTTTGCTTAATTTTTTGCTCTCTGGAAAAAGAAACTGAAATTTCAGAACCACAAAGGGTTTTCAAGGGTATGTGAGTAAGATTTTTCCTTGGAAAGGTACAGATAGCTGTTCTCAAATCCAAGGGGCCCACAAAGAGTGTCTGGGTTTCTGGAATGAATTGCTGAGTTGTACGTACAGGTGCTAAGTGTGATTACGTCAAAGTGTAAGTGCAGGAAATGAGATCACCCAAAGGTACCACAGGCACTGCAATATTAAGAACTGGGTATTAAGAACTGCAACTGTATTTATCTCCAGGTTTCAAATCCCCCCTGTTAAACCCACTTATTAACTATTTTGTTAAAAGCTGTGAAGGAGACCAGGCTGGGGTAGAGGGATACAAAGAATTTGGAGTGAGTTTTCAATTAAAATCCACAGTCTGTTCTGTTTCTGATAATCTCTAAATTCTTTTGAAGAAATGATCATTATAACTCTGTCTAATCTGTTTTCAAAACAGACTCTGAAATAGCCATTGTGTCCGCACCTTCTGTTTTTATAACTTATGTGCTTTGATATTGTAATTGATGCAAGTGGGTGCAATTAAATCTTTATTTGGAAACTTGCACCAAAGCAAGTCATTCAGTAAAAAAAAAGCCACCAATGTGCTTTGACTCTAGATTCTCACACATATTTGCACTTACAATCAAAGCTTTTGTTCTGTTAAACTAACAAGGGCTGTTTAGCATAAGAAAGAGTTAACACAGGCTGCCTTACGTTTTGCTAATTTTGGGAATAACAGTTGAATGGAAAAAAAAATTTCAGGAAACTATGATATCCCAGGAAAAATGACCGATTTTTATTTTGATAAGTAACTCACCACAAGTGGAGAGGTTTAAAAAAGGCCTGATGATATGCCAATGATTACTGTCACTCAGTGATAAAAGACTTCTCTTGTTTTTCCTAAGAAAGATCACAAGACAGCAGATCAGATCTCTAGCTCAAAATTGCTTCTAAACTAGGCAGTGAATTCCACTCCACCACTTTCACTTGGGGGGATTTCACATCAGCACAAGACAGGCAGTGATTGAGTTCTGCAATTAGTTGTTTGTTGGCATATCTTTATTTATTAGTTCTGTGACACAGTTATTGATCAGCCATTGCATTGCTACTTATAATTCAGGCACTGCTGTCTTAAAACTTAGCTGTGGATTGGTTTGTGTGAAAGGAATTTTTGTAGAAGGGTAAGCATGATTTATTTCAGTGAAATGATCTGTCTGCTTGGTCCCACTGCAGGGAAAGGCTGTAAAAGCACAGAGCTTAGTCAGGCTGTCAGCTGCTTCTGGAAAAACTACAGGTTAAAAGCCTTTTTCTTTTGCTCAGGGACTCTCAACTAATAGGAAAAATCTTAAATGTAATAAAACATGCTGTGTATATGTACATGCATATATTTACATATATATWAAATATCGTTCCTTTTTCTTCAGAGAAAGTTCAGGTAGACCACTTTACCACCTATGAAGCAAAGTCATGAAAGCACACAGTGGGTGTAATCACTCTTAAAAACCCTTACAAGTGGGTATAAAAACCTCTATATTCCTTTATCTGGAAAATACCATCTTGGCCTTCTTGAGAACCAAAGAAGATGCCTTCAGAAGGGCACTCTTTGCAGAATACATCTCCAGCAAAAGCAAGGTTATTTAAGGAGTTCCTGTGTCAGGCTACCTTCCTGACAGGAAAGGTCAGCCTTCTCATGTCTCCAACTAGCATGGCAGAGACTCTAACYTCAGTCTATCATTATGAGGAAATCAAGCTCAACTCCACTGAAATTTTTTATTGTTGATTAGACTGGTTTAAATAGCATCAGGGCTAAAACCTAAAAATAATGCTTGTTATCTGAAGATTGCCTCTTGAGATAATTCAGCATCTGAGGGACAGGTCTCATATCCTGTAGTAGGATGACTGCACATTAGTAGAACACTTTCTGTCCCAGAGGAGGTGGCCATTGTWAAGTTTCTCCAGTTTGACTCATCTTGAGCTTGTGTGAGTTCTAAAATTTGATTTTAAGATCAACTTAAGCCCATTTAAGATGAGATTGTCTCTGAAGAAAGATGAATCTCATTTTTTCTCTCCCTTGGCTCTGTGCCTTTTCTTGTGTCAGCACTATCATTTTCATAGCTTTGGTCTGATCAAACCTGAGTAAAATTTAGCCACTCAAAAAACCACAAAAGTGGTCTGCTATTGTTTACACAAAGGAGTCAGCAAGAACAAGAACTGTGTGAGCAGARCTAGGGAAAAGAATGGATTGTCTCTGCCAGAGGTTTTTGCTGGATGTGAACCTGTCCTTGGAAGCTGCATCACCTGCAGCTGGAGTATAGCCCCTAGCCACCTCTGTGGAGCCAGTTGTTGGACTGTACATCAAATAACAGCCCTTACTACAGTTCTTTTGCAAATTCTGATTTTTCAGTGACTCCCTGATAGCATCCAGTTTGAAGAAAATGTTAGAAAGGCCTTGGATTTATTAAAGTGCAGATTAAAAACAAGTTTCGAAACTAGTTGCAAAATGGTATTTCTGTCCTGTTTTTAGAACTATGTGTACAGCCTTGGGAAGAGAATGAGCCAACTATAAAAAATATTCCAAATCCCTTAGGACAGTACAGAAGAAAGAACAGCTCTGCCTTTTACATTAATCTAACCAACCAGGTTCTACCTTCCTACTCATTGATACCAGACTGAAGAGGAAAAATATTTATCCCTCCCTTCAACCGAATATGGAATTCAAATAAAAACAAAGTAAACCAGCCAGGCAAATAGTACAACTTCCTGCTCCAGTCCCTCTAAAATTCAATTTTACTGACATAAGCTTGGAAAAGATGCCATGCCCTAAATTGCCACTGAGAGTAAATAATAATTACATTTGCCATGACAGGAGATTTTGGGTCAGTGTCAGCCTAAGGACAGCAGATGAGACAATCTGTTTGGGATTTTCCTTTGCTGCTGTAGAAGGCTTTGCGTGGACAGGGAGGGACAAAGGAGGCCTGAAGGGGTACTCAGGCCCATGGTGGCATCAGAAGCAGAAAATGCTTTTCCAGCCAGAATTCTGTTCAGTCTCTTTCAGTCCTGACCCTTTCCTCTCCCCTGTGTCCCTTGCCCTTTAGTGCTCACAGTCTGGTAAGTGCCATGGGACTGTCTAAGGACAGAGAGGGAATGTGGCTGCTGTGCCAAAGGGCAGTGGAGGAGAGTGGTGGGTACTGAGAGAGAAAAGGGAGGATAGAAATCCATGAGGATGAAGAACAAGATCCTCCTGTGGCACAGTTGAAGAGAAAGTACAGAGAGGAACAGACCAGCAAAAGGGTCAGGAATCTTTCTTTTGACCCACAGGGTTTCAGAAGTGCCACGTCCAGTGGGCTCCGCAGCCCAATGTTGGTTTTTTTCAAATTCTCACTTTCTTGAAAACCTCCTTGAGGTGGATCAAGGATGGATGTTCCACTAGGACCTTTTCCTAGCCCCTCCAAAACTTTACTTTTTCTTTGAAGACCTTTCAACTCCCTGCCAATCAGCTTGAATGCCCTCAGCCTCTTTTACTTTCTGAAATTTGACTAATATCTTCTTGTTCCACAAAGTAAAAGTACCATGCCTTTTTCCTTCCTTCCTTCCTTCCTTCCTTCCTTCCTTCCTTCCTTCCTTCCTTCCTTCCTTCCTTCCTTCCTTCC